>CP136059.1:483229096-483860107 GCA_032464435.1 Aegilops umbellulata | reverse complement strand
CTTTCATATAAGTGCAGGAGGTAGCTAGGGTGTAATCATGCACAAAGCGTTGGGTTCTCCATGGATGGTTTTGCGATAACTACAACCATGAGAGAACTTGAACTCATTTGGGTGGCAAAGAGGATGCACATTGAGAATCTCAACTCCTTGATTTCCCCCTGTACTGAATAGTGGTAAGTGGTAACTTAGTTAAAGCTCTAAATCATATATGTTGATGATGTTTCTATTTCTGTTCATAAAACTTCAAATACTTAGGCTGCAAAACATAAATCTGTGCTTCCACTTTGAGGTTGAACAACAGGTTAAGGGAGCATTCCTCAATTTTTTTGGGGTTCAATGGAAACACAGGAGTGTGGAGAATTAAGGCACTCGAGGACTCAGGAATATGGATGGAGAGAACGACAGTTGAAGACATGGATATTGCTATCCGAGCACATATAAAGGGATGGAAGTTTCTGTATGGAATTCTTAACGATGTTCAGGTACTTGAATAATGTCTCTTATAGTTTATTACTTTTCTATATGGCATTCATACCTTTACTGATCATTCAAACTGTGCTCCATGAATTTCCATTTTAGTGTCAGTGTGAATTGCCGGAGTCATACGAAGCATACAGAAAACAACAAGATAGATGGCATTCTGGTTGGGTGCAGTTGTTTAGACTCTGCTTTGTGGACATTATCAAATCAAAGGTATTAACGTAGGCATATTTTGAAAGATGAGTTTTATTTTCCGGGGAAAAGGATAAGTTGAATTGCATTATATTGAGCAGGATGTTCAAAATTTAGTTCCACTGTAATTATACTTGGTTTAAGTTTGTCATTTTCTTGGAGTTGACAAGATTTTACCTGCACTCAGCTGGATAATTAAGTACAGTTTGATTAGTATGACAAATCATGCCAGCAGGATGAATATTTACAAGGTTGATTATCTCCCAGGAAGACAACTAGGAAGTATGTTTGCAAAATTGCAAGTTTTCATGACTATTATATAATTATATAAATTGTGTTCCGCTTGAAGTTTGGTCAGTTAAAATCATGTTGACTCGCCTATTCTTTAATGGTTCTATTTTGATCATATAATTAGATTTACATCTTGACTCGCTTCATTTGATAAATTCCATTCTTACCAAGGGTCATTATTTATGTATTTCCTCTTTGGAGGGCGATCTTCTCGCCCACAGAGAAGCAATCCAAGCAGCAGAGAGTAGGGTCTGCGCCGAACCTCGACTCCCTATCAAAGGAGGGGAAGTGGCTGCGAGCACGCCATCGGCGTTGGGTCAATGGTGTCGTGCCTCGGCAGCCCAGATCAGGCAAGGCAGATGGGAAGCAACAGTGCCGCCTCTCCCCCGAGCTCCAGATCCATGGCAGCATCAATGAGGTGAGCAGCCGCAAAGGTTCCCACCTGAACAGATCGAGTTGTGACACCGGTACGACCACGACCTCCAATACTACTACGACTGATAGCTATCTTCTACCCGTGAGTGTTATGCAAATTTGCGTAATTTAGCTCCAGTGACGTGGATTTCATTATGTGCTAATTTTGTTTATGTAGAAATTGATCAGGTTGGGGATGGAGGGCGGTAAAAGGACCATGTTATCATAGCAGTGGCGGAGGCTCATCTTGGGTTACTCCGTCGTCCTATAAGGTTGCTGGTATTACTGTTGCATTGTTCCCGACTGGGATACTTGGTTCTTGATATTTGGAACTCAGGACAACAAGCACTGATTATATTTCATTGTGATGGCCGCTGCTGACACAGCTACTATGGGCACGTGCAACTTCTATTTTGCTCGCCACCAGAGACCACCGCCTAGATCCATCTCTTCTCAACCATGCCGACACGGTGGTCAAGGGCGCTTACAACCTGTGAGGGCCTGCGTTCTCCTTCTCTCGAGCCTTCGTCACGATGAAGCCGTGGGAGGAGAGGGGCACGCGCATGATGGATCTGCTCAAGCACCTCAGGCAGCGCATCTTCAAGGTGATCACTTCATCCACATTCAGTCTCAGTTCCCACGTTCACTCCTTTTTTGGGGGTGGAGGCATGATACTCTGATAGTAGTATGCTGCTGTAGTACATAGTGCACATTGGCATGCTGAAACTAGCCCACCGTTTTCTCAGAAATTTTCATGTGACATGCCAGTGGAGTGTATTATAACATTTCAATGGAATAAATTGTAGTTATTTCTTGTTTGCTTCTCAAAGTAAAGAATGTTATATTAACTTGATGTTCCTGTTCTTGGTAGGATGAACAAATGGCACCTTGTAGGCTCTTAGTTTTTTTCTACGATTCCCTCTGAAAAGATATACTTTTGCAGTTTTTTATCAATTCTTCCAAAACAAACAATATGTGATGGATAGCTACAATTATAACTTATTTTATATTATTGTCCCGATTGAGGTGCTTCTAAGGTTAGATATGCCTTGCCTTATATAGGTTAGCTACATCATGCCCTTTCATGTCCATCGTTAGACATTTGCTCTTTATATTTGCTTATTAATATTGTACACATGGTATGAATGGATCAGCCTCATTCTGTGCTTAGAATAATTAGTCTATGATTGTCCGTTTAGAAGCATCATTGTTCTGCAACCTACCTGTTTTTTGGATAATAATCATTTTTCACACATCATCCACTTTGTTAGTTATTTATTTTGGTTGGCTTGTATTCCTAAAGGTATATCTTCCTGAACGTATGCCTACTGTGCGCTTTTATGTACTTAGATTTTCTTGTGGGCTTTCACATCCAGGTACAGTTGCCATCAACATAAATGTGGCTATGTTGGAAGATGGTATAGAAATGTTCATGCCGCTCGAAGCTATTTGCATGAAGCACTATTATTAGTAGTTACATAAGATGGCACTTACAAGGGTATCCACCTCCTATGATGGATATTCTCGCTATAGAACTTATGCTAACTGGATATCATAATATATATTATCCATGTAAGAATCTATTCATTCTCATTTTGTGAGTTCTCCTTAATCGTTATTTGATTTTTAGAAATTCGCATGATGATCTTTCAGGACCATGTCAGTGTCTCCTAGAGATTAGGTTCTTGTTTACCTAATGCTCGTGTTGCTGCTTACATGGCGAAACATTGAATCCTTTAGTGTCCACAACATTGCTTTGCAAACCCCCGCAAAGGAAAACATTGCTTTGCAAACCTCTGGGACACTAGGGATTGGTTGTATTGCTTGGTTCTGGTATCTGAGGATCATTTATGCTGAAACATTGTGGTGCTTTGCTAACTGATGGTTGTTCTTTATACTTGTCAAGAAAACTTGAGGCTAACGACCATTAGTTCAATGTTATTAGAGAACAAATGTGTGTGTGTAAAAATGATTGTATGGGGGCGTAATGAGGCGATTTAACAAGGCAAGTGCGCCACAAGAACGCTCTCAGGAGGCCCGCCATTGGCGGGCCCCCCTAGTAAGCTTCATCCTGTGTTCACAGTCCTGGCCAGGAGCTCGCGTAAGTACGTGTACCCGAGTCACGCACCCATGCTAGCACTAATCGGCTTACCGGTGGCCGACTGGGCCTAATCGGACAGAAGCCAATCAGCTTCCCGAGGCCGATGCCGTATTATTTTTAAAATAAATCTAAACAGCGTAATATTTTTCAAAATTTACTAAAAATAGTGTATTGTTTAAAAAATAACAAGAAGAACAGCAGTAATTAATTAATTATTTTTGTGAACAAACCATTCGACGGCTTTTAGTGCACAAAAATGCCCTTCTCAAAGAGGCAATGAGTAGCAAATCTGCGTTCCGTGGGCTGACGATTTTTGTATGCATGATTAGTTGCAAACCCAACACCTCTTGTCTGCTTGTTCAGAAGGGGTTCGTCTGCTTTTTGGGGTCTTAAGTGAATTCAGAACCAGTCTGCTCCACCAGCATGTCAAATTAAAGTTTCTCCCGCGTCAACTAAACTTTTTTTGTGCATCAAAGCTCTATGTTCAGTGTGAAGAATCCCTAATTAAATAGTGCTCTTTGCCAGGAAAAAAATTAAATAGTGCTCTCGAGATCCAGTTAGCAGACACCGGTTGCTGCGCCACGTTGTTGGTGCTGACGATCTTGGAATGATGATTACAGTAGTTAGTTGCAACACCACCTCGACCAGGTCTGCTTGTGAGCATACTACAAAAATGTAACGAGAGCATATCGCGAGGAAACTAAGTTTCAATGGGAACTTCATAGAAAACCACGTCTGAAAGTTAAAAAAAATTCAAAAAAGATTACACTATGTTAAGAGGGTGATGTTATATTGCCTTGTGAAATTTCAAGTTCAAACACAAAGTCATTTAGGATCTATTAAAAAAACAAATTCAGCAATGAATAATGGTGTTTCATGTTCGGCTCTATTCAATTCTGAATTTGTTTCTTTGCACCTCATAAACGAATTTGTGTTCGAATTAGGAATTTCATGTGCTAATAAAATATCACTTTCAGCATACTGTATTTCCTAGAGATTTTTTTAATTTCAAAACATAATTTTAAACGTGGTATCCACCAGTTTCCACTGAAACTTGCTCACATGGTGGGAGCTCCTCAGCGCCTTCCGCACCACCTAGCTTGCATACTGTTCTTTCTTCAATGGAATGATTCCACGGGATTCGGTAGTGAGCTGACGCAGTTGCTTGGCTTGTTCATTGATAGTGAGTGCGTGAGGCAGCGGCACGTACACCTAAAAAAGGAGCACATGCACATATACGCAAGACCCAAGTGTTTTTTCAATTTGCTCATATTTTTAATATTGTTAACACATATACTTCAGAAATTAATTTTATTAAATTTCAAAAAACTGTCATCGTACATTCAAAAAATGTTAATCCAATGTTAAAAAATGTTCACTAAGATTTTAAAATACATTTTAACTTTCAAAAAAAAAGTTGGTCAAATTTCCAAAATATTGTGATAATTTTTAAAACTTTTTACACAATATTAAAAATAATGACGTAAGTTAATAAAATGTTTCATATGGCTAGGGATGAATACGAAGCCAAAACTTTCCAGTTTTCTGGTAAAAAATGAAAACGGAGAGGAAGTATGAAAATGAAAGTGGAAATGTGCAAGCCGAAATGAAAACGGAATTTTTTATGCAGAAATGGAAACAAAAATGGAACGGCGTTTTCCCGTGGAGCAGACACGAAAATGGAACTTTTCGTTCCTACTATGGGCCAATGATTGCTTTGTAGCCCAACCATCAAACATAGCAATGAGCAGAATGGCCCGTGTGTGGCCCAACTTCTATTATCTTGCAAGTAAGCTAGCCCTGACTGTAACACAATGGAGGCCAGGCCTGAAACTCCCCTTTGCAGATTATTTTGTGATGCTACAATGTCCTTTAATTGTAAGAGGGTGACCTCACACACTGTGTTTGCTTATATATGGAGCTTTTCCTTCTGATTAGCACAAATATGTTCGTATTGCTATAGTTGAAAAAATATGCATAACTGTGTATCTTATAATATAACCATCATAATAATTTGTTGCCATGCTAATAATTGATTAAATATGTTGGTTTGCATGTGTTTTTTCCTTTTGGTTCAAGGGGTTTTTAACTTCCCGTGAACACCTGCTTTCGTTGTGGTTTCCGCGCCGTATTGTCTTCGTGTTCGTTTCCGACAGTATCTGTTTCCTTTTTCCTTTTGGCATTTCTGTATTCATTTTTGCTTCCGCAAAAATAAATGAAACAAATGTGGTAGCTCCCAGTTTCATCCGTTTCCGCTCCATTTTCATCCCACGTACCACTTAAAAAATATACATGAATTTAAAAAGTGTTCACATGTTACATAAAATATGTTTATGACATTAATAAATTATGTTTATATAATTAAACCAATGTACGTGTAATGTAAAAAAAGCATGCGTGCATGCATTTCAAAATACTTAATATTTGTTCATCAATTTTTGAAAGTATTTCAGAAAAAATGTTCATCTTGTACATGGAAAACATACAACTTGTATACAAAATGTATACATATATTTCTAAAACAAAAAAGAATGCTATTAATTTTATTTTCCCATTTATTTAGTTAGTTTTTCTTAATGAAATTGAAATTATTAACTAAAGGGCAGATACAAATAAAGTAAAAGAAGTTAAACAAATAAAAAAGGAAAACTAAGATATTGATAAAGAAGAAAATATAAGAAATATGTGAATACTATCCGAAAATGGTCAAAAACCGGTAGAACGTTCCATGAAGTGGTTTTTTAGTAGTGTTTTTAGGCAATTTTGAGTAGTTCTTTTTTTAGATAAGATGTAAGTCGGTCTTTGCATTAGGCAAGATATACGTACTTCGCTCCTATTTGACGCTCGTTAGCGTAACACAGATTTGTTTTTTTAGAAACGTTAGCGTAACATAACACAGATGAGACCTCACGCAGATTTTTGACCCGGCAGCCAACTGGCAATTCGCGAATCAACCTGTGGTTGAGTTGGTTAGGTGGACAGTGGTATCCCTGATATAGGTTCAAATCTTGATGATATGCTGGCTCAGTCTCTCGAAGGTGCTCATATGAATAGGGTGTGCGTGTGTGCGTTCATAGGGGTGAGTGTATGCGTATGTATATGAGCGCTTGTGTCTGTACTGATGCTAAAAAAAAGCCGACTGGCAATTCGTGGGAAGCTCTGTTCAGCAGTTTTCTTTTAATCGGTTTCTTTTTATTCAAGTTTTTGGCGGGTTTCTTTTAAAAGCCCCCCGTTTGAATTTTTTAGGATTTTTAATAAATGAGAACCTGCTAAAAATAAAAATTATTTTAAAAATTTCATCGTGCATTATATAAATATTAACAATATACTAGAAAAATATTCAAAATATACTAAAATGTTCGATGTGTATTTAAAAAATGTTTAGTGTATTTTATAAGAAGGTTCATTGTATTAAAAAATATTCATCGTATATTTAAAAAAAATACAGTGTGACACCGCTTCATCCGCTCGCTCTCCGCGGTCCCTCATCAAGGAGGCCCTGCCCTGCCCGCCAGGTGCAGCTCCACTGAGGCAGGCGCCAGTCCCCAATTTTGCATTCGTTAGGGTAGGTCAACATTGTGGTTTCTGTGTCACGGTTGTCCAGTTGATCAATCACGATAGATATATTCATTAGGGCAATGTTTGGTAAGTCCATTGCAATACATTGTGACATTGTCCAATTAATTTACGCTACTATTGCGCTGTTGGTAATATTTGTTTGTTATCATTTTTGTAAGGTGGACCACCCTGTTTTAAAATTCTAGATCCGCCACTCACTGTGGTGACTTGGTCAATCTTAAAACTTGTCGGCTCAGTCTCTCGGAATCTAACATTCTTAAGAAGTTGCTCCTCACTTCTTTCAATTCTCTCAACATGCACGATGTTCACATCACCACGTTGCCACGTCAAAGTTCTCTCACCGTGCAGCCTCCACATCAACAGGAAAACAAAAAACAATCAGCCTTCCCAAGGCATTAGTTTGACGTCTTTTTATTTGGCCGCTTCGTTTCTTCAACACACACCGCTTCAGTTTCTGCCAAAGGCCCACTACGCTAGGGCCCGATCACACCGCTTCTTTCTCCACTTCAATTTATTTCTCCAACCGAGTCCCCCATCAAATCGCTCGATGTCACGCCGCTTCATTCTCCACTTCTCAGATTTATGCTTCGTTCCTACACTGGATTCCCCATCGCTGCCCGCTTCTTCTCCAATCTCCACGATAGCCTTCTTCTTGGCTGCTACCCCGCCAATGCGGCGGCTTCGTCTCGCGTCGGCCCGCCTCGCCAGCCGCCAGATAGCCTGGTGTACCAGCCCCCTCATGGCCCTCTCCTCGCCGTCGTCGCATGTAGGCACAACGCTGGAGTCCGTGAGTTGGTTCAATCTGGTTCTAATCTGCCATCAGAATAGCCTTTACCCGATCTGCCTACCAGATCTCTCTCTCTCTCTCTCTCTCTCTCTCTCTCTCTCTCTCTCTCTCTCTCTCTCTCTCTCTCTCTCTCTCTCTCTCTCTCTCTCTCGAGTTCGTGAGTTGGTTCAAGTTGATTCTAATCTGCCATCAGAACAGCTTTTACCCGATCTGCTTACCAGATCTCTCTCTCTCTCTCTCTCTCTCTCTCTCTCTCTCTCTCTCTCTCTCTCTCTCTCTCTCTCTCTCTCTCTCTCTCTCTCGGACTGTTATGATGCGCCGTAATTACTCATTTCATGTATTTTATTTGCAGGATTAAATCGGCTTTGCAGATAGAGATTACCTTGAAACAATGCAGAAACTACAATGCAATAAAACTAATTAAAGGTATTCAAGCGTCACCTATTGTCCCCTGATTTCCCCCCGATATTTATACCAATCATCTACTGATTTTCCATCCGTTTTTCTCATATTTCGCTTGCCAACAGCAAGGGTGATAGACGATTGTCAAACTTCTCGCTCCTTACTCTACAACTATTGTTTCTTGATAGTGCATTATTATTCAGATAAGTCATGGTCTGACTACAATTTGGTACTTCACTGTTGTATAGGATTCCCCATAATTTGGTTTATACAACTATCCTGCGAGATTTGGTACGTATGCTTCCTGGCAATCTACTACCTCTGAAATGTTGTATGCCATTGGCAACAGCTTATTACTCCCACGGTCTCACACTTGAAACATACATGTGAGTTTGACGTTTTTTTATTTGGCCGCTTCGTTTCTTCAGCACACACCGCTTCAGTTTCTGCCAAAGGCCCACTACGCTAGGGCCCCGCTCCTTTCTCCACTTCAATTTACTTCTCCAACTGAGTCCCCCATCAAATCGCTCGATGTCACGCCGCTTCATTCTCCACTTCTCAGATTTATGCTTCGTTCCCACACTGGATTCCCCATCGTTGCCCGCTTCTTCTCCAATCTCCACGATAGCCTTCTTCTTGGCCGCTACCCCGCCAATGCGGCGGCTTCGTCTCGCGTCGGCCCGCCTCGCCAGCCGCCAGATAGCCTGGTCTACCAGCCCCCTCATGGCCCTCTCCTCGCCGTCGTCGCATGTAGGCACAACGCAGGAGTTCGTGAGTTGGTTCAATCTGGTTCTAATCTGCCATCAGAATAGCGTTTACCCGATCTGCCTACCAGACCTCTCTCTCTCTCTCTCTCTCTCTCTAGAGTTTGTGAGTTGGTTCAAGTTGATTCTAATCTGCCATCAGAACAGCTTTTACCCGATCTTCTTACCCGATCTGCTTACCAGATCTCTCTCTCTCTCTCTCTCTCTCTCTCTCTCTCTCTCTCTCTCTCTCTCTCTCTCTCTCTCTCTCTCTCTCTCTCTCTCTCTCTCTCTCTCTCTCTCTCTCTCTCGGACTGTTATGATGCGCCGTAATTACTCATTTCATGTATTTTATTTGCAGGATTAAATCGGCTTTGCAGATAGAGATTACCTTGAAACAATGCAGAAACTACAATGCAATAAAACTAATTAAAGGTATTCAAGCGTCACCTATTGTCCCCTGATTTCCCCCCGATATTTATACCAATCATCTACTGATTTTCCATCCATTTTTCTCATATTTCGCTTGCCAACAGCAAGGGTGATAGACGATTGTCAAACTTCTCGCTCCTTACTCTACAACTATTGTTTCTTGATAGTGCATTATTATTCAGATAAGTCATGGTCTGACTACAATTTGGTACTTCACTGTTGTATAGGATTCCCCATAATTTGGTTTATACAACTATCCTGCGAGATTTGGTACGTATGCTTCCTGGCAATCTACTACCTCTGAAATGTTGTATGCCATTGGCAACAGCTTATTACTCCCACGGTCTCACACTTGAAACATACATGTGTGTTGCTTCTGAGTATAGAGCCCAAACGTCCAAAACTTATAGGTATAAAAGATAAATAAAGAATAGTTACGATCATTATGCCCATTCAAATGTTTCATATCCACCGATCTTTGTAACTATTGTAATCCGCATGCTCTGTTTTTTCATATCCCTGAATTCAGGTTTGTTGCATTATGTTTGTTTGTGTAAAATATTTTTTATCTATGTCGACAACATGTTTGTCCATTTGATCATTGATCATCTCCTATATTGCTTTCATAGACCGCGCATGCCACTGTCTACCCTAGAAAATGATCCATAGAATGCGTTAGAAACTGGAGAGGTTAACATTTTTTCTGGTTTCATATATGATGAGCAAGCATCTACCGGAAAGTAATCTATTTTTTTAAGAAAGTGGTCGTTTTCTTATGAAGTTGTACATTTTTGCATGGCATATAGGAGCATTCTTATTGGTGATTTGCAAGTTATATATCTGCCTACGTTGATGTAGTTTTCAATAAATTGTATTTATAATCTTTAATTTACATAAGTATATTTAGACCAATTGCTTCTTTCAGTGAATTGATGTTGTGAATGAATATATAAATATTTCTCTGCAACCAACAATTTATTCTGATGCTTAATTACCTGTTGTCTTTGCAACTCAAGACATTTTTATGTTCCGAATTATTACCAGGTGCCACCACTAAATTATCCCGAGTTAGCAAGCATTCACTATTGACACACAAATCACTGGCTTCTGATCTTCTCATCGGCTTAGTTTCGCCTGTCTCTAGGTGTGAACCATCTAACATCATGTTATATCCACTCTTCCTCTTTTTTGTTAGCCCCTCAAGCATCAAATTATATTTGATCAAGATTTTACTATATAGGTGCAAGCCAACGAACAAGAAGAGAGATATGCAACTAATTTGTATGTAGCATTTTATTTTACTATCAGATATTCTTAGGTTTTTGTTATCTATCAGGCATATCAAGGAAAAGCCTCATCTACAAGCAATTGCCATGGCAAACGGATTGCACCTTAGATTCTAGATCGTTCACTTATTGTTTTATATAAACATGCATATTATGTAGAGTAATCAAGAATTTTTACCAGCCATTGTATGTAAAAGAAATTATGAGTAGCTGCTACAAAGTTGTGTGTTATTGTCACAAAGTGTACTCCATCACTATGTCTACGGTACAATTCTATTTCCAGTATATCATGACAGTCATGATTTAACTTGAAAGTTTTACGGTATATCATGATAGTCATGATTTAACTTCAAAGTTTTACATCATGTGCTTATGAAGTCCCGCAGCAACGCGCGGGGTATCATCTAGTTCTTATAGCGATAGGGCGTGTGTGCGTGTATTCATAAGGGTAACTTATCCATGTATTTGTGTGCGCCTTTGTTCATACTGTGTTCCAAAGAAAAAAAATCCAAATTTACATAATATTATGGCCCAAATATGAAAATATGACCGTAGCAAAGCTACGGTTGCTCTTGACCGCCGTAGAAATTAATTTCTTCTCTATTTGGACAATCCTAAATGTTGGGTGAAATTTAATTACCGCGAGGGTGCTTTCAGGTAATCACAAAAGCAGAAGTGTCAAGTAGATTTGTCTCAGTCGAACTGCGTTGTCCCGGCGTGCTCGCGGCAGAAGAAAAAACATGGCAGGCAGCTCTCCTAGAAAAAACAAGGTGGTTTCTAGGAAGAGAGTCAACACGAAGATCGTTTTTGTAAGTTCCAAAAGGAAGGCCAACACGAAGATCGTTTTTGTAAGTTAATTGGAGAGAATCAGACGCGGTTGGCACAAGGCATCTTGGTTGCGCACAAGCTTCTTGTTTAGCTTCGCCTCGGTCTTGCCATTTCCTGAGTTTGTCAGCACACGTGATGTGTGACTGTAAGTTGGTCAGCACAGGTGATGTGCGAGTGTTGGCAAGGCATGCTAGAGGTACCCTTTTTCTTGTTTCATTATCGTGAAAAATCAACTACAGAGTAGACTTATACACCCTCTGTAAAAGAAATATAAGATCGTCTAGACCACTACTTTAACGATCCAAATGATCTTATATTTCTTTACAGAGGGGCTCATTTTTCTGGATTGAGAATAGACTTATACTAGTATTCACCACATGGACATGCACAAAATTATGAAAAATTGTGTTATAGAAGTATTATTATTTTTCTGGCAATTCTAATTATATTATTTCCACCCGCAAAAAAATGTATTATTTCACCCTACCAGTACAAATGTTTTCATGTATATGTCACTGATCAATGTTTAAAAAGTATAATTGCATTTGCATGCTTTCTATGAAGTTACTAGCTAATTGCCCGTGTGTTGCAACGAGGACACACATATTCGAGTGATTCAACACCAATCATATAAGACATATACGTTACACATATTTTAGATCTTGATTAGATTAGATTTGGAACGTTTTGATTTAGCTGAGGTTTGGTAAGATTTGATTTGACTTTGATATGGACAGGGGAAAACAAGAATTTGTTTGATTTAATTGAGGTTTTGGTAAGACTTGGTTTAGATTTAATTTGATTGAGTTAATGCATGACGTAGGTTTTTGGAGGCGGGACGACAAAAACCAAACCTACGATCATGACTGAAGAATCCCCTTTTAATAATAAAGATATATACGCGACACGGTCCGAATTATAAGATATTTTGAATATTTCAATATGGACTACATACATACTGAAATGAGTGAATAAACACATTAAAATACATCCCATTCAGAAAAAAAAAAGTTAAAACATCTTATTATTAGGAACAGAGGGAATAGTTAGCACTAGCACATATCCAAGACGTGCAAAGAAGATAACCTAAATTTATCTGACATGGAACAACCTCAGATGTTAAGCAAGCACATGCAGTACATGAAATAGTAGAACCATTAAAATTCCACAAGTAGCCTCTTCATATTTTAAATAAAATCAAACCTTACAAGAACTTCCATATAAGAATAGAAAATTATAGTCAAGCCCTTCAAGAAATCAACAATATCTTCCTTCTACATCTACCATGGTGTGCGGTTTGCAGAGCTCCTTGCTGTCTCCGAGCCTTCGCCTTATCAGAGCACCCTTTTTGAGATCCAGGAGCTCGTAGTAATAGAGGTTGGGGACTGGTTGATATAAACTAGAAGACACAGGTGACCACGGTTTGAATATATTGTCTTCTTAGAAAACTGGCATCGATGAGGCCTAAATGATAATCATCACTCCGGCTAGGTAGAGGAGGGGACACGAGAGGAGATATTTAGGACCATGGTCCAGCCGAACCTATGGTCAATGCCGTTAGATCTAGTACTGGTCTCCATGTGGATTCGAGCCTGGTTAGCATTCAAATTTCTTTGATTAGCCTAATACGTTTCTTGGCAGCTTGCTCTAAGCCTGCGTAGGCTTGGCTTTTTTTAACAGGAAAGGGCTGGCACACGCCCCTATGTTTATGTAGCAACACCTGAAGCAATCTGATTATTTTATCTATTATCATTGTTTCATATGGTTATGGATCGACACTTTACATGCACTAAGGAATGACTACTGTTCATAAAAGAAGAAAAAAGGAATGACTATTGTTCATAAAGTGATAATATATCAGTTTTCAAGTAAATATAGCAAACTGTACTCACATGCGACAAAAAACACTTACACTGACCATATAACTACACAACATTCTTACATGGGGGCAAACAGTCATGCAAATGTGTAGAAACGTAGCCAAACTTCATTTTCTTGCACGATTACTACATTTTTCGATAAAGGGCTTTTCATTGAATTGAAATATCGAGTTGATACAATCGCATCAAAAATCACCCGGCCTCTGCATAACTAGATGCACACAGCCAAAAGTTCAAAGAAGTAAAGATCGAGATAAACTGGCCAAAAGCCAGAAGTAAAGATAAATAAAGTCCAGCCTATAAAGGGGCTGATTCTATCCGAAGATCACACCGCCATCCATGGGGGTAGAAAATTTCCCGGGCAGAACGCTCCAGCCGAGTAGACGCCATCATAAAAAGGTCTCTGTCCTCCGGCTTCGGCAGGATAGACCACGTACGGAGCCATCGCGAGCATATATGAATAACCTGCATAGGAGATGGAACACATGTACGGTTAAAAACAATATCATTCCTGGTGAGCCAGAATGCCCAACATAAGGCAGCCGCCCCCACAAGAATGTGAGCAGAAAACTGTTTATCTATACCCCTCAACCAATTGCCGAATATATTCCGTGCACTACGTGGGGGATATAAATTCGAAGCTATTTGGACGATGGCCCATACAGATCGTGCGAACTTGCATTCAAAAAATAAGTGTTTAATCGACTCATCATGGTGACAGAAAACACATTTTTTGCAACCTTGCCAATTTCGTCGTGCCAAATTGTCCCTAGTTAAGATAACCCCTTTATTAAGATACCATAGGAAAATTTTCACTCTTAGAGGAATCTTAAGCTTCCACAGTTTTCTATTATCAATTGGGACCTCATTATGTACCAATGCATCATACATGGATTTGACTGAAAACTTTCCACTCTGATGCAATTTCCATCGAAAGATGTCTGGTTCCTCCGACAGCTGAATGGCTCCCAAACGGGTTAGCAAATCCTCCCATGCTGCCAAACGAGGTCCAACGGGCGTTCTACGAAAAGAAATATCTGGGTTTTCTTGACCCAACACTTGCTTAATTGTGACAAACTTATGTCTAACTATCCGATATAAGCTTGGATATTGCACGTTTAAGGGGTTGTTCCCCAACCATGTGTCTTCCCAGAATCGAATCTGGGAGCCGTCCCTGACCGAGAACGTTCCAAATTGGAAAAAGAAATCTTTAGCTTTCATTACCCCACTCCAAAAATGTGAGTCACCCGGTTTCCAGTAAACTTGGGAGATTGCTTTGGAACCCACGTATTTATTACGAATGATTTCCTGCCAAACGCGGGTAGTTTATATACCCATTTGCTGAGCAATGCAATATTTTTGATCTCTAGATCCTGGATACCAAGTCCCCCTTGATTACTACATGTGTGAATTTTTTCATGATTTTTTGAAAAACAAAGAAAAACTGAACTTTGTGATGGCATGCATGTCCTAGGGCAGAATTGACGTGCATTAAACAATTGTGAACAGTACTGCGGCTGCATGGAGACAACTTTCCTCTCTTCCGAGGCAGGTCCAATATTTTATTTCCTATGTTGTTAGCAGTCTGTAGGTTTATTAGAGCAAAGCTAATAGAATAGCCTGCTGCCGGCTTTATACTAGTACCACGTCAGCTATATAGCCAACACATATAATAAACTGGCTGTAGGTTAGCTGTAGTCTTTAATGCTTGCATGGAGAGAAATGCAAAGAAAGGAGCAGTGATTGGCTGCATGCACGCTCTGCCCTGCTCACGAGCTGCATGCACGGTCAATTTCATCGTAACTTGTGTTATCGCCCGGCGACAGACGAAGCGCCAGCTCTCTTCTCTCTCCTGCGTTCTCTCTCCTCCATATAATATTTTGCTGATGTGGATCATCTTATAGCCAGCTGACTAGGACTTATTATACTTGCTCTTAGTACATAGTAGTTTCTGTCATGTGCCTTAGTCGTTCCCGCCATGATTTACCACACCAGCCACATATCCCAAAAAAGGCTGCCCTGAGATGTGTGGCACCGAGCATGGGTTCGGCCGAGCCATGGTTCTACCCAACATTTTCCGAGGGGACACTAATCTAAGAACATCCCCGATGGAGCCCTATTTAAATAAGCTTCATCGGATAGATATGAAAACGGAAAACAAAAACATGCCGCAACGCCATCACCTCTACAAGACACCTACACCATGAACAAATAAATCACGCCAGAACAAGCGTGATGATCGACTCCATTCTCTGAATAATTTGCGCCACTCCGAGGAAAAGTATCGACTTGAGCAAAGCTAAGAGCCATTTTTCTCATCAACACCACTAACCCAACTTCATCAGTGAAAAAGAACTCAAAAGAACTATGTGACAAGGACCAGACACACACCCAGTGTTCCGGCTTCCTTCCGACACCATAGTGGCCGATGGAAGGCACAAGAACCCACGACATCGCTAATGGGGCAAAGGTAAGTGTTGGTGGCGTCCTTTTTGCCAAACCCTACTAAATTCACATTTTTAGTTTTTACTACTATTTGCTACTTCAGATTATAAAGTAAATTCATCACAGTCCAGTTAATGCAACTTTTTTGAGTTCTCACAGCTACCTTCTCCCCCAATTCGAATGTGATTCTCCTCATTAGTCATCTTTATGATGTCGCCCATCGTCACGTGTGCCTATATAATAAGCAACTCCTGCTCTATATTGCCTCCACCCCACTACTGCTCCTCATCCCGTCTCCTCTATCGGCTGAGCTTTTACTTGTACTTGAAACAGTTGATTACAAGCTCCAAAAAGTAGTTGCACCGTGTGCACGTCCATGGTGTCTCTCCAATGGCGCTCCAAACATCGCTACCTCTAGCATTCCATATGGCCCCGACATACTCACGCTTCTTGTCTGTGGTAGGTACATACGGCTAATTGATCGCCAGGAAAATTGATCCAATCTTGCGTGTTAACTTTCACATGTAGACGTTTGCATTCAGGGTAGGTCTCCATCCCGGTTCGCCAAAGAATCTGTTTGATGGTAGAGTTACTGACTGGGTGATTATGATGTCGTACATTTATAGGCGGAAGAATCCACGTAAGGTGGTGTAGAGGTAGGGCCCACACGGTCATGGCGCGTGGCCAAGGCTCTGGCTGCGCCACCGTTCGTGTGAGGCCCTTGTGGCTCCTCTCGTGCCCCTCTGGTGCTTTCTGGAAACTTCGCACCAAAAAAAACCGTATTAAATCCATTTTTTAACTACATAGATATTGATTTACTTGAAAGTCAAACACATGCAGAAACAACAACTAGAACTAGGCATTGAATTAATATGTTAATCCATAAAAATAATATAAATTGACATAAAAAGTATAGAAAAGTGATAATATAGTAGCATGAAACAATAAAAAATTATAGATACGTTTGTGACGTATCACTGCCCGGGAAAAGTGGATCTAGTGGCCACCCAAGTCACACAGAGACGCACAATGCGGGGGCATTTCCCAGCTGGATTGGATTAATATGACCAGGTTTGAAAGCTTCACTCCTCTGCACTTACTTAACCTGTTGTGCTGTGACGTGTTGTCGTAAATCATTGCCAATTGTGACATTAAGAGTTTGTCCAAAAATCTGGCTTTGAAGTAGCAGCAAATCTTTTGTACATGCAGCTTAATCCAGGAAAAACATCTGCAATACTGAAACTTCAGGTGCGAACTATTTGTTTGATATTATATTGTCTGCTATATACCAAGACTCTAGCTCGATTAGGCATTTCTAGTGTGCTTTTTTGAAAAATTCAAAAATCATGATGGAATACACTTTGGTGTGTGCTGGAAAAAAAAGATGGACTTTTATAGTCACAGTATAATAGAGTATGATTTTTGAAGTTTCCGAAGAAGGGCTCCATGAAGCTCGAGCTCAAAAAATCCACTCTCGACACCGGAAATGCCTAATGCCAGCTATTAAGTTTCTCGGGACTGAGGTCATGTCATGATTTTAATATGGGATCATGCTAGTAATAGTCCAAAGAATGAAGCCAAGAGCTCACTAATATCATGGCACCTGGGAATATTCTTCCACTTAACAACATAAACTCCAGATGCTAACCTATCCATTCCCATGATTCCATCAAAACAAGCCATACACTAGGACAAAAAACAGGAGGAGATCACAAGCCGCAATGCCGATGGCTCTTCCTAGGAGACACGATCTTGTTCATAATCAATTTGTCACACCCATAAACTAAAGACATGCTATTATATTACATGGTCTGATAATATTATAGTGTCAGCTATATGACCGTGAAAAACAAGAGCTTAATCCAAGAAAAGTATCTGCAATACCGAAACTTCAGGTGTGAACTGTTTGATTGATAATATACTGTCAGCTACGTAACCATGGAAGACACCAGCTATTAATTTTCTGGGGACTGAGGTCATGTCATGATTTTTAATATGGGATCTTGCTACTAGTACTACAACGATTGAAGCCAAGAGCTCGTTAAAATCATGGCACCTGGGAATATTCTGCCACTTGACAACGCACACTCCGGATGCTAACCCATCCATTCCCATGATTCCATCAAAACAAGCAATACACTAGGACAAAAGGTAGGAGGAGATCACAAGCAGCAATGCCAATGGCTTTTTTTCGTAGGAGACAATAACTTGTTCATAATTAATTTTTCATATCAATAAACAAAAGGCATGGTATTACATTACATGGTCTATAATATGCGTCCAATAACCATCTGTACAAAATCTAAGGGAAGACATATGAATGTATGCGTATGTGTGTACTCTATCTATCCGTCCCATAATATAAGATGTTTTAGTTTGCAAAACATCTTATATTATGAGACGGAAGGAGTATCTATCCACCTTCTCAAAGCAAGGCTCCAACGTCTATGCTCTGCACTTGGAAGCATTTGAACAGGACATTAGCATGGTATCTCCAGCAACCTAGCATTGTAGCATCGTCGAGCCGTTCCATGGATTTTTTTTCTAACCTAAAGAACCACCTGCGCCGACGAACTGGCAGAGCTGGCTCCTCCTTGAATCATTGACAAAACTACCATGGCGGCATGCGCGGCAGCCTACCCATAGCAGTTGCCATATTGTGAGCGTGGGTGTGTAACACTAACACATGCTGGTTGGTTGGTTGATTCACTTGAGGCGGAGCGCCTCCAGTGGCCGACCCACCAGGGACAGCACCGTGGCGGCGATGTGCCTCGGCGTCAGCCCGGCCGCCTCCATCTGGTCCTCGGCGGCGCCGTGGTCAATGTACCGGTCCGGCAGGAACATCGATCTCAGCTGCAACAACATCACATGACAAATATAACCGTCAGCGACCAATGCTAAAAATTTCCAACGAGGAATGTTTCCGTCTTCTTCACAAAGGAACACTATCCTATATTTGTATATGAATGGGGTCTTTACCTTGAGGGGGCCGTCGAGGAGGCCGTTGAGACTGAGGTAGTGCGCCACGTGTGAGCCGAAGCCTCCGATGGAGCCCTCCTCGGCGGTAATGAGGATCTCGTGCTCGGTGGCCAGCTCACGGATGAGCTCCGTGTCCAGCGGCTTGCAGAACCGGGCGTCGACGACGGTGATGAACAAGTCATGCTCCTTCAGCGCCTCGGCCGCCTTCAGGCAGGCCTGCACCATCGTGCCATATCCTAGCAGGGCTACCCTGTTGCCGCTGACGAGCACCCTCCCCTTGCCTACCTGAATAGGGGTGCCTCTATTGTTGAGAGGAAGCACGGCGCCAATGCCGTTGCCGCGGGGGAAGCGGAAACAGCTCGGGCGGTCATCGATGGCGTTGGCGGTGGCGACCATGTGCATGAGCTCGGCCTCATCGGCGGGCGCCATGACCACCATGTTGGGCAGACATGCCATGTATGTCACGTCGAACGCGCCGCAGTGCGTGGGGCCGTCTGCACCGACGAGCCCCGCCCTGTCCATGGCGAAGCGCACCGGCAGGCGCTGCAGGTCCACGTCGTGCACCACCTGGTCGTACCCGCGCTGCAGGAACGACGAGTAGATGGCGCAGAACGGTTTCATCCCCTCGGCGGCGAGCCCCGCAGCGAAAGTCACGGCGTGCTGCTCCGCGATGCCCACGTCGAAGCACCGCTCCGGGAACCGCTTCTGGAAGTAGTTAAGCCCCGTGCCGCCGCCCATGGCTGCATGGATCGCCACCACCTTGTCGTCCCCCTCCGCCTCCCGGATCAGCGACTCGGCGAAGTACTGCGTGTACGACAGCGTGGGGCTCTTGGTCTTGAACTGCTTCCCCGTGGTCGGGTCAAACCTGACCACCCCATGCATCTTGTCCGCGGCGGCCTCTGCCGGAGGGTACCCCTTCCCCTTCTCTGTCACAATGTGGATGAGCACGGGCCCGGGTGCCGGCATGGACTTGACCTTCTCGAAGATGGTGACGAGGTCCTCGAGGCTGTGACCGTCGACGGGGCCGATGTAGTAGAGCCCGAGCTCCTCGAAGAGCGTTGATCCCGAGGCACTGATCATGCCGCGCGCGTACTCATCCACCTTAGCGGCCACCTCGTGTGTTGAGCCGCCGATCTGCTTGGTGATGGTCTTGGCGGCCTCCCGGAGGCGGCGAAACTTGGTGCTAGACTGGAGCTTGGTGAGCGCCTTGCTAAGCGCGCCCACCGGCTTGGAGGGGCCGTCGAGGGTGGCCGTCGGGAGGGAGACCTGTTTGTTGTCATTGAGGACGACGATCATGTTGGAGTCGAGGAAGCCGGAGTTGTTCATGGCCTCGTAGGCCTGGCCGGCGGTCATGGCGCCGTCTCCGATTACGGAGATGACGTGGTTCTTCTTGCCCTGGAGGTCACGGGCGACGGCCATCCCGAGCGCCGCAGAGATGCTGGTGGAGCTGTGTCCGACGCCGAACGCGTCGTGCGCGCTCTCGTCGCGCTTCGGGAACCCCGCAAGGCCGGAGGTCTTGCGGATGGTGTGCATCCGCGAGCGGCGGCCGGTGAGGATCTTGTGCGGGTAGGCCTGGTGGCCGACGTCCCAGATGATCTTGTCCTCGGGCGTGTCGAACACGTGGTGGAGCGCCACCGAGAGCTCCACCACCCCAAGGCTCGCGCTCAGGTGGCCGCCGGTCTTGGATACGGTGTGCACGATCTCCGCCCGGAGCTCCGCGGAAAGCTGCTCCAAGTCCTGCCGTGCCAACCAAATTCGTTTAGCAAACTATACTATACTAAAGATTAAAAACCCATATAAAAAGATTAAAACAAGACCAATCAAACAATGTCAAACGCGAAATGGATTTTAGAATTTATCGACATCCTCTAGAGAAATTACAATCATATAAATCATGTAGGCCCCTCGCAAAAATAAATAAATATAAATCATATAGGCAGCCCGAGGTGCAGGCCAATATATTATACCGTGGTGGAGAGGTTTTTCATGTGGACGGGGTAGTTGATGGTGTCGAGCAGCGGCGTCTCCGGCTTCTCGCTGGTGTACTCGATCTTCCACGCGCCCGTCGTCGGCTCCTTCCTCGTCACCACCTTCCCGTCACCGGCGCTGGCGCTGCTAGCCGCGGCGGCAGCGCTCGCACGCAATTTGAACTGCAAACGTATGACATCATAATCACTCACCAGCAACATATCCATCAAACAGATACTCCGGCGAACCGGCACGGCAGACCTAACCCGAAGGCAAGTATCCCTGCGATCAATCACCCGTATGTACCTGCCGCGGACAAGAAGCGTGAGCAATGGTCGGGGCCGCGAGGAACGCAGAAGGTAGCGATGCTTGGAGCGCCATTGGAGAGACACCGTGGACGTCCACACGGCGTAGCTACTTGCTGGAGCTTGTAGTTGTAGAAGCTCAGCCGGTAGAGGTGATGAGAGGGAGGAGAAGACGAGGAGCGGAGTTGGGGGTGGAGGCGATATGGAGTAGGAGGTGCTTATTATATAGGGGCACACTCCAGATGCTAACCCATCCATTCTCATGATTCCATCAGAAGAAGCAATAGGCTAGGACAAAACACAGGAGGAGATCACAAGCCGCGACGCCGATGGCTCTTTCCCTAGGAGACAACAACTTAATCATAATTAATTTGTCACATCCATGAACTAAAGACTTGGTATTACATTACGTGGTGTGATTAGTATTGTACTGTCTGCTAGGTAACCATGAAAGACAAGAGCTTAGTCCAAGAAAAGAATCTGCAATACCGAACTTGAGGTGTGAACTGTTTGATTGACACTCGCTCCTATTCATATTACTTGTGTCTAGTTTAATTTTAATACCAAGCTATACTATCTTCGCCCGAAATTACTTGTCACTGAAATGCACGTATCTAGACGTATTTTAGTGCTAAATATATCGTTTGAGCGACAAGTAATTTCACTCGAAGAGGGTATTAAATCTACGACAAATAATATAGATCGAAGGGAGTATTACATTATCTCAGCACATGTAGCATGCCATGATCGGTTCACCTTGCACGTTTGACCCACTCAAGGAATCATCTCACACAGTCAGAGTCGCACATCACGTGAGGTGACCAACTCACAGTCGCATCACGTGTGCTGACCCACTCTGGAAAAATTAACTTGTGCGCAAGAAGATGCCTTGCGCCAACCACGTCTGATTCTCTCTCTGGAAACCGTCCAATTAACGGCCCTCGCTGCTGGGTGGCCTTCGTTTCGGAACTTTCCCTGTAGGTAGATCTCCTTCCGTATATTCCTCGGGGTGAGGATGATAATTGTGTTAGGCTCTCTTCCTAGAAACCACCTTCTTTTTTTCTTGGAGCGTTGTTAGCCATGTTTTTTCTTCTGCTGGGAAACCGCAACATCGTTATCCTAATATTGAGAAGTCATTAATTTTGTTAGGGGAAAGAAAGACATTAATTTCTACAGCGGTCGATTGCAGTACTACGTATCTTTGCTATTGCTATACTTTGATACTCCCTCCGTCCGGAAATACTTGTCTTAGGAATGGTTGTATCTAGACTTATTTTAGTTATAGATACATCCATTTTCAACCATTTCTAAGACAAGTATTTTCGGACGGAGAGAGTATTTGAATCACAACAGCATAGACACACACAAATACATTATACTCCTATAAAAGATGCAAGAGTGAAGCAAAGAATTTGTCTCCCTCCCTCCCGTGGCGCTCCTGCAGGCGCCACTGGGGGGAACCCTAGCCGCCACCTCTCCTACCTCCCTCTATCGGCCTCCTGCATCGCCGCCGCCCAGCGCGCCGCCAGGCAAGGGCGGCGGCGAGGCCTTCCTTCCCTTCCGCACGCGGACCTCGGATGGCGCGGGCCTGCGTATCGCCCGGAGGCGCTGGCTTATGGCGGGGGCCAGCGGCACGGCGGCGCAGCGTCCTGGTGGTGGCGGCGGCGCCTCGTGGCGGCACGGCGGCGGCGGGGCGGGCGCTTGTGGTACAGCGGCTGCGACTGGTGCGGATCGGGCCTCTCCGGCCGGATCTGGCGGTGCACGCTGGAGGGACGGCGGCGGCGGCGGCTGCTCCGGGCGGCGATGGTGGCTTCAAGTCCGTCCTGGCCAGGGGTGCGGGTCGGGTGCGACCTGGTTGCAGGTGGCCGCTCTTACCTCGGCCGGTGGCTGGTAGGGTTGGCGGCGCAGCGTCCTTGTGGCGGCGGTGGGGCAGGCGCTTGTGGTGCGGCCGCTGCGGCTGGTGCAGATCGGGCCTCTCCGGTCGGATCTGGCGGTGCACGCTGGAGGGACGGCGGCGGTGGCTTCAAGTCCATCCTGACCAGGGGTGCGGGTCGGGTGCGACCTGGTTGCGGGCTGCAGCTCTTACCTCGGCTGGTGGTTGGTAGGGGTGGCGGCGCAACAGCGATGGACTTGGCGGACGTGCTGGCCGACCTCTTGCCGGCTCCGGTGGCTGGATGTTGGCGAGCGGCGTGGACTGGCCTCCCAGTGAGCAGTCTTGACGGCAGGCGGCGATCTTCTGGGTCTCCTGGCCGGTGGACGGGTCGACGTTGGTGTCCTTGCATGGGGTTGCTTCGACCGCAGTGGCGGGGTGGCACTGCGTGTGTCCGATGGGGTCATTGGTGGGAGAGACGGGTGGCGCTGTCGCTAGGGCTGCCCGTCACCGGCACTGGGCTATGCCGGTCGCGGATGCATCCGCTCCACCTTCGTCCCATTCCCCGTCCGTTTGTGTGTGGCGACAACTCCGGTGAAGTTCAAGGCGGGACGTGGGTTGCGGTTTCGTCGATCGTGGGCGTCCCTTTGGACCAAAGCCGGCTGCTTTGCTGGTCTTGGGGAGGTCTGAGTGTCTGGCGCGCGGCGGCCCGGGCGGCGGGAGGCGTGGCATTCGTGGGCGGAACTTGCATCTCAGATGCGGGCAGGCAGCCTTGGCCATGCGGGTGGCTTAGTTGCGGGTGGTTGGCGGTGCTAGGGTGCGACGGAGGGATGTGAACGCTGGGGTATATCACATGTCCAGCCCTTGTTGTGGCCGATGGTGGCGGTGTCCGTGGACGTTGTATCCTTCATGAAGGCTCCGTCGCGGCGTTCCCACTCCGTCCATCTTGCTCCGGGTGAAAACTTGATCTTCAGGATCGGGCAGTGGCGGCTTTCTATGGTCGTACCCTTCTGGGAGGCACCGTTTTGGAGTCCTAGCCTCGTTGTGGTCCGCCTTACCTCTCCGTTGTGGTTGCTCATGGTGGAGATCCCCGTTGGCACCAAGTTGACCTCTTCACACATTTG
Organism: Aegilops umbellulata; assembly: GCA_032464435.1. NCBI lineage: Eukaryota > Viridiplantae > Streptophyta > Magnoliopsida > Poales > Poaceae > Aegilops > Aegilops umbellulata. Next base: position 483,836,001 of record CP136059.1, on the reverse strand, counting down.
TAGTTTGCTTGCTTGTCGGTGGGGTGGTGTACCGGTGTCCAGCACCTTTATATCTTGCCTTGGGTGTGTGCGTCGTGTGTGATGTTGGTGTGTGTTTGTTTTGGTGTCTCAGTTTTTTTTTTGAGGGAGGTGTCTCAGTTGTTTGATGGTGATGTTTGCTTTATACTACTCCCTCCGTCCGGAAATACTTATCGGAGAAATGGATAAAAATCGATGTATCTAAAACTAAAATACATCTAGATACATTCATTTCTCAGACAAGTATTTCTAAACAGAGAAAGTAATATAAAGGGGGAAACCCTTTTTCGTAAAAGATGCAAGAGTAACCGTCTCCTGGGCGCATCCGGCGCCTGCTCCGTGCCTTCCGATCTGCGCCGTGCCGGTGCTTTCCTAGCGGGCATTCCTCAACGTTCTCGGGGGGTCCCATGATGCATGGGTCGCGGGCACGCTCGTGGTCATCTTTTTCTAGTGTTTTTCGTTGCGCCTGTGTGTGTCGTCTGTGCGTTGGTCCGCATTCGTCGGGTGAGGCCAGATCGGCATGTCAGTGTCGTTCATTCCTGCTGGGTTGTTTGTGTTCACGCGAGCCGGGTACGCTAAGGGCATGAACTATGGAGGCTATAGCAAACGGTGGTCTCATGCCCTCCACATAGGGTTGTACTCCCTCCGTTCGGATTTACTTGTCGCAGAAATGGATGTATCTAAAGCAATCGCTCTATGTGATTATCACTCAGCCGGAGCAGCAATAGCTAGCGGGGCCCAAATCTCCCTCTGTTTCACTTTCAGATTAATCTATGTCACTTCCCTTTGTTCATTCACTCACGCAACAAGCAGGCTTCCCTTCCTTTTTCCTTTCGCAAATGCTTTTCACGGCCAAGCAGCGGCCTCTTCTGCAGGCGACTCTGACAAGCTGCGAAGCCACCGTCCCTGACACCCGAGCCTACGTGGCCTGCGGGGCAGCTAGCTGGGGCGACGCGTTGTACATGCCCTAATGCGCCCTAGGTCGACATGTTAGCATTGCATAGCCGGCTTTGCCGTGCGGGTGGGTGTGCGTGTGGGGCTTGTCTGGACGACCTTGTTTGCATATGCTGTCACGATGGCTAGTATCAGTTCGTCTACTTGCATGTATGGGGCGTTGTTGGTCGGGTTTTTTCATGTGTGCTCGGATGCTGGATGTTGTCGGGGCTGCGGCGCCGATTCCTTGCATTTCTGAGTGGGTGGATGTGTTGTGAGGATCTTGCTTGGGCTTTCTGAGCACATGGATGTTGGTTCCCCTGGCTGGTTACTTGTTCGACACTAACAGCATCTCTTGTTCCACAGTGCTTCCACGCTCGCTCCTTGGTCTATCCTACCCACTCGGATGCTTGTTTTTTCCCGAGGTTAATCGGTCATTTGAGGTTGTTTTTTCTACATTTACCCCCATGCTAAGAGTGTTCGTTTGGCGGAGCTGTGTCTTGCCGATGTGCTTGGCTATTGAACACTACCGGGGCTAGCCGGTTGGCGGAGACTGTTTTTTTTTTGTTCGTCGGGCACTTTCTGCTCGCCAGATGGACGCCTTCGGGTGAACTTGATATTAGAGCTGAAGTACCCCTCCCCCTAGCAAAATGCGTTGCCAAAGAAGAGGCTGAGAAGAAACTTGTTGAACTCTTAAGAGAAGAAGAGATTGTGAACAGAAAGCATAGGAAAAAGAAAACAATTCAGCTTGAGCAGTATAAAGGTACTATTGCAGGAAAAGGGAACCTTGTGTCTAACATCACAATTGTTTATAAGAAACTGTTAGGGCCCGCAGTATGTAACGTTGTGTCGATAGAGGAAGACACAAGAGGGAGTATTATGCAACTTTGTCCGAAAGAGGATGTTGTGTTGACATTTTTTGAAAAAAAAATGGTTCAACTATATACGAAAAATGCACAATGCGTATCAAATAAGGTAGCCATCAAAAATATATTTGAAAAATTGTTCATCATGTATTTGAAAAATGCTAGAAAACGGATAATAAAATGCCTCTGTCTTATACAGAAAATGTACAATATGTACAAAAATGTAGAAATCAAAACATTTATTTGAAAAAAGAAGTTAACAATGTATTTGAAAAAGATTGATTACAAAAAAATGTGTATACTGTATTAAAAATGTACAATGTATATTAAAAGAAAGTAGTTCAAAGCATATATTTGAAAAAATATATATTTAAAAAATAATGTAAAACATGCATAAAAATGTTCTGCGTTATATGAAAAATATGCATATGTTTAAAAAAAGGGGGGAAAGTAAACATAAAAAACAAAGAAAAGCAAAAAGATAATAAATAGAAAAAGAATAAGAAAAAACTTAAAAACCACAGAAATAGATACGAAATAGTGAAATATAGTTTAAACTAAAGAAAAAGGAAAAACTAATAGAAAAAAAGGAAAAACTAAAAAAACCATAAAAAACCTGTCGTGGAACAGTGAAAAATACAGTGAAGACCAAAGAAAACTGATGGAACCCGTAAATAAAAACAAAGAAAAAAGAAAATAGCAAAATAAAAAATAAAAAACCGAACAACTCCAACCATCGTACATAAAATGAAAAAGAAGAACGACCCAAAATTAGACGTATAGCGTTCGGATGCAACGACTGAGGCAAATGAGCTAAGGCTATCAAGCCGGAAAACGTTCATGGGCGGGCCCATATGCGCGGTGCTGCAAGCATGGGGAGCTACCATCTCGCTACAGTCGATTCTCAAGCATTGCCTGTAAAACCATTAGTTGTGCCAGGTCCAGCGCAGTGCATGACATAAGAGCATCTTCAATAGATGGTCCAAATTTTGGCGGTCTAAAATTGAAGATGTAAAATATGGATCGCTAAAAAGTGCGTTTTGGATTTTCAAAAAATGCTTAACTCCAACAGATGATCCAAATCGATCGGAGATGTAAAAGAGCAACTCCAACGAATGGTCCAAAACGAAGATGTAAAATCGCCTTGATCGTCTTCTTCAACCTCGGGACGTTGGCCGCCTTCATCAAATCCGTCGCCATCAAGCTCACCCCGACCTCCCCGAGCGCGCCATTCTCCCCGTCATGAGCTCCTCTCCCAATCCCCCTATTTTTCCCCTTCAATCGGTGTCGTTTGCCACCGCTCCAGTGCTCGTCCGTGGTCGCCACGGCCGGAGGCCGAGCTCCCCTGTACGTGCTCCTTTGCCGGCCAGCAGCGATGGAGGCGGTCATCCAGCCGACGCGAACACCACGAGTAGCGGCACGGGCGCGCTGCACGGGCCTACAATGATGGCAGCTTGACCAGATGGGGTCAGTGCGGTGCGGCGGCGGGGCCGGGAGGCGGTGGCAACGGGGCAGGCCAGCGAGCAGCGGCGGAGGCGGGCGGCGGCCGAAGGAACCGACGGAGGCCTACATGGGGCAGCCGGACCACCGGAGGCGCCGAATCCCACCGCGGCTGCCCCCCGATTCGGCGGCGCCCGGGCGGCTGCGAGACGGCTTCCGGCGACGGGGGAAAGGGCGGCGGCAGAGATTTAGGGCGGTGGCGGCGACAGCGGCGGGGGATTTTGGCGGTGGATTCCGGCCGACTGGTGTCCGGGCGGGTGGACGGATGCGGCTGTAAAATGAAATGAAGGGCGGTTGGACGTTGGCGTGCGGTCGCCGAATTTGGACCAGATGCACCTCGTGATGTAAATTTGCACCGCGAGGTGTTGCATTTTACACGAGGAGGCCGCGATCTAATTTTTTTTTACATATGGACCGTCTGTTGGAGCAGCGTTTTTTGCCCCAGACGGTCCAAAAGTTAGCATTTTGACATTTGGACCGTCTATTGGAGATGCTCTAAGACGTACGTCTACCGCAAGCAGGGAGCACATTGGCCTCATTTTTTCTTTCTTTTCATTTATTTCCCACTTTTCTTTTATTTCTCTATTTCTAGAAATTTTCTTTCCTTTGATTTATTTTTCTCCAATAAAGTTGGAAATACACTCTTTCAAGGAACGCATGAGTACATGTTTGGACCATAATATTATGTATATTCGGATTTTTGTTCATAATACAGTATAAATATAGACACACACAAATATTGTTCGGGAACGTAGTAATTCAAAAAAATTCCTACGATCACGCAAGATTTATCTAGGAGATGCATAGCAACGAGACGGGAGAGTGTGTCAACGTACCCTCGTAGACCGAAAGCGAAAGCGTTTAGTAACGCGGTTGAGGTAGTCGAACGTCTTCACGATCCAAGCTATACAAGTACCGAATGTACGGTACCTCTGTGTTCAGCACACGTTCAGCACGATGACGTCCCTCGTGCTTTTGATCTAGTTGAGGACGAGGGAGAGGTCTGTCAGCACGACAGCGTGGCGACGGTGATGAACTTACCAGTATAAGGCTTCGCCTAATCACTACGACGATATGAGCGAGGTGTTAAACTGTGGAGGGGGACACCGCACACGGCTAAGAGAATGTTTGTTGTGCTTTGGGGTTCCCCCTAGCCACGTATATAAAGGAGGGAGGGAGAGAGGTTGGCGGCCAGGAGGAGTGCGTCAAGGGGGGGGAGTCTTACTTGGACTCCTAGTCCAAGACCCCCCCCCCCCCTTTCCTTTCTTCCACCGGAGGGAAAAGAAGGAGGGGAGAAGGAGAAGGAAGGAGGGGGCCGCGCCCCTACCCCTTGTCCAATTCGGTTTGGGCAGGGGGAGGCGCGCGCCACCTCGTGGCCCTTCTTCCCTCTCTCCACTAAAGTTCACTAAGGCCCATTAATTTCTCCGGGGGTTTCGGTAATCCCTCGGTACTCCGGAAAAATACACGGATCACTCAGAACCTTTCCTATGTCCGAATATAACCTTCCAATATATGAATATTTACCTCTCGACCATTTCGAGACTCCTCGTCATGTCCGTGATCTCATCTGGTACTCTGAAAAAACTTCGGTCATCAAATCACATAACTCATAATACAAATCATCATCGAACGTTAAGCGTGCGGACCCTACGGGTTCGAGAACTATGTAGACATGATCGAGACACATCACCAATCAATAACCAATAGCGGAACCTCGATGCTCATATTGGCTCATACATATTCTATGAAGATCTTAATCGGGAAAACCGCACAACAATATACGTTGTTCCCTTTGTCATCGGTAAGTTACTTGCCCGAGATTCGATCGTCGGTATCATCATAACTAGTTCAATCTCGTTACCGCAAGTCTCTTTACTCGTTCTGTAATGCTTCATCCCGCAACTAACTCATTAGTCACATTGCTTGCAAGGCTTATAGGGATGAGCATTACCGAGAGGGACCAGAGATACCTCTCCGATACACGAAGTGACAAATCCTAATCTTGATCTATGCCAACCCAACAAACACCTTCGGAGACACCTGTAGAGCATCTTTATAATCACCCAGTTGGGTTGTGATGTTTGATAGCACATAAGGTGTTCCTCCGGTATTTGGGAGTTGCATAATCTCATAGTCAGAGGAACATGTATAAGTCATGAAAAAAGCCATAGCAATAAAACTGTAACGATCATAATGCTAAGCTAACAGATGGGTCTTGTCCATCACATCATTCTCTAATGATGTAATCATTTTCATCAAATGACAACACATGTCCATGGTTAGGAAACATAATCATCTTTGATTAACGAGCTAGTCTAGTAGAGGCATACTAGGGACACTATGTTTTGTCTATGTATTCACACATGTACTAAGTTTCCGGTTAATACAATTCTTGCATGAATAATAAACATTTATCATGATATAAGGAAATATAAATAACAACTTTATTATAGCCTCTTGTGCATATTTCCTTCAAATACATGCATATAGTTATCACTATATGAACATGTGACACACAGCTTACCCTATTTGCAACTTCGAGAGATTAGGCAAGCAGGTTTTAACATTGACAAAGTCATTACATGCAATGACCGATATAAGATTTTGAAGCAGCATGGTCCACCTTAAAAAATGACCACAAAGAAATATTCCCCACAACTCCGTGGTGTATTTGTCACGGAGGGGTAGTTGTATGTTAGGCGTCATTTCAAGTGTCTCCTTGCCTGCAATTGCAAATCTTCAATGTGACTGTAATTGAGTGGTGTTTTTGTCGCCGTGGTAGGGGTGTAGTTGCATGTGTGTCATTAGGCACACAATCCTCTCTACTGCAACGACATTGTCTTCAACGCAACTGTGATTTATTATTTTAATGGCCGGTGGGGGGGGGGGAAGCTCCATGTCTATCACTAGGCACACAACAACAAGTATCGCCCCCATTGCAACTGCATATCTTCAGTACATTTACAACTCTGCTGTATTTTCCGAAAAGGGGCAGTTGCATGTCTACCACTAGGTATGCAACTGTCGCAAATATAAACAAAGCCCTTCCCAACCCAGCCCAGCCCAATAAAGGACATACAAGCTATAAACCAGCATGGAAAAATGTTGTACATATTTATACTTGTAATGAATATTTAAAAAAACCTTTAACATTTTCCAAATGCATGATAATTTTTTAAAATACAAGATGAGTATATCAAAAAAAAATACATGAACACATTTTTATCAAATATCATGACCAAGGATTACCCTTTTTTAAGAAACTAAAAAAATATAAAAATAAAAAATAAAAGGGAAAACCGAACAAAACTTGCGGAAACCGTACGTTAGGAAAAAATTTGAAAGAACAACCAATAGGGAGACCCTATTTGATGGAATTTCCTATTGAATGGACGCTGCGTCAAAGTGTCGACCTTTCGCACAGACCTGGCGATCGAGCGATCGCCTGGGCCGGCCTATTAATGTGTTGCAGTGTTTCCGGTTTTGGGAATCTTCTAGAGTTTCCGAGCCGGTTTTTATAGAAGGTTTCCTGCACCAATTTTTCTATTTTTCTTCTTGCCTTTTCCTTTTCTTTTCCTTTTAGTGTTTATTTTTAACTTTTTGTATATTTTGTACTTTTAAGTTTAATGTTCTTTTTTGTTAAGATTTCATGTTTTGAAAATTGTTTGGAAAGTCAAAAAAATAATAGTGCTTTTCAAAAATATTTCATAAATTAAAAAAATGTTTAGATTTTTACAAAAAAATCAGGAATTTCAAAATTTATTTGGAATGTTTCTCAAAAAAAATCAGAATGTTTTTGTTCAAATTTGTTAGAAATTTTCAAATAATGATCGGGAGTTAAAAAATGTTCCTGTTTTCAAAACTTGTTCAGAAATTCAAAAAGAATTCTTGTTTTCAATTTTTGTTTACTTATTTAAAAATTGTTTGTGTTCTAATTTTTTGGGATTTTGCATTTTTCCCCATTTTAAAAGAAATCTAAATTTTCGAAATATGTTTGTGATTTCCAAATTTTGTTCACAAATTTGGAAAATGTTCATGTTAAGAAAATAATTTTAAAATTCGCAATTTAAATTATGTTCACAAATTGGAAAAAATTTGGGAATTCCAAAAAAAATGTTCTTGTTTCCCAATTTTGTTCATGTTTCAAAATTTGTTCACCAATTCAAAAAATATTCACATGTTTGGTTTTTCTTCACAAATTCAAAAATGTCTTGGAATATCGAAAATGTTCCCTTTTTCTAAATTTGTTTAGAGATTAGAAAAATACTCAGTTTTTCAAATTTGTTCACAAATTCAAAAAATGTTCATGTTTCCAAAATTAATTCGCAATCTCAAAAAATGCTCAATTTTTTTAATATTAGTTAAACACTTCGAAAATGTTCGCTTTTTCAAATTTTTATTTTTTTTCAAAAGATGGTTTGCATTTACAAAAAGTAGTTCCTAATTTCAAAAAAATGTTCTCGTTGTCAAAAAAAATTCCAATTTGTTTTTATTTGTTTATTCCCCAAATGCTGTTTGCGTTTAAAAAAGTTTTTCGTTCTGAAAATCATGTTGGATTTTTTTTCAGAAGTGTTAATCTGCCGCATATTGTAATTCATATATGTCTGGCTGTGCTTTTAGAAACATATAACCTCAGTTCGTACAGTTGTTATGGACGTGGTTCCAGGCGGGAGGTCGTGTGTTCGATCTTTCACCAACATGTTTTATGGAATTTCGCGAAATGGTTTTATTTTTTGCGGCTGCCGATACTTTCTTTTACATTCACGCTGCAAATCTTACGCAATAGCTCGTGTGTCACAATGGCTGCTGCTGCGGGACAGACTCTGGTGCAACGAGAGATTACAGAGGCGGGGCTGGCCGAACAGCTACTTCTGCCAACTCTGCGTCAGAAACCTCGAATCCTCCTGCCACCTGTTCTGGAACTGCTCGGAGTCCAGGCACATGTGGAGCGCGATCAGGCAATGGCATGGCTGCTCCGCGCTCTCCCTTGCCAGCTACTGGAGCCGTGGAAACTCCAGCACGATCATCCAAAACATCTTCGCCCGCACTGATCCTTCACGGCGGCACGGTGCGCGGTCAATCCTGCTGCTGGCATGTTGGGAGATTTGGCAAGAAAGAAACAACTGCACTTTTCGACACAGCCTTCCGAGTGTGCGAGAAATTATCAGGCGCATCCGAAACGGCATCGAGCTCTGGAGGATCACAGGAGCAACGTGCATCGAGAGCCCATTCGGGGAACCACCTTGAGAGAAAAATTTCCCTGTACTAGGGTTTTCGGCCGCCTGTGGCCAACCCTACGCATTTGATCCTCGGATCTTCACCTTCCGTTTGTTTTTCCGCTGCTTCCTGCTATAATCAATGAAAAGCCAGCATTCGCTGGATCTTTCAGAAAAAAAAACAATGGCGTGCGTCTTCCTTTGCGATATTTCATCTTGGATGGACAGCGAATGGGCCGGCCCAGCGAGCCTCCTCATGTGCGAAACTGCGACTACTGAGCAGAAATATAGGCGATCCCCTATTTGACGCTTGCTGCGTCAAACTGTGGAGGATTTGCACAGGAGAGAACGAGCGCACGTAAATTGGCCCGGCCCGTGTAAGTTGTCTGGTTCTGTGAACTTTCCCGAACGTTTCGGTCTTGCATTTTACTATTTTTATTTTCTGTTCTTTTTTACATGTTTTAGCTCAGTTTTCTTTTAATTTACTTTCTCATTCTATTTTATTTTGTTTCAATTTTTTCCATTTTCAAAATTTCACAAATTTGGAATAATGGCCCAATTTCTTGAAATTGTTCGTACTTTCAATTTCCAAATTTTAAAAATGTTCTCGTTTTAAAATTTGTTATCACTCTCGAAAGATGTTAATATTTTCAAATATTGTTCAAATTTTAAAAATCAATCATTTCAAAAAATTGGTCAAAAATTTAAAACATTCTCTACGAACCGAAAAGTTGGACAAATACATTCTGATTCATCATTAGTAACCAATTAGTAGCTTGGATAAAATGGAACAATTAACAGCTTGGAGAAAATGGAACAATTAGTAAAAATACCGAATATAAAACAGAACAATTAGTAAGTTGGAGAGGTAGCTTCTTATTCATCAATCATAGAAAACGAGATAGTAATAACCAATGAAAGCTAAGAGGTATTGCATATCCGAGCAGGCACCTCTGCCAAATACTCCTTCCGTTCGGAATTACTCGTCCAAAAAATAAATGTATCTAGATGTATTTTAGTTGTAGATACATCTATTTTTATGACAAGTAATTCCAAACGGAGGGAGTAGTAGTAACCCCATAGCGAGCTCCTACAGCCTGAACCTTCCTTCCGCTAGGCGGGCTGGGCCATTGTAGAAGTTTCGTTTTGCCCAGTTTTATAAAACTTCTTGACGTGTTTTTTCTTTTCTTTTCTCTGCCATTTTAGCGGTTCTTTGTTTGTCTGTGTTTTCCTTTTTATATTTACTTTTTTTTTACTTTCTACTTCTCATTTTAAAATCAAGCCGTCTTTCAAATTCGTGAACAATCAAACATTTTTCTATATTCATGAATCTGAATTTTTTTACATTCTGCGAATATTTTCTGAATCTACAATCATTCTCGAGTTTCTTGAACAATTTTTACAAATCCGTCAACAGATTTTCAAATATTTCAAATTCAAAAAGAAAAATCAAATCCACAAACATTTTTCATGTCCATAAATAATTCAGTTTTCTTATCAAAATCACATATTTTTTTAGTGCTTACAAAATCATATATGTGAATTTGAAAAATTAGGGAACCATTTTTCGAATTCAAGAAGAATTCTTGAGATCTGCAGACATTTTTCAAATTTCCAAACGTTTGTTTCAGAGCATGTTTTTCAAATTCGTAAACATTTTTTAAATACGCATACATTTTTTATTTCGCAATTTTTAATCTGTTTTTCCTAAGATAGCATAGCAGCAGCACATGGCTAAAAAAAGCACGAGCTAACAATGGGGGAGAGAGCGAATTTTGTTTAGCTAAATGGCAGTCGCACTAGCTAGCAAGCCAGTAGGCGGGCAAGCGAGCGAGCGAACCAGTATAATTAGTTATGCTTGACGCAAGAGCGAGCGTGCGGGCGTTCCAACGTCATTTTGGCGCAACAGAGACCAAAGAAAAGCCGTCCTCACACTCTATCTCTTTTCTCGCATATTTAGTTATGCTCCAGCCAGCCCAGCTCAGTAGAGCCCATCACATCTCATCCGACGAAGCCAGGGTATGAAGTTCTAAATAATCGTCTTAAAAAGTGAAGTTCTAAATAAAGCCAGAGCATGAACATTACTCAAGAAAAAAAAAGGCATGTGCCTGCATGTAACAAATGTTTTTGTTGTCTATATTTCCCTTTTCCATTGAGTTTCCAGTTGTTGAGCTAAATGTGTATTATGCTTTCATGAGCTAGGTGCTAAGGTTTGTGTTGTCCTTAGGTGCAGGCAATATCATCTCACATATGATGAACCACTATTCAAATAAATCGCTCTAATTCAGCGATTCCTCGCCGATTTATTGGTACTCGAGGTGTGACCGGTAAGATTATTCCACATTTTCATTGTCAATCGGTTCGGCTGATCTATTGCTCCGACAAGCGATTTTATCAGGAATATACTGATTAATCAGGCCTATTTGCTATCACTATGTGTGATGTACTGTTGTTTGCTAGCAATTTGTTTTGGTTGTGATTGAGAGAATCAAGAACTAACTATGTGTGTTGTTTGCTATTTTCTTATTTTACTTTGTCATGCAATGATGGAAGAACTATGGTTATTTGTGTTCTGTGGACCTTGTCATGTAATATGTATTGTGTCCAGTTTTGTTTGAAATTGTTTGGCATTTGTTTCACATGTCTCTATCTAGATTTAGCGGTTCATTTGTTATTTATAGGCTTAGAGCACACACCCAATGGTTGTTTTCACTGTGTAGGTTGGTCACATTCAAGTCAACGATTGTTCAAGGATTCAAAGGCAAGGAATCAAGGCACTTCTATCCAATATTATTTTCCTATTGAATGTAGGATATTTTAGTGTTGGGAATATGGTATTTCCAAAAACAAAATTGTTGATTAAGAGTCGATAGATAAAATGATTAATTGATCAATTTTTGATTAATCCTTAACCCCAAGCCAGCCGAATAGTAAACTTTGATCGATATCTTGATCACTGTGAGGAACATAGACAGATCAACTCATTGGAGGAAACATCCGTCACTGGTGTATGTGTAGGTGCGCAGGTGGTCACTCTAGCTTGTTCATCGTCTTGCTCCATATTTATCTCCCTAGTTTGTCTTTACTTCGCATATTACATTTTTATTAAGTCAAACTTTGCATAGTTTGATCAAATATATATTTAAAAATACTGACATCTACAATATCAAATAAATACAATAAGCTAATATATTTCAGGATGAATAAATAATATTGATTTGATATTATGAATGTTGATACTTTTCTCTATAAGTTTGGTCAAACTTAAAAATTATAACTTAAATAAGTCTAATACGTGAAGTAAAAAAAATAGAGATGACCTTGCAACGTTTATCAACATGTGGGAAGGTCGAATGGAAAAAATAAGGGCAGCCTGAGGGCGATGGGCCAGAATCGGTCGTCTCAAACATAGCGAAAGGAGAACAAGTAAAGAAATGCACGGACTGGGAATAAGTCCTATGTAAATAATGAAGGAGTAGACGCAAATGCAAAATCTGTGGGGGTGCATCTAGGACTCTCCTACTGCAAGACCGAAAATTACCTCGGAATGGAATGAAACGTGGTAATTACGTAGTGTTTTTCCTTGCTAAGTTTTTATCTTATTTCCTATTTGAATCTTTCCCAGCATTCAGCGTGCATTAAATAAATGTACATCAAATGTAAATAATTGTATACATAATTTTAAAAGTTGTTCATACCATTAGAAAATCTAGTAGTGTTATTGAAAAATGCTCAACATTTAAAAAGCATGTTCATTATTTTTCTAAAAATTGATATTGATGGAAAAGATACAAGCAATTTGCATGAATTTTCAAAAATATTTTAGCATTCAAAAAAAGTTTATGACACTCTTGCAAACTTTTGAAAATGTTTTTGAGTTTTGGAAAATGTGTTTAAAGATGTTCACTGCATATTTAAAAATGTTGAATGTACATGTGTTTGCACATTTATAACTGTTCAGCATGTATTAGATAAATGTTCACTGTGTATCTGAGAAATGTCCAACCAATATAAGAAAATGCATCAATGTGTATTTGATAAAAGTTCACATGTATTTGAATAAATTTAAAAAATAAATAAATAAGATGAAAACCTTTTTAGAGAACAAAATAGAAAGCCTAGATAGAAACTTCCTACAACCAGACGAAAAGTTACTATAACTGCTAGTGAAAAGTTTCCAAACCGGTTCGAAAGCCATTTGAGCAACATAGTTGGCCAGCCCACTAAGCAATACACTGTATGCAAGTGTTGCTACTGCATTTGGGAAGCCAGGGAAGCTTTTTTTTTTTGCGTGGAAAGGGTTTTCATTAATTAGTCTGCAATTTTTACTAAAAATAATAATAGTTTGTCTGCATCACACCAATCCAGCCCGCAAATGTTTAAGAGCTGACCGAAGCCACATATCGTGACAAATTAATAAAAGCTTTGTGAGTTTTTAGAAAAGTTGAGAAACCAGCCAGGTTGGTTTGTTCGTGTAGAGAAGCAAAACCCTGGTACGCAAAGAAGTTTGATCCAGCTAGGCATGGCCTAGTGCGGCCTAGATTGCTACGTATCGTTTGCCAGTGCTAGCAACAATGAATGCGCGACGACATCATCATGTGTCTCTTCGCTCTTGCACTGGGGCTGATGTGGAGAAACGGCACCGTTTTGTTACTCATGTTGGTAGCGGCCTTCACCTGGGTACAAACTGGGCAGACACTCAACTTGGTGGTTCTTCTCAACCATATGCGAATAAGGATGGCGAGACCTATAATCCATGGCCCATTCGCACACCTTCACCGACAAGCAGTGCAGGCACAACCAGCTCTCGTCGGGGCGGTTTCTCTCCTCCTGTCCAGGATCGCAACTACTATATGGGTGTGGATGCTGATTCTCACACTAGTGCTAACATGGCTGAGACTGCAATGGGAACTGAGATTAGCACCCTTCACCAAGGTAGTACAATAGGAACTCGGGCAGGATCATGCTAGTCAGAGCATGGATGTTGATTTAACAAATTGGGCAGCAGCGCATGGCCCTAACGCGCCTCGGGCGCCATGAAAGCCATTGCCTGGAACTGTCGAGGCATGGGTCGGGGCCTCGGCAATGATCGTATGATGTTTCTGGCCAATCTCATCCGTTCCACTAAAGCTCAGGTAATTTTTGTGTCTGAAATTAAGTCCTCTAAAGTTCGTCCTTGTGATCTTGTTAATCGTTTTGACATTGATGATAGTATTGTAGTTCCTTCAAGAGGATCGTCAGGAGGGCTTTGGCTGATGTGGACCGATGAGCTTAAGGTTACTGTTTATAGCGCGTCGTTTCACTCCATCCTAGCTAACGTTGTTCATGTAGCTTCAGGTGTACAGTTTTGTCTTGTGTGTATCTATGGAGATCCTTATCATCGTCAAACTAGTACTATATGGAATCAGGTTGCCTCCTTTATGTATGATAACTTAGGAAAGCCTATGATCTGTATGGGTGACATGAATGACATCCTGTATGATATGGACAAGTGCAATGCTAATGTTAATCAGTATAGGATGTCTGCTTTTCGTGCTTTAATTAAAGATTGTGGCTTCTTTGACATTGGCTATAGTGGTCCGGCCTACACTTGGCGCAACAGGCAACACACTGCAAATCCTATTTATTCAACGTTTAGATCGATGTTTGGTTAATCCGGATTGGTGTGCTTGCTATCCAAATACGAAAGTGCTTAATTTACCTATCATTCTTAGTTATCACGCGCCTATCTTGATTTCCACTGAGGGCCAGTTTTATAAACCTAAGCAATCCTTTAAATTTGAGAATTGGTGGCTGCTTGAGAAAGATTTCCATGCTCATGCTAAGGCAGCCTGGAATAGTACCAGGTCAGCCTCTTTTTCTGCCAAGACTTCCTCTCTTGTAGGATCGTTAAAGAAATGGTGCATGAAGAAAAAGCCTATCCACCAGGAGCTAAAAGACATTGAGGGACAAATCAATCAGATTAAACTAAAGCCTCTTCACCAACAAGATCATGCTCAAGAGAGCGCACTCACTATCAGGTATGAGCAGAATCTCTCTAAGCTAAATCAGTTTTATAAACAAAGAGCAAAGAAACCTTGGGCTAAGGATGGAGATAGAAATACCAGATTTTTCCATCAATCTGTTCTTAAGAGAAGAAAAAAGAACACTATTGTTTCCATTAAGGATGAAAATGATGTTATACATTTTAAGCCAAGTCAAATTGCTAACACTTTTGTGAACTATTTCAGATACATCTTTTCTTCTCCTAACATCAATATGGGCAGGCCTTTTCTTGCAACTCAGCCTCTAATACAATCAGATGATTTCACTTATTCCATACTAGATAAGCAGGAAATCTTGCAGATTCTGAAGGATATGAAGCTAAATGCATCACCTGGCCCTGATGGTTTCAATGTGGAGTTTTACTTTGCAACCTGGGATTGGATTGGGGATGACATTGCTGCCTTGGTTACCATGTTCTATCGTACAGGTATCTTACCCCGACATATTAGTGACACGAATATTGCTCTCATTCCTAAAAAGCTGGTTCCTCAAGTTCCTACTGACTATAGACCCATTAGCCTTTGTAATGTCATCTATAAAATTATTGCTAAATCTTTGGCTAATAGGCTCAAACCACACTTGCCTAATTATATTGACCCCTCTCAGCAAGCTTTTATAGAAGGGCGTAGAATTAGTGATAACATTATAATTGCGCAAGAAATCACTCATTCTTTTGCCCTTAATTCTTGGAAACAATAGGCCTTCATGCTTAAAATTGATCTTGCTAAAGCTTTCGATCGTATTGAATGGAATTTCATTGTTTCGGCTCTCTCACGTAAAGGGATGCATGCTCACTTCATTAATCTTATCTATGCGTGCATTTCTACTCCAATTTTTTCTGTCATCATTAATGGACAAGCAACTCAGAGATTCAAAAGTGATAGGGGTATAAGACAGGGTTGTCCTCTTTCTCCCTATCTTTTTGTGCTTGCTATTAATGAACTTTCTCTTGCTCTCAATGATGATATGGTTGCTAATAACCTTGAAGGCATCATGCTTGGACCAAATTGCCCTCCAGTCCATTCCTTACTTTTTGCAGATGATCTGTGGAAAAGCTAGCTTGCAGGAAGCTCGTACCATGGCTCATATCATTCACCATTTTTGCGCTTCTTCAGGTCAGACTCCAAACTGGTCCAAGTCTTCTATACTTTTCAGTGCTCAGGTTAACCAGTGTGTTGTCTCAGATGTTAAAAGCATCTTTCCTATTCCTGCCATGGATGAGAACTTCACCCACCTGGGACACCCTTTGATTCTCCCTGCCAAGAATAGAACTATTGCTTACAATTTTGTTCTGGATAAATTTATGGCTAAGCTTCCTTGTTATAAGGCTAATATGCTTTCTCATGCGGCTAGATTGGAGCTCATTAGATCTGTTTTGTCGGCCATTCTGGTTTATTATATGTCTAATATTTTGTTCACCAAGAAATTTATTGCCAAACTTTCTGCTATCATTAGAAGCTTTTGGTGGACAGGAATCAGAGAAGATAATCCTACTAGAAGTCTTTGTCTCAGGGCCTGGAAAGATATCTGCACGTCAAAAAAAGAGGGTGGCTTGGGAATAAGAAATCTTCAAGCCATCAATCAAGGTCTTATCCTAGCCCCTGCTTGGAGAATTGCCAACTTTCCCAGTTCACATCTGCATCTTGTTCTTAAGTCCAAATATTTTTGGGACTCTTCTTTTTGGACTGCCACCTCTAGCGCTCCAAAATCGGCCTTCTGGTCCTCCATTTTCAAGATGCTCCCTAAACTCAAAGCTCACTCCTTCTATCAGATCACTCAAGGAAAAATTTCCATTTGGAGTACTCCCTGGTGCCCAGCTTGGACTGATATCTACAATCATCTCATTATTCAACCTAAAAACTTTACTTATCCTGCTCAAGTCAAAGATCTTTGGCTCCAAGGACAGAAAGCCTGGAAAATGTTCTCATCTATTCTCATTTTCAAGAACCCACAGCCTCTGTTATTACTCAAACCAAGATCATTCAAGATGATTGTGATGATATTCTTTGCTGGGATCTCACGCCTAATGATAAGTGTAACACCAAAAGTACTTACAAATTGTGCTTGCAGGACATTCAAAGCCAACCAAGAAATCAGCCTACACAGATTTCTCACCTTGTGAAAGATCTGCTTAATCAAGTCTGGAAGCAAAAGCATATGGTGCCAAGGGTCCAGGGCCGGCCCTGTGTTTCGGGAGGCCCTAGGCGAACTCGATGCCATGTGCCCCTATGTCCTAAGATCATATATATGTATGCGCGTGCGTGGTACATAAACTTAAACATAATAATTGTTGGACAATGCCATATTACGACAGAAATACTAAAAAGATAGAAAATTGAAAGTAACATGATATGATTACCTCAAATAAGAACCAAATTCAGCTGACTCCATCGACAACAATAATACTTAAGTACCCTTCAGTTGTTGAATCTTCAGATCCCTTTCTATCTTTTTTCTCCTTGTTTGAGCAACTGACAAATGCTTCTTAGGCAATATGGCGGGCTAATGTCATAATATTATGAAGAAAAATTATTCAAGGAATTAGAAAATTATACATCGGATGATTTGAATGATTGGAACCCTAGACATGTGCATAGAATGACAAAAAAAAGGAACTTCGTGATTGAATGATTGAATTCGAAAACTATACATTAAAATTTGGAACTTCGTGAACACTGAAATTAGAGGATGGATCATGGATGAATAGTTGAATACGTTCTAAAAAAAAGAAATTACTGAAATTGGGGTTTGCAGGGATGGATCAGGAACATGGTACAGAGAGTTATGCATGGATACGTATACGTACTGCTACGGGCTGCGCTCACTGCTCACATACATACGTATACATACTGCTGTGGGCTGTGGCTGCTGGATTGCCGCAGGGCGGGCGACGCGCACAGCGGTGACCGAGGCGACCACAGCGACGAGAGGACGAACAGACGAGCGAGGCGTCCACGAGATCTTCGATTGATTTGTTTCACAATCGAAACGAGCGGCCCTGCCGTGCGGCGTGCGTGGTGCTTCGCTAATCGCTACCTGCTATCTGATGGGCCTACCTCATCTCGTTTTTCTTCTCTCATAATTTTTTCTCACCTATTTTTGCTTGGCTATATTATATATGTGCACTACATCATGGGCCCCTCCCTGGGCTGGGCCCTGGGCCTTCGCTCCCCTGCCCATGCCCCAGGGCCGGCCCTGCAAGGGTCCAAACATTTGCATGGAGACTTCTTAGAAAAGCTCTTCCTACAGGTTGCAGAGCTAGCCGTTTTTCTAGGCATATTACTAAAGCATGTTGTCGTTGTTCGCAAGATGAGGATGAAATGCATCTTTTTTTTCTATGTCCATTTGTGAGAGCATCTTGGTTTGCTCATCCTTGGTATCTTAGGACATATCTTCTTACAGAGAATCATCATTCTATGCAAAATATTATTTATTCTTTGCTCAATATGAATCACCCTTATGCATCGATCCCAAACGTTTTCAACTTCTTATGGTGCATTTGGAAATCAAGAAATGATTGTCTTTTTGCTAGGAAATGTACTTTCCCTCATCAGGTACATATTGCTGCGCTGGCCATGGTTGAATGCAACACTGTCCAAGAGGCTCCTCCGGACAATCCTAATTCTACTCTCCATGCTCATATTAACAGGGACAATAGTTTGGTGCTACAACAGGGCTGCACCATTAGGTCTGATCTTCTAATCTCAGGAGCCAAAATATTCTCTGACGCTTCTTTCAAATGTTCAAGAATTCCAGGTTTATCAAATGGAGATGCAGCTACGGGCATTGGAGTTTTTCTCAATTTTTTGCAGGACAATAGAAGTATCCAAGTTCAAATTCAAGCATCCGCACCACTAACTTCGTCACCTCTACAAGCAGAAGCACAAGCTCTTCTTCTTGCTGCCAAAGCATCACAAATCTTACAAGTCGAGCAGCCGACGTTTCTCACCGACAATCTTTCTCTTGCCAAAGCGGCGGCGAACAGGAATGTAACAGCAGACTCCACTCCTTGGATGATTAGAGAATCTCTTGTTCATTTCTACAGGACTACCAAAAATCTACAGCCGCAGGTGTTTCATATATCTAGAGAAATAAATGGGATTGCACAAAATGTAGCTCATCAGGTTCTTAGTCGCTCTTTGAAACCTGTTTATAGTTGTTTCGGGTCAGCTCACAGGAACAGAATATGCCCTGTCATTTCTACTCTTTCTACTTTAAATTTACAGGGTTTTGTGCTCCATGCTGTATACTGTTTTTGAGTTGAATGAAATTGGCGCTGAGGCCGCCTTTATCCGTTCAAAAAAAAAGAAAAACAATGAATGCGGATGGCCATCCACGTGATTAACAGGCATCAATGGCTCCATGGCCAACAGCTGCGGACGGCTAAAAGTCGGAGCTGGGTCTATTCATCAGCTCGGTCTGAGGCGGCAGAAACAAGTACAATCACCATAGAGGAACTTCACGGACCAACAATGCCCTCCCTGCACGGCCCCTCCAGAATTTCCGCCATGCCACTGCGATTCTGCCAACGGCGCTAGACCACCACGTGCTGCTCTGCAGAATGAGCTTACGTACTCCTGTGCAGATGCATAGGGTTAGGGCTTCCAAAACAAATCACACTATACCAAGAGGACAAAACTCGCCAAATAGTTGAATAATAAAGTTATTCAAAAAGAAGAAGGAAAATGCCAGGTTCGTTCGTGTCGACAAGCAAGCGAAGGCACAACGGCCCGCCGTTCGCCAAATAAAAAGAGAAGCAAACGCGGCACGCCGGTCCACAAAGTCTGAATCAGCTACACATAGCCATCTGCAGCCTAGGCTACAGAAGTCGTGGTGCTGTGCTGCTACTGTTTGCCAGCAATAATGCAGCGTGCATGGTACTGCGAGCTCATGCTCAACGTCATGGCCCACAGCTGCGGGCGTTGGGGAGGCAAAATTTCGCGTTTTGACCCTTTTGTCAAACAAAATCGAGATCTGATCCCAATTTGAAAATATTTCAGTATTTGACCCTTTTGCCTACCGCCGGGGGCCCGGCGGTAGGATCATATAGCCTACCGTCGAGATCAGTGGCAGTAGCAAACTTGTCCACGTCAGCAACGATAACGGCCGCCGTGCCTCCTCCGTCACACCCTACCGCCGCTCCACCCGACGGTAGGTTGTCTGAACCTACTGCCGGAGACACTGGCGGTATGGTGTGGGCATATAAAAACCGCGGGCCGGCCGCCCCCACCCCCTTCTCCCCCACCCAGCCGCCCCCCGCCACAAAGAACAGAGCAGTTTGCTTAAAGTCGCCCTCTCTCATCCCCTCCACTCCCCCCTCCAATCTTCTTCGTTTCTTGACGGATTTTGCGGATTGAGATGGCCCCGAAGAAAGAAAAGTAAGCTCTTTCAATCCCTCCAATAAGTTTTAATCAAACACCTTTTGATTCGTTGCATTATTCAATTCAAATCACTCCTATTTGAATTTTTTTAACCCTAGGATTGATTTAGGTTGATTCTAGATGTTATATTGTGTTAGATTTGAACTATATTGAAGAGTTGGTATGGTTGTGTTAAGATGAATCCTAGTTCATAATTGATTTGAATGGTTTTTTTATATGATGGATGATGCATGTTCCTATGCTATTGTGCAAGTATTGGATGTAGTGTATGATGAATATTGGAGATGAATATTTGATATATTTGTTATATGTAGTATATGAATCCTCAAGATGAACCCTAGTTCATTTGCTTTAACAAAAAATGAGATTATGCATGTTGGATGTTGTTGGAGAAATATGTGTTATGATGCATTGAAACCATGGTGATTGCATGTTCATAAAAGAATTTTATTTAGTTCTTTGATATATGTATTGTATTTAATTCATGTTCATAATAATCTTGATATATGATTATTCAAAGATTGAACTCATAGGTTCTGTTGGATGTGATTAATTTTTGTTATGCATCGATGTGTTCCGTAGTTAATGTTGAACCCTAGTTCATGTTGAAAAATCTTTTGATGTGCTTATGCAATTCTTTTAGGAGGCCACCTCTTGCGGACGACATCGGCACAAAGTACACAATGCTTGACCCTAGGTTCGACAAGCGTCACCGTGCCCGTTTCATTGAGAATGGAGTGGTAATTAGCATTTTAAACCAAATCTTTCGAATTGATGAAAACAAGTTGCTAACTATTATGTCCATACTAATTATGCTTTGGTTATTGATTTTCACATATGCTGCCGCCACTGCGGATGAGGACTCACAAGACGACGATTAAGATGGCGTACGACGATCGGTACGCATCGTTCTTCAGGAGAGCCCGACTATTGGGTTTCGTCCTGCAGTTCAAGCGTAAGCCGCCGACGCTCGTTCACTCAGCTCTCACGGCTTTGATCGACCGGTGGCGGCCAGAGACGCACAACTTTCATCTTCCATGCGGGGAGATGACCGTGACCCTCGAGGATTGGGCGATGATTACGGCACTCGCTCGAGGGTCGTCCTCTCACAGGAAGAGTGGAGAGGGCGAACTGGCACGAGAGGGCTGTCAGCCTCATCGGCGACTGCCCCTCCCCCCCCCCCCCCCGCTAAGAGCAACCGCACTTCCCGCATACCGCTGCCATGGCTCCTCGAGCACCGGAGAAAGTGCCCGGAAGATACTGAGCCCCGGGTGGTGGAGCAGTACGCCAGGGCCTACCTGTGGTACATTCTCACGGAGGTAGTGTTTCCGGACTGCTCCGGGAACTCTGCCCTATGGATGTATCTGTTTGATGAGTTTTTGTCCACTGTTGCATAAAATAATATATATTTTTTAATGAGATTTTATGCAGGCTATAAATACAAAGGCAAAATTCATTTAGCATGGCATAATCATGAATGGCAAGCTGCCCACGTTCTTTCACATGCACGTGCATGAAATGTTGGTGCAAGAAATTCGTGTGCATGCGTACGTCCTGGCCACATGCACATTGGCTAGATGTAGTAGTCTAGCTTTGTACGTCTCCATCATAGCATCGTTGTCGTCTCGTCAATCTTATGCTTCTACGACTATCACTGCCGCTTAGTGATAAAGTAAAGCTTACAGGGCGATTGCATTGCATACAATAAAGTGACAACCATATGGCTCCTGCCAGTTGCCGATAACTCGGTTACAAAACATGATCATCTCATACAATAAAATATAGCATCACGTTTTGACCATATCACATCACGACATGCCCTACAAAAACAAGTTAGACGTCCTCTACTTTGTTGTTGCAAATTTTACGTGGCTGCTACGGGCTTAGCAAGAACCATTCTTACCTAGGCATCAAAACCACAACGATAGTTTGTCAAGTTGGTGTTGTTTTAACCTTTGCATGGACCGGGCGTAGCCATAATCGGTTCAACTAAAGTTGGAGAAACTGACACCCGCCAGGCACCTGTGTGCAAAGCACGTTGGTAGAACCAGTCTCGCGTAAGCGTACGCGTAATGTCGGTCCGGACCGCTTCATCCAACAATACCGCCGAACCAAATATGTCATGCTGGTAAACAGTATGACTTATATCGCCCACAACTCACTTTGTGTTCTACTCGTGCATATGACATCTACGCATAAAACCTGGCTCGGATGCCACTGTTCGAGAAATACTTGTCTTAGGAATGGTTGTATCTAGACTTATTTTAGTTATAGATACATCCATTTTCAACCATTTCTAAGACAAGTATTTTCGGACGGAGAGAGTATTTGAATCACAACAGCATAGACACACACAAATACATTATACTCCTATAAAAGATGCACGAGTGAAGCAAAGAATTTGTCTCCCTCCCTCCCGTGGCGCTCCTGCAGGCGCCACTGGGGGGAACCCTAGCCGCCACCTCTCCTACCTCCCTCTATCGGCCTCCTGCATCGCCGCCGCCCAGCGCGCCGCCAGGCAAGGGCGGCGGCGAGGCCTTCCTTCCCTTCCGCACGCGGACCTCGGATGGCGCGGGCCTGCGTATCGCCCGGAGGCGCTGGCTTATGGCGGGGGCCAGCGGCACGGCGGCGCAGCGTCCTGGTGGTGGCGGCGGCGCCTCGTGGCGGCACGGCGGCGGCGGGGCGGGCGCTTGTGGTACAGCGGCTGCGACTGGTGCGGATCGGGCCTCTCCGGCCGGATCTGGCGGTGCACGCTGGAGGGACGGCGGCGGCGGCGGCTGCTCCGGGCGGCGATGGTGGCTTCAAGTCCGTCCTGGCCAGGGGTGCGGGTCGGGTGCGACCTGGTTGCGGGTGGCCGCTCTTACCTCGGCCGGTGGCTGGTAGGGTTGGCGGCGCAGCGTCCTTGTGGCGGCGGTGGGGCAGGCGCTTGTGGTGCGGCCGCTGCGGCTGGTGCAGATCGGGCCTCTTCGGTCGGATCTGGCGGTGCACGCTGGAGGGACGGCGGCGGTGGCTTCAAGTCCATCCTGACCAGGGGTGCGGGTCGGGTGCGACCTGGTTGCGGGCTGCAGCTCTTACCTCGGCTGGTGGTTGGTAGGGGTGGCGGCGCAACAGCGATGGACTTGGCGGACGTGCTGGCCGACCTCTTGCCGGCTCCGGTGGCTGGATGTTGGCGAGCGGCGTGGACTGGCCTCCCAGTGAGCAGTCTTGACGGCAGGCGGCGATCTTCTGGGTCTCCTGGCCGGTGGACGGGTCGACGTTGGTGTCCTTGCATGGGGTTGCTTCGACCGCAGTGGCGGGGTGGCACTGCGTGTGTCCGGTGGGGTCATTGGTGGGAGAGACGGGTGGCGCTGTCGCTAGGGCTGCCCGTCACCGGCACTGGGCTATGCCGGTCGCGGATGCATCCGCTCCACCTTCGTCCCATTCCCCGTCCGTTTGTGTGTGGCGACAACTCCGGCGAAGTTCAAGGCGGGACGTGGGTTGCGGTTTCGTCGATCGTGGGCGTCCCTTTGGACCAAAGCCGGCTGCTTTGCTGGTCTTGGGGAGGTCTGAGTGTCTGGCGCGCGGCGGCCCGGGCGGCGGGAGGCGTGGCATTCGTGGGCGGAACTTGCATCTCAGATGCGGGCAGGCAGCCTTGGCCATGCGGGTGGCTTAGTTGCGGGTGGTTGGCGGTGCTAGGGTGCGACGGAGGGATGTGAACGCTGGGGTATATCACATGTCCAGCCCTTGTTGTGGCCGATGGTGGCGGTGTCCGTGGACGTTGTATCCTTCATGAAGGCTCCGTCGCGGCGTTCCCACTCCGTCCATCTTGCTCCGGGTGAAAACTTGATCTTCAGGATCGGGCAGTGGCGGCTTTCTATGGTCGTACCCTTCTGGGAGGCACCGTTTTGGAGTCCTAGCCTCGTTGTGGTCCGCCTTACCTCTCCATTGTGGTTGCTCATGGTGGAGATCCCCGTTGGCACCAAGTTGACCTCTTCGCACATTTGTAGTTTGCTTGCTTGTCGATGGGGTGGTGTACCGGTGTCCAGCACCTTTATATCTTGCCTTGGGTGTGTGCGTCGTGTGTGATGTTGGTGTGTGTTTGTTTTGGTGTCTCAGTTTTTTTTTTTGAGGGAGGTGTCTCAGTTGTTTGATGGTGATGTTTGCTTTATACTACTCCCTCCGTCCGGAAATACTTATCGGAGAAATGGAT
This sequence comes from Aegilops umbellulata, assembly GCA_032464435.1. Taxonomy (NCBI): domain Eukaryota; kingdom Viridiplantae; phylum Streptophyta; class Magnoliopsida; order Poales; family Poaceae; genus Aegilops; species Aegilops umbellulata. The sequence goes on along the minus strand of CP136059.1, from coordinate 483,811,853 downwards.
AAAAATCGATGTATCTAAAACTAAAATACATCTAGATACATTCATTTCTCAGACAAGTATTTCTAAACAGAGAAAGTAATATAAAGGGGGAAACCCTTTTTCGTAAAAGATGCAAGAGTAACCGTCTCCTGGGCGCATCCGGCGCCTGCTCCGTGCCTTCCGATCTGCGCCGTGCCGGTGCTTTCCTAGCGGGCATTCCTCAACGTTCTCGGGGGGTCCCATGATGCATGGGTCGCGGGCACGCTCGTGGTCATCTTTTTCTAGTGTTTTTCGTTGCGCCTGTGTGTGTCGTCTGTGCGTTGGTCCGCATTCGTCGGGTGAGGCCAGATCGGCATGTCAGTGTCGTTCATTCCTGCTGGGTTGTTTGTGTTCACGCGAGCCGGGTACGCTAAGGGCATGAACTATGGAGGCTATAGCAAACGGTGGTCTCATGCCCTCCACATAGGGTTGTACTCCCTCCGTTCGGATTTACTTGTCGCAGAAATGGATGTATCTAAAGCAATCGCTCTATGTGATTATCACTCAGCCGGAGCAGCAATAGCTAGCGGGGCCCAAATCTCCCTCTGTTTCACTTTCAGATTAATCTATGTCACTTCCCTTTGTTCATTCACTCACGCAACAAGCAGGCTTCCCTTCCTTTTTCCTTTCGCAAATGCTTTTCACGGCCAAGCAGCGGCCTCTTCTGCAGGCGACTCTGACAAGCTGCGAAGCCACCGTCCCTGACACCCGAGCCTACGTGGCCTGCGGGGCAGCTAGCTGGGGCGACGCGTTGTACATGCCCTAATGCGCCCTAGGTCGACATGTTAGCATTGCATAGCCGGCTTTGCCGTGCGGGTGGGTGTGCGTGTGGGGCTTGTCTGGACGACCTTGTTTGCATATGCTGTCACGATGGCTAGTATCAGTTCGTCTACTTGCATGTATGGGGCGTTGTTGGTCGGGTTTTTTCATGTGTGCTCGGATGCTGGATGTTGTCGGGGCTGCGGCGCCGATTCCTTGCATTTCTGAGTGGGTGGATGTGTTGTGAGGATCTTGCTTGGGCTTTCTGAGCACATGGATGTTGGTTCCCCTGGCTGGTTACTTGTTCGACACTAACAGCATCTCTTGTTCCACAGTGCTTCCACGCTCGCTCCTTGGTCTATCCTACCCACTCGGATGCTTGTTTTTTCCCGAGGTTAATCGGTCATTTGAGGTTGTTTTTTCTACATTTACCCCCATGCTAAGAGTGTTCGTTTGGCGGAGCTGTGTCTTGCCGATGTGCTTGGCTATTGAACACTACCGGGGCTAGCCGGTTGGCGGAGACTGTTTTTTTTTTGTTCGTCGGGCACTTTCTGCTCGCCAGATGGACGCCTTCGGGTGAACTTGATATTAGAGCTGAAGTACCCCTCCCCCTAGCAAAATGCGTTGCCAAAGAAGAGTCTGAGAAGAAACTTGTTGAACTCTTAAGAGAAGAAGAGATTGTGAACAGAAAGCATAGGAAGTCGATGAGGGGTGGCAACACCCTATTCTTCTATTTGATTGTGAACAGAAAGCATAGGAAAAAGAAAACAATTCAGCTTGAGCAGTATAAAGGTACTATTGCAGGAAAAGGGAACCTTGTGTCTAACATCACAATTGTTTATAAGAAACTGTTAGGGCCCGCAGTATGTAACGTTGTGTCGATAGAGGAAGACACAAGAGGGAGTATTATGCAACTTTGTCCGAAAGAGGATGTTGTGTTGACATTTTTTGAAAAAAAAATGGTTCAACTATATACGAAAAATGCACAATGCGTATCAAATAAGGTAGCCATCAAAAATATATTTGAAAAATTGTTCATCATGTATTTGAAAAATGCTAGAAAACGGATAATAAAATGCCTCTGTCTTATACAGAAAATGTACAATATGTACAAAAATGTAGAAATCAAAACATTTATTTGAAAAAAGAAGTTAACAATGTATTTGAAAAAGATTGATTACAAAAAAATGTGTATACTGTATTAAAAATGTACAATGTATATTAAAAGAAAGTAGTTCAAAGCATATATTTGAAAAAATATATATTTAAAAAATAATGTAAAACATGCATAAAAATGTTCTGCGTTATATGAAAAATATGCATATGTTTAAAAAAAGGGGGGAAAGTAAACATAAAAAACAAAGAAAAGCAAAAAGATAATAAATAGAAAAAGAATAAGAAAAAACTTAAAAACCACAGAAATAGATACGAAATAGTGAAATATAGTTTAAACTAAAGAAAAAGGAAAAACTAATAGAAAAAAAGGAAAAACTAAAAAAACCATAAAAAACCTGTCGTGGAACAGTGAAAAATACAGTGAAGACCAAAGAAAACTGATGGAACCCGTAAATAAAAACAAAGAAAAAAGAAAATAGCAAAATAAAAAATAAAAAACCGAACAACTCCAACCATCGTACATAAAATGAAAAAGAAGAACGACCCAAAATTAGACGTATAGCGTTCGGATGCAACGACTGAGGCAAATGAGCTAAGGCTATCAAGCCGGAAAACGTTCATGGGCGGGCCCATATGCGCGGTGCTGCAAGCATGGGGAGCTACCATCTCGCTACAGTCGATTCTCAAGCATTGCCTGTAAAACCATTAGTTGTGCCAGGTCCAGCGCAGTGCATGACATAAGAGCATCTTCAATAGATGGTCCAAATTTTGGCGGTCTAAAATTGAAGATGTAAAATATGGATCGCTAAAAAGTGCGTTTTGGATTTTCAAAAAATGCTTAACTCCAACAGATGATCCAAATCGATCGGAGATGTAAAAGAGCAACTCCAACGAATGGTCCAAAACGAAGATGTAAAATCGCCTTGATCGTCTTCTTCAACCTCGGGACGTTGGCCGCCTTCATCAAATCCGTCGCCATCAAGCTCACCCCGACCTCCCCGAGCGCGCCATTCTCCCCGTCATGAGCTCCTCTCCCAATCCCCCTATTTTTCCCCTTCAATCGGTGTCGTTTGCCACCGCTCCAGTGCTCGTCCGTGGTCGCCACGGCCGGAGGCCGAGCTCCCCTGTACGTGCTCCTTTGCCGGCCAGCAGCGATGGAGGCGGTCATCCAGCCGACGCGAACACCACGAGTAGCGGCACGGGCGCGCTGCACGGGCCTACAATGATGGCAGCTTGACCAGATGGGGTCAGTGCGGTGCGGCGGCGGGGCCGGGAGGCGGTGGCAACGGGGCAGGCCAGCGAGCAGCGGCGGAGGCGGGCGGCGGCCGAAGGAACCGACGGAGGCCTACATGGGGCAGCCGGACCACCGGAGGCGCCGAATCCCACCGCGGCTGCCCCCCGATTCGGCGGCGCCCGGGCGGCTGCGAGACGGCTTCCGGCGACGGGGGAAAGGGCGGCGGCAGAGATTTAGGGCGGTGGCGGCGACAGCGGCGGGGGATTTTGGCGGTGGATTCCGGCCGACTGGTGTCCGGGCGGGTGGACGGATGCGGCTGTAAAATGAAATGAAGGGCGGTTGGACGTTGGCGTGCGGTCGCCGAATTTGGACCAGATGCACCTCGTGATGTAAATTTGCACCGCGAGGTGTTGCATTTTACACGAGGAGGCCGCGATCTAATTTTTTTTTACATATGGACCGTCTGTTGGAGCAGCGTTTTTTGCCCCAGACGGTCCAAAAGTTAGCATTTTGACATTTGGACCGTCTATTGGAGATGCTCTAAGACGTACGTCTACCGCAAGCAGGGAGCACATTGGCCTCATTTTTTCTTTCTTTTCATTTATTTCCCACTTTTCTTTTATTTCTCTATTTCTAGAAATTTTCTTTCCTTTGATTTATTTTTCTCCAATAAAGTTGGAAATACACTCTTTCAAGGAACGCATGAGTACATGTTTGGACCATAATATTATGTATATTCGGATTTTTGTTCATAATACAGTATAAATATAGACACACACAAATATTGTTCGGGAACGTAGTAATTCAAAAAAATTCCTACGATCACGCAAGATTTATCTAGGAGATGCATAGCAACGAGACGGGAGAGTGTGTCAACGTACCCTCGTAGACCGAAAGCGAAAGCGTTTAGTAACGCGGTTGAGGTAGTCGAACGTCTTCACGATCCAAGCTATACAAGTACCGAATGTACGGTACCTCTGTGTTCAGCACATGTTCAGCACGATGACGTCCCTCGTGCTTTTGATCTAGTTGAGGACGAGGGAGAGGTCTGTCAGCACGACAGCGTGGCGACGGTGATGAACTTACCAGTATAAGGCTTCGCCTAATCACTACGACGATATGAGCGAGGTGTTAAACTGTGGAGGGGGACACCGCACACGGCTAAGAGAATGTTTGTTGTGCTTTGGGGTTCCCCCTAGCCACGTATATAAAGGAGGGAGGGAGAGAGGTTGGCGGCCAGGAGGAGTGCGTCAAGGGGGGGGAGTCTTACTTGGACTCCTAGTCCAAGACCCCCCCCCCCTTTCCTTTCTTCCACCGGAGGGAAAAGAAGGAGGGGAGAAGGAGAAGGAAGGAGGGGGCCGCGCCCCTACCCCTTGTCCAATTCGGTTTGGGCAGGGGGAGGCGCGCGCCACCTCGTGGCCCTTCTTCCCTCTCTCCACTAAAGTTCACTAAGGCCCATTAATTTCTCCGGGGGTTTCGGTAATCCCTCGGTACTCCGGAAAAATACACGGATCACTCAGAACCTTTCCTATGTCCGAATATAACCTTCCAATATATGAATATTTACCTCTCGACCATTTCGAGACTCCTCGTCATGTCCGTGATCTCATCTGGTACTCTGAAAAAACTTCGGTCATCAAATCACATAACTCATAATACAAATCATCATCGAACGTTAAGCGTGCGGACCCTACGGGTTCGAGAACTATGTAGACATGATCGAGACACATCACCAATCAATAACCAATAGCGGAACCTCGATGCTCATATTGGCTCATACATATTCTATGAAGATCTTAATCGGGAAAACCGCACAACAATATACGTTGTTCCCTTTGTCATCGGTAAGTTACTTGCCCGAGATTCGATCATCGGTATCATCATAACTAGTTCAATCTCGTTACCGCAAGTCTCTTTACTCGTTCTGTAATGCTTCATCCCGCAACTAACTCATTAGTCACATTGCTTGCAAGGCTTATAGGGATGAGCATTACCGAGAGGGACCAGAGATACCTCTCCGATACACGGAGTGACAAATCCTAATCTTGATCTATGCCAACCCAACAAACACCTTCGGAGACACCTGTAGAGCATCTTTATAATCACCCAGTTGGGTTGTGATGTTTGATAGCACATAAGGTGTTCCTCCGGTATTTGGGAGTTGCATAATCTCATAGTCAGAGGAACATGTATAAGTCATGAAAAAAGCCATAGCAATAAAACTGTAACGATCATAATGCTAAGCTAACAGATGGGTCTTGTCCATCACATCATTCTCTAATGATGTAATCATTTTCATCAAATGACAACACATGTCCATGGTTAGGAAACATAATCATCTTTGATTAACGAGCTAGTCTAGTAGAGGCATACTAGGGACACTATGTTTTGTCTATGTATTCACACATGTACTAAGTTTCCGGTTAATACAATTCTTGCATGAATAATAAACATTTATCATGATATAAGGAAATATAAATAACAACTTTATTATAGCCTCTTGTGCATATTTCCTTCAAATACATGCATATAGTTATCACTATATGAACATGTGACACACAGCTTACCCTATTTGCAACTTCGAGAGATTAGGCAAGCAGGTTTTAACATTGACAAAGTCATTACATGCAATGACCGATATAAGATTTTGAAGCAGCATGGTCCACCTTAAAAAATGACCACAAAGAAATATTCCCCACAACTCCGTGGTGTATTTGTCACGGAGGGGTAGTTGTATGTTAGGCGTCATTTCAAGTGTCTCCTTGCCTGCAATTGCAAATCTTCAATGTGACTGTAATTGAGTGGTGTTTTTGTCGCCGTGGTAGGGGTGTAGTTGCATGTGTGTCATTAGGCACACAATCCTCTCTACTGCAACGACATTGTCTTCAACGCAACTGTGATTTATTATTTTAATGGCCGGTGGGGGGGGGGGGGGGAAGCTCCATGTCTTCACTAGGCACACAACAACAAGTATCGCCCCCATTGCAACTGCATATCTTCAGTACATTTACAACTCTGCTGTATTTTCCGAAAAGGGGCAGTTGCATGTCTACCACTAGGTATGCAACTGTCGCAAATATAAACAAAGCCCTTCCCAACCCAGCCCAGCCCAATAAAGGACATACAAGCTATAAACCAGCATGGAAAAATGTTGTACATATTTATACTTGTAATGAATATTTAAAAAAACCTTTAACATTTTCCAAATGCATGATAATTTTTTTAAATACAAGATGAGTATATAAAAAAAATACATGAACACATTTTTATCAAATATCATGACCAAGGATTACCCTTTTTTAAGAAACTAAAAAAATATAAAAATAAAAAATAAAAGGGAAAACCGAACAAAACTTGCGGAAACCGTACGTTAGGAAAAAAATTGAAAGAACAACCAATAGGGAGACCCTATTTGATGGAATTTCCTATTGAATGGACGCTGCGTCAAAGTGTCGACCTTTCGCAAAGACCTGGCGATCGAGCGATCGCCTGGGCCGGCCTATTAATGTGTTGCAGTGTTTCCGGTTTTGGGAATCTTCTAGAGTTTCCGAGCCGGTTTTTATAGAAGGTTTCCTGCACCAATTTTTCTATTTTTCTTCTTGCCTTTTCCTTTTCTTTTCCTTTTAGTGTTTATTTTTAACTTTTTGTATATTTTGTACTTTTAAGTTTAATGTTCTTTTTTGTTAAGATTTCATGTTTTGAAAATTGTTTGGAAAGTCAAAAAAATAATAGTGCTTTTCAAAAATATTTCATAAATTAAAAAAATGTTTAGATTTTTACAAAAAAATCAGGAATTTCAAAATTTATTTGGAATGTTTCTCAAAAAAAATCAGAATGTTTTTGTTCAAATTTGTTAGAAATTTTCAAATAATGATCGGGAGTTAAAAAATATTCCTGTTTTCAAAACTTGTTCAGAAATTCAAAAAGAATTCTTGTTTTCAATTTTTGTTTACTTATTTAAAAATTGTTTGTGTTCTAATTTTTTGGGATTTTGCATTTTTCCCCATTTTAAAAGAAATCTAAATTTTCGAAATATGTTTGTGATTTCCAAATTTTGTTCACAAATTTGGAAAATGTTCATGTTAAGAAAATAATTCTAAAATTCGCAATTTAAATTATGTTCACAAATTGGAAAAAATTTGGGAATTCCAAAAAAAATGTTCTTGTTTCCCAATTTTGTTCATGTTTCAAAATTTGTTCACCAATTCAAAAAATATTCACATGTTTGGTTTTTCTTCACAAATTCAAAAATGTCTTGGAATATCGAAAATGTTCCCTTTTTCTAAATTTGTTTAGAGATTCGAAAAATACTCAGTTTTTCAAATTTGTTCACAAATTCAAAAAATGTTCATGTTTCCAAAATTAATTCGCAATCTCAAAAAATGCTCAATTTTTTTAATATTAGTTAAACACTTCGAAAATGTTCGCTTTTTCAAATTTTTATTTTTTTTCAAAAGATGGTTTGCATTTACAAAAAGTAGTTCCTAATTTCAAAAAAATGTTCTCGTTGTCAAAAAAAATTCCAATTTGTTTTTATTTGTTTATTCCCCAAATGCTGTTTGCGTTTAAAAAAGTTTTTCGTTCTGAAAATCATGTTGGATTTTTTTTCAGAAGTGTTAATCTGCCGCATATTGTAATTCATATATGTCTGGCTGTGCTTTTAGAAACATATAACCTCAGTTCGTACAGTTGTTATGGACGTGGTTCCAGGCGGGAGGTCGTGTGTTCGATCTTTCACCAACATGTTTTATGGAATTTCGCGAAATGGTTTTATTTTTTGCGGCTGCCGATACTTTCTTTTACATTCACGCTGCAAATCTTACGCAATAGCTCGTGTGTCACAATGGCTGCTGCTGCGGGACAGACTCTGGTGCAACGAGAGATTACAGAGGCGGGGCTGGCCGAACAGCTACTTCTGCCAACTCTGCGTCAGAAACCTCGAATCCTCCTGCCACCTGTTCTGGAACTGCTCGGAGTCCAGGCACATGTGGAGCGCGATCAGGCAATGGCATGGCTGCTCCGCGCTCTCCCTTGCCAGCTACTGGAGCCGTGGAAACTCCAGCACGATCATCCAAAACATCTTCGCCCGCACTGATCCTTCACGGCGGCACGGTGCGCGGTCAATCCTGCTGCTGGCATGTTGGGAGATTTGGCAAGAAAGAAACAACTGCACTTTTCGACACAGCCTTCCGAGTGTGCGAGAAATTATCAGGCGCATCCGAAACGGCATCGAGCTCTGGAGGATCACAGGAGCAACGTGCATCGAGAGCCCATTCGGGGAACCACCTTGAGAGAAAAATTTCCCTGTACTAGGGTTTTCGGCCGCCTGTGGCCAACCCTACGCATTTGATCCTCGGATCTTCACCTTCCGTTTGTTTTTCCGCTGCTTCCTGCTATAATCAATGAAAAGCCAGCATTCGCTGGATCTTTCAGAAAAAAAAAACAATGGCGTGCGTCTTCCTTTGCGATATTTCATCTTGGATGGACAGAGAATGGGCCGGCCCAGCGAGCCTCCTCATGTGCGAAACTGCGACTACTGAGCAGAAATATAGGTGATCCCCTATTTGACGCTTGCTGCGTCAAACTGTGGAGGATTTGCACAGGAGAGAACGAGCGCACGTAAATTGGCCCGGCCCGTGTAAGTTGTCTGGTTCTGTGAACTTTCCCGAACGTTTCGGTCTTGCATTTTACTATTTTTATTTTCTGTTCTTTTTTACATGTTTTAGCTCAGTTTTCTTTTAATTTACTTTCTCATTCTATTTTATTTTGTTTCAATTTTTTCCATTTTCAAAATTTCACAAATTTGGAATAATGGCCCAATTTCTTGAAATTGTTCGTACTTTCAATTTCCAAATTTTAAAAATGTTCTCGTTTTAAAATTTGTTATCACTCTCGAAAGATGTTAATATTTTCAAATATTGTTCAAATTTTAAAAATCAATCATTTCAAAAAATTGGTCAAAAATTTAAAACATTCTCTACGAACCGAAAAGTTGGACAAATACATTCTGATTCATCATTAGTAACCAATTAGTAGCTTGGATAAAATGGAACAATTAACAGCTTGGAGAAAATGGAACAATTAGTAAAAATACCGAATATAAAACAGAACAATTAGTAAGTTGGAGAGGTAGCTTCTTATTCATCAATCATAGAAAACGAGATAGTAATAACCAATGAAAGCTAAGAGGTATTGCATATCCGAGCAGGCACCTCTGCCAAATACTCCTTCCGTTCGGAATTACTCGTCCAAAAAATAAATGTATCTAGATGTATTTTAGTTGTAGATACATCTATTTTTATGACAAGTAATTCCAAACGGAGGGAGTAGTAGTAACCCCATAGCGAGCTCCTACAGCCTGAACCTTCCTTCCGCTAGGCGGGCTGGGCCATTGTAGAAGTTTCGTTTTGCCCAGTTTTATAAAACTTCTTGACGTGTTTTTTCTTTTCTTTTCTCTGCCATTTTAGCGGTTCTTTGTTTGTCTGTGTTTTCCTTTTTATATTTACTTTTTTTTTACTTTCTACTTCTCATTTTAAAATCAAGCTGTCTTTCAAATTCGTGAACAATCAAACATTTTTCTATATTCATGAATCTGAATTTTTTTACATTCTGCGAATATTTTCTGAATCTACAATCATTCTCGAGTTTCTTGAACAATTTTTACAAATCCGTCAACAGATTTTCAAATATTTCAAATTCAAAAAGAAAAATCAAATCCACAAACATTTTTCATGTCCATAAATAATTCAGTTTTCTTATCAAAATCACATATTTTTTTAGTGCTTACAAAATCATATATGTGAATTTGAAAAATTAGGGAACCATTTTTCGAATTCAAGAAGAATTCTTGAGATCTGCAGACATTTTTCAAATTTCCAAACGTTTGTTTCAGAGCATGTTTTTCAAATTCGTAAACATTTTTTAAATACGCATACATTTTTTATTTCGCAATTTTTAATCTGTTTTTCCTAAGATAGCATAGCAGCAGCACATGGCTAAAAAAAGCACGAGCTAACAATGGGGGAGAGAGCGAATTTTGTTTAGCTAAATGGCAGTCGCACTAGCTAGCAAGCCAGTAGGCGGGCAAGCGAGCGAGCGAACCAGTATAATTAGTTATGCTTGACGCAAGAGCGAGCGTGCGGGCGTTCCAACGTCATTTTGGCGCAACAGAGACCAAAGAAAAGCCGTCCTCACACTCTATCTCTTTTCTCGCATATTTAGTTATGCTCCAGCCAGCCCAGCTCAGTAGAGCCCATCACATCTCATCCGACGAAGCCAGGGTATGAAGTTCTAAATAATCGTCTTAAAAAGTGAAGTTCTAAATAAAGCCAGAGCATGAACATTACTCAAGAAAAAAAAAGGCATGTGCCTGCATGTAACAAATGTTTTTGTTGTCTATATTTCCCTTTTCCATTGAGTTTCCAGTTGTTGAGCTAAATGTGTATTATGCTTTCATGAGCTAGGTGCTAAGGTTTGTGTTGTCCTTAGGTGCAGGCAATATCATCTCACATATGATGAACCACTATTCAAATAAATCGCTCTAATTCAGCGATTCCTCGCCGATTTATTGGTACTCGAGGTGTGACCGGTAAGATTATTCCACATTTTCATTGTCAATCGGTTCGGCTGATCTATTGCTCCGACAAGCGATTTTATCAGGAATATACTGATTAATCAGGCCTATTTGCTATCACTATGTGTGATGTACTGTTGTTTGCTAGCAATTTGTTTTGGTTGTGATTGAGAGAATCAAGAACTAACTATGTGTGTTGTTTGCTATTTTCTTATTTTACTTTGTCATGCAATGATGGAAGAACTATGGTTATTTGTGTTCTGTGGACCTTGTCATGTAATATGTATTGTGTCCAGTTTTGTTTGAAATTGTTTGGCATTTGTTTCACATGTCTCTATCTAGATTTAGCGGTTCATTTGTTATTTATAGGCTTAGAGCACACACCCAATGGTTGTTTTCACTGTGTAGGTTGGTCACATTCAAGTCAACGATTGTTCAAGGATTCAAAGGCAAGGAATCAAGGCACTTCTATCCAATATTATTTTCCTATTGAATGTAGGATATTTTAGTGTTGGGAATATGGTATTTCCAAAAACAAAATTGTTGATTAAGAGTCGATAGATAAAATGATTAATTGATCAATTTTTGATTAATCCTTAACCCCAAGCCAGCCGAATAGTAAACTTTGATCGATATCTTGATCACTGTGAGGAACATAGACAGATCAACTCATTGGAGGAAACATCCGTCACTGGTGTATGTGTAGGTGCGCAGGTGGTCACTCTAGCTTGTTCATCGTCTTGCTCCATATTTATCTCCCTAGTTTGTCTTTACTTCGCATATTACATTTTTATTAAGTCAAACTTTGCATAGTTTGATCAAATATATATTTAAAAATACTGACATCTACAATATCAAATAAATACAATAAGCTAATATATTTCAGGATGAATAAATAATATTGATTTGATATTATGAATGTTGATACTTTTCTCTATAAGTTTGGTCAAACTTAAAAATTATAACTTAAATAAGTCTAATACGTGAAGTAAAAAAAATAGAGATGACCTTGCAACGTTTATCAACATGTGGGAAGGTCGAATGGAAAAAATAAGGGCAGCCTGAGGGCGATGGGCCAGAATCGGTCGTCTCAAACATAGCGAAAGGAGAACAAGTAAAGAAATGCACGGACTGGGAATAAGTCCTATGTAAATAATGAAGGAGTAGACGCAAATGCAAAATCTGTGGGGGTGCATCTAGGACTCTCCTACTGCAAGACCGAAAATTACCTCGGAATGGAATGAAACGTGGTAATTACGTAGTGTTTTTCCTTGCTAAGTTTTTATCTTATTTCCTATTTGAATCTTTCCCAGCATTCAGCGTGCATTAAATAAATGTACATCAAATGTAAATAATTGTATACATAATTTTAAAAGTTGTTCATACCATTAGAAAATCTAGTAGTGTTATTGAAAAATGCTCAACATTTAAAAAGCATGTTCATTATTTTTCTAAAAATTGATATTGATGGAAAAGATACAAGCAATTTGCATGAATTTTCAAAAATATTTTAGCATTCAAAAAAAGTTTATGACACTCTTGCAAACTTTTGAAAATGTTTTTGAGTTTTGGAAAATGTGTTTAAAGATGTTCACTGCATATTTAAAAATGTTGAATGTACATGTGTTTGCACATTTATAACTGTTCAGCATGTATTAGATAAATGTTCACTGTGTATCTGAGAAATGTCCAACCAATATAAGAAAATGCATCAATGTGTATTTGATAAAAGTTCACATGTATTTGAATAAATTTAAAAAATAAATAAATAAGATGAAAACCTTTTTAGAGAACAAAATAGAAAGCCTAGATAGAAACTTCCTACAACCAGACGAAAAGTTACTATAACTGCTAGTGAAAAGTTTCCAAACCGGTTCGAAAGCCATTTGAGCAACATAGTTGGCCAGCCCACTAAGCAATACACTGTATGCAAGTGTTGCTACTGCATTTGGAAAGCCAGGGAAGCTTTTTTTTTTGCGTGGAAAGGGTTTTCATTAATTAGTCTGCAATTTTTACTAAAAATAATAATAGTTTGTCTGCATCACACCAATCCAGCCCGCAAATGTTTAAGAGCTGACCGAAGCCACACATCGTGACAAATTAATAAAAGCTTTGTGAGTTTTTAGAAAAGTTGAGAAACCAGCCAGGTTGGTTTGTTCGTGTAGAGAAGCAAAACCCTGGTACGCAAAGAAGTTTGATCCAGCTAGGCATGGCCTAGTGCGGCCTAGATTGCTACGTATCGTTTGCCAGTGCTAGCAACAATGAATGCGCGACGACATCATCATGTGTCTCTTCGCTCTTGCACTGGGGCTGATGTGGAGAAACGGCACCGTTTTGTTACTCATGTTGGTAGCGGCCTTCACCTGGGTACAAACTGGGCAGACACTCAGCTTGGTGGTTCTTCTCAACCATATGCGAATAAGGATGGCGAGACCTATAATCCATGGCCCATTCGCACACCTTCACCGACAAGCAGTGCAGGCACAACCAGCTCTCGTCGGGGCGGTTTCTCTCCTCCTGTCCAGGATCGCAACTACTATATGGGTGTGGATGCTGATTCTCACACTAGTGCTAACATGGCTGAGACTGCAATGGGAACTGAGATTAGCACCCTTCACCAAGGTAGTACAATAGGAACTCGGGCAGGATCATGCTAGTCAGAGCATGGATGTTGATTTAACAAATTGGGCAGCAGCGCATGGCCCTAACGCGCCTCGGGCGCCATGAAAGCCATTGCCTGGAACTGTCGAGGCATGGGTCGGGGCCTCGGCAATGATCGTATGATGTTTCTGGCCAATCTCATCCGTTCCACTAAAGCTCAGGTAATTTTTGTGTCTGAAATTAAGTCCTCTAAAGTTCGTCCTTGTGATCTTGTTAATCGTTTTGACATTGATGATAGTATTGTAGTTCCTTCAAGAGGATCGTCAGGAGGGCTTTGGCTGATGTGGACCGATGAGCTTAAGGTTACTGTTTATAGCGCGTCGTTTCACTCCATCCTAGCTAACGTTGTTCATGTAGCTTCAGGTGTACAGTTTTGTCTTGTGTGTATCTATGGAGATCCTTATCATCGTCAAACTAGTACTATATGGAATCAGGTTGCCTCCTTTATGTATGATAACTTAGGAAAGCCTATGATCTGTATGGGTGACATGAATGACATCCTGTATGATATGGACAAGTGCAATGCTAATGTTAATCAGTATAGGATGTCTGCTTTTCGTGCTTTAATTAAAGATTGTGGCTTCTTTGACATTGGCTATAGTGGTCCGGCCTACACTTGGCGCAACAGGCAACACACTGCAAATCCTATTTATTCAACGTTTAGATCGATGTTTGGTTAATCCGGATTGGTGTGCTTGCTATCCAAATACGAAAGTGCTTAATTTACCTATCATTCTTAGTTATCACGCGCCTATCTTGATTTCCACTGAGGGCCAGTTTTATAAACCTAAGCAATCCTTTAAATTTGAGAATTGGTGGCTGCTTGAGAAAGATTTCCATGCTCATGCTAAGGCAGCCTGGAATAGTACCAGGTCAGCCTCTTTTTCTGCCAAGACTTCCTCTCTTGTAGGATCGTTAAAGAAATGGTGCATGAAGAAAAAGCCTATCCACCAGGAGCTAAAAGACATTGAGGGACAAATCAATCAGATTAAACTAAAGCCTCTTCACCAACAAGATCATGCTCAAGAGAGCGCACTCACTATCAGGTATGAGCAGAATCTCTCTAAGCTAAATCAGTTTTATAAACAAAGAGCAAAGAAACCTTGGGCTAAGGATGGAGATAGAAATACCAGATTTTTCCATCAATCTGTTCTTAAGAGAAGAAAAAAGAACACTATTGTTTCCATTAAGGATGAAAATGATGTTATACATTTTAAGCCAAGTCAAATTGCTAACACTTTTGTGAACTATTTCAGATACATCTTTTCTTCTCCTAACATCAATATGGGCAGGCCTTTTCTTGCAACTCAGCCTCTAATACAATCAGATGATTTCACTTATTCCATACTAGATAAGCAGGAAATCTTGCAGATTCTGAAGGATATGAAGCTAAATGCATCACCTGGCCCTGATGGTTTCAATGTGGAGTTTTACTTTGCAAACCTGGGATTGGATTGGGGATGACATTGCTGCCTTGGTTACCATGTTCTATCGTACAGGTATCTTACCCCGACATATTAGTGACACGAATATTGCTCTCATTCCTAAAAAGCTGGTTCCTCAAGTTCCTACTGACTATAGACCCATTAGCCTTTGTAATGTCATCTATAAAATTATTGCTAAATCTTTGGCTAATAGGCTCAAACCACACTTGCCTAATTATATTGACCCCTCTCAGCAAGCTTTTATAGAAGGGCGTAGAATTAGTGATAACATTATAATTGCGCAAGAAATCACTCATTCTTTTGCCCTTAATTCTTGGAAACAATAGGCCTTCATGTTTAAAATTGATCTTGCTAAAGCTTTCGATCGTATTGAATGGAATTTCATTGTTTCGGCTCTCTCACGTAAAGGGATGCATGCTCACTTCATTAATCTTATCTATGCGTGCATTTCTACTCCAATTTTTTCTGTCATCATTAATGGCCAAGCAACTCAGAGATTCAAAAGTGATAGGGGTATAAGACAGGGTTGTCCTCTTTCTCCCTATCTTTTTGTGCTTGCTATTAATGAACTTTCTCTTGCTCTCAATGATGATATGGTTGCTAATAACCTTGAAGGCATCATGCTTGGACCAAATTGCCCTCCAGTCCATTCCTTACTTTTTGCAGATGATCTGTGGAAAAGCTAGCTTGCAGGAAGCTCGTACCATGGCTCATATCATTCACCATTTTTGCGCTTCTTCAGGTCAGACTCCAAACTGGTCCAAGTCTTCTATACTTTTCAGTGCTCAGGTTAACCAGTGTGTTGTCTCAGATGTTAAAAGCATCTTTCCTATTCCTGCCATGGATGAGAACTTCACCCACCTGGGACACCCTTTGATTCTCCCTGCCAAGAATAGAACTATTGCTTACAATTTTGTTCTGGATAAATTTATGGCTAAGCTTCCTTGTTATAAGGCTAATATGCTTTCTCATGCGGCTAGATTGGAGCTCATTAGATCTGTTTTGTCGGCCATTCTGGTTTATTATATGTCTAATATTTTGTTCACCAAGAAATTTATTGCCAAACTTTCTGCTATCATTAGAAGCTTTTGGTGGACAGGAATCAGAGAAGATAATCCTACTAGAAGTCTTTGTCTCAGGGCCTGGAAAGATATCTGCACGTCAAAAAAAGAGGGTGGCTTGGGAATAAGAAATCTTCAAGCCATCAATCAAGGTCTTATCCTAGCCCCTGCTTGGAGAATTGCCAACTTTCCCAGTTCACATCTGCATCTTGTTCTTAAGTCCAAATATTTTTGGGACTCTTCTTTTTGGACTGCCACCTCTAGCGCTCCAAAATCGGCCTTCTGGTCCTCCATTTTCAAGATGCTCCCTAAACTCAAAGCTCACTCCTTCTATCAGATCACTCAAGGAAAAATTTCCATTTGGAGTACTCCCTGGTGCCCAGCTTGGACTGATATCTACAATCATCTCATTATTCAACCTAAAAACTTTACTTATCCTGCTCAAGTCAAAGATCTTTGGCTCCAAGGACAGAAAGCCTGGAAAATGTTCTCATCTATTCTCATTTTCAAGAACCCACAGCCTCTGTTATTACTCAAACCAAGATCATTCAAGATGATTGTGATGATATTCTTTGCTGGGATCTCACGCCTAATGATAAGTGTAACACCAAAAGTACTTACAAATTGTGCTTGCAGGACATTCAAAGCCAACCAAGAAATCAGCCTACACAGATTTCTCACCTTGTGAAAGATCTGCTTAATCAAGTCTGGAAGCAAAAGCATATGGTGCCAAGGGTCCAGGGCCGGCCCTGTGTTTCGGGAGGCCCTAGGCGAACTCGATGCCATGTGCCCCTATGTCCTAAGATCATATATATGTATGCGCGTGCGTGGTACATAAACTTAAACATAATAATTGTTGGACAATGCCATATTACGACAGAAATACTAAAAAGATAGAAAATTGAAAGTAACATGATATGATTACCTCAAATAAGAACCAAATTCAGCTGACTCCATCGACAACAATAATACTTAAGTACCCTTCAGTTGTTGAATCTTCAGATCCCTTTCTATCTTTTTTCTCCTTGTTTGAGCAACTGACAAATGCTTCTTAGGCAATATGGCGGGCTAATGTCATAATATTATGAAGAAAAATTATTCAAGGAATTAGAAATTTATACATCGGATGATTTGAATGATTGGAACCCTAGACATGTGCATAGAATGACAAAAAAAAGGAACTTCGTGATTGAATGATTGAATTCGAAAACTATACATTAAAATTTGGAACTTCGTGAACACTGAAATTAGAGGATGGATCATGGATGAATAGTTGAATACGTTCTAAAAAAAGAAATTACTGAAATTGGGGTTTGCAGGGATGGATCAGGAACATGGTACAGAGAGTTATGCATGGATACGTATACGTACTGCTACGGGCTGCGCTCACTGCTCACATACATACGTATACATACTGCTGTGGGCTGCGGCTGCTGGATTGCCGCAGGGCGGGCGACGCGCACAGCGGTGACCGAGGCGACCACAGCGACGAGAGGACGAACAGACGAGCGAGGCGTCCACGAGATCTTCGATTGATTTGTTTCACAATCGAAACGAGCGGCCCTGCCGTGCGGCGTGCGTGGTGCTTCGCTAATCGCTACCTGCTATCTGATGGGCCTACCTCATCTCGTTTTTCTTCTCTCATAATTTTTTTCTCACCTATTTTTGCTTGGCTATATTATATATGTGCACTACATCATGGGCCCCTCCCTGGGCTGGGCCCTGGGCCTTCGCTCCCCTGCCCATGCCCCAGGGCCGGCCCTGCAAGGGTCCAAACATTTGCATGGAGACTTCTTAGAAAAGCTCTTCCTACAGGTTGCAGAGCTAGCCGTTTTTCTAGGCATATTACTAAAGCATGTTGTCGTTGTTCGCAAGATGAGGATGAAATGCATCTTTTTTTTCTATGTCCATTTGTGAGAGCATCTTGGTTTGCTCATCCTTGGTATCTTAGGACATATCTTCTTACAGAGAATCATCATTCTATGCAAAATATTATTTATTCTTTGCTCAATATGAATCACCCTTATGCATCGATCCCAAACGTTTTCAACTTCTTATGGTGCATTTGGAAATCAAGAAATGATTGTCTTTTTGCTAGGAAATGTACTTTCCCTCATCAGGTACATATTGCTGCGCTGGCCATGGTTGAATGCAACACTGTCCAAGAGGCTCCTCCGGACAATCCTAATTCTACTCTCCATGCTCATATTAACAGGGACAATAGTTTGGTGCTACAACAGGGCTGCACCATTAGGTCTGATCTTCTAATCTCAGGAGCCAAAATATTCTCTGACGCTTCTTTCAAATGTTCAAGAATTCCAGGTTTATCAAATGGAGATGCAGCTACGGGCATTGGAGTTTTTCTCAATTTTTTGCAGGACAATAGAAGTATCCAAGTTCAAATTCAAGCATCCGCACCACTAACTTCGTCACCTCTACAAGCAGAAGCACAAGCTCTTCTTCTTGCTGCCAAAGCATCACAAATCTTACAAGTCGAGCAGCCGACGTTTCTCACCGACAATCTTTCTCTTGCCAAAGCGGCGGCGAACAGGAATGTAACAGCAGACTCCACTCCTTGGATGATTAGAGAATCTCTTGTTCATTTCTACAGGACTACCAAAAATCTACAGCCGCAGGTGTTTCATATATCTAGAGAAATAAATGGGATTGCACAAAATGTAGCTCATCAGGTTCTTAGTCGCTCTTTGAAACCTGTTTATAGTTGTTTCGGGTCAGCTCACAGGAACAGAATATGCCCTGTCATTTCTACTCTTTCTACTTTAAATTTACAGGGTTTTGTGCTCCATGCTGTATACTGTTTTTGAGTTGAATGAAATTGGCGCTGAGGCCGCCTTTATCCGTTCAAAAAAAAAGAAAAACAATGAATGCGGATGGCCATCCACGTGATTAACAGGCATCAATGGCTCCATGGCCAACAGCTGCGGACGGCTAAAAGTCGGAGCTGGGTCTATTCATCAGCTCGGTCTGAGGCGGCAGAAACAAGTACAATCACCATAGAGGAACTTCACGGACCAACAATGCCCTCCCTGCACGGCCCCTCCAGAATTTCCGCCATGCCACTGCGATTCTGCCAACGGCGCTAGACCACCACGTGCTGCTCTGCAGAATGAGCTTACGTACTCCTGTGCAGATGCATAGGGTTAGGGCTTCCAAAACAAATCACACTATACCAAGAGGACAAAACTCGCCAAATAGTTGAATAATAAAGTTATTCAAAAAGAAGAAGGAAAATGCCAGGTTCGTTCGTGTCGACAAGCAAGCGAAGGCACAACGGCCCGCCGTTCGCCAAATAAAAAGAGAAGCAAACGCGGCACGCCGGTCCACAAAGTCTGAATCAGCTACACATAGCCATCTGCAGCCTAGGCTACAGAAGTCGTGGTGCTGTGCTGCTACTGTTTGCCAGCAATAATGCAGCGTGCATGGTACTGCGAGCTCATGCTCAACGTCATGGCCCACAGCTGCGGGCGTTGGGGAGGCAAAATTTCGCGTTTTGACCCTTTTGTCAAACAAAATCGAGATCTGATCCCAATTTGAAAATATTTCAGTATTTGACCCTTTTGCCTACCGCCGGGGGCCCGGCGGTAGGATCATATAGCCTACCGTCGAGATCAGTGGCAGTAGCAAACTTGTCCACGTCAGCAACGATAACGGCCGCCGTGCCTCCTCCGTCACACCCTACCGCCGCTCCACCCGACGGTAGGTTGTCTGAACCTACTGCCGGAGACACTGGCGGTATGGTGTGGGCATATAAAAACCGCGGGCCGGCCGCCCCCACCCCCTTCTCCCCCACCCAGCCGCCCCCCGCCACAAAGAACAGAGCAGTTTGCTTAAAGTCGCCCTCTCTCATCCCCTCCACTCCCCCCTCCAATCTTCTTCGTTTCTTGACGGATTTTGCGGATTGAGATGGCCCCGAAGAAAGAAAAGTAAGCTCTTTCAATCCCTCCAATAAGTTTTAATCAAACACCTTTTGATTCGTTGCATTATTCAATTCAAATCACTCCTATTTGAATTTTTTTAACCCTAGGATTGATTTAGGTTGATTCTAGATGTTATATTGTGTTAGATTTGAACTATATTGAAGAGTTGGTATGGTTGTGTTAAGATGAATCCTAGTTCATAATTGATTTGAATGGTTTTTTTATATGATGGATGATGCATGTTCCTATGCTATTGTGCAAGTATTGGATGTAGTGTATGATGAATATTGGAGATGAATATTTGATATATTTGTTATATGTAGTATATGAATCCTCAAGATGAACCCTAGTTCATTTGCTTTAACAAAAAATGAGATTATGCATGTTGGATGTTGTTGGAGAAATATGTGTTATGATGCATTGAAACCATGGTGATTGCATGTTCATAAAAGAATTTTATTTAGTTCTTTGATATATGTATTGTATTTAATTCATGTTCATAATAATCTTGATATATGATTATTCAAAGATTGAACTCATAGGTTCTGTTGGATGTGATTAATTTTTGTTATGCATCGATGTGTTCCGTAGTTAATGTTGAACCCTAGTTCATGTTGAAAAATCTTTTGATGTGCTTATGCAATTCTTTTAGGAGGCCACCTCTTGCGGACGACATCGGCACAAAGTACACAATGCTTGACCCTAGGTTCGACAAGCGTCACCGTGCCCGTTTCATTGAGAATGGAGTGGTAATTAGCATTTTAAACCAAATCTTTCGAATTGATGAAAACAAGTTGCTAACTATTATGTCCATACTAATTATGCTTTGGTTATTGATTTTCACATATGCTGCCGCCACTGCGGATGAGGACTCACAAGACGACGATTAAGATGGCGTACGACGATCGGTACGCATCGTTCTTCAGGAGAGCCCGACTATTGGGTTTCGTCCTGCAGTTCAAGCGTAAGCCGCCGACGCTCGTTCACTCAGCTCTCACGGCTTTGATCGACCGGTGGCGGCCAGAGACGCACAACTTTCATCTTCCATGCGGGGAGATGACCGTGACCCTCGAGGATTGGGCGATGATTACGGCACTCGCTCGAGGGTCGTCCTCTCACAGGAAGAGTGGAGAGGGCGAACTGGCACGAGAGGGCTGTCAGCCTCATCGGCGACTGCCCCTCCCCCCCCCCCCCCCCCCCCCCCGCTAAGAGCAACCGCACTTCCCGCATACCGCTGCCATGGCTCCTCGAGCACCGGAGAAAGTGCCCGGAAGATACTGAGCCCCGGGTGGTGGAGCAGTACGCCAGGGCCTACCTGTGGTACATTCTCACGGAGGTAGTGTTTCCGGACTGCTCCGGGAACTCTGCCCTATGGATGTATCTGTTTGATGAGTTTTTGTCCACTGTTGCATAAAATAATATATATTTTTTAATGAGATTTTATGCAGGCTATAAATACAAAGGCAAAATTCATTTAGCATGGCATAATCATGAATGGCAAGCTGCCCACGTTCTTTCACATGCACGTGCATGAAATGTTGGTGCAAGAAATTCGTGTGCATGCGTACGTCCTGGCCACATGCACATTGGCTAGATGTAGTAGTCTAGCTTTGTACGTCTCCATCATAGCATCGTTGTCGTCTCGTCAATCTTATGCTTCTACGACTATCACTGCCGCTTAGTGATAAAGTAAAGCTTACAGGGCGATTGCATTGCATACAATAAAGTGACAACCATATGGCTCCTGCCAGTTGCCGATAACTCGGTTACAAAACATGATCATCTCATACAATAAAATATAGCATCACGTTTTGACCATATCACATCACGACATGCCCTACAAAAACAAGTTAGACGTCCTCTACTTTGTTGTTGCAAATTTTACGTGGCTGCTACGGGCTTAGCAAGAACCATTCTTACCTAGGCATCAAAACCACAACGATAGTTTGTCAAGTTGGTGTTGTTTTAACCTTTGCATGGACCGGGCGTAGCCATAATCGGTTCAACTAAAGTTGGAGAAACTGACACCCGCCAGGCACCTGTGTGCAAAGCACGTTGGTAGAACCAGTCTCGCGTAAGCGTACGCGTAATGTCGGTCCGGACCGCTTCATCCAACAATACCGCCGAACCAAATATGTCATGCTGGTAAACAGTATGACTTATATCGCCCACAACTCACTTTGTGTTCTACTCGTGCATATGACATCTACGCATAAAACCTGGCTCGGATGCCACTGTTCGAGAAATACTTGTCTTAGGAATGGTTGTATCTAGACTTATTTTAGTTATAGATACATCCATTTTCAACCATTTCTAAGACAAGTATTTTCGGACGGAGAGAGTATTTGAATCACAACAGCATAGACACACACAAATACATTATACTCCTATAAAAGATGCAAGAGTGAAGCAAAGAATTTGTCTCCCTCCCTCCCGTGGCGCTCCTGCAGGCGCCACTGGGGGGAACCCTAGCCGCCACCTCTCCTACCTCCCTCTATCGGCCTCCTGCATCGCCGCCGCCCAGCGCGCCGCCAGGCAAGGGCGGCGGCGAGGCCTTCCTTCCCTTCCGCACGCGGACCTCGGATGGCGCGGGCCTGCGTATCGCCCGGAGGCGCTGGCTTATGGCGGGGGCCAGCGGCACGGCGGCGCAGCGTCCTGGTGGTGGCGGCGGCGCCTCGTGGCGGCACGGCGGCGGCGGGGCGGGCGCTTGTGGTACAGCGGCTGCGACTGGTGCGGATCGGGCCTCTCCGGCCGGATCTGGCGGTGCACGCTGGAGGGACGGCGGTGGCGGCGGCTGCTCCGGGCGGCGATGGTGGCTTCAAGTCCGTCCTGGCCAGGGGTGCGGGTCGGGTGCGACCTGGTTGCGGGTGGCCGCTCTTACCTCGGCCGGTGGCTGGTAGGGTTGGCGGCGCAGCGTCCTTGTGGCGGCGGTGGGGCAGGCGCTTGTGGTGCGGCCGCTGCGGCTGGTGCAGATCGGGCCTCTCCGGTCGGATCTGGCGGTGCACGCTGGAGGGACGGCGGCGGTGGCTTCAAGTCCATCCTGACCAGGGGTGCGGGTCGGGTGCGACCTGGTTGCGGGCTGCAGCTCTTACCTCGGCTGGTGGTTGGTAGGGGTGGCGGCGCAACAGCGATGGACTTGGCGGACGTGCTGGCCGACCTCTTGCCGGCTCCGGTGGCTGGATGTTGGCGAGCGGCGTGGACTGGCCTCCCAGTGAGCAGTCTTGACGGCAGGCGGCGATCTTCTGGGTCTCCTGGCCGGTGGACGGGTCGACGTTGGTGTCCTTGCATGGGGTTGCTTCGACCGCAGTGGCGGGGTGGCACTGCGTGTGTCCGGTGGGGTCATTGGTGGGAGAGACGGGTGGCGCTGTCGCTAGGGCTGCCCGTCACCGGCACTGGGCTATGCCGGTCGCGGATGCATCCGCTCCACCTTCGTCCCATTCCCCGTCCGTTTGTGTGTGGCGACAACTCCGGCGAAGTTCAAGGCGGGACGTGGGTTGCGGTTTCGTCGATCGTGGGCGTCCCTTTGGACCAAAGCCGGCTGCTTTGCTGGTCTTGGGGAGGTCTGAGTGTCTGGCGCGCGGCGGCCCGGGCGGCGGGAGGCGTGGCATTCGTGGGCGGAACTTGCATCTCAGATGCGGGCAGGCAGCCTTGGCCATGCGGGTGGCTTAGTTGCGGGTGGTTGGCGGTGCTAGGGTGCGACGGAGGGATGTGAACGCTGGGGTATATCACATGTCCAGCCCTTGTTGTGGCCGATGGTGGCGGTGTCCGTGGACGTTGTATCCTTCATGAAGGCTCCGTCGCGGCGTTCCCACTCCGTCCATCTTGCTCCGGGTGAAAACTTGATCTTGAGGATCGGGCAGTGGCGGCTTTCTATGGTCGTACCCTTCTGGGAGGCACCGTTTTGGAGTCCTAGCCTCGTTGTGGTCCGCCTTACCTCTCCGTTGTGGTTGCTCATGGTGGAGATCCCCGTTGGCACCAAGTTGACCTCTTCGCACATTTGTAGTTTGCTTGCTTGTCGGTGGGGTGGTGTACCGGTGTCCAGCACCTTTATATCTTGCCTTGGGTGTGTGCGTCGTGTGTGATGTTGGTGTGTGTTTGTTTTGGTGTCTCAGTTGTTTTTTTTTTTGAGTGAGGTGTCTCAGTTGTTTGATGGTGATGTTTGCTTTATACTACTCCCTCCGTCCGGAAATACTTATCGGAGAAATGGATAAAAATCGATGTATCTAAAACTAAAATACATCTAGATACATTCATTTCTCAGACAAGTATTTCTAAACAGAGAAAGTAATATAAAGGGGGAAACCCTTTTTCGTAAAAGATGCAAGAGTAACCGTCTCCTGGGCGCATCCGGCGCCTGCTCCGTGCCTTCCGATCTGCGCCGTGCCGGTGCTTTCCTAGCGGGCATTCCTCAACGTTCTCGGGGGGTCCCATGATGCATGGGTCGCGGGCACGCTCGTGGTCATCTTTTTCTAGTGTTTTTCGTTGCGCCTGTGTGTGTCGTCTGTGCGTTGGTCCGCATTCGTCGGGTGAGGCCAGATCGGCATGTCAGTGTCGTTCATTCCTGCTGGGTTGTTTGTGTTCACGCGAGCCGGGTACGCTAAGGGCATGAACTATGGAGGCTATAGCAAACGGTGGTCTCATGCCCTCCACATAGGGTTGTACTCCCTCCGTTCGGATTTACTTGTCGCAGAAATGGATGTATCTAAAGCAATCGCTCTATGTGATTATCACTCAGCCGGAGCAGCAATAGCTAGCGGGGCCCAAATCTCCCTCTGTTTCACTTTCAGATTAATCTATGTCACTTCCCTTTGTTCATTCACTCACGCAACAAGCAGGCTTCCCTTCCTTTTTCCTTTCGCAAATGCTTTTCACGGCCAAGCAGCGGCCTCTTCTGCAGGCGACTCTGACAAGCTGCGAAGCCACCGTCCCTGACACCCGAGCCTACGTGGCCTGCGGGGCAGCTAGCTGGGGCGACGCGTTGTACATGCCCTAATGCGCCCTAGGTCGACATGTTAGCATTGCATAGCCGGCTTTGCCGTGCGGGTGGGTGTGCGTGTGGGGCTTGTCTGGACGACCTTGTTTGCATATGCTGTCACGATGGCTAGTATCAGTTCGTCTACTTGCATGTATGGGGCGTTGTTGGTCGGGTTTTTTCATGTGTGCTCGGATGCTGGATGTTGTCGGGGCTGCGGCGCCGATTCCTTGCATTTCTGAGTGGGTGGATGTGTTGTGAGGATCTTGCTTGGGCTTTCTGAGCACATGGATGTTGGTTCCCCTGGCTGGTTACTTGTTCGACACTAACAGCATCTCTTGTTCCACAGTGCTTCCACGCTCGCTCCTTGGTCTATCCTACCCACTCGGATGCTTGTTTTTTCCCGAGGTTAATCGGTCATTTGAGGTTGTTTTTTCTACATTTACCCCCATGCTAAGAGTGTTCGTTTGGCGGAGCTGTGTCTTGCCGATGTGCTTGGCTATTGAACACTACCGGGGCTAGCCGGTTGGCGGAGACTGTTTTTTTTTTGTTCGTCGGGCACTTTCTGCTCGCCAGATGGACGCCTTCGGGTGAACTTGATATTAGAGCTGAAGTACCCCTCCCCCTAGCAAAATGCGTTGCCAAAGAAGAGGCTGAGAAGAAACTTGTTGAACTCTTAAGAGAAGAAGAGATTGTGAACAGAAAGCATAGGAAAAAGAAAACAATTCAGCTTGAGCAGTATAAAGGTACTATTGCAGGAAAAGGGAACCTTGTGTCTAACATCACAATTGTTTATAAGAAACTGTTAGGGCCCGCAGTATGTAACGTTGTGTCGATAGAGGAAGACACAAGAGGGAGTATTATGCAACTTTGTCCGAAAGAGGATGTTGTGTTGACATTTTTTGAAAAAAAAATGGTTCAACTATATACGAAAAATGCACAATGCGTATCAAATAAGGTAGCCATCAAAAATATATTTGAAAAATTGTTCATCATGTATTTGAAAAATGCTAGAAAACGGATAATAAAATGCCTCTGTCTTATACAGAAAATGTACAATATGTACAAAAATGTAGAAATCAAAACATTTATTTGAAAAAAGAAGTTAACAATGTATTTGAAAAAGATTGATTACAAAAAAATGTGTATACTGTATTAAAAATGTACAATGTATATTAAAAGAAAGTAGTTCAAAGCATATATTTGAAAAAATATATATTTAAAAAATAATGTAAAACATGCATAAAAATGTTCTGCGTTATATGAAAAATATGCATATGTTTAAAAAAAGGGGGGAAAGTAAACATAAAAAACAAAGAAAAGCAAAAAGATAATAAATAGAAAAAGAATAAGAAAAAACTTAAAAACCACAGAAATAGATACGAAATAGTGAAATATAGTTTAAACTAAAGAAAAAGGAAAAACTAATAGAAAAAAAGGAAAAACTAAAAAAACCATAAAAAACCTGTCGTGGAACAGTGAAAAATACAGTGAAGACCAAAGAAAACTGATGGAACCCGTAAATAAAAACAAAGAAAAAAGAAAATAGCAAAATAAAAAATAAAAAACCGAACAACTCCAACCATCGTACATAAAATGAAAAAGAAGAACGACCCAAAATTAGACGTATAGCGTTCGGATGCAACGACTGAGGCAAATGAGCTAAGGCTATCAAGCCGGAAAACGTTCATGGGCGGGCCCATATGCGCGGTGCTGCAAGCATGGGGAGCTACCATCTCGCTACAGTCGATTCTCAAGCATTGCCTGTAAAACCATTAGTTGTGCCAGGTCCAGCGCAGTGCATGACATAAGAGCATCTTCAATAGATGGTCCAAATTTTGGCGGTCTAAAATTGAAGATGTAAAATATGGATCGCTAAAAAGTGCGTTTTGGATTTTCAAAAAATGCTTAACTCCAACAGATGATCCAAATCGATCGGAGATGTAAAAGAGCAACTCCAACGAATGGTCCAAAACGAAGATGTAAAATCGCCTTGATCGTCTTCTTCAACCTCGGGACGTTGGCCGCCTTCATCAAATCCGTCGCCATCAAGCTCACCCCGACCTCCCCGAGCGCGCCATTCTCCCCGTCATGAGCTCCTCTCCCAATCCCCCTATTTTTCCCCTTCAATCGGTGTCGTTTGCCACCGCTCCAGTGCTCGTCCGTGGTCGCCACGGCCGGAGGCCGAGCTCCCCTGTACGTGCTCCTTTGCCGGCCAGCAGCGATGGAGGCGGTCATCCAGCCGACGCGAACACCACGAGTAGCGGCACGGGCGCGCTGCACGGGCCTACAATGATGGCAGCTTGACCAGATGGGGTCAGTGCGGTGCGGCGGCGGGGCCGGGAGGCGGTGGCAACGGGGCAGGCCAGCGAGCAGCGGCGGAGGCGGGCGGCGGCCGAAGGAACCGACGGAGGCCTACACGGGGCAGCCGGACCACCGGAGGCGCCGAATCCCACCGCGGCTGCCCCCCGATTCGGCGGCGCCCGGGCGGCTGCGAGACGGCTTCCGGCGACGGGGGAAAGGGCGGCGGCAGAGATTTAGGGCGGTGGCGGCGACAGCGGCGGGGGATTTTGGCGGTGGATTCCGGCCGACTGGTGTCCGGGCGGGTGGACGGATGCGGCTGTAAAATGAAATGAAGGGCGGTTGGACGTTGGCGTGCGGTCGCCGAATTTGGACCAGATGCACCTCGTGATGTAAATTTGCACCGCGAGGTGTTGCATTTTACACGAGGAGGCCGCGATCTAATTTTTTTTTACATATGGACCGTCTGTTGGAGCAGCGTTTTTTGCCCCAGACGGTCCAAAAGTTAGCATTTTGACATTTGGACCGTCTATTGGAGATGCTCTAAGACGTACGTCTACCGCAAGCAGGGAGCACATTGGCCTCATTTTTTCTTTCTTTTCATTTATTTCCCACTTTTCTTTTATTTCTCTATTTCTAGAAATTTTCTTTCCTTTGATTTATTTTTCTCCAATAAAGTTGGAAATACACTCTTTCAAGGAACGCATGAGTACATGTTTGGACCATAATATTATGTATATTCGGATTTTTGTTCATAATACAGTATAAATATAGACACACACAAATATTGTTCGGGAACGTAGTAATTCAAAAAAATTCCTACGATCACGCAAGATTTATCTAGGAGATGCATAGCAACGAGACGGGAGAGTGTGTCAACGTACCCTCGTAGACCGAAAGCGAAAGCGTTTAGTAACGCGGTTGAGGTAGTCGAACGTCTTCACGATCCAAGCTATACAAGTACCGAATGTACGGTACCTCTGTGTTCAGCACACGTTCAGCACGATGACGTCCCTCGTGCTTTTGATCTAGTTGAGGACGAGGGAGAGGTCTGTCAGCACGACAGCGTGGCGACGGTGATGAACTTACCAGTATAAGGCTTCGCCTAATCACTACGACGATATGAGCGAGGTGTTAAACTGTGGAGGGGGACACCGCACACGGCTAAGAGAATGTTTGTTGTGCTTTGGGGTTCCCCCTAGCCACGTATATAAAGGAGGGAGGGAGAGAGGTTGGCGGCCAGGAGGAGTGCGTCAAGGGGGGGGGGGGGAGTCTTACTTGGACTCCTAGTCCAAGACCCCCCCCCCTTTCCTTTCTTCCACCGGAGGGAAAAGAAGGAGGGGAGAAGGAGAAGGAAGGAGGGGGCCGCGCCCCTACCCCTTGTCCAATTCGGTTTGGGCAGGGGGAGGCGCGCGCCACCTTGTGGCCCTTCTTCCCTCTCTCCACTAAAGTTCACTAAGGCCCATTAATTTCTCGGGGGGTTTCGGTAATCCCTCGGTACTCCGGAAAAATACACGGATCACTCGGAACCTTTCCTATGTCCGAATATAGCCTTCCAATATATGAATATTTACCTCTCGACCATTTCGAGACTCCTCGTCATGTCCGTGATCTCATCTGGTACTCTGAAAAAACTTCGGTCATCAAATCACATAACTCATAATACAAATCATCATCGAACGTTAAGCGTGCGGACCCTACGGGTTCGAGAACTATGTAGACATGATCGAGACACATCACCAATCAATAACCAATAGCGGAACCTCGATGCTCATATTGGCTCATACATATTCTATGAAGATCTTAATCGGGAAAACCGCACAACAATATACGTTGTTCCCTTTGTCATCGGTAAGTTACTTGCCCGAGATTCGATCGTCGGTATCATCATAACTAGTTCAATCTCGTTACCGCAAGTCTCTTTACTCGTTCTGTAATGCTTCATCCCGCAACTAACTCATTAGTCACATTGCTTGCAAGGCTTATAGGGATGAGCATTACCGAGAGGGACCAGAGATACCTCTCCGATACACGGAGTGACAAATCCTAATCTTGATCTATGCCAACCCAACAAACACCTTCGGAGACACCTGTAGAGCATCTTTATAATCACCCAGTTGGGTTGTGATGTTTGATAGCACATAAGGTGTTCCTCCGGTATTTGGGAGTTGCATAATCTCATAGTCAGAGGAACATGTATAAGTCATGAAAAAAGCCATAGCAATAAAACTGTAACGATCATAATGCTAAGCTAACAGATGGGTCTTGTCCATCACATCATTCTCTAATGATGTAATCATTTTCATCAAATGACAACACATGTCCATGGTTAGGAAACATAATCATCTTTGATTAACGAGCTAGTCTAGTAGAGGCATACTAGGGACACTATGTTTTGTCTATGTATTCACACATGTACTAAGTTTCCGGTTAATACAATTCTTGCATGAATAATAAACATTTATCATGATATAAGGAAATATAAATAACAACTTTATTATAGCCTCTTGTGCATATTTCCTTCAAATACATGCATATAGTTATCACTATATGAACATGTGACACACAGCTTACCCTATTTGCAACTTCGAGAGATTAGGCAAGCAGGTTTTAACATTGACAAAGTCATTACATGCAATGACCGATATAAGATTTTGAAGCAGCATGGTCCACCTTAAAAAATGACCACAAAGAAATATTCCCCACAACTCCGTGGTGTATTTGTCACGGAGGGGTAGTTGTATGTTAGGCGTCATTTCAAGTGTCTCCTTGCCTGCAATTGCAAATCTTCAATGTGACTGTAATTGAGTGGTGTTTTTGTCGCCGTGGTAGGGGTGTAGTTGCATGTGTGTCATTAGGCACACAATCCTCTCTACTGCAACGACATTGTCTTCAACGCAACTGTGATTTATTATTTTAATGGCTGGTGGGGGGGGGGGGGGAAGCTCCATGTCTATCACTAGGCACACAACAACAAGTATCGCCCCCATTGCAACTGCATATCTTCAGTACATTTACAACTCTGCTGTATTTTCCGAAAAGGGGCAGTTGCATGTCTACCAATAGGTATGCAACTGTCGCAAATATAAACAAAGCCCTTCCCAACCCAGCCCAGCCCAATAAAGGACATACAAGCTATAAACCAGCATGGAAAAATGTTGAACATATTTATACTTGTAATGAATATTTAAAAAAACCTTTAACATTTTCCAAATGCATGATAATTTTTTTAAATACAAGATGAGTATATCAAAAAAAAATACATGAACACATTTTTATCAAATATCATGACCAAGGATTACCCTTTTTTAAGAAACTAAAAAAATATAAAAATAAAAAATAAAAGGGAAAACCGAACAAAACTTGCGGAAACCGTACGTTAGGAAAAAAATTGAAAGAACAACCAATAGGGAGACCCTATTTGATGGAATTTCCTATTGAATGGACGCTGCGTCAAAGTGTCGACCTTTCGCACAGACCTGGCGATCGAGCGATCGCCTGGGCCGGCCTATTAATGTGTTGCAGTGTTTCCGGTTTTGGGAATCTTCTAGAGTTTCCGAGCCGGTTTTTATAGAAGGTTTCCTGCACCAATTTTTCTATTTTTCTTCTTGCCTTTTCCTTTTCTTTTCCTTTTAGTGTTTATTTTTAACTTTTTGTATATTTTGTACTTTTAAGTTTAATGTTCTTTTTTGTTAAGATTTCATGTTTTGAAAATTGTTTGGAAAGTCAAAAAAATAATAGTGCTTTTCAAAAATATTTCATAAATTAAAAAAATGTTTAGATTTTTACAAAAAAATCAGGAATTTCAAAATTTATTTGGAATGTTTCTCAAAAAAAATCAGAATGTTTTTGTTCAAATTTGTTAGAAATTTTCAAATAATGATCGGGAGTTAAAAAATGTTCCTGTTTTCAAAACTTGTTCAGAAATTCAAAAAGAATTCTTGTTTTCAATTTTTGTTTACTTATTTAAAAATTGTTTGTGTTCTAATTTTTTGGGATTTTGCATTTTTCCCCATTTTAAAAGAAATCTAAATTTTCGAAATATGTTTGTGATTTCCAAATTTTGTTCACAAATTTGGAAAATGTTCATGTTAAGAAAATAATTCTAAAATTCGCAATTTAAATTATGTTCACAAATTGGAAAAAATTTGGGAATTCCAAAAAAAAATGTTCTTGTTTCCCAATTTTGTTCATGTTTCAAAATTTGTTCACCAATTCAAAAAATATTCACATGTTTGGTTTTTCTTCACAAATTCAAAAATGTCTTGGAATATCGAAAATGTTCCCTTTTTCTAAATTTGTTTAGAGATTCGAAAAATACTCAGTTTTTCAAATTTGTTCACAAATTCAAAAAATGTTCATGTTTCCAAAATTAATTCGCAATCTCAAAAAATGCTCAATTTTTTTAATATTAGTTAAACACTTCGAAAATGTTCGCTTTTTCAAATTTTTATTTTTTTTCAAAAGATGGTTTGCATTTACAAAAAGTAGTTCCTAATTTCAAAAAAATGTTCTCGTTGTCAAAAAAAATTCCAATTTGTTTTTATTTGTTTATTCCCCAAATGCTGTTTGCGTTTAAAAAAGTTTTTCGTTCTGAAAATCATGTTGGATTTTTTTTCAGAAGTGTTAATCTGCCGCATATTGTAATTCATATATGCCTGGCTGTGCTTTTAGAAACATATAACCTCAGTTCATACAGTTGTTATGGACGTGGTTCCAGGCGGGAGGTCGTGTGTTCGATCTTTCACCAACATGTTTTATGGAATTTCGCGAAATGGTTTTATTTTTTGCGGCTGCCGATACTTTCTTTTACATTCACGCTGCAAATCTTACGCAATAGCTCGTGTGTCACAATGGCTGCTGCTGCGGGACAGACTCTGGTGCAACGAGAGATTACAGAGGCGGGGCTGGCCGAACAGCTACTTCTGCCAACTCTGCGTCAGAAACCTCGAATCCTCCTGCCACCTGTTCTGGAACTGCTCGGAGTCCAGGCACATGTGGAGCGCGATCAGGCAATGGCATGGCTGCTCCGCGCTCTCCCTTGCCAGCTACTGGAGCCGTGGAAACTCCAGCACGATCATCCAAAACATCTTCGCCCGCACTGATCCTTCACGGCGGCACGGTGCGCGGTCAATCCTGCTTCTGGCATGTTGGGAGATTTGGCAAGAAAGAAACAACTGCACTTTTCGACACAGCCTTCCGAGTGTGCGAGAAATTATCAGGCGCATCCGAAACGGCATCGAGCTCTGGAGGATCACAGGAGCAACGTGCATCGAGAGCCCATTCGGGGAACCACCTTGAGAGAAAAATTTCCCTGTACTAGGGTTTTCGGCCGCCTGTGGCCAACCCTACGCATTTGATCCTCGGATCTTCACCTTCCGTTTGTTTTTCCGCTGCTTCCTGCTATAATCAATGAAAAGCCAGCATTCGCTGGATCTTTCAGAAAAAAAAACAATGGCGTGCGTCTTCCTTTGCGATATTTCATCTTGGATGGACAGCGAATGGGCCGGCCCAGCGAGCCTCCTCATGTGCGAAACTGCGACTACTGAGCAGAAATATAGGTGATCCCCTATTTGACGCTTGCTGCGTCAAACTGTGGAGGATTTGCACAGGAGAGAACGAGCGCACGTAAATTGGCCCGGCCCGTGTAAGTTGTCTGGTTCTGTGAACTTTCCCGAACGTTTCGGTCTTGCATTTTACTATTTTTATTTTCTGTTCTTTTTTACATGTTTTAGCTCAGTTTTCTTTTAATTTACTTTCTCATTCTATTTTATTTTGTTTCAATTTTTTCCATTTTCAAAATTTCACAAATTTGGAATAATGGCCCAATTTCTTGAAATTGTTCGTACTTTCAATTTCCAAATTTTAAAAATGTTCTCGTTTTAAAATTTGTTATCACTCTCGAAAGATGTTAATATTTTCAAATATTGTTCAAATTTTAAAAATCAATCATTTCAAAAAATTGGTCAAAAATTTAAAACATTCTCTACGAACCGAAAAGTTGGACAAATACATTCTGATTCATCATTAGTAACCAATTAGTAGCTTGGATAAAATGGAACAATTAACAGCTTGGAGAAAATGGAACAATTAGTAAAAATACCGAATATAAAACAGAACAATTAGTAAGTTGGAGAGGTAGCTTCTTATTCATCAATCATAGAAAACGAGATAGTAATAACCAATGAAAGCTAAGAGGTATTGCATATCCGAGCAGGCACCTCTGCCAAATACTCCTTCCGTTCGGAATTACTCGTCCAAAAAATAAATGTATCTAGATGTATTTTAGTTGTAGATACATCTATTTTTATGACAAGTAATTCCAAACGGAGGGAGTAGTAGTAACCCCATAGCGAGCTCCTACAGCCTGAACCTTCCTTCCGCTAGGCGGGCTGGGCCATTGTAGAAGTTTCGTTTTGCCCAGTTTTATAAAACTTCTTGACGTGTTTTTTCTTTTCTTTTCTCTGCCATTTTAGCGGTTCTTTGTTTGTCTGTGTTTTCCTTTTTATATTTACTTTTTTTTTACTTTCTACTTCTCATTTTAAAATCAAGCCGTCTTTCAAATTCGTGAACAATCAAACATTTTTCTATATTCATGAATCTGAATTTTTTTACATTCTGCGAATATTTTCTGAATCTACAATCATTCTCGAGTTTCTTGAACAATTTTTACAAATCCGTCAACAGATTTTCAAATATTTCAAATTCAAAAAGAAAAATCAAATCCACAAACATTTTTCATGTCCATAAATAATTCAGTTTTCTTATCAAAATCACATATTTTTTTAGTGCTTACAAAATCATATATGTGAATTTGAAAAATTAGGGAACCATTTTTCGAATTCAAGAAGAATTCTTGAGATCTGCAGACATTTTTCAAATTTCCAAACGTTTGTTTCAGAGCATGTTTTTCAAATTCGTAAACATTTTTTAAATACGCATACATTTTTTATTTCGCAATTTTTAATCTGTTTTTCCTAAGATAGCATAGCAGCAGCACATGGCTAAAAAAAGCACGAGCTAACAATGGGGGAGAGAGCGAATTTTGTTTAGCTAAATGGCAGTCGCACTAGCTAGCAAGCCAGTAGGCGGGCAAGCGAGCGAGCGAACCAGTATAATTAGTTATGCTTGACGCAAGAGCGAGCGTGCGGGCGTTCCAACGTCATTTTGGCGCAACAGAGACCAAAGAAAAGCCGTCCTCACACTCTATCTCTTTTCTCGCATATTTAGTTATGCTCCAGCCAGCCCAGCTCAGTAGAGCCCATCACATCTCATCCGACGAAGCCAGGGTATGAAGTTCTAAATAATCGTCTTAAAAAGTGAAGTTCTAAATAAAGCCAGAGCATGAACATTACTCAAGAAAAAAAAAGGCATGTGCCTGCATGTAACAAATGTTTTTGTTGTCTATATTTCCCTTTTCCATTGAGTTTCCAGTTGTTGAGCTAAATGTGTATTATGCTTTCATGAGCTAGGTGCTAAGGTTTGTGTTGTCCTTAGGTGCAGGCAATATCATCTCACATATGATGAACCACTATTCAAATAAATCGCTCTAATTCAGCGATTCCTCGCCGATTTATTGGTACTCGAGGTGTGACCGGTAAGATTATTCCACATTTTCATTGTCAATCGGTTCGGCTGATCTATTGCTCCGACAAGCGATTTTATCAGGAATATACTGATTAATCAGGCCTATTTGCTATCACTATGTGTGATGTAATGTTGTTTGCTAGCAATTTGTTTTGGTTGTGATTGAGAGAATCAAGAACTAACTATGTGTGTTGTTTGCTATTTTCTTATTTTACTTTGTCATGCAATGATGGAAGAACTATGGTTATTTGTGTTCTGTGGACCTTGTCATGTAATATGTATTGTGTCCAGTTTTGTTTGAAATTGTTTGGCATTTGTTTCACATGTCTCTATCTAGATTTAGCGGTTCATTTGTTATTTATAGGCTTAGAGCACACACCCAATGGTTGTTTTCACTGTGTAGGTTGGTCACATTCAAGTCAACGATTGTTCAAGGATTCAAAGGCAAGGAATCAAGGCACTTCTATCCAATATTATTTTCCTATTGAATGTAGGATATTTTAGTGTTGGGAATATGGTATTTCCAAAAACAAAATTGTTGATTAAGAGTCGATAGATAAAATGATTAATTGATCAATTTTTGATTAATCCTTAACCCCAAGCCAGCCGAATAGTAAACTTTGATCGATATCTTGATCACTGTGAGGAACATAGACAGATCAACTCATTGGAGGAAACATCCGTCACTGGTGTATGTGTAGGTGCGCAGGTGGTCACTCTAGCTTGTTCATCGTCTTGCTCCATATTTATCTCCCTAGTTTGTCTTTACTTCGCATATTACATTTTTATTAAGTCAAACTTTGCATAGTTTGATCAAATATATATTTAAAAATACTGACATCTACAATATCAAATAAATACAATAAGCTAATATTTCAGGATGAATAAATAATATTGATTTGATATTATGAATGTTGATACTTTTCTCTATAAGTTTGGTCAAACTTAAAAATTATAACTTAAATAAGTCTAATACGTGAAGTAAAAAAAATAGAGATGACCTTGCAACGTTTATCAACATGTGGGAAGGTCGAATGGAAAAAATAAGGGCAGCCTGAGGGCGATGGGCCAGAATCGGTCGTCTCAAACATAGCAAAAGGAGAACAAGTAAAGAAATGCACGGACTGGGAATAAGTCCTATGTAAATAATGAAGGAGTAGACGCAAATGCAAAAACTGTGGGGGTGCATCTAGGACTCTCCTACTGCAAGACCGAAAATTACCTCGGAATGGAATGAAACGTGGTAATTACGTAGTGTTTTTCCTTGCTAAGTTTTTATCTTATTTCCTATTTGAATCTTTCCCAGCATTCAGCGTGCATTAAATAAATGTACATCAAATGTAAATAATTGTATACATAATTTTAAAAGTTGTTCATACCATTAGAAAATCTAGTAGTGTTATTGAAAAATGCTCAACATTTAAAAAGCATGTTCATTATTTTTCTAAAAATTGATATTGATGGAAAAGATACAAGCAATTTGCATGAATTTTCAAAAATATTTTAGCATTCAAAAAAAGTTTATGACACTCTTGCAAACTTTTGAAAATGTTTTTGAGTTTTGGAAAATGTGTTTAAAGATGTTCACTGCATATTTAAAAATGTTGAATGTACATGTGTTTGCACATTTATAACTGTTCAGCATGTATTAGATAAATGTTCACTGTGTATCTGAGAAATGTCCAACCAATATAAGAAAATGCATCAATGTGTATTTGATAAAAGTTCACATGTATTTGAATAAATTTAAAAAATAAATAAATAAGATGAAAACCTTTTTAGAGAACAAAATAGAAAGCCTAGATAGAAACTTCCTACAACCAGACGAAAAGTTACTATAACTGCTAGTGAAAAGTTTCCAAACCGGTTCGAAAGCCATTTGAGCAACATAGTTGGCCAGCCCACTAAGCAATACACTGTATGCAAGTGTTGCTACTGCATTTGGGAAGCCAGGGAAGCTTTTTTTTTGCGTGGAAAGGGTTTTCATTAATTAGTCTGCAATTTTTACTAAAAATAATAATAGTTTGTCTGCATCACACCAATCCAGCCCGCAAATGTTTAAGAGCTGACCGAAGCCACACATCGTGACAAATTAATAAAAGCTTTGTGAGTTTTTAGAAAAGTTGAGAAACCAGCCAGGTTGGTTTGTTCGTGTAGAGAAGCAAAACCCTGGTACGCAAAGAAGTTTGATCCAGCTAGGCATGGCCTAGTGCGGCCTAGATTGCTACGTATCGTTTGCCAGTGCCAGCAACAATGAATGCGCGACGACATCATCATGTGTCTCTTCGCTCTTGCACTGGGGCTGATGTGGAGAAACGGCACCGTTTTGTTACTCATGTTGGTAGCGGCCTTCACCTGGGTACAAACTGGGCAGACACTCAACTTGGTGGTTCTTCTCAACCATATGCGAATAAGGATGGAGAGACCTATAATCCATGGCCCATTCGCACACCTTCACCGACAAGCAGT
The DNA here is from genome assembly GCA_032464435.1 of Aegilops umbellulata. Lineage (NCBI taxonomy): Eukaryota > Viridiplantae > Streptophyta > Magnoliopsida > Poales > Poaceae > Aegilops > Aegilops umbellulata. The sequence goes on along the minus strand of CP136059.1, from coordinate 483,774,719 downwards.
GCAGGCACAACCAGCTCTCGTCGGGGCGGTTTCTCTCCTCCTGTCCAGGATCGCAACTACTATATGGGTGTGGATGCTGATTCTCACACTAGTGCTAACATGGCTGAGACTGCAATGGGAACTGAGATTAGCACCCTTCACCAAGGTAGTACAATAGGAACTCGGGCAGGATCATGCTAGTCAGAGCATGGATGTTGATTTAACAAATTGGGCAGCAGCGCATGGCCCTAACGCGCCTCGGGCGCCATGAAAGCCATTGCCTGGAACTGTCGAGGCATGGGCCGGGGCCTCGGCAATGATCGTATGATGTTTCTGGCCAATCTCATCCGTTCCACTAAAGCTCAGGTAATTTTTGTGTCTGAAATTAAGTCCTCTAAAGTTCGTCCTTGTGATCTTGTTAATCGTTTTGACATTGATGATAGTATTGTAGTTCCTTCAAGAGGATCGTCAGGAGGGCTTTGGCTGATGTGGACCGATGAGCTTAAGGTTACTGTTTATAGCGCGTCGTTTCACTCCATCCTAGCTAACGTTGTTCATGTAGCTTCAGGTGTACAGTTTTGTCTTGTGTGTATCTATGGAGATCCTTATCATCGTCAAACTAGTACTATATGGAATCAGGTTGCCTCCTTTATGTATGATAACTTAGGAAAGCCTATGATCTGTATGGGTGACATGAATGACATCCTGTATGATATGGACAAGTGCAATGCTAATGTTAATCAGTATAGGATGTCTGCTTTTCGTGCTTTAATTAAAGATTGTGGCTTCTTTGACATTGGCTATAGTGGTCCGGCCTACACTTGGCGCAACAGGCAACACACTGCAAATCCTATTTATTCAACGTTTAGATCGATGTTTGGTTAATCCGGATTGGTGTGCTTGCTATCCAAATACGAAAGTGCTTAATTTACCTATCATTCTTAGTTATCACGCGCCTATCTTGATTTCCACTGAGGGCCAGTTTTATAAACCTAAGCAATCCTTTAAATTTGAGAATTGGTGGCTGCTTGAGAAAGATTTCCATGCTCATGCTAAGGCAGCCTGGAATAGTACCAGGTCAGCCTCTTTTTCTGCCAAGACTTCCTCTCTTGTAGGATCGTTAAAGAAATGGTGCATGAAGAAAAAGCCTATCCACCAGGAGCTAAAAGACATTGAGGGACAAATCAATCAGATTAAACTAAAGCCTCTTCACCAACAAGATCATGCTCAAGAGAGCGCACTCACTATCAGGTATGAGCAGAATCTCTCTAAGCTAAATCAGTTTTATAAACAAAGAGCAAAGAAACCTTGGGCTAAGGATGGAGATAGAAATACCAGATTTTTCCATCAATCTGTTCTTAAGAGAAGAAAAAAGAACACTATTGTTTCCATTAAGGATGAAAATGATGTTATACATTTTAAGCCAAGTCAAATTGCTAACACTTTTGTGAACTATTTCAGATACATCTTTTCTTCTCCTAACATCAATATGGGCAGGCCTTTTCTTGCAACTCAGCCTCTAATACAATCAGATGATTTCACTTATTCCATACTAGATAAGCAGGAAATCTTGCAGATTCTGAAGGATATGAAGCTAAATGCATCACCTGGCCCTGATGGTTTCAATGTGGAGTTTTACTTTGCAAACCTGGGATTGGATTGGGGATGACATTGCTGCCTTGGTTACCATGTTCTATCGTACAGGTATCTTACCCCGACATATTAGTGACACGAATATTGCTCTCATTCCTAAAAAGCTGGTTCCTCAAGTTCCTACTGACTATAGACCCATTAGCCTTTGTAATGTCATCTATAAAATTATTGCTAAATCTTTGGCTAATAGGCTCAAACCACACTTGCCTAATTATATTGACCCCTCTCAGCAAGCTTTTATAGAAGGGCGTAGAATTAGTGATAACATTATAATTGCGCAAGAAATCACTCATTCTTTTGCCCTTAATTCTTGGAAACAATAGGCCTTCATGTTTAAAATTGATCTTGCTAAAGCTTTCGATCGTATTGAATGGAATTTCATTGTTTCGGCTCTCTCACGTAAAGGGATGCATGCTCACTTCATTAATCTTATCTATGCGTGCATTTCTACTCCAATTTTTTCTGTCATCATTAATGGCCAAGCAACTCAGAGATTCAAAAGTGATAGGGGTATAAGACAGGGTTGTCCTCTTTCTCCCTATCTTTTTGTGCTTGCTATTAATGAACTTTCTCTTGCTCTCAATGATGATATGGTTGCTAATAACCTTGAAGGCATCATGCTTGGACCAAATTGCCCTCCAGTCCATTCCTTACTTTTTGCAGATGATCTGTGGAAAAGCTAGCTTGCAGGAAGCTCGTACCATGGCTCATATCATTCACCATTTTTGCGCTTCTTCAGGTCAGACTCCAAACTGGTCCAAGTCTTCTATACTTTTCAGTGCTCAGGTTAACCAGTGTGTTGTCTCAGATGTTAAAAGCATCTTTCCTATTCCTGCCATGGATGAGAACTTCACCCACCTGGGACACCCTTTGATTCTCCCTGCCAAGAATAGAACTATTGCTTACAATTTTGTTCTGGATAAATTTATGGCTAAGCTTCCTTGTTATAAGGCTAATATGCTTTCTCATGCGGCTAGATTGGAGCTCATTAGATCTGTTTTGTCGGCCATTCTGGTTTATTATATGTCTAATATTTTGTTCACCAAGAAATTTATTGCCAAACTTTCTGCTATCATTAGAAGCTTTTGGTGGACAGGAATCAGAGAAGATAATCCTACTAGAAGTCTTTGTCTCAGGGCCTGGAAAGATATCTGCACGTCAAAAAAAGAGGGTGGCTTGGGAATAAGAAATCTTCAAGCCATCAATCAAGGTCTTATCCTAGCCCCTGCTTGGAGAATTGCCAACTTTCCCAGTTCACATCTGCATCTTGTTCTTAAGTCCAAATATTTTTGGGACTCTTCTTTTTGGACTGCCACCTCTAGCGCTCCAAAATCGGCCTTCTGGTCCTCCATTTTCAAGATGCTCCCTAAACTCAAAGCTCACTCCTTCTATCAGATCACTCAACGAAAAATTTCCATTTGGAGTACTCCCTGGTGCCCAGCTTGGACTGATATCTACAATCATCTCATTATTCAACCTAAAAACTTTACTTATCCTGCTCAAGTCAAAGATCTTTGGCTCCAAGGACAGAAAGCCTGGAAAATGTTCTCATCTATTCTCATTTTCAAGAACCCACAGCCTCTGTTATTACTCAAACCAAGATCATTCAAGATGATTGTGATGATATTCTTTGCTGGGATCTCACGCCTAATGATAAGTGTAACACCAAAAGTACTTACAAATTGTGCTTGCAGGACATTCAAAGCCAACCAAGAAATCAGCCTACACAGATTTCTCACCTTGTGAAAGATCTGCTTAATCAAGTCTGGAAGCAAAAGCATATGGTGCCAAGGGTCCAGGGCCGGCCCTGTGTTTCGGGAGGCCCTAGGCGAACTCGATGCCATGTGCCCCTATGTCCTAAGATCATATATATGTATGCGCGTGCGTGGTACATAAACTTAAACATAATAATTGTTGGACAATGCCATATTACGACAGAAATACTAAAAAGATAGAAAATTGAAAGTAACATGATATGATTACCTCAAATAAGAACCAAATTCAGCTGACTCCATCGACAACAATAATACTTAAGTACCCTTCAGTTGTTGAATCTTCAGATCCCTTTCTATCTTTTTTCTCCTTGTTTGAGCAACTGACAAATGCTTCTTAGGCAATATGGCGGGCTAATGTCATAATATTATGAAGAAAAATTATTCAAGGAATTAGAAATTTATACATCGGATGATTTGAATGATTGGAACCCTAGACATGTGCATAGAATGACAAAAAAAAGGAACTTCGTGATTGAATGATTGAATTCGAAAACTATACATTAAAATTTGGAACTTCGTGAACACTGAAATTAGAGGATGGATCATGGATGAATAGTTGAATACGTTCTAAAAAAAGAAATTACTGAAATTGGGGTTTGCAGGGATGGATCAGGAACATGGTACAGAGAGTTATGCATGGATACGTATACGTACTGCTACGGGCTGCGCTCACTGCTCACATACATACGTATACATACTGCTGTGGGCTGCGGCTGCTGGATTGCCGCAGGGCGGGCGACGCGCACAGCGGTGACCGAGGCGACCACAGCGACGAGAGGACGAACAGACGAGCGAGGCGTCCACGAGATCTTCGATTGATTTGTTTCACAATCGAAACGAGCGGCCCTGCCGTGCGGCGTGCGTGGTGCTTCGCTAATCGCTACCTGCTATCTGATGGGCCTACCTCATCTCGTTTTTCTTCTCTCATAATTTTTTTCTCACCTATTTTTGCTTGGCTATATTATATATGTGCACTACATCATGGGCCCCTCCCTGGGCTGGGCCCTGGGCCTTCGCTCCCCTGCCCATGCCCCAGGGCCGGCCCTGCAAGGGTCCAAACATTTGCATGGAGACTTCTTAGAAAAGCTCTTCCTACAGGTTGCAGAGCTAGCCGTTTTTCTAGGCATATTACTAAAGCATGTTGTCGTTGTTCGCAAGATGAGGATGAAATGCATCTTTTTTTTCTATGTCCATTTGTGAGAGCATCTTGGTTTGCTCATCCTTGGTATCTTAGGACATATCTTCTTACAGAGAATCATCATTCTATGCAAAATATTATTTATTCTTTGCTCAATATGAATCACCCTTATGCATCGATCCCAAACGTTTTCAACTTCTTATGGTGCATTTGGAAATCAAGAAATGATTGTTTTTTTGCTAGGAAATGTACTTTCCCTCATCAGGTACATATTGCTGCGCTGGCCATGGTTGAATGCAACACTGTCCAAGAGGCTCCTCCGGACAATCCTAATTCTACTCTCCATGCTCATATTAACAGGGACAATAGTTTGGTGCTACAACAGGGCTGCACCATTAGGTCTGATCTTCTAATCTCAGGAGCCAAAATATTCTCTGACGCTTCTTTCAAATGTTCAAGAATTCCAGGTTTATCAAATGGAGATGCAGCTACGGGCATTGGAGTTTTTCTCAATTTTTTGCAGGACAATAGAAGTATCCAAGTTCAAATTCAAGCATCCGCACCACTAACTTCGTCACCTCTACAAGCAGAAGCACAAGCTCTTCTTCTTGCTGCCAAAGCATCACAAATCTTACAAGTCGAGCAGCCGACGTTTCTCACCGACAATCTTTCTCTTGCCAAAGCGGCGGCGAACAGGAATGTAACAGCAGACTCCACTCCTTGGATGATTAGAGAATCTCTTGTTCATTTCTACAGGACTACCAAAAATCTACAGCCGCAGGTGTTTCATATATCTAGAGAAATAAATGGGATTGCACAAAATGTAGCTCATCAGGTTCTTAGTCGCTCTTTGAAACCTGTTTATAGTTGTTTCGGGTCAGCTCACAGGAACAGAATATGCCCTGTCATTTCTACTCTTTCTACTTTAAATTTACAGGGTTTTGTGCTCCATGCTGTATACTGTTTTTGAGTTGAATGAAATTGGCGCTGAGGCCGCCTTTATCCGTTCAAAAAAAAGAAAAACAATGAATGCGGATGGCCATCCACGTGATTAACAGGCATCAATGGCTCCATGGCCAACAGCTGCGGACGGCTAAAAGTCGGAGCTGGGTCTATTCATCAGCTCGGTCTGAGGCGGCAGAAACAAGTACAATCACCATAGAGGAACTTCACGGACCAACAATGCCCTCCCTGCACGGCCCCTCCAGAATTTCCGCCATGCCACTGCGATTCTGCCAACGGCGCTAGACCACCACGTGCTGCTCTGCAGAATGAGCTTACGTACTCCTGTGCAGATGCATAGGGTTAGGGCTTCCAAAACAAATCACACTATACCAAGAGGACAAAACTCGCCAAATAGTTGAATAATAAAGTTATTCAAAAAGAAGAAGGAAAATGCCAGGTTCGTTCGTGTCGACAAGCAAGCGAAGGCACAACGGCCCGCCGTTCGCCAAATAAAAAGAGAAGCAAACGCGGCACGCCGGTCCACAAAGTCTGAATCAGCTACACATAGCCATCTGCAGCCTAGGCTACAGAAGTCGTGGTGCTGTGCTGCTACTGTTTGCCAGCAATAATGCAGCGTGCATGGTACTGCGAGCTCATGCTCAACGTCATGGCCCACAGCTGCGGGCGTTGGGGAGGCAAAATTTCGCGTTTTGACCCTTTTGTCAAACAAAATCGAGATCTGATCCCAATTTGAAAATATTTCAGTATTTGACCCTTTTGCCTACCGCCGGGGGCCCGGCGGTAGGATCATATAGCCTACCATCGAGATCAGTGGCGGTAGCAAACTTGTCCACGTCAGCAACGATAACGGCCGCCGTGCCTCCTCCGTCACACCCTACCGCCGCTCCACCCGACGGTAGGTTGTCTGAACCTACTGCCGGAGACACTGGCGGTACGGTGTGGGCATATAAAAACCGCGGGCCGGCCGCCCCCACCCCCTTCTCCCCCACCCAGCCGCCCCCGCCACAAAGAACAGAGCAGTTTGCTTAAAGTCGCCCTCTCTCATCCCCTCCACTCCCCCCTCCAATCTTCTTCGTTTCTTGACGGATTTTGCGGATTGAGATGGCCCCGAAGAAAGAAAAGTAAGCTCTTTCAATCCCTCCAATAAGTTTTAATCAAACACCTTTCGATTCGTTGCATTATTCAATTCAAATCACTCCTATTTGAATTTTTTTAACCCTAGGATTGATTTAGGTTGATTCTAGATGTTATATTGTGTTAGATTTGAACTATATTGAAGAGTTGGTATGGTTGTGTTAAGATGAATCCTAGTTCATAATTGATTTGAATGGTTTTTTTATATGATGGATGATGCATGTTCCTATGCTATTGTGCAAGTATTGGATGTAGTGTATGATGAATATTGGAGATGAATATTTGATATATTTGTTATATGTAGTATATGAATCCTCAAGATGAACCCTAGTTCATTTGCTTTAACAAAAAATGAGATTATGCATGTTGGATGTTGTTGGAGAAATATGTGTTATGATGCATTGAAACCATGGTGATTGCATGTTCATAAAAGAATTTTATTTAGTTCTTTGATATATGTATTGTATTTAATTCATGTTCATAATAATCTTGATATATGATTATTCAAAGATTGAACTCATAGGTTCTGTTGGATGTAATTAATTTTTGTTATGCATCGATGTGTTCCGTAGTTAATGTTGAACCCTAGTTCATGTTGAAAAATCTTTTGATGTGCTTATGCAATTCTTTTAGGAGGCCACCTCTTGCGGACGACATCGGCACAAAGTACACAATGCTTGACCCTAGGTTCGACAAGCGTCACCGTGCCCGTTTCATTGAGAATGGAGTGGTAATTAGCATTTTAAACCAAATCTTTCGAATTGATGAAAACAAGTTGCTAACTATTATATCCATACTAATTATGCTTTGGTTATTGATTTTCACATATGCTGCCGCCACTGCGGATGAGGACTCACAAGACGACGATTAAGATGGCGTACGACGATCGGTACGCATCGTTCTTCAGGAGAGCCCGACTATTTGGTTTCGTCCTGCAGTTCAAGCGTAAGCCGCCGACGCTCGTTCACTCAGCTCTCACGGCTTTGATCGACCGGTGGCGGCCAGAGACGCACAACTTTCATCTTCCATGCGGGGAGATGACCGTGACCCTCGAGGATTGGGCGATGATTACGGCACTCGCTCGAGGGTCGTCCTCTCACAGGAAGAGTGGAGAGGGCGAACTGGCACGAGAGGGCTGTCAGCCTCATCGGCGACTGCCCCTCCCCCCCCCCCCCCCCGCTAAGAGCAACCGCACTTCCCGCATACCGCTGCCATGGCTCCTCGAGCACCGGAGAAAGTGCCCGGAAGATACTGAGCCCCGGGTGGTGGAGCAGTACGCCAGGGCCTACCTGTGGTACATTCTCACGGAGGTAGTGTTTCCGGACTGCTCCGGGAACTCTGCCCTATGGATGTATCTGTTTGATGAGTTTTTGTCCACTGTTGCATAAAATAATATATATTTTTTAATGAGATTTTATGCAGGCTATAAATACAAAGGCAAAATTCATTTAGCATGGCATAATCATGAATGGCAAGCTGCCCACGTTCTTTCACATGCACGTGCATGAAATGTTGGTGCAAGAAATTCGTGTGCATGCGTACGTCCTGGCCACATGCACATTGGCTAGATGTAGTAGTCTAGCTTTGTACGTCTCCATCATAGCATCGTTGTCGTCTCGTCAATCTTATGCTTCTACGACTATCACTGCCGCTTAGTGATAAAGTAAAGCTTACAGGGCGATTGCATTGCATACAATAAAGTGACAACCATATGGCTCCTGCCAGTTGCCGATAACTCGGTTACAAAACATGATCATCTCATACAATAAAATATAGCATCACGTTTTGACCATATCACATCACGACATGCCCTACAAAAACAAGTTAGACGTCCTCTACTTTGTTGTTGCAAATTTTACGTGGCTGCTACGGGCTTAGCAAGAACCATCCTTACCTAGGCATCAAAACCACAACGATAGTTTGTCAAGTTGGTGTTGTTTTAACCTTTGCATGGACCGGGCGTAGCCATAATCGGTTCAACTAAAGTTGGAGAAACTGACACCCGCCAGGCACCTGTGTGCAAAGCACGTTGGTAGAACCAGTCTCGCGTAAGCGTACGCGTAATGTCGGTCCGGACCGCTTCATCCAACAATACCGCCGAACCAAATATGTCATGCTGGTAAACAGTATGACTTATATCGCCCACAACTCACTTTGTGTTCTACTCGTGCATATGACATCTACGCATAAAACCTGGCTCGGATGCCACTGTTCGAGAACGTAGTAATTCCAAAAAAATCCTACGCACACGCAAGATCATGGTGATGCATAGCAACGAGAGGGGAGAGTGTTGTCTATGTACCCTCATAGACCGAAAGCGGAAGCGTTAGCACAACATGGTTGATGTAGTCGTACGTCTTCACGATCCGACCGATCAAGTACCGAACGTACGGTACCTCCGAGTTCAGCACACGTTTAGCCCGATGACGTCCCTCGAACTCCGATCCAGCCGAGTATTGAGGGAGAGTTTCGTCAGCACGACGGCGTGGTGACGATGTCGATGTTCTACCGACGCAGGGCTTCGCCTAAGCACCGCTACAGTAGTATCGAGGTGGACTATTGTGAGGGGGGCACCGCACACGGCTAAGAGATCAATGATCAATTGTTGTGTCTCTAGGGTGCCCCCTGCCCCCGTATATAAAGGAGCAAGGGGGGAGGGTCGGCCGGCCCTTGCTAGGCGCGCCAGGAGGAGGAGGAGTCCTCCTAGTAGGAGTAGGACTCCCCTCTTTCGTACTCATACTAGGAGGGGGAAAGGAAGGGGGAGAGGGAGAAGGAAAGGGGGGCGCCGCCCCCCTCTCCTAGTCCAATTCGGACCAGAGGGGAAGGGGCGCGCAGCCTGCCCTAGGCCGGCCCTCTATCTCTCCACTAAGGCCCATAAGGCCCATTACTTCTCCCGGGGGATTCCGGTAACCCTCCGGCACTCCGATTTTCTCCGAAATCACCTGGAACACTTCCGGTGTCCGAATATAGTCGTCCAATATATCAATCTTTATGTCTCGACCATTTTGAGACTCCTCGTTATGTCCATGATCACATCCGGGACTCCGAACAACCTTCGGTACATCAAAACATATAAACTCATAATATAATTGTCATCGTAACGTTAAGCGTGCGGACCCTACGGGTTCGAGAACTATGTAGACATGACCGAGAAACGTCTCCAGTCAATAACCAATAGCGAAACCTGGATGCTCATATTGGCCCCACATATTCTACGAAGATCTTTATCGGCCAGACCACTTAACAACATACGTTGATACCTTTGTCATCGGCATGTTACTTGCCCGAGATTCGATCGTCGGTATCTCAATACCTAGTTCAATCTCGTTACCGGCAAGTCTCTTTACTCATTCCATAATACATCATCCCGCAACTAACTTATTAGTTGCAATGCTTGCAAGGCTTTAGTGATGTGTATTACCGAGAGGGCCCAGGGATACCTCTCCGACAATTGGAGTGACAAATCCTAATCTCGAAATACGCCAACCCAACATGTGGTTGGGGAACGTAGTAATTTCAAAAAAATTCCTACGCACACGCAAGATCATGGTGATGCATATCAACGAGAGGGGAGAGTGTTGTCTACGTACCCTCGTAGACCAAAGCGGAAGCGTTGACGCAACGTAGAGGAAGTAGTTGTACGTCTTCCCGATCCGACCGATCTAAGCGCCGTTACTCCGGCGCCTCCGAGTTCTTAACACACGTACAGCTCGATGACGTTCTCCGGGCTCCGATCCAGCAAAGCTCTTGAGGAAGAGTTTTGTCAGCACGACGGCGTGGTGACGATCTTGATGAACTACCGACGCAGGGCTTCGCCTAAGCACTGCGACAATATGACCGAGGTGGAATATGGTGGAGGGGGGCACCGCACACGGCTGAGGAACGATCACGAAGATCAACTTGTGTATCTATGGGGTGCCCCCTGCCCCCGTATATAAAGGAGTGGAGGAGGGGAGGGCCGGCCCTCTCTATGGCGCGCCGTAGGGGAGTCCTACTCCCATCGGGAGTAGGATTCCCCCTTTCCTAGTCCAACTAGGAGCCCTTCCAACTATTAGGAGTAGGAGACAAGGAAGGGGAAAAGAGAAGGGAAGGAAGGAGGGGGCGCAGCCCCTCCCCCTAGTCCAATTCGGACTAGGCCTTGGGGGGCGCGCGGCCTGCCCTAGGCAGCCCCTCTCTCTTTCCCGTATGGCCCAACAAGGCCCAACACTTCTCCCCCGTATTCCCGTAACTCCCCGGTACTCCGAAAAATACCCGAACCACTCAGAACCTTTCCGAAGTCCGAATATAGTCGTCCAATATATCGATCTTTACGTATCGACCATTTCGAGACTCCTCGTCATGTCCCCGATCTCATCCGGGACTCCGAACTCCTTCGGTACATCAAAACTCATAAACTCATAATATAACTGTCATCGAAACCTTAAGCGTGCGGACCCTACGGTTCGAGAACAATGTAGACATGACCGAGACACGTCTCCGGTCAATAACCAATAGCGGGACCTGGATGCCCATATTGGCTCCTACATATTCTACGAAGATCTTTATCGGTCAGACCGCATAACAACATACGTTGTTCCCTTTGTCATCGGTATGTTACTTGCCCGAGATTCGATCGTCGGTATCCAATACCTAGTTCAATCTCGTTGCCGGCAAGTCTCTTTACTCGTTCCGTAATACATCATCTCGCAACTAACTCATTAGTTGCAATGCTTGCAAGGCTTAAGTGATGTGCATTACCGAGAGGGCCCAGAGATACCTCTCCGACAGTCGGAGTGACAAATCCTAATCTCGAAATACGCCAACCCAACATGTACCTTTGGAGACACCTGTAGAGCACCTTTATAATCACCCAGTTACGTTGTGACGTTTGGTAGCACACAAAGTGTTCCTCCGGCAAACGGGAGTTGCATAATCTCATAGTCATAGGAACATGTATAAGTCATGAAGAAAGCAATAGCAACATACTAAACGATCGGGTGCTAAGCTAACGGAATGGGTCATGTCAATCACATCATTCTCCTAATGATGTGATCCCGTTAATCAAATGACAACTCATGTCTATGGCTAGGAAACATAACCATCTTTGATCAACGAGCTAGTCAAGTAGAGGCATACTAGTGACACTCTGTTTGTCTATGTATTCACACATGTATCATGTTTCCGGTTGATACAATTCTAGCATGAATAATAAACATTTATCATGAAATAAGGAAATAAATAATAACTTTATTATTGCCTCTAGGGCATATTTCCTTCAGTCTCCCACTTGCACTAGAGTCAATAATCTAGTTCATATCGCCATGTGATTTACCAGCAATAGTTCACATCACCATGTGATTAACACCCATAGTTCACATCGATATGTGATCAACACCCAAAGGGTTTACTAGAGTCAGTAATCTAGTTCACATCGCTATGTGATTAACACCCAAAGAGTACTAAGGTGTGATCATGTTTTGCTTGTGAGAGAAGCTTAGTCAACGGGTCTGCCAAAATTCAGATCCGTATGTATTTTGCAACTTTCTATGTCTACAATGCTCTGTACGGAGCTACTTTAGCTAATTGCTCCCACTTTCAATATGTATCTAGATTGAGACTTAGAGTCATCTAGATTAGTGTCAAAACTTGCATCGACGTAACCTTTTACGACGAACCTTTTTGTCACGTCCATAATCGAGAAACATATCCTTATTCCACTAAGGATAATTTTGACCGCTGTCCAGTGATCTACTCCTAGATCATTATTGTACTCCCTTGCCAAAATCAGTGTAGGGTATACAATAGATCTGGTATATAGCATGGCATACTTTATAGAACCTATGGCCAAGGCATAGGGAATGACTTTCATTCTCTTTCTATCTTCTGTCGTGGTCGGGTTTTAAGTCTTACTCAATTTCACACCTTGTAACACAGGCAAGAACTCTTTCTTTGACTGTTCCATTTTGAACTACTTCAAAATCTTGTCAAGGTATGTACTCATTAAAAACTTATCAAGCGTTTTGATCTATCTCTATAGATCTTGACGCTTAATATGTAAGCAGCTTCACCGAGGTCCTTCTTCGAAAAACTCCTTTCAAATACTCCTTTATGCTTTGCAGAATAATTCTACATTATTTCCGATCAACAATTTACATATACTTATCAGAAATGCTGTAGTGCTCCCACTCACTTTCTTGTAAATACAGGCTTCACCGCAAGTCTGTATAAAACAATATGCTTTGATCAACTCATCAAAGCGTATATTCCAACTCTGAGATGCTTGCACCAGTTCACAGATGGATCGCTGGAGCTTGCACATTTTGTTAGCACCTTTAGGATTGACAAAACCTGCTGGTTGCATCATATACAACTCTTCTTTAATAAATCCATTAAGGAATGCAGTTTTGTTATATCCATTTGCCAGATTTCATAAAATGCGGCAATTGCTAACATGATTCGGACAGACTTAAGCATAGACACGAGTGAGAAACTCTCATCGTAGTCAACGCCTTGAACTTGTCGAAAACCTTTTGTGACAATTCTAGCTTTGTAGATAGTAACGCTACTATCAGCGTCCGTCTTCCTCTTGAGGATCCATTTATTTTCTATGGCTTGCCGATCATCGGGAAAATCCATCAAAGTCCATACTTTGTTTTTATACATGGATCATATCTCAGATTTCATGGCCTCAAACCATTTCGCGGAATCTGGGCTCATCATCACTTCCTTATAGTTCGTAAGTTCGTCATGTTCTAGTAACATGACTTCCAGAACAGGATTACCGTACCACACTGGTGCGGATCTCACTCTGGTTTACCTACGAGATTCGGTAGTAACTTGATCTGACGTTACATGATCATCATCATTAACTTCCTCACTAATTGGTGTAGTAGTCACAGGAACAGATTTCTGTGATGAACTATTTTCCAATAAGGGAGCAGGTACAGTTACCACATCAAGTTCTACTTTCCTGCCACTCACTTCTTTCGAGAGAAACTCCTTCTTTAGAAAGGATCCATTCTTAGCAACGAATGTCTTGCCTTTGGATCTGTGATAGAAGGTGTACCCAACTGTCTTCTTTGGGTATCCTATGAAGACATATTTCTCCGATTTGGGTTTGAGCTTATCAGGATGAAACTTTTCACATAAGCATCACAACCCCAAACTTTAAGAAACGACAACTTTGGTTTCTTGCTAAACCACAGTTCATATAGTGTCGTCTCAACGGATTTAGATGGTGCCCTATTTAACGTGAATGCAGCTGTCTCTAATGCATAATCCCAAAACGATATTGGTAAATCGGTAAGAAACATCATAGATTGTACTATATCCAATAAAGTATGGTTATGACGTTCGGACACACCATTATGCTGTGGTGTTCCAGGTGGCATGAGTTTGTGAAACTATTCCACATTGTTTTAATTGAAGACCAAACTCGTAACTCAAATATTCTCCTCCACGATCATATCGTAGAAACTTTTATTTTCTTGTTACGATGATTCTCCACTTCACTCTGAAAATTCTTTGAACTTTTCAAATGTTTCAGACTTATGTTTCATCAAGTAGATATACTCATATCTGCTCAAATCATCTGTGAAGGTCAGAAAATAATGATACTTGTCGCGAGCCTTAATATTCATCGGACCACATACATCAGTATGTATGATTTCCAACAAATCTGTTGCTCGCTCCATTGTTCTGGAGAACGGAGTTTTAGTCATCTTGCCCATGAGGCATGGTTCGCAAGCATCAAGTGATTCATAATCAAGTGATTCCAAAATTCCATCAGCATGGAGTTTCTTCATGCGCTTTACACCAATATGACCTAAACGGCAGTGCCATAGATAAGTTGCACTATCATTATTAACTTTGCATCCTTTTGGTTTCAATATTATGAATATGTGTATCACTACGATCGAGATCCAACAAACCACTTTCGTTGGGTGTATGACCATAGAAGGTTTTATTCATGTAAACAGACAACAATTGTTCTCTAACTTAAATGAATAACCGTATTGCAATAAACATGAACAAATCATATTTATGCTCAACGCAAACACCAAATAACACTTATTTAGGTTCAACACTAATCCCGAAAGTATAGGGAAGTGTGCGATGATGATCATATCAATCTTGGAACTACTTCCAACACACATCGTCACTTCACCCTTAACTAGTTTCTGTTTATTCTGCAACTCCCGTTTTGAGTTACTAATCTTAGCAACTGAACTAGCATCAAATACCGAGGGGTTGCTATAAACACTAGTAAAGTACACATCAATAACATGTATATCAAATATACTTATGTTTACTTTGCCATCCTTCTTATCCGCCAATCACTTGGGGTAGTTCCGCTTCCAGTGGCCAGTCCCTTTGCAGTAGAAGCACTTAGTCTCAGGCTTAGGACCAGACTTGGGCTTCTTCACTTAAGCAGCAACTTGATTGCTGTTTTTCTTGAAGTTCCCCTTCTTCTTCCCTTTGCCCTTTTCTTGAAACTAGTGATCTTGTCAACCATCAACACTTGATGTTTTCTTGATTTCTACCTTCGTTGATTTCAGCATCACGAAGAGCTTGGGAATTACTTTCGTCATCCCTTGCATATTATAGTTCATCATGAAGTTCTACTAACTTGGTGATGGTGACTAGAGAATTCTGTCAATCACTATCTTATCTGGAAGATTAACTCCCACTTGATTCAAGCGATTGTCGTACCTAGACAATCTGAGCACATGCTCACTAGTTGAGCGATTCTCCTCCATCTTTTAGCTATAGAACTTGTTGGAGACTTCATATCTCTCAACTCGGGTATTAGTTTGAAATATTAACTTCAACTCCTGGAACATCTCGTATGGTCCATGACGTTCAAAACGTCTTTGAAGTCCCGATTCTAAGCTGTTAAGCATGGTGCACTAAACTATCAAGTAGTCATCATATTGAGCTAGCCAAACGTTCATAACGTCTGCATCTGCTCCTGCAATAGGCCTGTCACCTAGCGGTGCATCAAGGACATAATTCTTCTGTGCAGCAATGAGGATAAACCTCAGATCACGGATCCAATCTGCATCATTGCTACTAACATCTTGTTGGGGAACGTTGCAGAAAATTAAAATTTTTCCTACGGTTTCACCAAGATCCATCTATGAGTTCATCTAGCAACGATTATTCAGATTAGATAGCATCTACATACCACTTTGTAGATCGCAACGGAAGCGTTCGAGTGAACGTGGATGAGGTAGTCGTACTCGCCGTGATCCAATTCACCGATGATCTAGTACCGAACGGACGACACCTCCGCGTTCAACACACGTACGGGACGGGAGACGTCTCCTCCTTCTTGATCCAGCAAGGGGGAAGGAGAGGTTGAGGATCATCCAGCACGACGGTGTGGTGGTGGATGCAGCAGAACTCCGGCAGGGCTTCGCTAAGCAACTACGGGAGGAGGAGGAGGTGTTGCAGGGAGGAGGGGGCGCCGGGACAATAGGGTGCGGCCACCCCTCCCTCCCCTCCCTTTATATAGGCGCATGAGAGGGGGGAGGGCGCAGCCTTGCCCCTTCCTCCAAGGAAGGGGTGCGGCCAAAGGGGGGGAGGAGTCCATCCTCCCCAAGGCACCTCGGAGGTGCCTTCCCCTCTTTGGACTCTTCCCTCTCCAAGTCTCCTTGGCGCATGGGCCCTTGGGGCTGGTGCCCTTGGCCCATATAGGCCAGGGCGCACCCCCTATAGCCCATGTGGCCCCCCGGGGCAGGTGGACCCCCCCGGTGGACCCCCGGGACCCCTCCGGTGGTCCTGGTACAATACCGATAACACCGAAACTTGTCCCGATGCCCAAAATACCACTTCCTATATATAATTCTTTTCCTCCGGACCATTCCGGAACTCCTCGTGACGTCCGGGATCTCATCCGGGACTCCGAACAACATTCGGGTTACTTCACATACATATCTTCATAACCCTAGTGTCACCGAACCTTAAGTGTGTAGACCCTACGGGTTCGGGAGACATGCAGTCATGACCGAGACGGCTCTCGGGCAATAACCAACAGCGGGATCTGGATACCCATGTTGGCTCCCACATGCTCCACGATGATCTCATCGGATGAACCACGATGTCGAGGATTCAATTAATCCCGTATACGATTCCCTTTGTCAATCGGTATTTTACTTGCCCGAGATTCGATCGTCGGTATCCCAATACCTCGTTCAATCTCGTTATCGGCAAGTCACTTTTCTCGTTCCGTAATGCATGATCCCGTGATCAAACACTTTGGTCACATTGAGCTCATTGTGATGATGCATTACCGAGAGGGCCCGGTGATACCTCTCCGTCAAGCGGAGTGACAAATCCCAGTCTCGATCCATGTCAACCCAACAGACACTTTCAGAGATACCCGTTGCATACCTTTATAGTCACCCAGTTACGTTGTGACGTTTGGCACACCCAAAGCACTCCTACGGTATCCGGGAGTTACACGATCTCATGGTCTAAGGAAAGGATACTTGACATTGGAAAACTCCAGCAAACGAACTATGCGATCTTATGCTATGTTTAGGATTGGGTCTTGTCCATCACATCATTCTCCTAATGATGTGATCCCGTTATCGATGACATCCAATGTCCATAGTCAGGAAACCATGACTATCTGTCGATCAACGAGCTAGTCAACTAGAGGCTCACTAGGGACATATTGTTGTCTGTTATTCACACATGTATTACGATTTCCGGTTAACACAATTATAGCACGAATAAAGACAATTATCATGAATAAGGAAATATAATAATAATGCTTTTATTATTGCCTCTAGGGCATATTTCCAACAGTCTCCCACTTGCACTAGAGTCAATAATCTAGTTACATTGTGATGAATCGAACACCCATAGAGTTCTGGTGCTGATCATGTTTTGCCTTAGGGAGAGGTTTAGTCAACGGATCTGCGACATTCAGATCCGTGTGTACTTTACAAATCTCTATGTCTCCATCTTGAACATTTTCACGAATGGAGTTGAAGCGACGCTTGATGTGCCTGGTCTTCTTGTGAAACCTGGGCTCCTTTGCAAGTGCAATAGCTCCAGTGTTGTCACAGAAGAGCTTGATTGGCCCCGACGCATTGGGTATGACTCCGAGGTCGGTGATGAACTCCTTCACCCAAATTGCTTCATGTGCTGCCTCCGAGGCTGCCATGTACTCCGCTTCACATGTAGATCCCGCCACGACGCTTTGCTTGCAACTGCACCAGCTTACTGCCCCACCATTCAAAATATACACGTATCCGGTTTGTGACTTAGAGTCATCCAGATCTGTGTCGAAGCTAGCGTCGACGTAACCTTTTACGACGAGCTCTTCGTCACCTCCATAAACGAGAAACATTTCCTTAGTCCTTTTCAGGTACTTCAGGATATTCTTGACCGCTGTCTAGTGTTCCTTGCCGGGATTACTTTGGTATCTTCCTACCAAACTTACGGCAAGGTTTACATCAGGTCTGGTACACAGCATGGCATACATAATAGAACCTATGGCTGAGGCATAGGGGATGACACTCATCTCTTCTATATCTTCTGCCGTGGTCGGACATTGAGCTGAGCTCAATTTCACACCTTGTAACACAGGTAAGAACCCCTTCTTAGATTGATCCATATTGAACTTCTTCAATATCTTATCAAGGTATGTGCTTTGTGAAAGACCTATGAGGCGTCTCGATCTATCTCTATAGATCTTGATGCCTAATATATAAGCAGCTTCTCCAAGGTCCTTCGTTGAAAAACTCTTATTCAAGTAGGCCTTAATGCTGTCCAAGAGTTCTATATCATTTCCCATCAAAAGTATGTCATCTACATATAGTATGAGAAATGCTACAGAGCTCCCACTCACTTTCTTGTAAACACAGGCTTCTCCATAAGTCTGTGTAAATCCAAACGCTTTGATCATCTCATCAAAGCGAATGTTCCAACTCCGAGATGCTTGCACCAGCCCATAAATTGAGCGTTGGAGCTTGCACACCTTGTCAGCATTCTTAGGATCGACAAAACCTTCCGGCTGCATCATATACAATTCTTCCTTAAGGAAACCATTAAGGAATGCCGTTTTGACGTCCATTTGCCATATCTCATAATCATAGTATGCGGCAATTGCTAACATGATTCGGACGGACTTCAGCTTCGCTACCGGTGAGAAAGTCTCATCGTAGTCAATTCCCTGAACTTGTCGATAACCCTTAGCGACAAGCCGAGCTTTATAGATGGTCACATTACCATCCGCGTCTGTCTTCTTCTTAAAGATCCATTTATTTTCTAGGGCTTGCCGTTCAACGGGCAAGTCAGTCAAAGTCCATACTTCGTTTTCATACATGGATCCTATCTCGGATTTCATGGCTTCCAGCCATTTGTCGGAATCCGGGCCCGCCATTGCTTCCTCATAGTTCGAAGGTTCACCGTTGTCTAACAACATGATTTCCAAGACAGGGTTGCCGTACCACTCTGGTGCGGAACGTGTCCTTGTGGACCTCCGAATTTCAGTAGGAGCTTGATCAGAAGTACCTTGATCATCATCATTAATTTCCTCTCTAGTCGGTGCAGGCACCTCAGAAACGTTTTCTTGAGTTTCGCCATTTTCCGGTTCAAGAGGTAACAGTTCATCAAGTTCTACTTTCCTCCCACTTACTTCTTTCGAGAGAAACTCTTTCTCTAGAAATGATCCATTCTTGGCAACAAAGATCTTGCCATCGGATCTGAGGTAGAAGGTATACCCAACAGTTTCTTTAGGGTATCCTATGAAGACGCATTTTTCCGACTTGGGTTCGAGCTTTTCAGGTTGAAGTTTCTTGACATAAGCATCGCATCCCCAAACTTTTAGAAACGACAGCTTAGGTTTCTTCCCAAACCATAATTCATACGGTGTCGTCTCAATGGATTTCGACGGAGCCCTATTTAAAGTGAATGCGGCAGTCTCTAAAGCATAGCCCCAAAAAGATAGCGGTAAGTCGGTAAGATACATCATAGATCGCACCATATCTAATAGAGTGCGATTACGACGTTCGGACACACCATTACGCTGAGGTGTTCCAGGCGGCGTGAGTTGTGAAACTATTCCACATTTTCTTAAGTGTGTGCCAAATTCGTGACTCAAGTATTCTCCTCCACGATCTGATCGTAGAAACTTGATCTTTCTTTCACGTTGATTTTCAACCTCACTATGAAATTCCTTGAACTTTTCAAAGGTCTCAGACTTGTGTTTCATTAAGTAGACATACCCATATCTACTCAAGTCATCAGTGAGGGTGAGAACATAACGATAGCCACCGCGAGCCTCAACACTCATTGGACCGCACACATCGGTATGTATGATTTCCAATAAGTTGGTTGCTCGCTCCATTGTTCCTGAGAACGGAGTCTTGGTCATTTTACCCATGAGGCATGGTTCGCATGTGTCAAATGATTCATAATCAAGAGACTCTAAAAGTCCATCCGCGTGGAGCTTCTTCATGCGTTTGACACCTATGTGACCAAGGCGGCAGTGCCACAAATATGTGGGACTATTGTTATCAACTTTAACTCTTTTGGTACTCACACTATGAATATGTGTATCATCACGTACGAGATTCATCAAGAACAAACCATTAACCATCGGAGCATGACCATAAAACATATCTCTCGTATAAATAGAACAACCATTATTCTTGGATTTAAATGAGTAGCCATCTCGAATTAAGCGAGATCCAGATACAATGTTCATGCTCAAACTTGGCACTAAATAACAATTATTGAGGTTTAAAACTAATCCCGTAGGTAAATGTAGAGGCAGCGTGCCGACGGCGATCACATCGACCTTGGAACCATTCCCGACGCGCATCGTCACCTCGTCCTTCGCCAGTCTCCGTTTATTCCTCAGCTCCTGTTTTGAGTTACAAATGTGAGCAACTGCACCGGTATCAAATACCCAAGAGCTACTACGAGTACTGGTAAGCTACACATCAGTTACATGTATATCACATATACCTTTGGTTTTGCCGGCCTTCTTGTCCGCTAAGTATTTGGGGCAGTTCCGCTTCCAGTGACCACTTCCCTTGCAATAAAAGCACTCAGTTTCGGGCTTGGGTCCATTCTTTGGCTTCTTCTCGGCAACTTGCTTACCGGGCGGGGCAACTTCCTTGCCGTCCTTCTTGAAGTTCTTTTTACCCTTGCCCTTCTTGAACTTAGTGGTTTTATTCACCATCAACACTTGATGCTCTTTCTTGATTTCTACCTCTGCTGATTTCAGCATAGCATATACCTCAGGAATGGTCTTTACCATCCCCTGCATATTGTAGTTCATCACAAAGCTCTTGTAGCTAGGTGGAAGCGACTGGAGGATTCTGTCAATGACCACTTCATCCGGGAGATTAACTTCCAGTTGAGTCAAGCGGTTGTGCAACCCAGACATTTTGAGTATGTGCTCACTGACAGAGCCATTTTCCTCCATCTTACAGCTAAAGAATTTATCGGAGACTTCATATCTCTCGACCCGGGCATGAGCTTGGAAAACCATTTTCAACTCTTCGAACATCTCATATGCTCCATGTCTCTCAAAACGTTTTTGGATCCCCGGCTCTAAGCTGTAAAGCATGCCGCACTGAACGAGGGAGTAATCATCGCAGTGTGACTGCCAAGCGTTCATAACGTCTTGTTCTGCAGGGAGAATAGGTGCGTCACCCAGCGGTGCTCGTAGGACATAATCTTTCTTGGCAGCTATGAGGATGATCCTCAGGTTCCGGACCCAGTCCGTATAGTTGCTACCATCGTCTTTCAGCTTGGTTTTCTCTAGGAACGCGTTGAAGTTGAGGACTACGTTGGCCATTTGATCTACAAGACATATTGTAAATTTTTTTAGACTAAGTTCATGATAATAAAGTTCATTTAATCAAATTATTTAATGAACTCCCACTTAGATAGACATCCCTCTTCTAGTCATCTAAGTATTACATGATCCGAGTCAACTAGGCCGTGTCCGATCATCACGTGAGACGGACTAGTCAACATCGGTGAACATCTTCATGTTGATCGTATCTTCTATACGACTCATGCTCGACCTTTCGGTCTTCTGTGTTCCGAGGCCATGTCTGTACATGCTAGGCTCGTCAAGTCAACCTAAGTGTTTTGCGTGTGTAAATCTGGCTTACACCCGTTGTATGCGAATGTAAGGACCTATCACACCCGATCATCACGTGGTGCTTCGGAACGACGAACCTTAGCAACGGTGCAAAGTTAGGGAGAACACTTTCTTGAAATTATTATGAGGGATCATCTTATTTACTACCGTCGTCCTAAGTAAACAAGATGCAAAACATGATAAACATCACATGCAATCAAATAATAAACGTGACATGATATGGCCAATATCACATAGCTCCTTCGATCTCCATCTTGGGGCTCCATGATCATCTTGTCACCGGCTTGACACCATGATCTTCATCATCATGATCTTCATCATCGTGTCTCCATGAAGTTGCTTGCCAACTATTACTTCTACTACTATGGCTAACGCGTTTAGCAATAAAGTAAAGTAATTTACATGGCGATTCTCAATGACACGCAGGTCATACAAAAAATAAAGACAACTCCTATGGCTCCTGCCGGTTGTCATACTCATCGACATGCAAGTTGTGATTCCTATTATAATAGCATGAACATCTCATACATCACATATAGATCATTCATCATACATCACAACTTTGGCCATATCATATCACAAAGCACTTGCTACAAAAACAAGTTAGACGTCCTCTAATTGTTGTTGCAAGTTTTACGTGGCTGAATTAGGGTTCTAGCAAGAACGTTTTCTTACCTACGTAAAACCACAACGTGATTTGTCAACTTCTATTTACCCTTCATAAGGACCCTTTTCATCGAATCCGCTCCAACTAAAGTAGGAGAGACAGACACCCGCCAGCCACCTTATGCAACTAGTGCATGTTAGTCGGTGGAACCGGTCTCACGTAAGCGTACGTGTAAGGTTGGTCCGGGCCGCTTCATCCCACAATACCGCTGAAGCAAGATAAGACTAGTAGCGGCAAGAAAAGTTGACAACATCTACGCCCACAACAAATTGTGTTCTACTCGCGCAAGAAGAACTACGCATAGACCTAGCTCATGATGCCACTGTTGGGGAACGTTGCAGAAAATTAAAAATTTTCCTACGGTTTCACCAAGATCCATCTATGAGTTCATCTAGCAACGAGTATTCAGATTAGATAGCATCTACATACCACTTTGTAGATCGCAACGGAAGCGTTCGAGTGAACGTGGATGAGGTAGTCGTACTCGCCGTGATCCAATTCATCGATGATCTAGTACCGAACGGACGGCACCTCCGCGTTCAACACACGTACGGGACGGGAGACGTCTCCTCCTTCTTGATCCAGCAAGGGGGAAGGAGAGGTTGAGGAAGATCCAGCACGACGGTGTGGTGGTGGATGCAGCAGAACTCCGGCAGGGCTTCGCTAAGCAACTACGGGAGGAGGAGGAGGTGTAGCAGGGAGGAGGGGGCGCCGGGACAATAGGGTGCGGCCACCCCTCCCTCCCCTCCCTTTATATAGGCGCATGAGAGGGGGGAGGGCGCAGCCTTGCCCCTTCCTCCAAGGAAGGGGTGCAGCCAAAGGGGGGGAGGAGTCCATCCTCCCCAAGGCACCTCGGAGGTGCCTTCCCCTCTTTGGACTCTTCCCTCTCCAATTCTCCTTGGCGCATGGGCCCTTGGGGCTGGTGCCCTTGGCCCATATAGGCCAGGGCGCACCCCCTATAGCCCATGTGGCCCCCCGGGGCAGGTGGACCCCCCCGGTGGACCCCTCCGGTGGTCCTGGTACAATACCGATAACACCGAAACTTGTCCCGATGGCCAAAATACCACTTCCTATATATAATTCTTTACCTCCGGACCATTCCGGAACTCGTCGTGACGTCCGGGATCTCATCCGAGACTCCGAACAACATTCGGGTTACTTCACATACATATCTTCATAACCCTAGTGTCACCGAACCTTAAGTGTGTAGACCCTACGGGTTCGGGAGACATGCAGTCATGACCGAGACGGCTCTCGGGCAATAACCAACAGCGGGATCTGGATACCCATGTTGGCTCCCACATGCTCCACGATGATCTCATCGGATGAACCACGATGTCGAGGATTCAATTAATCCCGTATACGATTCCCTTTGTCAATCGGTATTTTACTTGCCCGAGATTCGATCGTCGGTATCCCAATACCTCGTTCAATCTCGTTATCGGCAAGTCACTTTTCTCGTTCCGTAATGCATGATCCCGTGATCAAACACTTTGGTCACATTGAGCTCATTGTGATGATGCATTACCGAGAGGGCCCGGTGATACCTCTCCGTCAAGCGGAGTGACAAATCCCAGTCTCGATCCATGTCAACCCAACAGACACTTTCAGAGATACCCGTAGCATACCATTATAGTCACCCAGTTACGTTGTGACGTTTGGCACACCCAAAGCACTCCTACGGTATCCGGGAGTTACACGATCTCATGGTCTAAGGAAAGGATACTTGACATTGGAAAACTCCAGCACACGAACTATGCGATCTTATGCTATGTTTAGGATTGGGTCTTGTCCATCACATCATTCTCCTAATGATGTGATCCCGTTATCGATGACATCCAATGTCCATAGTCAGGAAACCATGACTATCTGTCGATCAACGAGCTAGTCAACTAGAGGCTCACTAGGGACATATTGTTGTCTGTTATTCACACATGTATTACGATTTCCGGTTAACACAATTATAGCACGAATAAAGACAATTATCATGAATAAGGAAATATAATAATAATGCTTTTATTATTGCCTCTAGGGCATATTTCCAACACATCTTTCAACACAATTTTCTCTAGGAACATATCAAAATAAACATATGAAAGCAACAACGCGAGCTATTGATCTACAACATAGATATGCTAATACTACCAGGACTAAGTTCATGATAAATTAAAGTTCAATTAATCATATTACTTAAGAACTCCCACTTAGATAGACATCTCTCTAATCCTCTAAGTGATCACGTGATCCAAATCAACTAAACCATGTCCGATCATCACGTGAGATGGAGTAGTTTCAATGGTGAACATCACTATGTTGATCATATCTACTATATGATTCACGCTCGACCTTTCGGTCTCCGTGTTCCGAGGCCATATCTGTTATATGCTAGGCTCGTCAAGTTAAACCTGAGTATTCCGCGTGTGCAACTGTTTTGCACCCATTGTATTTGAGCGTAGAGCCTATCACACCCGATCATCACGTGGTGTCTCAGCACGAAGAACTTTCGCAACGGTGCATACTCAGGGAGAACACTATTACTATGATAATTTAGTGAGAGATCATCTTATAATGCTACCGTCAATGAAAGCAAGATAAGATGCATAAAAAGATAAACATCACATGCAATCAATATAAGTGATATGATATGGCCATCATCATCTTGTGTGCTTGTGATCTCCATCTCCGCAGCACCATCATGATCACCATCGTCACCGGCGCGACACCTTGATCTCCATGATAGCATCGTTGTCGTCTCGCCAATCTTATGCTTCTACGACTATCCCTACCACTTAGTGATAAAGTAAAGCATTACAGGGCGATTGCATTGCATACAATAAAGCGACAACCATACGGCTCCTGCCGGTTGCCGATAACTCGGTTACAAAACATGATCATCTCATACAATAAAATTTAGCATCATGTCTTGACCATATCACATCACAACATGCCCTGCAAAAACAAGTTAGACGTCCTCTACTTTGTTTGTTGCAAATTTTACGTGGCTGCTACAGGCTTAAGCAAGAACCAATCTCACCTACGCATCAAAACCACAACGATAGTTTGTCAAATAGACTCCGTTTTAACCTTCTCAAGGACCGGGCATAGCCATACTTGGTTCAACTAAAGTTGGAGAAACTGACACCCGCCAGCCACCTGTGTGCAAAGCACGGCGGTAGAACCAGTCTCGCGTAAGCGTACGCGTAATGTCGGTCCGGGCCGCTTCATCCAACAATACCGCCGAACCAAAGTATGACATGCTGGTAGGCAGTATGACTTATATCGTCCACAACTCACTTGTGTTCTACTCGTGCATAACATCAAACCATAAAAACCTAGGCTCTGATACCACTGTTGGGGAACGTAGTAATTTCAAAAAAATTCCTACGCACACGCAAGATCATGTTGATGCATAGCAACGAGAGGGGAGAGTGTTGTCTACGTACCCTCGTAGACCAAAGCGGAAGCGTTGACGCAACATAGAGGAAGTAGTTGTACGTCTTCCAGATCCGACCGATCTAAGCGCCGTTACTCCGGCGCCTCCGAGTTCTTAACACACGTACAGGTCGATGACGTTCTCCGGGCTCCGATCCAGCAAAGCTCTCGGGGAAGAGTTTCGTCAGCACGACGGCGTGGTGACGATCTTGATGAACTACCGACGCAGGGCTTCGCCTAAGCACTGCGACAATATGACCGAGGTGGAATATGGTGGAGGGGGGCACCGCACACGGCTGAGGAACGATCACGAAGATCAACTTGTGTGTCTATGGGGTGCCCCCTGCCCCCGTATATAAAGGAGTGGAGGAGGGGAGGGCCGGCCCTCTCTATGGCGCGCCGTAGGGGAGTCCTACTCCCACCGGGAGTAGGATTCCCCCTTTCCTAGTCCAACTAGGAGCCCTTCCAACTATTAGGAGTAGGAGACAAGGAAGGGGAAAAGAGAAGGGAAGGAAGGAGGGGGCGCAGCCCCTCCCCCTAGTCCAATTCGGACTAGGCCTTGGGGGGCGCGCGACCTGCCCTAGGCAGCCCCTCTCTCTTTCCCGTATGGCCCAATAAGGCCCAACATTTCTCCCCCGTATTCCCGTAACTCCCCGGTACTCCGAAAAATACCCGAACCACTCAGAACCTTTCCGAAGTCCGAATATAGTCGTCCAATATATCGATCTTTACGTATTGACCATTTCGAGACTCCTCGTCATGTCCCCGATCTCATCTGGGACTCCGAACTCCTTCGGTACATCAAAACTCATAAACTCATAATATAACTGTCATCGAAACCTTAAGCGTGCGGACCCTACGGTTCGAGAACAATGTAGACATGACCGAGACACGTCTCCGGTCAATAACCAATAGCGGGACCTGGATGCCCATATTGGCTCCTACATATTCTACGAAGATCTTTATCGGTCAGACCGCATAACAACATACGTTGTTCCCTTTGTCATCGGTATGTTACTTGCCCGAGATTCGATCGTCGGTATCCAATACCTAGTTCAAGCTCGTTGCCGGCAAGTCTCTTTACTCGTTCCGTAATACATCATCTCGCAACTAACTCATTAGTTGCAATGCTTGCAAGGCTTAAGTGATGTGCATTACCGAGAGGGCCCAGAGATACCTCTCCGACAGTCGGAGTGACAAATCCTAATCTCGAAATACGCCAACCCAACATGTACCTTTGGAGACACCTGTAGAGCACCTTTATAATCACCCAGTTACGTTGTGACGTTTGGTAGCACACAAAGTGTTCCTCCGGTAAACGGGAGTTGCATAATCTCATAGTCATAGGAACATGTATAAGTCATGAAGAAAGCAATAGCAACATACTAAACGATCGGGTGCTAACCTAATGGAATGGGTCATGTCAATCACATCATTCTCCTAATGATGTGATCCCATTAATCAAATGACAACTGATGTCTATGGTTAGGAAACATAACCATCTTTGATTAACGAGCTAGTCAAGTAGAGGCATTCTAGCGACACTCTGTTTGTCTATGTATTCACACAAGTATTATGTTTCCGGTTAATACAATTCTAGCATGAATAATAAACATTTATCATGATATAAGGAAATAAATAATAACTTTATTATTGCCTCTAGGGCATATTTCCTTCAGTCTCCCACTTGCACTAGAGTCAATAATCTAGATTACACAGTAATGATTCTAACACCCATGGAGCTTTGGTGCTGATCATGTTTTGCTCGTGGAAGAGGCTTAGTCAACGGGTCACATTCAGATCCGTATGTATCTTGCAAATCTCTATGTCTCCCACCTGGACTAGATCCCGGATGGAATTGAAGCGTCTCTTGATGTGCTTGGTTCTCTAGTGAAATCTGGATTCCTTTGCCAAGGAAATTGCACCAGTATTGTCACAAAAGATTTTCATTGGACCCGATGCACTAGGTATGACACCTAGATCGGATATGAACTCCTTCATCCAGACTCCTTCGTTTGCTACTTCCGAAGCAGCTATGTACTCTGCTTCACATGTAGATCCTGCCACGACATTTTGTTTAGAACTGCACCAACTGACAGCTCCACCATTTAATGTAAGGCAAGTATCCGGTTTGCAATTTAGAATCGTCCGGATCAGTGTCAAAGCTTGCATCAACGTAACCATTTATGATGAGCTCTTTGTCACCTCCATATACGAGAAACATATCCTTAGTCCTTTTCAGGTATTTCAGGATGTTCTTGACCGCTGTCCAGTGACCCACTCCTGGATTACACTACTAGGGAAAAGCCTAGCAGCAGTGCGGTTTTTGGGCCTATTATTAGCGCGGGGGCCGGCGCTACTAATAAGGCGCTACAGCTAACGTATAGCAGTAGCGCGGGTGACAATAGTAAGATGTCAATCCTATTAACCCTCGGGAGTTTAGCTTGAGCATGGAGTCACACATTTCACTGTTTGAGTTTAAAACTACTGTTCTAAAAAACAATAATTATTTAGTAACACTAATATTCACTAGTAGAAAAGGGGGCAAAGGTCCAGGCTGGGTCAGCCCATTAGTCCCGGTTCAGTCTAGAACCGGGACCAATGGTGGCATTGGACCCGGTTCGTGAGCCCAGGGGGCCGGCCGGGCCACGTGGGCCATTGGTCCCGGTTTGTCTGGACCTTTGGTCCCGGTTGGTGGGAAGAACCGGGACCAATGGGCCTCGCTCCTGGCCCACCACCATTGGTCCCTGTTGGTGGCACGAACCGGGACCAAAGGCTCCCCTGTAGTCCCGGTTCATGCCACCAACCGGGACCAGTGGCGGTGCCTATATATACCCCCCTCGCGCAAGAGCAGAGCACACTGCTCTGTTTTTTCTGGCCGAGGGGGAGAGGGCTTGGTGGTGCTCTAGCTCACCTCCTATGCACACAAGGTGTTCGATGGAATGCCCGAGCCACACTACTTTAGCTTTCTCCTCTCCAAGCTCGACCTCCAAGCTCCATTTTCCTCAATATTTGTCTAGGTTTAGCGGTCCATCACGCCCTGTCCCCGTCTTCACCGCCGTCGATCACCCGCGTCAAGCTCATCGCCGGCACCACCATGGTGAGCCTCTTGTTCTTATCTTCTTTCTAAAAGGAAAAAATATTCTTACTTGTATGTTTACATAGATACTTGTATTATTTTCTTACTTTTATTATTGCATCTTATATAGTGAAATGGTTTTGGTATCCGCCCCCGTCGGCCTTCGTCCTGTCTATGATTCGGATGTGGTATATATATTATCTTTATAACTATTGGTTCATTTATTGTTTATGAAAATTATGCCGACCAACGTGACATAGATTTATTTATCTAGGATGTATGTGAACGGGAAATTCCAACCGACCCTATTGTCGAGAGGTTAAATTTAGTTGAAGAAGAAAACAATTTTTTGAAGGAAAACATAAAAAAAAATTGAGGAGGAGAAGATGATATTGGAGTTGCATGTTGCGGATGTCCTCGATGATCACAAGATGAAGATGGATGCAATGCGCTTGGAGATTAGAAAGATTAGAAAATATGCCATTCATACCGAGGCTTGGTATCATTATGCCGTTGGATCAATTCTTACCTTGGCTGCGATTATGATCGCCTTTGTTTTCGCATTTAAATGTTTTACATAGTTTCAATGTATGGTCTAATTAATTAGATGCTCTGGAGAGTTATATGTTGTTAGATGAGAACTATGTATGTACTTTGGTTTTAATGTGATGATGAACTTCTATTAATTTGGACACTTAATTATATATAATGCACGCAGATGAACCGGCAATGGATGTACGGTGACAGACACACCTCCGAGTACATTAAGGGCGTGCATGAGTTTCTCGATGCGACTGAGGCAAACAAGCAGAATGGTTTTATGTGTTGTCCATGCACTAAATGTGGGAATACGATGTCTTACTCTAACCGAAAAATCCTTCACACCCACCTACTTTACAAGGGTTTCATGCCACACTATAATGTTTGGACAAGGCACGGAGAAATAGGGGTTATGATGGAAGACGACGAAGAAGAAGAGTACGATGACAACTATGTGCCCCCTGAATATGGTGATGCTGCAACGGGGGGAGCTGGTGAAGATCAAGAGGAACCAGACGATGTGCCCAATGATGCTGCAACGGGTGAAGCTGCTGAAGATCAAGAGGAACCAGACAATGTGCCCGATGATGATGATCTCCGCCGGGTGATTGTCGATGCAAGGACGCAATGTGAAAGTCAAAAGGAGAAGCTGAAGTTCGATCGCATGTTAGAGGAGCACAAAAAAGGGTTGTACCCCAATTGCGAAGATGGCAACACAAAGCTCGGTACCGTACTGGAATTGCTGCAGTGAAAGGCAGAGAATGCTGTGCCTGACAAAGGATTTGAGAAGCTACTGAAAATATTGAAGAAGAAGCTTCCAAAGGATAACGAAGTGCCCGACAGTACATATGCAACAAAGAAGGTCGTATGCCCTCTAGGATTGGAGGTGGAGAAGATACATGCATGCCCTAATGACTGCATCCTCTACCGCGGTGCATACAAGGATCTGAACGCATGCCCGGTATGCGGTGCATTGCGGTATAAGATCAGACGAGATAACCCTGGTGATGTTCATGGCGAGCCCCACAGGAAGAGGGTTCCTGCGAAGGTGATGTGGTATGCTCCTATAATACCACGGTTGAAACGTCTGTTCAGAAACGGAGAGCATGCCAAGTCGATGCGATGGCGCAGTGAGGACCGTAAGTAAGACGGGAAGTTGAGAGCACCCGCTGACGGGTCGCAGTGGAGAAAAATCGAGAGAAAGTACTGGGATGAGTTTGCAAAGGACCCAAGGAACGTATGGTTTGCTTTAAGCGCGGATGGCATTAATCCTTTCGGGGAGCAGAGCAGCAATCACAGCACCTGGCCTGTGACTCTATGTATGTATAACCTTCCTCCTTGGATGTGCATGAAGCGGAAGTTCATTATGATGCCAGTTCTCATCCAAGGCCCTAAGCAACCCGGCAACGACATTGATGTGTACCTAAGGCCATTAAAGTCTCATGACTGCCACGTGATTATGACGCAACTGCTTCCGGTTGCATTGAGGGGGCTTCTATCGGAAAACGTCCGATTAGCCATTGTGAAGCTATGTGCATTCCTCAATGCAATCTCTCAGAAGGTGATCGATCCAGAAATCGTACCAATGCTAAGGAGTGATGTGGCGCAATGTCTTGTCAGTTTCGAGCTGGTGTTCCCACCATCCTTCTTCAGTATCATGACGCACGTCCTAGTTCATCTAGTCGACGAGATTGTCATTCTGGGGCCCGTATTTCTACACAATATGTTCCCCTTTGAGAGGTTCATGGGAGTCCTAAAGAAATATGTCCGTAACCGCGCTAGGCCAGAAGGAAGCATCTCCATGGGCCATCAAACAGAGGATGTCATCGGGTTTTGTGTTGACTTCATTCCTGGCCTTAAGAAGATAGGTCTCCCTAAATCGCGGTATGAGGGGAGACTGACTGGAAAAGGCACTCTTGGAAGTGACTCATTAATATGCAGGGATGGATATTCTTGGTCTCAAGCACACTACACAGTTCTACAGAACTCTACCTTGGTGACCCCGTATGTCGATGAACAAAAGAACAGTCTGCGCTCCAAACACCCGGAGCAGTGCGACGACTAGATTACATGTGAACACATCAGGACTTTCAGCAGTTGGTTGGAAACACATCTCAGAGGTGACAAGACTGTTTGTGATGAGCTTTACTTGTTGTCCAGGGACCATCTTTGACTGTATTGATTTACAAAGGATACGAGATAAATGGGAATACATTTTACACGATTGACCAAGATCAAAAGAGCACCAACCAAAATAGCGGTGTCCGCTTTGATGCAACAACCGAGAAGGGAAAGGACACATATTATGGTTACATAGTTGACATATGGGAACTGGACTACGGACATGATTTTAAGGTCCCTTTGTTTAAGTGCAAATGGGTCAATCTGTTAGGAGGCGGGGTACAGGTAGACCCACAGTATGGAATGACAACAGTGGATCTGAAAAATCTTGGGTACACTGACGAACCGTTTGTCCTAGCCAATGATGTGGCACAGGTTATCTATGTGAAAGACATGTCTACCAGACCGAGAAAAAGAAAAGACAAGGAAGCGAATACATCATACGATGAGCCAAAGCGCCACATAGTTCTTTTAGGAAAAAGGGACATCCTGGGAGTGGAGGGCAAGACAGACATGTCAGAAGATTATGAAAAGTTTCATGAAATTCCTCCCTTCAATGTCAAGGTTGACCCAAGCATCCTGATAAACGATGAAGATTATCCATGGTTACGGCGCAATAATCAAATAACACAAGTGAAGAAAAAGTGAAGACTTTCTCCCGCAACTATTATGATGATACCATGCCAACTTTGTAACACACGAGTATGCTATGCCAACTTTTTCAGAGTTCATTTGAAAACTATGAATTTAGGTTCAATTTTCTCTATAGGTGCATCTATGTTCATTTTTTTTAGTAAAGTTAATCACAAACTTGTGATTCACACAAATTTCAAAGAATTCAAATTTTAACTATTCAAATTTGAAAACTAATGGCACAAACAGAAAGTTTATAATTTTTCTAAAACTAATGGCACTAAAAGAAAGTTTATATTTTTTCTAAAATTAAAAGCAAAAAGAATTAAAAAATAATGCAAAAAACCAAAAAGAAAATAAATAATGCAGAAAACAAAATAACAAACTGGAAAAAAAATTAAATATAGCAACAATAAGTATTTTGTTGTAAGTAGAAACAAAATAAACTAAATAAAGCAACAAAGAAAACAAAAAAACAAAAAAAGTGCCACCTACTGGGCACCCACGGCCTGAATACGACTAGAAACCCTACCATGGGCCAGGATTCAGGCCCGCGGGAGGCCCAGTAGGCCCACAGGCACACATTGCACGGTTAGGCCCGAAAGCCTGCTTTAAAGAGGAGCTCGAGAGGGAAGGCGCACCGCACCTTATAAACAGCTGCGGCTCCCTCTCAACTAGCGAGGTGGGACTAAACATTTGGGCGCGGGGCAGCACAAGGCCTTTGGTCCCGGTTGGTGGCACCAACCGGGACTAAAGGGGGCATTGGTCCCGGTTCGTGGCACAAACCGGGACCAATGCCCCTCTTTAGTCCCGGTTGGTGCCACCAACCAGGAGCAAAGGCCGCCGCTTCCCGCCCTTTGGCTACTGAAAAGAGGCCTTTGGTCCCGGTTGGTGGCACCAACCGGGACTAAAGGTGGCATTAGTCTCGGTTGGTTTCACGAACCGGGACCAATGCTCTTGCTATATATACAGCACTTAGCAGTTTTCGACCAAATCACCCACTTCTCCCCCGACGCCCACTACAAGAAATATGTCAATTTATGACCTTCTCTTAGTGACCCCAGCTGAATTGGTCGTAAATTCACGGCCATTTCGCTTGGAAGGGCTCAAACCCTGAAATTGCTTACACCAAATGGTCACAAAGTAGACAAGAGGCGCCAATGGCCTTATTTCTACCTGATTACGACCAATATAAATAGTCATGTGGTTGTGAACGTGGATGCATTGGTACTTATTGCTATGACTAGGCGCTACCTCATCAGTTTTGCCTATGTGTCATGTCCATGTGTCAATTTTTGCCCTAGGTTGTGAAGCAACCTATATTTCTATCATTCCCAAAATTTCCAAAAAATTTGGACATTCTTTACTGTCCAAATCATTGCCTCATGACAATATTCAACTCCATTTGCCTGGTAAATTTTCCTCGGCAAATTTCCAAAGTTTTTGTTCAACTCGAACTGTTGTGAAGGAAGTACTAGCTAGGCATATCCTAATGAGCTGAATTTTTGCCACATCTTCTATATTCCCAAATCATTGCTCTCCACAAATTTTGAGCCCCATCTAACAATACATGTGAGTGTGGCTTCAACATTCATATTTCTGTCTAGTGTGGTACGTTGCAAAGCAAGTGACACCTAGGCTCCTCCATTTTAGCTGCAAATTTTCCAAGATAGTGTCCTTAGTAACTGATCATCCTCAGCCAAAGCTCACGCCCATTAGCCATGTACATTTCCCGTACCGCTAATCAAACACTTGGCTGCTAATTCTTGTTTGAGCATCGATCGGTCTCCTCGTGAGAATCTTATGTTGTAATTTTATTCCTAGCACCTACCTAGGGAGTGTCCAACCCACTAGACATGCCTAGGCCGCGCAGAACAAAAGGCAACGTCACGGTCGCGCGGTGACCACGCAGCGGGCATGCGAGTTTATGCGCTCTAGAGTTGGGGCCCTCGGTCGCCGCCCAAACCTCGACGTATCGCCACCAAACCATGTATTTATGATTAAATAGGTCCTTATGTAACTATAAATGATTTTTGGAAAAAATAAATAGCAAACTATGAGGCAGCTGCAGTTCAAATTTGACCCGCTTCCAACTGAATCGGCGGAAATTTGTCTTTTTCACGAGAGGTGGATCAAAAACTTTTACACCCAACCATTTTGTCAATTGTGCATTAAATATGGCCTAGTATTTTATAAAAATGATTTGGTCCAATTTTGCAACAATTATTTGGTAGTTCCTTCACAAAAAAACCTCCTTTCGGGCACTCGAAAAATGGAAAATGGTTTTTCCGTCCAACAAAAATGAAAACTTCCTTAGGCAACATTGTTTTCCATTCCAATATGCACCCTTGTGCATAATATGAGATCATTTGAACAAACTATGCCATGAATGTGGCCATAAGATTGATCATTTGGCTTGAAAGACATTGATCTCCACACATGATAGCTCGTTTCTGAGAACACTTTTTTAAAATAATTGCCGTATTACAAGTTTGTTATTTTTTCTAGGAACTTGGCCATATATGATGACACAATGCAAAGGTTTCCCAATTTCTTGATTTTTTTTGAATTTTTTATGCCCGTTTCAAAATGCGGTCAAAACGGCGGGAATGACCGTTCCTAGCTAGTGGTTGAATCTTGGAATTTTTTTGGTGTTTCTCTGACTAAATAGATACTTATGTACCTAGAAATGATTTTTGGAAAAAATAAATAGCAAACTATGAGGCAACTGCAGTTCAAATTTGACCCGCTTCCAGCTGAATCGGCGGAAATTTGTCTTTTTTACGAGAGGTGGATAAAAACTTTTTGCACCCAACCATTTTGTCAATTGTGCATTAAATATGTCCTAGTATTTTATAAAATTGATTTGGTCCGATTTTGCAACAATTATTTGGTAGGTCCTTCACAAAAAAACCTCCTTTTGGGCACACGGAAAATGAAAAATGGCTTTTTCGTCCAAAGAAAATGAAAACTTCCTTAGGCAACATTGTTTGCCATTCCAATATGCACCGTTGTGCACAATATGAGATCATTTGAACAAACTATGCCACGAATGTGGCCATAAGATTGATCATTTGGCTTGAAAGCCATGAATCTTTAGAGATGATAGCTCGTTTCTGAGAACACTTTTTTAAAATAATTGTTGTATTACAAGTTTGTTATTTTTCCTGGGAACTTGGTCACATATGATGACACAATGCGAAGGTTTCCCAATTTTTTAATTTTTTTTGAATTTTTTATGCCCGTTTCAGAATGCGGTCAAAACGGCGGGAATGACCGTTCCTAGCTAGTGGTTGAATCTTGGAATTTTTTTGGTGTTTCTCTGATTAAATAGATACTTATTTACCTAGAAATGATTTTTGGAAAAAATAAATAGCAAACTATGAGGCAGCTCCAGTTCAAATTTGACCCGCTTCCAGCTGAATCGGAAATTTGGATTTTTCACGAGAGGTGGATCAAAAGTTTTAGACCCAACCATTTTGTCAATTGTTCATTAAATATGTCCTAGTATTTTATAAAAATGATTTGGTCCAATTTTGCAACAATTAGTTGGTAGTTCCTTCACAAAAAAACCTCCTTTTGGGCACTCGAAAAATGGAAAATGGTTTTTTCGTCCAAAGAAAATGAAAACTTCCTTAGGCAACATTGTTTGCCATTCCAAGATGCATCCTCGTAGATGTATAATCACACAATGCGAAGGTTTTTCATTTTTTTGTGAATTTCCTATGCCGATTTCAAAATGTGATCAAATTTGCCCGCATGACCCTTCTTAGTTAGGTGGTTAATAATGCAAAACTATTGGTTTGTCTATGATGAAATAGCTACATTTGTATCCAAAAATGATTTTTTAGAAAATAAATAGCAAACTATAATATACATGTAGTTCAAATTTGACTCGTTTCTTGCCGAATTGGCTGTTTCTCATAATACCTAGAAAGATAGGAAATGCAATCAAATTGATGATCATCGATGAAAGGTGGTCTAACTTAAGTAAAAAATTTAGTGATGCCATTTTGCAAAATATTTTTGGTAACTGCCTCACAAACCTCCCTTGTTTTTAACACTAAGAAGAGGAAATTTTAATAGCTCATTTTCGAACCAATCAAGACGCAGCACACGGATCACCCCACTGTATTCGATCTGAGCCGTCCGCCTCCTACTGATCCAACGTCTCTCCCTTCCTCCCTCGACCCCCTCCTTCCTGAGAAACCCTAGGTCAAGCGCTGCCGTCTCCCTCTCCCCGATCCAGACCCCTCCCCCGCCCCTCTGCCTGCTGCTCTTCTCCCCCAAATCCAGCCCCGCCGCCGAGCACCTCCGCCCCAACGCCAGCTACTCCGCCCACTACCCATCTCCGGACCCCCCGCGACCTCCGCCCTCTACCCCAACGCCGGCGACCCCCACCATCTACATCTCCCCTCCCCTTCTCTCCAGCAAAATCCGCCGGATCGACTCGACCCACACAGGCCGCGCCCAGATCCGCCGGTAGAGGAGGAGGAGCCTCCTCCCGCCACCACCTTGCCTCCTCCCGCCACGAGCAGAGCAGATCGGGCCGCGTGACAGCGGGCATGGAGAAGGACGCGACGGCTGCTGCTGCCGCGACGCCCGACTCGTGGGAGACGGCCTACCTCGATGGGTCCATGAGCCGCCTGTTCCTCTCCTCCTCCTCTTCCGGTGGCGCGGCGCAAAGGGTCTCCTCCTCGCCCGACCTCGCCGACGACCGCCATCAGCTTCTCGATGGTTCATGGCCCGCCGCCGCTTCAGGGCCCCCTCATCCCACCACCGGTTCAGGGTATTCTCGGCCTCAGATCGTGTGCCTTGGTGTTTTGTCCTGAAATAGGCTCAATGTATACATCTTTCCTGTGTGGATTGTTGTTTTCATGCTGTTAAATATTGACAAACTGTTGGAGTAGTGTTCCTGCCAAGGACTCTAATTGATCAGTGCATTTTCGAATTGAATCTAGCCCTGTTGGAAATGATGTGAACATGCTGTTTTTTTGTAGTCTTGCTTACTTAAAAGATACTGATTCATAGATCATTAGGTAGCTAGCCTTACACATGCTATGAAATGTGTGACTTGTTTGAGGAGGTAGCTGTTCGAAGATCTCTGCAGCCGTTGCCTACTAGTACATTCATAGTAGATGGCTCTTGCCGTTTGACCCTGTTCATATATACAATTTTTGTTTGGAAGATCTCACAAACTGATAGTAGAGTTAGAGCATATTCATGAGTGCCTTGACTTGTCCTATTGCCAGCAGATTTGTGAGAGATGTACAAGGTCATTAAGCTATGTTTGTGTTCCTGTCTTTTGCATAACTATTGTAGGAGCCTTCCTGGTGGTTAGTGTCTTTGTTAGCTTTCTGAAATAGCATTAAGAAAATGCTCAGATGTGAATAAACTGTTTGACTCTAATAGATTGGTGTCCCTTCCAAGTTATCTTACATATTTCTGCTTCATTCTATGGTTTTATTGATAGTAGCTCATTAGTCCCATGGTTATGGAGGTTTACCTAGTTTATTATTGATGTCTTTTCTCCAGTTTTGTTGGTTAGCTTTACTCTTTTCCTAATTACCATGCCTGTAATATTTGTTGATGAACCAGTAGTTTTAAGGCATTTGCAGTAGCTTCCGTTGTGATTTATGATAGTCAGCTAAGGTTCCCCGGGATCAGTTACGAAATTGTCTTTGTGTGTTTCCCTCCCTTGCTTATCTTATGGCTGGTGACCATTTTGCTGCACAATGCTCATTTTGCTGCTAGTGTCCATTTCACAGTTTTTTTTACTATGTTTTGGCCTAGTTTTGTTCACGTGTATAATAAGCATCCTGAATGCTCATTTAGCAGTGTATTAATAACACTGCTAGTTTTGTTCACGTGTATTCAGATTAATACATTGTGTTATTAAATTGCACAATGCTCATCCTGTTGGCTACTTGTCGATGTTATCCGCATAACTATAGGCTGCCATGTCTTTTCCACTTTTCTTTTCGCTTTCTGTAATGCTAACTTGACGGTAACCCTATAGTTTGTTGGCTGTTGCAACCCAGCAGCGGCGCTTCCATTTTAACGCATGTACTAGTGTGCTAAAACTTGCAAAAGACACAAATCTTGAGCTTTCTTTATCGGCTTGTTACTGCTGCTCCTTGTGTACAATGATTGATGTTGCTGTAGTTAGTGTTGTAGAGGAAGAAAGATGATGTATTTATATTACTTGATTCTGCTGCTTATATATAGACCTGTATGTATGTTTACTTCATTTCTTCCTTGTCTCTTCGATCCACTCCTAATGAATTTGTTTGTTCGATTTGGATTAGCAGGCTCGTCCCTGGACCAGATGTTCAAGTACAGCCCCATCCACCGCATCGACCTGGAGTCAGGTATGTACTCGTCTTGTTGAACAAATCGGACAGATGCTTCATGGCCTAATGCTTGATGCCAAGCGTTAATACATGGATCTGTAGCGGTCTAGATGAAGAGCGTGATTTTATTTGTTTGGGTTTGAATTGATCGTGCGCGCGCGCGCGCGTGTGTGTGTGTGTCTACAGGGGAGCATGCTTAAGTTACTACTGTATTGTTCTTTTATGTCCTGCTACAGTTTGACACTATTAATTAGGCTTGCTGGACATGTCATGGTACAAGCCTTTGTCTTTTTTAGCATCAACAAATGTTTATCTACTGTAAAGTACTATTAATTAGGATACAGCAGTAACTATAATAGCAGTAACTGTTTGGAGAAATGACTCCAAACAGAGTTGCATAATTACCAATGATACATTTTTTTCTAATTTTTACATGAGAGCAAACTGGTGTAGCTAGCTGGACTATGCAGCCATGAATCAGGAAGTAGCATATTCAGATTTGCTA
Source organism: Aegilops umbellulata (assembly GCA_032464435.1). Classification (NCBI taxonomy): domain Eukaryota; kingdom Viridiplantae; phylum Streptophyta; class Magnoliopsida; order Poales; family Poaceae; genus Aegilops; species Aegilops umbellulata. The sequence goes on along the minus strand of CP136059.1, from coordinate 483,735,629 downwards.
ATAGAAAAAATGTATTAAAAACTTTAAATTTGTCTATTAGAGATAGAAGTATCGATTGTACCTGTTAAACAAGCATCAATTCTTCCTAGAATGTTTGTCTATCAGCTAGTATGATGGTATATTAACATCTTTCTCAGGGTGCTAGAGTCGCATACTCTTGGGTTCCATGTTAAAACAAACTAATGGCTATATATCTTAGTAATATTAAACAAAGCTATATGGTTGTTGATGATATATCTTAGTAATTTTAGTTTTGGATGTGTCCAATGCAAACATTACTATCAACTGTCAAGTTGATTCTAAAATGTCTCATGAACTTCATTATTCTGTTATTTATTGTTAAATATGCTGTTAGATCTACTTCTATTTTGTTCCTAAATATTTTGTTTTGTAACGTGCAGATGCTGGGCTTTAATGTTTCTTCGTGAGCATCAGTAAAAAGAATAGTTCTTGCTCATTGGAGCTAGTTCTGAGAGTAATGGAGTCCTTTATGCTGCTCCTATTTGTATGTGTGTTATGCGATGTAGCAGAATCTGGCTCCTGTGATTGTACACTTGTGGAGCTTGTTATCTGATTGTAAACTTGATGCTGATCACATTTGTAGGTGTGTTATATGATGTAGCACTTTGATGGTTGATAATATTTGAAGTATTTCGTGTGTTTTCTGTGTGCCAATTTAAATACCAGGTATTTATTTGTGTGAAATAAAAAATGAAGAATATTGGGGACCCACCTGACTATAAAAAAGAAAAAAATGAAACTGTTGAGACAAAAAGGCCATGGGCCAAAAATAAAAAGGCTGCAATGTTGGGCTTGGTCCATGAAGCTGACAAAAAATTCACAGGAAAAAAATATAAATGGGCTGAATTAATGGGCTCGGCCCATGTAAACCCCCCAATTGGACCGGGATGATTTTAACCAAAGACCTTTTCAATTCGTCGCAATTTTACCACGTCAGATTGCCACGTCGGATCCGACATGGTCTGGGGAGAGAGCTAGCGACCAAAACAGAAGGTCATAGGATCAACGACCTTTTGTTAAAGGTCGCTATAGTCAGTTTACGACCACCAGCTTTTGACCTTCTGTTTTTGGTCACAAAAAGGTCGTAAATGGAAATTTGTGACCTTTCAGTGACCAATAGTGGTGGTCACAAGTTGATACATTTCTTGTAGTGGCCCCCTGCTCCTCCTCGTCGCCGCCGCCGCCCGACGCCCCTGCTCCTCCTCGTCGCCATCGCCACCGACGCTGTCAGGCTGCTCGCCTTCGCCGTCGCTGCCGCCACCGACGCCGTCAGGCTGATCGCCTTCGCCGTCGCCGCCGCCCCTGTGAGCACAGCCCCTCCCGTCGCGCGCCCCTGTCCTGCGCGGCCGCCCCTGCCCTGCGCGGCTGCCGTGCGCCGCCCCTGCCCTGCGCTGGCGCCCCGCGCCGCCCAGCCACCACTACCCTGTCAGGCCGGCGCCGCCCCCCCCCCCCCCCCGTCCTCTCCTCTTTTTTTTCATGTATATATGGTGTTTTTTTAGATTATATGTATATGTGTGAGTATATGATTGTATGTATATATGTTCTCTGTGTATATATATGTTCATGTATATATGCAAAAGAGAGATGCTTGTTATATATATATGCTTGTTATATATATATATATATATATATATATATATATATATATATATATATGCTTGTATATATATATATATATATATATATATATATATATATATATATATATATATGCTTGTTCATATATATATATGCTTGTTTTTTATATATATGTAATAATTTTTCATAGAATATGATGTTTTTTTCATAGATGATCCCATATATGATGTATGCACGAATGTGGATGAAATATAATGTTTTTTTGTTCATAGAACATGATGTTTTTTTAATTCACAGATTTTTTTTGTTCATGAGAGAGGCGGGGACTTTGAGGGATAATAGATGTATTTTTTCAGAATTTTCTATCGTGCATAGACGGATTTTAGACCACGGGAGCACCCCCTCCCTATCGTTGCAAAATTTTCTAAGTGATATTAAGAAAGGAAGGAAAAGAAGGATAGGAAAGAAGAAAATAAGAAGAGGAAAGAAAGAACAAGAGGAGAGGAAGAAAAGGAGAAATAAATAAGAAGAAGAAAAAAAGAAGAAAAAGAAGAGGAGAAGAAGAAAGGAATGGTGGAGAAGAAGAGAAAATAGAATATTCTATTTTCTCTTCTTCTCCACTATTCCTTTCTTCTTCTCCTCTTTTTTTCTTCTTTTTTTTCTTCGATCTTCTCCTCTAGCTATTCCTTTCTTCTTCTCCTCTTTTTTCTTCTTCTCCTTCTTCTTAATTTTATCGGGAACGAGGGTGTCGAGGATCGCCAAGGGGTCGAGGGTCGGGAACTAGGGTAGAGGGTCGAGGGTTCGAGGGTTCTATAGGGTCGAGGGATCGAGGGTCGAGGGTTCCAGGGTCGTCTAGGGGTCGAGTGTTCCATGTTCGTCGAGGGTTCGAGGGGTCGAGGATCGCCGAGGGGTCGAGAGAGGTTTCCTAGTGTCAAAGTATTGACGAAATCTATGGCTTTATCATTAGCCGGAAGTAACCAGGGCATGATGGTACGAAGTCCTCAAAAGTTATTTTGGAATGGTGTCCCGGATAGGATAATTTCCCTTTTTGTACGAATTTCAGCAAAGGCCTTCCAAATAACGATATTTGGAAGGTTCTTGCTGAACTTTGTACCAAAAGGTGAATTATCCTATCTGGGACTCCGTTCCAAAATAACTTTGGAGAGCTTCGTACCATCATGCACCTGTTACTTTCGCCTAATGATGAAGACATGGTTTTGTTGAATCCTTTGACACTAGGCAACCTCCCGACCCCTCGGCGATCCTCGAACATGAGAGGAAGAAGAGGATAAAAAAAGAAGAGGAAGAAGAAAAAAAGAGGAGAAGAAAGAATAGAGGAGTTCTTCTCCTCTATTCTTTCTTATCCTCTTTTTTTTCTTCTTCTTCCTCTTTTTTTATCGAGAACGAGGGTCGTCGAGGGACATAGATGTAGTGTCGTCGTTGTCGATATACCCCCTCCCGATAGCTTCAACACGTGGGGGGAGGGGTCGATATTACCCCCTCCTTGAAGCGTTCTCGAGGCCACCCCTAACCCTTGAAGCGTTGTCGAGGCCACCTGTCGGTGTCAAAACCGGCGGATCTCGGGTAGGATGTCCCGAACTATGCATCTAGGCGGATTGTAACAGGAGACAAGGGACACAATGTTTTACCCAGGTTCGGGCCCTCTTGATGGAGGTAAAACCCTACGTCCCGCTTGATTAATATTGATGATATGGGTAGTACAAGAGTAGATCTACCACGAGATCAAGGAGGCTAAACCCTAAAAGCTAGCCTATGGTATGATTGTTGTATGTTGAGGTTGTCCTACGGACTAAAACCCTCCGATTTATATAGACACAGGAGAGGGTTAGGGTTACACAAAGTCGGTTACAATGGTAGGAGATCTAAATATCCGCATCGCCAAGCTTGCCTTCCACGCCAAGGAAAGTCCCATCCGGACACGGGACGAAGTCTTCAATCTTGTATTTTCATAGTCCAGGAGTCCGGCTAAAGGTATAGTCCGGCCATCCAGACACCCCCTAATCCAGGACTCCCTCAGTAGCCCTGAACCAGGCTTCAATGACGACGAGTCCGGCACGCAGATTGTCTTCGGCATTGCAAGGCTGGTTCCTCCTCTAAGTTCTTCATAAAAGTTTGTAAACACCAAGGGTAGTGTCCGGCTCTGCAAAATAAGTTTCCACATATTGCCATAGAGAGAATAATATTAACACAAATCTAATCTGCTGACGTATTCCGTAGCGTGACATCACACTACGGCCAAGCCTTTATTCGAATCGTTTTTACTTCCCACCTCAGTGCATTTTGCGAGGCGGTTTCCTTGGCATGTCTTGTCAAAGCAGAGATCGTGTCCCCCATTTACGGGATTCTCATCAATACGGACGTGGGTAACCCAACCGCGCCATTTATCACGACGCTTGGGAGATAAGCGATTTTTACCAGGCTAGTGGGGATGCACAGCCGCATCCGCCCATATAAGGGGATAAGGATCCACCTTTTTACCTACGCCTTCTTCCTCCTCTGCCTATCCATCTTCTACGCACCCGAGCTCCAGCGCCCAAGCCCGCACTTCCCACCTCAACCTTATCCGGCCATGTCCGGAGCGGGAGGCAAGTGGATGGTCTCCTCCGTCACGGAGGGCCATGTCAAAAAGCTAAGGAAGGCCGGATACTTGTATAACGACATCGCGCACCGGCTCCCCGAAAAGGGGCAGCTCCTCCCCACCCCAAGGCCCCATGAGAGGGTCGTACTCCTTCCCCACTTCCTCCGCGGACTGGGTTTCCCTCTTCACCCATTTGTCCGGGGGCTCATGTTCTACTATGGCCTGGATTTCCACGATCTGGCCCCGAACTTCGTCCTCAACATATCGGCGTTTATCGTCGTGTGTGAGGCCTTCCTCCACATCCGCCCCCATTTCGGCCTTTGGCTCAACACTTTCAATGTCAAGCCAAAGGTGGTGCGCGGCAGCCAGGCGGAGTGCGGAGGCGCCATGGCGGGCAAGATGGACAACGTCCTTTGGCTCGAGGGCTCCTTTGTGGAGACCCTGAAGGGTTGGCAATCGGGGTGGTTTTATATCACCGAGCCGCGCGACCTTGATTGGGTCGCAGCCCCCGAGTTCCGGTCCGGACCCCCTATGCGGCTCACGTCCTGGAAAGAGACGGGCCTGTCATGGGGCAACGAGGGAGAGGTGACCGGACTGCAAACATGCATCCAGTCCCTGGTGAACAAGCAGCTCAAGCTTGTCAATGTAGTCCAGGTTATGCTCGTCCGCCGGATCCTCCCGTGTCAAGAAAGGGATTTTAATTTGTGGGAGTTCGACCCGACGCAGCACCCGACCCTGAGCAGGCTCTTCGACACGATGTAAGAAAATCCTGGAAGGTGCTATTCAAAGGCGCCGAGGCTCCCGCATCCACATCCGAGGATCGCGGATTCAGCACGCAGCGCCCAACTAGTGCGGTGAGTTATCTTTACTTTTATAGGACATTTGTTTCTCATAGTTTGACTCTATGCGGGATCTAAACTCCCTTACCTTTGACAGGAGTGGCAGGCGAAGTCCGGACAGATCAACTGTCCGGCTCCTTTGCCCGAAGACCCAGCAGATGCTCGTTTATCGAAGCTGCTGGCTTCGGCACCTTATGTGGTGCCGGAGAAGAAGGCCAAGAAGAAGGCCATGGGGACTCACAAGAGTTCCCGGCGTACGGTGGTGTCGGACTCATCGTCCGACGACTCCGAGGCGCCCTCCTCTCGTGAAGACGAGGAGGAGGAAGAAGAAACCTCTCCCCCTCCAGCGGGGGGAGGAAAGAAGAGGAAGGCCGCCCCAACAGGGGAGGCCGAAGGGTCCAAGAAGGGGAAGACCCTTCCCTTAGACTACTCCACCGACGCCGACGAGAGCGAAGGGGAGTGGCCGCAAAGGGCCAGGCACCCGGCGGGATCATAAGTATTCAGATAGCAGAGTAACTCATACCATTCTCATGTTGCACAGCTTTTCCTTATGCCGAAGGTAATTATGCAGCCCGCCCAAGGCCGGGCTCGACGAGTCTTCGAGCGGCTCCCTGGATTCATCGGACGTGAATTCTGTTCCGCCCGCTGCCTCCCCCCGCACTGCGGACGACGCCGAAGTGGCGTCGCGACAAGCTCCGGGCCAAGAGGAGGTGGTCCTGGAGGAGCCGCGAGGCGACCTCCCGGACTCCAGGAGTAAAGGGGACAAGACCCCCAGGGCTCCAAGTCCATCTTTGTGCCGGACACCGCGCCGGAATCCTCAATGGTTCGGGACTGCGGCAGGCGACCTCCTTCTAAGAGGAGCAAGCCTACTGTGCCGGTGGCCTCCGTCCAACCGGAGGCGCCGGACAATCTACTGGAGGTGCTTAAGGGTGCCTCCATCAACGAGGAGCACCGTACTATCATGAGTACGGTGCTCCAGAAGGTTCAGTCCGCCAAGAGCGGACTGACTGAAGCTTGTGCTAGCTTTCTAACAGGCTTCGAGGTAAGTAAAAATATGTAAAAATATTACCACATAGATAGTAGCTCCTGATGCTCTGTTTGGCGTTCGGAAAGAAAAGCCGAATAGAGGATCTAATAAATTTCGCAGGAGTCTAACAAAAAAGAGTCAATATGCGTATGCAGGCTTCGTTGCTTGCGACCGCCGCACTGACTGCGGAGGTAGGCACCCTGAAGCCGGGCCTCGAGCGGTCCGAGCAAGAGCTCGGCCTTGCCAAGCCGCAGCTCGAGGAGAAGGAAGGTAAGAGATACCTTATAGAAAAATATATAAAAAAGATGCAATTGCAAAAAATGACAGGATTATGCTGCTTATTGTAGGGGCCACAACTAAGGTGGCGACCCTCAAGCAGGCGCTGTCCGAGGCCAAAAAGAGAGCGGCCATGGAGCGCACCGAGCGAGAGAAATTTGAGGCGCAGGTCGGCGAGGCGCGGCAAGAGCTTCAGGCTCTCATGAAAAAACATGAGAGTTTGGAGCTTGACTCGAAGACGCAAGCGTCCGAGCTCGCGGCGGCCATCGAGACTGCCAAGTCTGCCAAGGCCGAATCCTAGAAGGCCCTCCAGGAGTTGGATGCAGTGAAAAAGATAGCGGCGGGTAAGGCATTCTTTATGCAAAGCAAACATACGAAAGTAAGCTACTTGTTACTTACCCGAATCCGGAGCTCTCCAGGGGCATTCGCAGATCTTCCTCGTAGCGTGTCTGATGCCGCCGCATTCTACCGAACCGAGGAGTGCAGCTCGACGGAGAAGGTGTTCTTGTCTCAATATGCTGAGGCCGGACACCCCGTGCCCTTGAGCGACCAGCTGAAGCAGCTGGCCGAGCTCCACAAGGCGGCCGAACAGGCCATGAAGGGCTTCATAGTTCGGCTGTGGCCTGGAGAGGCCTTGCCTGGGAGCTACTTCGGACTGGTGCGGCGGCTGGTGGAGGCCTGTCCAAGGCTCGAGGTCATCAAGCGCTCCGTCTACATCGAAGGTGCCCGGAGGGCCCATGCCCGCGCTAAGGTGCACTGGGGCAAGCTGGACGGCGAGAAGCTTGTGAAGGATGGGCCTCCGCCGGGGAAGGAGCATCGCAAACCCGAGAACTATTATAAGGATGTTCTAAAGGGTGCCCGCCTCGTGGCGGAAGAATGTACCAAGGATGTAATTTTTGAATGAACTCGCTCGTATTGTCCTGTGCGCTGAAAACTTGTTCATATGCGCTAAGCAATGCTTTTTGAATTTAAAATATTACTTTCTGTGCGGCCGTTTATCAAAAATTGAGAGATGGCTAGTCGTCGGCTTCTGCCCCCATGCCACTAGTGCTGGGGTGTTCGGGATAAACCTGAGCGCTCTTTTTCCCATGTTTGGGTCCTTCGAGGGAGGCGCTCAGCACAACGAACAAGGCAATCGGACTATAATGCTTGAACACTCTCACTTAGCCATAGAACTCTATAATTTTAAATTTCGGCGAAGCCCCTAGTATTCGGAAGACCGAGTTCGGGGCGCTATCCACGCCTTGGCCGGACAAAGCCGGCTCCTCGCTCTAAGCGGCATAAGTCTTTAGGGACTCGAAAAACCTCTCGAACAGCGACCGGTCTCTCGCCTTATCATGACAGTCAGTTTTAGCTTTCTCTACTGAGGTGCTCACCCTAGTTCAACTGGGGCACAATCGCAGTAGTTCTCCTAGTGCTACCTTAGCCGATATAGCGGAACGTAAGGCACCAAAACATAGGAGCCGGGCAAACCCAACTATTGACCCAAATCATGATTCGGAGCCGATGCATATAATGCTATAAGTTTGGGGTGCCGCACTTGTGAAAATGTTCGGACTTCTCACGCCATATTAAGGGGTACTGGAGCCCCTGGCGTATTTGCCGTACCACAGTGTACGGGTACAACATGTCATGAATGAACATATATTTGTAAGAAAGACAATGCAAAATATAGACAAAAAGTTATGCATTGTTTATAAGAAGGCTGCTATCCAAGCAGAACGATACAAATAGTGCGATAAGCAAAAGAAATTGGACTAGTTAACATGTCTTGGGCAGGGGCTGGCCGCGGAATTGTATTCAAAACAGGTATACTGCTCATAATAGAGACTACCAGGGAGTTCCATAATGCGGCATGGCTTGTCTCCTTTCCTGGATCTTGCATCGTTTGTGCGGCAGTTGGATTACCGAACAGGTCGTCCGAAGTATGGAGTCCTGAAAGTAAGAGAAAAAATGAAAAAGAATTCGGCAGCCCCTAGTACGGTTGAAGCCGTGTTTTGGGCATGCCGTGATGGTGCCCCTCCCCCTGTGCCCATGGTATTTCAAGAGCGTAGTTATGTACGCGAAGCACTGGTCTCGCTGTTTCGCGAGGGCCGGGGTTGGGGCCGCATTGCTACGCCTTCTCAGAACGTGCCAGGTGGTCTTGTTGTAGGTTACTCTGGGCGCGCTTGACAGTGTCCGGCCTTCTAACGGCCGGAATGGAGAACTGCCTAGAGAGGCTGCTTTGAACCTCCGCTGCGAGGGCCGCCGTGTGCTCCTCCGTTCGGAGGGAGCGTTTGGTGTTTCCATTGACCGTAATTACTCCTCGAGGGCCTAGCATCTTGAGCTTGAGGTATGCGTAGTGCGGTACCGCATTGAACTTTGCAAATGCGGTTCGCCCGAGCAGTGCGTGATAGCCGCTGCGAAACGGGACTATGTCGAAGATTAACTCCTCGCTTCGGAAATTATCCGGGGATCCGAAGACCACTTCCAGTGTGACTGAGCCTGTACAGTTGGCCTCTACACCTGGTATGACGCCTTTAAAGGTCGTTTTGGTGGGCTTAATCCTCGAGGGATCTATGCCCATTTTCCGCACTATATCATGGTAAAGCAGGTTCAGGCTGCTGCCGCCGTCCATAAGGATTCTTGTGAGATGAAATCCGTCAATAATTGGGTCTAGAACCAATGCGGCGAACCCGCCATGACGAATGCTAGTGGGGTGGTCCCTTCAATCAAAAGTGTTCGGGCAGGAGGACCATAGGTTGAACTTTGGGGCGACTGGCTCCAGCACGTATACGTCCCGTAATGCACGCTCCCGCTCCCTTTTGGGGATGTGGGTTGCGTATATCATGTTCACCGTCCGCACTTGTAGGGGAAAACCATTCTGTCCACTGTTGTTCGGCGGCTTGCTCCTCCTCGTCGTCGCTACGCAGCCCCTTGTCTCCATTTTCGGCATTTAACTTGCCTGCCTGCTTGAACACCCAACAATCCCTGTTGGTGTGATTGGCTGGCTTTTCGGGGGTGCCATGTATCTGGCACAAGCGGTCGAGTATTCGGTCCAAACTGGACAGGCCCTGAGTATTTCTTTTGAATGGCTTTTTCCGCTGACCGGATTTGTAGCCTCGGAATCCGGCATTGATTGTCGTATCCTCGTTGCTGTCGCTGTTGACGTGGCGTTTTTGCTTGTTCCGGCGCGACCTACCACTTTTGTCCTTGGTATCCGAATTGCCAAGGCTCTTGGTGAAGTTGTTGCTGCGAGCTAGCCCGCTGTCTTCTCCCGCGCAAAAGCGGGTCATGAGTGTCATGAGGGCTGCCATAGATTTCGGCTTTTCCTGTCCAAGGTGCCGGGCAAGCCACTCGACGCGGATGTTATGTTTGAAGGCTGCTAGGGCCTCTGCGTCTGGACAGTCGACTATTTGGTTTTTCTTTGTTAGGAACCATGTCCAGAATTGCCTGGCCGATTCCTCTGGCTGCTGAATTATGTGGCTTAGGTCATCAGCGTCCGGTGGTCGCACATAGGTACCCTGAAAATTGTCGAGGAATGCGGCTTCCAGGTCTTCCCAAGAACCGATTGAATCTGCCGGCAAGCTATTAAGCCAATGCCGGGCTGGTCCCTTAAGTTTGAGTGGGAGGTATTTGATGGCGTGTAGATCATCGCCACGGGCCATGTGGATATGAAGGAGATAATCCTCGATCCATACCGCAGGGTCTGTTGTGCCATCGTATGATTCGATGTTAACGGGTTTGAAACCCTCAGGGATTTTATGATCCATTACTTCGTCTGTGAAGCATAGTGGGTGTGCGGTGCCTCTATATTGGGCTATATCACGACGCAGCTCCAATGAGCATTGTCTACTGTGTTTGGCCCGGCCGGATTTATTATGTCCGGAGTGACGATCCCCGTCACGTGCCGTAGGGCGCCTGCGCGATCCATAGATTGATCTTGTTTGTTTTGCCTTGTCCTCCAGTATCTCTCGCAGGTCTGGCGCGTTTTCCCATGCCTTAGCATGTTTGGAGCGGTGCCGGGGCACGGCTTGAGTGGAGGGCCGAGAGGCCTCTCTGTCATGGACACGGGGTGGCCGGTCGGCCATGTCATGCGCTCGTGATGTAGGTGCTTCCTCCTCTAAACGGGGTAGCAGCCTGCACTTTGGGTAACTCTTGGAGGGGCGTTCAAGCTCATGCTCTTCGGCCGCAAGGACTTCGGTCCATCTGTCAGCTAGCAAATCTTGATCAGCTCTAAGCTGTTGCTGCTTTTTCTTGAGGCTGCTTGCCGTGGCTATAAGCCTGCGTTTAAAACGCTCTTGTTCAGCGAGATCCTCTGGCACGACGAATTCATCGTCGTCAAGGCTTGCCTCGTCTTCGGAGGAAGGCATATAATTATCATCCTCAACCTCTCTGTCTGCCGCTCTCTTATGAGGGCTGGCTTCTCCATCCTCCTGTGCCGAATCTTGCTGGATGGGGTGTTCTTCGGCGCTATCTGGACTAGTATTATCTCCCGTGCCGGAATCACCGTTTTAGCTTTGGCAGGATTTAGAGCGGCGCCGCTGACGCCGGCGCTTGGTCTGTTTCTTGGATGCGTCATCCTCCGCTGTTCCATCGCCATCTCCATCTTTCGGAGTGTCCACCATATATATGTCGTATGATGAGGTGGCCTTCCAGTGCCCTACGGGTGCTGGTTCTTGGTCGTCTCCTGCATCGTCGTCCATACCTTCGATGTCTTCGGAGTCGAAGTCGAGCATGTCGGTTAAGTCGTCGACAGTGGCTATGAAGTGGGTGGTGGGTGGGCTTTGAATTTCTTCATCGTCCGTATCCCAACCTTGCCGACCGTAGTCCGGCCAGGGCTCTCCTGATAAAGAGAGAGACTTTAGCGATTTCAGGATGTCGCCGAAGGGCGAGTGCTGAAAGATGTCCGCGGCGGTGAACTCCATGATCGGCGCCCAATCGGATTCGACCGGCGGGTGCGTGGAGGGCTCAGAGTCCGGAGAGGAATCCGGCTCCTCGGAGTCACGGGCCTGGCGGGGTGCGCCGCTGGCGTTCGGCTCGATCGCCTTTGGGATCGCAGCCCCCGAGTCGGCGTCCAACCACTCATCCTCGATCGACGCAGTAGGCTCCGAATTAAGGGTCGGAACCATTGTGCATGCGGCCTCCAGGACACTGTTCGGTGGAAGAGCTAGATCATGCCCATCGAGACTGTGTGGCGCGCTTGGCTGTGGCTCGAATCCGTCGAAGATCAAGTCCCTGCGGATGTCGGCCGTGTAGTTTAAACTTCCAAACCTGACCTGATGGCCAGGGGCGTAGATTTCGATCTGCTCCAGGTGGCCAAGCGAATTGGCCCGCAGTGCGAAGCCGCCGAAAACGAAGATCTGTCCGGGGAGAAAAGTCTCACCCTGGACCGCATCGTTGTTGATGATCAAAGGGGCCATCGGGCCTAAAAGCGACGACACAGAGGAACTCTCAATGAAAGCACCAATGTCGGTGTCAAAACCGGCGGATCTCGGGTAGGGGGTCCCGAACTATGCGTCTAGGCGGATGGTAACAGGAGACAAGGGACACAATGTTTTACCCAGGTTCGGGCCCTCTTGATTCAGGATGGCAATGGGTAGGGTATGGGCAGGGTAGAGCAATACCATACCCATACCCGTATAGTCGGTGGGTACAAAATTCTACCCATACCCGTACCCATGGGTATGAAACTTTACCCATACCCATACCCGACGGGTACCCGTACCCATTGGGTACCTAGCGGGTAGAACAAATAGCATATGAGTTGTTCACATTTTTACACTCGTTGATAGCACATTTGACAACAAAAAAGAATTATCTCAACTCAATAACTGGTAGATGAGTACAACATACTCATAAGTCAATAGGAGTAGACAAGCCACATGACAAATTAATGATTAATTGACGACAACTTAACATTAGTTTACAAGCACGCAGGGTATGGGTATACCCGTGGGTACAAGGTTATACCCGTACCCTACCCATGACTTAACGGGTAGGGTATGGGTATTACCCATGGGTATAAAATTGTGCCCATACCCTGCCCATGCGGGTACGGTACCCGCGTGTACCCGTACCCATGGGTAAAATTGCCATCCTTACTCTTGATGGAGGTAAAACCCTACGTCCTGCTTGATTAATATTGATGATATGGGTAGTACAAGAGTAGATCTACCACGAGATCAAGGATGCTAAACCCTAAAAGCTAGCCTATGGTATGATTGTTGTATGTTGAGGTTGTCCTACGGACTAAAATCCTCCGGTTTATATAGACACCGGAGAGGGTTAGGGTTACACAAAGTCGGTTACAATGGTAGGAGATCTAAATATCTGCATCGCCAAGCTTGCCTTCCACGCCAATGAAAGTCCCATCCGGACACGGGACGAAGTCTTCAATCTTGTATCTTGATAGTCCAGGAGTCCGGCTGAAGGTATAGTCCGGCCATCCGGACACCCTCTAATCCAGGAGTCCCTCACCACCTGAAACCCTAGAGAAGCAGCATCGAGGCCACTAATTAATATGATTCCTTATTGTGATTAGCTAGCTAGTTCTACGTTTGCCACTAATATATCCATATCTGTCATGTTTGAATAATAATTGCCATGTTGTAAATATTTGTAGAAACTATGGACACCCCGCCCCGAGACGAAGCACAAGAAGCGTTGTTGAGGGACATAATTGCAGAAGGAAGTGTTGCCGTCTGCTCGATGATGTTTCTCAACGACACCGATGGTCTGGAAGGAGAGGGCGAAGAAGCAGCTGGCTATGATTATGATGGCTCCGATGACCCAGTGCCGGTGCAAGAAGGAGAGGGTGAAGAAGTAGACCGTGAGGACGGCTCCGGTGATCACCGAACCGAGTCCGGCCAGGTATATATATATTAGTTAAGCCTGTGCTGACTAGCTAATTGATGCATTCATTGTTTTGGTATGTACACATATTAATTAAGTCTTTGTTCTTTTTTCTAGCCCTCCGGATCGAGCACAACTGAGGTAAAGAGACGAGGCCCGAAGAAAAAGTTGAGCTCGGATGAAAGGTTTGAGATCATAGCAATCGCGCCCGACGGCCAACCGATTGAACCCATCCGAACAAAGAATGCATTTGTTGCTCAGTGCGGGGTTCTGGTTAGGGACAAGATCCCGATCAGCATGCAGCAATGGTTAAAGCCGGCTACAGAAGACCCTGAGGTGTCTTACGTCAATGATATGCAGAAAAATGATATTTGGACTGAGCTGAAGTCAAATTTCACCCTACCGCCAGAGGATGATCCGGAGAAGCCAGTTAAAGAGCAATTAATCAAGTCTTTTGCTCTTAAGAGGATGGCAGACCTATTCAGGAGGTGGAAGAAAGAGCTGAATAGGTTTGTCGATAAAAAAGAGACACCAGAATTCAAGGGCAGATATGAGAGGATTAGAGATCACTGGCCCGCATTTGTGGCCCACAAGACATCGGAAAAGAGTAAGAAGATGTCGGCGACAAACAAGAAAAATGCTGCAAAGAAGACGCTTCACTATCGCACGGGGTCAGGTGGCTACCTCATAGCCCGGCCTAAGTGGGCCAAGGCTGAGAATGATCTGGTTGAAAAAAGGATCGAAGCAGAGACAATGAACTGGCCAGACCGTTACCGGACTTGGTTCTTCGGGGCTGGCGGAACCTTGGACCCTGTATCAAGGAAGTGCATTTGGACGGACGGTCAATTGGATATACCAGTCAAGAGGCTTCAACAGTATATCGAAGCAGCGCAGCAAGGGACGTTCGTTCCAGACAGAGAGAAGGACGAGCTCACAATGGCCCTCGGGAATCCTGAGCACCCTGGGCGGACATGAGGCACGCCAGGCTCCATTCCGTGGAAGGCTAGGTTTCCGGACGCAAGCTGTTACAAATGCCAGGAGAGAAGGAAGAAAGTGCAGCACTCCGAACTGCAGGCGCTTAAAGCAAGGGTACTCGGGATAGAGGAACGAGAAGCAAATCGCAACAAACGAACTGCCGAAGCTTCCCCTGAAGCTACCCCGCCATCTCAGCGGAGAAGCAGCGTGGCTTCCACCGAGCTGCTTCAGCCGGAGCATGTCTTGACGGCTCCTGTCAGCTATCCCGTGGATGCTATCACGGAGGCTCAAAATTGCCACCTTATGGCGGAATGGAGAAATTTGAAGGTCAAGGCAGCCGCTGGCTCTGTTTATCCTTCTGAACCTAGCGCAGCTTTTCACTGCCGGCCGATTCCAGAAGGATATTCTAGGGTGATGGTTGATGAAATAACGGAGGGATTTGAGGAGCTCCCGCTTGACCACCCTATCGGTGAAGGGGAGACTCAGCTGGGTTCTGCTCTGAAGACTCCATGCCTATGGCGGAAGGATCTCATCAACCTTCAGAACTGGACGCCTCCGCCTCCTCCTCCTCCTCCTTTGGCGAGTCAGGGCAGTCCGCCTCCTCCTCCGGCGAGTGACGATCAGGGCACTCGGCAGGCTCCTTCTCTGGCGCATGGCGGCACTCCGCCTCCATCTTCGCCTGCGCCTGCGCGCCCGAGCATCCAGCCTCCTCCTTCTCCGCCTCGTCAGCAAGGGCGGAAGAGACCCGCCGCTGCTCCAGCAGCTGCTCCGACGCGTCATAGTCCTTCTCCTCCGCCTCGTAAGCAAGTAAAGAAGATAGCCGCTCCGTCTGCTCGGCCGGCGTCTAGCAGTACAGCCAGAGGCGGGAAGACATACAGGTTCGGTCCTTCTCTGAAGACTCAAGAGAAGTTACCATACGAGATGAGCCCGAAGGAGAACGCGAAGATCGCGCGAACCGAAGCGAAGGAATGCTTTGAAGGGTTGAAATCAAAGAGACATCCACCTCCGGAGGAGAAGGTAGATCCGGTGAAAGTGAACCGCACTCTGGCTTCCCTGGCAAAACCACCCAAGTCTCCGCCGAAAGGCAACTATGAGTGCATTATTGGAAAGACATGGGCCGAAGCGTCGCGGTCGGGAAGTACAGTCAGTCATCAAAGGATGAAAGAACGACGAGCAGCTGGGAAACAAATTGCCCAGCTCGGCGAACAAGGGAATCAATCGTGCCCCCCGCTCAAGGTGCCTAGCGACATCGTCGATCCGAGGATGGTGCCCGGTTATAGCAATCTTGGAGATTACCTGCCCGACAATATACATTATGATTTCCTGGACGTGCAGATACACAGATACGAGTACGGGAAGCCTCTCGTCAAAGATGAAAGATCTCTATCAACAATGATGCGAAGATTGCGTGATTGGTACTTGAAAATCTGCAGAGAGTCTGGGGGAGGAGTACTTTGTATGTGAGAGTTAAACCGGAGCATGACCTCGTTGGAATTGATCTGTTGCCTATTCCATTTGAGGAGTTCTATCAATTTTTCAATAAATTGGCCCTCGATAAAGCAACGGTCACCTGCTACTATCTGTAAGTACTACTACTTCTGTCATTAAGTCTCTCTATATAGCTCAGCTCTTTCATTGCATGTATTTATAATTATCCTCACTATATTATGCAGATTGAAGATCGTCGAATTGAAGAAAAGACAAGTCGGTGATATTGTGTTCATTAACACATATCTCATAGATGCCACTAAGGTTGGATTTCGTGCCGCAGATACCGAGGCCAACTTGCTACAATCATTCAAAATAAATGAAAACAAAGATATAATACTCTTTCCTTACAACTTCAAGTGAGTGTTACTGTCTTGTGCATATTCGGTTTCCCTTATATATTAGTATAGTAATGTAATTGATGAGTTATGCATGCGTGCGCAGGTACCACTATATTCTCCTAGAGATTAGGCTTGAGCAGGGAGTAGTAACTGTCTTGGACTCTAAACGAAAAGATCCCCAGGAGTATGCGGACATGACTCAAATGCTCGAGAAGTAAGTTAAATCGATCATTATCCACCATATCAGCAACTTTGTTCATTTCTGATATAAAGTAATTGTTTTCTTTGTCTGGCAGGGTTTGGAAAAAAATCACCAAAAAAGCTCCGGGACTACCGAAGGAGTTGCAATTTAGACACCCGAAAGTAAGTACTATAGTACGTAGCATGTTCCGCGCATCTCCTAGCTATTGATTCAAGCGCTAGTTTCATCAATACCATTTGGCATTCTTGCTTATCTGTTTGATTGACCTCTATTTCTTGTAAAGTGGTTGTGGCAGGAGAAAGGGAATGATTTCTGTGGATACTACATTTGCGAGTCCATCCGCCACACGACCTGTGAGCGGGGCGGGTACTCTGACGAACAATATGAAGTGGGTAAGAAATAATATTCACAATTTTAGTTTATTACCATCATTTGCGAGTTCAAATTAGATGTTTCGGCAGCTGGATGAACTCCTAGCACCAGATCGCATGCGAGCAATTCAAGAGGAAATGGCGGCATTCTTTCTTGACCACGTGATCGCTAAAGACGGAGAATACTATGTGGACCATGCGACCGTAATTTAGGAGATTATATTTCTAAGAGATAATTATTGTATATATGTAGCCGGTAGTGTCGGATAGATATACGAGAACTTGTTGTTCGACCAATCTCTCGGAGAAGGAGAGGTGGTCGATATCACTTCTCTCTGTATGCATATATGTTCATGACGATCTTCTGTTTCCTTTGTTTGCTTACTAGCTAGCTAGCGTGTCTAGTCCTCTCTATACGTGTGTATAGTACGTAGCGTCGACCAAGCACGGACATAAGAGAGGACACTTCTCTCTATTAATTAGCTATCTAACACAATATATGAAATACCTAAATTAATCCCCCAAAACCCCCAAACCCCCCCCCCCTTTCAAAAAAACAAAAACCCCAGCCACAGAAATGCTGACGTGTGGAGGCCTATTGGTCCCGGTTGGTGCCACCAACCGGGACCAAAGACCCTCTTGCCTGGGCTCAGCGCGCAGGCCACGTGGAGGCCCATCTGTCCCGGTTCTGGTTTGAACCGGGACTAAAGGGTCAGGGCATTAGTAACGACCCTTTAGTCCTGGTTCTGGAACCGGGACTAAAGGCCCTGACGAACCGGGACAATAGGCCCGTTTTCTACTAGTGATTTCTTGAATAAGTAGTTTGACCACATTTTGACCATAGTTTGACCAGATTTGACCAAAATTACAAAAACTAAAATAATTATTTAGTAACACTAATATTCTTAAATAATTATTAAGTAACACTAATACTTCTTAACTAAGTAGTTTGACCACAGTTTGACCAGATTTGACCAAAATTAAAAAAACTGAAATTTGAGCATAACTTTTTTCCTTTTAGAATTTGAGGATTCTAAAAATTCGCAAACAGGCCGTAGGCGGTCTCCATCGGATGCGGATTTTCGTGCTGAACAATTTGATATATTATACGTTTTTTCTGACATCGTATGCAAAAGTTATAGCCGTTTTACATTTTCCGTACACTTTTTGCAAAACATGTCCAAATTTAAGTTTTTAAATTTTCCTAACTAGTAGATGTAGTAAGATAACTACATCTTGAAGGATTTTAATTTTTGAAGTTTTTATCATTTTCTTTTGCTTTTTACAAAATCGAAAAGGCATCGTTTTACATTTTCCCTAGACTTTTTGCAAAACATGTCCAAATTTACGTTTTTAAATTTTCCTAACTAGTAGATGTAACATAACTACATCTCGAAGGATTTTAATTTTTGAAGTTTTTATCATTTTCTTTTGCTTTTTACAAAACCGAAAAGGCGATCCACAGGGGGGGTAGAGTTTCAAAATGGGACCTTTAGTAGTAGCGAAGGTTTTTACCCCTCGCTACTACTATGGCATGTCCCGGAGGGGCATAGTAGAGACCTCTTAGTAGTAGCGAGGGGTAAAAACTTAGTAGTAGCGCGGGTTTATAACCCTCGCTACTACTATGGCATGGCCCAGGGGCACGGTAGAGACCGCTTAGTAGTAGCGAGGGTTAAAAACCAGCGCTACTGCTATCAACTTAGTAGTAGCGAGGGTTAAAAACCCGCGCTACTACTATGGCATGTCCCGGGGGGCACGGTAGAGACCGCTTAGTAGTAGCGAGGGTTAAAAACCAGCGCTACTGCTATGAACTTAATAGTAGCGAGGGTTAAAAACCCGCGCTACTAGTAAGTAGCAGTAGCGAGGGGTATAAACCCGCGCTGCTAGTAAGCGTCTGTGTATAAGCTTTTCCCTAGTAGTGTTACTTTGGTACCTCCCTGCTAGACTTATAGCAAGGCACACATCAGGTCTGGTACACAGCATTGCATACATGATAGAGCCTATGGCTAAAGCATAGGGAACATCTTTCATTTTCTCTCTATCTTCTGCAATGGTCGGGCATTGTGTCTTACTCAACTTCACACCTTGTAACATGGGCAAGAATCCTTTCTTTGCCTGATCTATTTTGAACTTCTTCAAAACTTTGTCAATGTATGTGCTTTATGAAAGTCCAATTAAGCGTCTTGATCTATCTCTATAGATCTTAATGCCTAATATGTAAGCAGCTTCACCGAGGTCTTTCATTGAAAAACTCTTATTCAAGTATCCCTTTATGCTATCCAGAAATTCTATATCATTTCCGATCAGCAATATGGCATCCACATATAATATCAGAAATGCTACAGAGCTCCCACTCACTTTCTTGTAAATACGGGCTTCTCCAAAAGTCTGTATAAAACCAAATGCTTTGATCACACTATCAAAGCGTTCATTCCAACTCCGAGAGGCTTGCACCAGTCCATAAATGGATCGCTGGAGCTTGCACACTTTGTTAGCTTCCCTTTGGATCGACAAAACCTTCCGGCTGCATCATATACAACTCTTCTTCCAGAAATCCATTCAGGAATGCAGTTTTGACATCCATCTGCCAAATTTCATAATCATAAAATGCGGCAATTGCTAACATGATTCGGACAGACTTTAGCATCGCTACGGGTGAGAAGGTCTCATCGTAGTCAATCCCTGGAAATTGTCGAAAACCTTTTGCGACAAGTCGAGCTTTGTAGACAGTAACATTACCGTCAGCGTCAGTCTTCTTCTTGAAGATCCATTTATTCTCAATTGCTTGCCGATCATCGGGCAAGTCAACCAAAGTCCATACTTTGTTCTCATACATGAATCCCATCTCAGATTTCATGGCTTCAAGCCATTTTGCGGAATCTGGGCTCACCATCGCTTCTTCATAGTTCGTAGGTTCATCATGATCTAGTAGCATGACTTCCAGAACAGGATTACCGTACCACTCTGGTGTGGATCTTACTCTGGTTGATCTACGAGGTTCGGTAGTAACTTGTTCTGAAGTTTCATGATCATCATCATTAGCTTCTTCACTAATTGGTGTAGGTGTCACAGAAACCGGTTTTTGTGATGCACTACTTTCCAATAAGGGAGCAGGTACAGTTACCTCGTCAAGTTCTACTTTCCTCCCACTCACTTCTTTCGAGAGAAACTCTTTCTCTAGAAAGGATCCATTCTTAGCAACAAATGTTTTGCTTCGGATTTGTGATAGAAGGTGTACCCAACTGTCTCTTTTGGGTCTCCTATGAAGACACATTTCTCCGATTTGGGTTCGAGCTTATCAGGTTGAAGCTTTTTCACATAAGCATCGCAGCCCCAAACTTTCAGAAACGACAACTTTGGTTTCTTGCCAAACCATAGTTCATAAGGCTTCGTCTCAACGGATTTTGATGGTGCCCTATTTAACGTGAATGCGGACGTCTCTAAAGCATAACCCCAAAACGATAGCGGTAAATCTGTAAGAGACATCATAGATCGCACCATATCAAGTAAGGTACGAGTACGACGTTCGGACACACCATTACGCTGTGGTGTTCCGGGTGGCGTGAGTTGCGAAACTATACCGCATTGTTTCAAATGTAGACCAAACTCGTAACTCAAATGTTCTCCTCCATGATCAGATTGTAGAAACTTTATTTTCTTGTTACGATGATTTTCAACTTCACTCTGAAATTCTTTGAACTTTTCAAATGTTTCAGACTTATGCTTCATCAAGTAGATATACCCATATCTGCTTAAATCATCTGTGTAGGTGAGAAAATAACGATATCCGCCATGAGCTTCAACATTCATTAGACCACATACATCTGTATGTATGATTTCCAACAAATCTGTTATTCTCTCCATAGTACCGGAGAATGGCGTTTTAGTCATCTTGCCCATGAGGCACGCTTCGCAAGTAACAAGTGATTCATAATCAAGTGGTTCCAAAAGTCCATCAGTATGGAGTTTCTTCATGCGCTTTACACCGATATGACCTAAACGGCAGTGCCACAAATAAGTTGCACTATCATTTTCAACTCTGCATCTTTTGGCTTCAACATTATGAATATGTGTATCACTACTATCGAGATTCATCAAAAATAGACCACTCTTCAAGGGTGCATGACCATAAAAGATATTACTCATATAAATAGAACAACCATTATTCTCTGATTTAAATGAATAACCGTCTCGCATCAAACAAGATCCAGATATAATGTTCATGCTCAACGCTGGCACCAAATAACAATTATTTAGGTCTAATACTAATCCCGATGGTAGATGTAGAGGTAGCGTGCCGACCGCGATCACATCGACTTTGGCACCATTTCCCACGCACATCGTCACCTTGTCCTTTGCCAGTGTTCGCTTAATCCATAGTCCCTGTTTCGAGTTGCAAATATTAGCAATAGAACCAGTATCAAATACCCAGGTGCTACTGCGAGCTCTAGTAAGGTACACATCAATAACATGTATATCACATATACCTTTGTTCACCTTGCCATCCTTCTTATCCGCCAAATACTTGGGGCAGTTCCGCTTCCAGTGACTAGTCTGCTTGCAGTAGAAGCACTCAGTTTTAGGCTTTGGTCCAGACTTGGGTTTCTTCTCCTGAGCAGCAACTTGCTTGCTGTTCTTCTTGAAGTTCCCCTTCTTCTTCCCTTTGCCCTTTTTCTTGAAACTAGTGGTCTTGTTGACCATCAACACTTGATGCTCCTTCTTGATTTCTACCTCCGCATCCTTTAGCATTGCGAAGAGCTCGGGAATCGTCTTATCCATCCCTTGCATGTTATAGTTCATCACGAAGCTCTTGTAGCTTGGTGGCAATGATTGGAGAATTCTGTCAATGACGCAATCATCCGGAAGATTAACTCCAAGTTGAATCAAGTGATTATTATACCCAGACATTTTGAGTATATGCTCACTGACAGAACTGCTCTCCTCCATCTTGCAGCTATAGAACTTATTGGAGACTTCATATCCCTCAATCCGGGCATTTGCTTGAAATATTAACATCAACTCCTGGAACATCTCATATGCTCCATGACGTTCAAAACGTCGTTGAAGACCCGGTTCTAAGCCATAAAGCATGGCACATTGAACTATCGAGTAGTCATCAGTTTTGCTCTGCCAGGCGTTCTTAACGTCGTCAGTTGCATCAGCAGCAAGCCTGGCACCTAGCGGTGCTTACAGGACGTAATTCTTCTGTGCAGCAATGAGGATAATCCTCAAGTTATGGACCCAGTCCGTGTAATTGGTACCATCATCTTTCAACTTTGCTTTCGCAAGGAACGCATTAAAATTCAACGAAACAACAGCACGGGCCATCTATCTACAATCAACATAGACAAGCAAGATACTATCAGGTACTAAGTTCATGATAAATTTAAGTTCAATTAATCATATTAATTAAGAACTCCCGCTTAGAAAGACATCCCTCTAATCCTCTAAGTGATCACGTGATCCAAATCAACTAAACCATAACCGATCATCACGTGAAATGGAGTAGTTTTCAATGGTGAACATCACTATGTTGATCATATCTACTATATGATTCATGCTCGACCTTTCGGTCTCAGTGTTCCGAGGCCATATCTGCATATGCTAGGCTCGTCAAGTTTAACCCGACTATTCTGCGTGTGCAAAACTGGCTTGCACACGTTGTAGATGGACGTAGAGCTTATCACACCCGATCATTACGTGGTGTCTGGGCACGACAAACTTTGGCAATGGTGCATACTCAGGGAGAACACTTTTATCTTGAAATTTAGTGAGGAATCATCTTAAAATGCTACCGTCAATCAAAGCAAGATAAGATGCACAAAAGATAAACATCACATGCAATCAATATAAGTGATATGATATGGCCATCATCATCTTGTGCTTGCGATCTCCATCTCCGAAGCACCGTCATGATCACCATCGTCACCGGTGCCACACCTTGATCTCCATCGTAGCATCGTTGTCGTCTCGCCAATCTTATGCTTCTATGACTATCGCTACCGCTTAGTGATAAAGTAAAGCATTACAGGGCGATTGCATTGCATACAATAAAGCGACAACCATATGGCTCCTGCCAGTTGCCGATAACTCGGTTACAAAACATGATCATCTCATATAATAAAATTTAGCATCATGTCTTGACCACATCACATCACAACATGCCCTGCAAAAACAAGTTAGATGTCCTCTACTTTGTTGTTGCAAGTTTTACGTGGCTGCTACGGGCTTAGCAAGAACCAATCTTACCTACGCATCAAAACCACAACGATAGTTTGTCAAGTTGGTGTTGTTTTAACCTTCGCAAGGACCGGGCATAGCCACGCTTGGTTCAACTAAAGTTGGAGAAACTGACACCCGCCAGCCACCTGTGTGCAAAGCACGTCGGTAGAACGAGTCTCGCGTAAGCGTACGCCTAATGTCGGTCCGGGACGCTTCATCCAACAATACCGCCGAACCAAAGTATGACATGCTGGTAAGCAGTATGACTTATATCGCCCACAACTCACTTGTGTTCTACTCGTGCATATAACATCAACACATAAAACCTGGCTCGGATGCCACTGTTGGGGAACGTAGTAATTTCAAAAAAATTCCTACGCACACGCAAGATCATGGTGATGCATAGCAACGAGAGGGGAGAGTGTTGTCCACGTACCCTCGTAGACCGAAAGTGGAAGCGTTATAACAACGCGGTTGATGTAGTCGTATGTCTTCACGGCCCAACCGATCAAGCACCGAAACTACGACACCTCCGAGCTCTAGCACACGTTCAGCTCGATGACGATCCCCGGACTCCGATCCAGCAAAGTGTCGGGGATGAGTTCCGTCAGCATGACGGCGTGGTGACGATCTTGATGTTCTACCGTCACAGGGCTTCGCCTAAGCACCGCTACAATATTATCGAGGATTATGGTGGAGGGGGGCACCGCACACGGCTAAGAGGTCAATGATCAATTGTTGTGTCTATGGGGTGCCCCCTGCCCCCGTATATAAAGGAGCAAGGGGGGAGGCCGGCCGGCCCTTGCAGGGCACGCCAGGAGGAGGAGTCCTCCTAGTAGGAGTAGGACTCCCCTCTTTCCTACTCCTACTAGGAGGGGGAAAGAAAGGGGGAGAGGGAGAAGGAAAGGGGGCGCCGCCCCCCCCCCCCTCTCCTAGTCCAATTCGGACCAGAGGGGGAGGGGGCGTGCGGCCCATGCTGGCCGCCCCTCTCTCTCTCCACTAAGGCCCATTACTTCTCCCAGGGGGTTCCGGTAACCCTCCGGCACTCCGGTTTTCTCCGAAATCACCCGGAACACTTCCGGTGTCCAAATATAGTCGTCCAATATATCAATCTTTATGTCTCGACCATTTCGAGACTCCTCGTCATGTCCGTGATCACATCCGGGACTCCGAACAACCTTCGGTACATCAAAACATATAAACTCATAATGAAACTGTCATCGTAACGTTAAGCGTGCGGACCCTACGGTTTCGAGAACAATGTAGACATGACCGAGACACGTTTCCGGTCAATAACCAATAGCGGAACCTGGATGCTCATATTGGCTCCCACATATTCTACGAAGATCTTTATCGGTCAGACCGCATAACAACATACGTTGTTCCCTTTGTCATCGGTATGTTACTTTCCCGAGATTCGATCGTCGGTATCTCAATACCTAGTTCAATCTCGTTACCGGCAAGTCTCTTTACTCGTTCCGTAATACATCATCTTGCAACTAACTCATTAGTTGTATTGCTTGCAAGGCTTAAGTGATGTGTATTACCGAGAGGGCCCAGAGATACCTCTCCGACAATCGGAGTGACAAATCCTAATCTCGAAATACGCCAACCCAACATGTACCGTTGGAGACACGTGTAGAGCACCTTTATAATCACCCAGTTACGTTGTGATGTTTGGTAGCACACAAAGTGTTCCTCCGGTAAACGGGAGTTGCATAATCTCATAGTCATAGGAACATGTATAAGTCATGAAGAAAGCAATAGCGACATACTAAACGATCGGGTGCTAAGCTAATGGAATGGGTCATGTCAATCACATCATTCTCCTAATGATGTGATCCCCTTAATCAAATGACAACTCATGTCTATGGTTAGGGAACATAACCATCTTTTATTAACGAGCTAGTCAAGTAGAGGCATACTAGTGACACTCTGTTTGTCTATGTATTCACACAAGTATTATGTTTCCGGTTAATACAATTCTAGCATGAATAATAAACATTTATCATGATATAAGGAAATAAATAATAACTTTATTATTGCCGCTAGGGCATATTTCCTTCAGCATCATCAATAACATGCGACATATCGGAACGAATAGTAGAAGCAGGTTTAGGTGTCGCAAGCTTACTCATAACAGAAGGTGAATCAAGTATAGAGCTAGATGGCAGTTCCTTACCTCCCCTCGTAGTTGAGGGATAAATTGTTGTCTTAGCATCTTTCAAGTTCTTCATAGTGTCCAGCAGATATAAATCCCAAGTGACTCAAAGAATAGAGCTATGCGCCCTAGCAACGACGCCATAAATTAGTCTTGATAACCCACAAGTATAGGGGATCACAACAGCTTTCGAGGGTAGAGTATTCAACCCAAATTTATTGATTAGACACAAGGGGAGCCAAAGAATATTCTCAAGTATTAGCAACTGAGTTGTCAATTCAGCCACACCTGGATAACTTAATATATGCAGCAAAGTATTTAGTAGCAAAGTAACATGATAGTAGTGGCAATGGTAACAAAAGAGTAACGGAAGCAAAAGTAATATTTTTGGTATTTTTTAGTGATTGTAACAATAGCAACGGGAAAGTAAAGAATCGTAAACTAGTATATGGAAAGCTTGTAGGCATTGGATCGGTGATGGATAATTATGCCGGATGCGGTTCATCATGTAACAGTCATAACATAGGGTGACACAGAACTAGCTCCAATTCATCAATGTAATGTAGGCATGTATTCCGAATATAGTCATATGTGCTTATGGAAAAGAACTTGCATGACATCTTTTGTCCTACCCTCCCGTGGCAGCAGGGTCCTAATGGAAACTAAGAAATATTAAGGCCTCCTTTTAATAGAGAACCGGACCAAAGCATTAACCCATAGTGAATACATGAACTCCTCAAACTATGGTCATCACCGGGAGTGGTCCCGATTATTGTCACTTCAGGGTTGGCGAATCATAACACATAGTAGGTGACTATAGACTTGCAAGATAGGATCAAGAACTCACATATATTCATGAAAACATAATAGGTTCAGATCTGAAATCATGGCACTCGGGCCCTAGTGACAAGCATTAAGCATAGCAAAGTCATAGCAACATCAATCTCAGAACATAGTGGATACTAGGGATCAAACCCTAACAAAACTAACTCGATTACATGATAGATCTCATCCAACTCATCACCGTCCAGCAAGCCTACGATGGAATTACTCACGCACGGCGGTGAGCATCATGAAATTGGTGATGGAGGATGGTTGATGATGATGACGGCAACGAATCCCCCTCTCCGGAGCCCCGAACGGACTCCATATCAGCCCTCCCGAGAGGTTTTAGGGTTTGGCGGCGGCTCCGTATCATAAAACGCGATGATTTCTTCTCCTCTATTTTTTTCTCCCCGAAAGCAAATATATAGAGTTGGAGTTGGCGTCGGAAGGTCTCCAGGGGGCCCACGAGGTAGGGAGGCACGCCCTAGGGGGGAGGGCGCCCCCCACCCTCGTGGACAGGGTGTGGGCCCCCTGGTCTTCATCTTTGGCGAGGATTTTTTATTATTTTTTATAAGATATTCCGTGGAGTTTCAGGTCATTCCGAGAACTTTTGTTTTCTGCACATAAAACAACATCATGGCAATTCTGCTGAAGACAGCGTCAGTCCGGGTTAGTTCCATTCAAATCATACAAGTTAGAGTCTAAAACAAGGGCAAAAGTGTTTGGAAAAGTAGATACGACGGAGATGTATCTTGTGGTACTTCGAAAGCCACATCTTCAAGTGCTTTCGATGCGTGCGTCCTTGGATGCAAAATTTCGTGTTTTGACCCTTTTCGCGTAACAATTCAGGATCTGACCCCGGTTTGAAAATTTTTCGGGATTTGACCCTTTCGCTACCGCTAGGGGAGCTGGCGGTAGGGTTACACAGCCTACCGCCAGGGACCATGGCGGTAGGGTGCGATGGAAGGGGACGACGGCTGTCACCGCATGTTGACGTGGATTAGCACCCTACCGCCAACGGACCTGGCGGCGTAAGCTGTCTAACCCTACCGCCAGCGCCCCTGGCGGTAGGGTGTGCCAGGGTTTTTGGCTTCAAAACCTTCTGTAACGAAATATCGGAGTGGCCTGGCGGTAGGGTCAACCTACCGCCAGAGGGACTGGCGGTAGGCTGTCTGACCCTACCGCCAGGGTCCTTGGCGGTAGGGTCTTGCCTCTTTCCAAGTTCAATTTCTTTCTTCTTTTCAAAAACAACATATCTCAAACAATGATATAGAGTCAAAAACAACAATGATATAGAGTCAAAATAACAGATCTCAAACAACTAAATTTGGGCATCACATACACATGTCAAACGCAGTTCCACATAAACTTGTGCATAATAAGCAAACGGAGTTCCACATAAACTTGTGCATAATAAGCAAACGAAGTTCAACTACTTAGTTTCACATAGCAAATGGAGTTTGAAAAATAGCAAACACATAGTTCAAATAGAAAACACATAGTTTCACAACCACTAGAATTTTCAACTACAAGAGCCAAGTATCGAATAGCAGAATTTAATTGATCCTTCCCCTCTTGCTCTTGGAGGCACAGTCCTCGTTCCTCTTTGAACGAGTCTCTTCAGTGTTCTTCTTGGGCCGTCGAGGAACCGGTCTCTGGAAATGGTCCGGACTCAGCAAATCCTTCTTCTTCGGATTCCTCTTCGGCAGCTGAGATGGTTGAGATGATTGAGTTGGTGGAGGTCTGTAATCTTCATCACACTCCTCCTCCCCATCGCTCTCATTCTCCTCTTCCTCATGATAGGCCTCCTCCTCCTCCTCTTCATTTGTGACCTCCTCATCCTCATCCTCCTCCTCATCCTCAACCAACCTAGACGATGAGGGAACATGGCTCGATGAGGCGATGTGACCCTGTGTGGCTGCAGGATGATAAGCTTCAACCGACCCAGCTCCAGCACACCCAAGCAGGCCTACCAGCTTGCGACAACGCTTCACCAACTTTTGCACTCACAATGAAACAAGGGCATAATAAGTATCAGATTTATGATTGTAAGTGAACAAGATGCATAAGTTCCGAGGAGGCTGAAATTGTACCTTCATCGTCCCCCTCAATTAGTTCTCAGATTATATGCTCCCGGGGATATCACCTAGTGCACCAGAGGCTTGAAGATGCATCTGTTCAGCTCACTGGACTGTAGAGGCATAAGTCAATCATGATGACGAATAAAATAATTTAAATACAACCGCTTACCACTATTGATGAGGGGTGCAAACTCCCTAAATCCACTATGCATGTCTCTGATGCCGGTCTGGTAGGCCTCTTCCTCGGGGTCATCCCTCTCCAGCTCTGCGATGTCTTCCGCCGTCCACCGAGGCCTGAGACGAATACGATGCTTACGGCCATCCTTGTACCACCTCATGTATTGGTCCTCGTAAGTATTCCAGTCAATCACTCTCCTCTCCACATCTTAATGGGAGTTCCATCGGTTCCACTCCGTCACATGAGTTTTATCCTCCTCTTCCCAGTCTATGATCGGCTGATTCTTCTGCCGGCTCATCCTGCAAGGCATTAGCAACAAGAAACATCATAATAAAGTCGAACGCAATGAAATCATGGGCAAGAAGAACAAGCGCGGGCACTCACAAGTGGAGCGCGTGGCCGCCGGTATCGGCCGGTTGCCCAGTGGGGTATGCTGAAACAAGCCAAACTGCGCGGCCACGCGGTGTAGCAAGTGCCACTCGACGACGTACACACATATCATGGGCATGATGCACCGCCAAAGAGCACGGTCCGCATCACGCATCACGTTCAGATCGAAGTCCCATTCTCGATCATGATACGGCCACCAATTTACCTATTACATATACATTGGTAAGTCCCGACTCTTGATGATAAGTGGAATCAAAGAGAAAGGTGGTGAGCGAGTTCATATACCTGCGTAATCATCAAAGTGTTGATCTCGTTAGTGTAGGCCTTGTATGAAGTCTTGTTTAGGCCCGTGTAGAGTTTGAAAACGTCCCACCGTAGCTGTCGAGTATCGTCGCCGTCCTCGCTATAGGCACCCCATGGACGTCTTGGCAGCTTCTCCGGACGCCCCACCGGCAGCCGCTCCCACATTCAAATGGAGAGGCCCTAGACAAAGCCACCCATATTGGACTTGTCTCCCGTCCTCTGGGTTGCATCGTCAAGCTGCAAAATATCAAATGAGGATCAGATATAACAAAATGTCATGGACATACTTTCGTAGGTAGGCAATGAGATACTCTCTTACTGAACAGTATAGGTAGGCGAGAGATGCAGTCCCCGAACTGTACCCTGCATCCTAGTCGGCTAGGAAGAACAGATACGACCAGTTGGCAGAGTTCCCAGAGGTGTCTGGAAACACAACCTCCGTGAGAAGATACCACAGGTAGGCCCTCGCGTACCACTCCACAGTCGCCTCATCGGCGTCCTTGGGGCATGTCTTCCAGTGCTCCGAGAGCCAGGGCAATGGTACGCCGGATGTACGGTTACCCTTAGCATCGGGACAGTCGCCGATTAGGGTGGTAACCCTCTGCTGCTAGTTGGTCCTCTCCACTCGCCCGACCAGTGCTTGACCATCGATCGGCATGGCAGTAATCGTCGCCCAATCCTCGAGGGTCACCATCATCTCCCCCGCATGGGAGATGGAAAGAATGGGTCTCCGGTCGCCACCGGTCAATCAAAGCTGTCAGAGTTGCGTGGACAAGCGTCGGCGGCTGACGCTTGAACTGCAACACGAAACCCAACAGTCGGGCTCTCTTGAAGTATGGCGCGTAGCGCTCGTCATAGTCCATATTCCCGGCAACCCCGTGACCCCTCATGCGCAGTGGCGGGAGCATCTATCAAAAAGTGGGCGGCAAGAGTTACGAACTTATTTTTCATCAATCCAAAAACTTTGATCAATATTTCCTCCATATTGCTTACCACTCCGTTATCTATGAAACGGGCACGATGACCCTTGTCGAATGCGTAGTCAAGCATGGAGTACCGTGGGCCGACGTTGTCCGCAAGAGGTGCCCGCCTTCATAAAATTTCATAAAAAAAAGCATCATAAGCATACATAAACGAAAAAATCTTGGTTAAATGAACTAGGGTTCATCTTAAGCATATTCCTCCAACAACATCTACTACACATGATGGATCACATCATATCAAAATAAAATCCTCCAACATGCATCATATCATCAATTTTTTTAACATTTTTTTTTGAAATAGAGTTCATCTTGAATGTATTTTGTCCAAACAACATCTTCATATCATCATATCAACATGCATCATAAAACAAAACAAGTCCTCCCACATTCATTACATCATTCTTTTTTTAACAAAAAAAACTATGATCTAGGGTTCATCTTCACACTAACATATAAACTATTGATTAGAGTTCATATTCAATACCACTAGTTACTAAAGAACTAAGAACTAGAATTACAATCAAGCTAAAACAATGCTAGGTGAAAAAAGTTCCAATCTAAGTTTAAAAAGATGAGGGATTTCAAGCAAATAATGCGTCGAATCGGAAGCAAGTTTGCAAAAACTACTTGGAGGGATTGGAGGAGCTTACGTTTCTCTCTTCGGGGCCATCTTGATCCGCAAAAACAATGAAGAAACGGTGAAGATCCGAGGGGGGAGTGAAGGAGATGAGAGAGGGATAGAGGTGCGATGGGGAGGAAGAGGAACTGCCGACGGGGGAGGGGGAGGGGTGGGAAGAAAAGGCAGGGGCGGGGGGTCGGGCGAAATAACTGCTCGCACCCTACCGCCAGGGATGCTGGCGGTAGGGTGCGACGGAGGGAGACAGCGGGCATCCCTGGCGGTAGGGTGCGACGGAGGGAGACAGCGGCCGTCTCCACGTGCTGACGTGGATTAGTATCCTACCATCAGGGACCCTGGCAGTAGGCTGTATAACCCTACCGCCAGGCCCCTGGCGGTAAGAAAAAGGGTCAAATCCTGAAAAAAAATTGAATCAGGATCAAATCCTGAATTTGTATACGAGAAGGGTCAAAACACGAAATTTTGCCTCCTTAGATTCTTGGAGATTGTTCGAAGTAAAAACAAAACATGGGCAGGCTGGTGCCAGTGGGGTGCGCAGAGTGAGCAGTAAAGCAGGCACTGCCATGGAGTAAATGATCGATGGTGTACCGTCTCACGTTGCGCTTGATGCGCCTTGTGCTAAAAATAGCCTAACACAAAAGCGTGCTCACGTACATCACGGGCAGGCAGCCCCATTTCAGGTTCGCGAAAGGTTCACACTGACCGGACGACCAAGGAGTGAAAAGGCATGGGCATGGGCGCATAGGCGTCGGCGTAGACGGCCTGCCCGTGTTCTCACCATTGGGTGCAGATGTATTATTGCGGGTCCGTGAGCCGGTCTGAAAAGACTATGCGCTGCATGGCCGCGCTGTGCGGGCAGGCCGAAAGGGAGGACGATCGTCGGCACGGTATAGAGAGTATAGACGCCATCACACCCCGTCTTCTCAAAAGAAAAAGGAAAGGGAAATGATGCCACACCACCACCAAATACTACACGCCCAGAATGGTCCACAGCTTCCAAACACTCTTATAGCATCTACAGCGGCGGACAGCAAATCCGACCCCTTAAACGCCCATAAACATGTTCGGACGTGTTCGCGGGCACTGACCGGTCACGTCTATTTTTTTTTGTTCTCTCCACATCCACATATCTTATATCCGGCGCCCTATATTCATACTACGCATGCAACATGATGAACTACTGTACGTGATCAAATAACGAACAGAGAAATCAGCATCAAATGGACAACGAAATGCACATAAACCCACTTTACATCATCCAAAAGATCACCACAGTTCGTCGTCAGACAAGTTCAACAACTAAAAATGACAATTAAATATAAAAGGGAGCTTGTTCACCACTTCCTCGCCGGGGCTTTCCCCTTCCGATCGTCGGCGTAGCTGTAGGCGTCCACGGCTGGTGGATGATCTTGGTCGTCGTCGGAGGAGGTTGAGCTGCTGTTGTCAGAGTCAAAGTCCAAGAGGACGATCAAGCCCTTCATCCGGTGGATAGCCCCGTTCTCCTGCCGCTTCAACTTGGCGACCCGAGCTGCCTCGTCGCTGCCTCCTTCGCCTCCCACTCTGACTGCTCTATGGCCAGCCAGAGCGCCTTTGCGTTCTTCCGTCGGAGGCGGCGAGCGTCCGTCTCCACCGTCGTGAGCGACTGGTAGTAGACCAATGTGAGGAGCCGCTCGTCCTTGTCGGGCTTCACCGGCATCCTGCGGTGACTGCGCACGGACCGCTCTGCGCCACCTCCCTCTGCCACAGCGCTGTCCTGCTGGAGCTGAGCGCGGGCCGGGAGGGTCCAACTCGGGCGTCCGCACTGCAATGGCGCGGGGGCTGCGGCGACGCTGCAGATCTGGAGCTGCCCCCGGTGTCCACCTTGGACAACTCCAATGCAATGTGGAGGGCCAAGTCTGCGTCGACGTCAACATCGAACCCGGAGTGGCTGTCGGAGCTAGACATTGCCCTAGAATGGATCTGAATCGGAGAGAGGGGGGGGGAGAAGAGGGCGGAGCGAGAGAGGGGAGTGATCGAGCCAGGGTTCTGAGCGAGGAGCCGAATGGTTTTTTGGTGGGGCAGTCGTGGGTCGGTGGTGGGCCGGGCTTGTTAGCTCCGACGTGGCGGGTGTGCCCGGGCCGCCCCATATCTACCCCATATTTGGGCTAGATATGAGGGGTGCCGAAAAGCCCGGACGTTTGAGGCCAGTTTGAGGCGCCTGAGTGGGTCATTTCTTTATGACTGGTTAGCCCGCCCGGGCGTTTGAGATGGGTATGGGGCGTCCAGCTGTAGATGCTCTGATAGCAACTCTAGCAGATGTTGTATAACCACGCCGGCCCACATATCTCGGGTGGATTTACGTCGTATTTCCCATATTGCGGCCAAAATAGATGAGGTATATTTGGCCCGGCCCGTAAAAATATACGAGCGGCCTGCAAAACTGCCCCCGGGCAGCTATATCTGCTGGCCGCGAGGCGATTCAGGGTTCCCGGCTCCTCCTCTGCCGCCTCCGTTTCCAAACACCGTCAAGAGATCATGTGGCGGCCCTTCCATTTCCTTCAGATCGATGGCCGGAGTGGGAGAAAGCGGTGGTGGGGTGCGTGATATGGTTCACTACACGTAGCACCATATACTCTACGAGGCTCCGTCCACAAATAAATACATGATAAATGGCTTGAGTATCTTTTTGTAGAACGTGCGGGTATTAATGATTCCGAACACCTCGAGAACGCCCTTTTACTTAGGCGTCGCCCCCTTATTTTTTCTGTTGTTTTATTTATGTTTGTACCTTCGCTTAGATGTTGATACAAACCACCATTATTATCGTTCTGTTAGCAATCTATGAATAGATTATTTCCTGATAACGAACTCGATGTGAATGTAACCGCGCATGTGACGACATAGCTGCGGGGTTGGTAGTTGCCAATGCAATCGCTACCTGTGGGACCGACATACTCCACTTACCGTGAATTGCAATAGCCATGTGCCTTGCAGGTCATGAGACATCACCCGTTTGCTCGGCCTCCCATTGCATGTCTATCTCCTCGGCTTCGGTGAGGTAGAACTGCTCCTTCTCCTCCTCCGTTCCAAATCCATCATGCTCAATCTTCATGCCCAGCCTCCCACAGGCCCTCCACCTCCTCGGCTTGGGCGAGGTGGAACTACCCTCCGCCTCTTCCATCCAAAAATCCGCCGGTCTCAAATTCCATGCCTCCCGCCCCCTCTTCGGCCTCCTCTTCCTTCTCCTCGTCCTCCGCAAGGCAAGGACACAGTGTGCCTCCGCAGCGCGACGTTCCCACACGATCTCTGACCTGATGTTCGGGTGTTATCATTTTGTAATAGGTGATCTTCTTCTGGACCATGGCGAATGACGAGGTTGGATCAGAATGTGATAGGGGATCTGATGATGGCACAAACAGGGCAGGGAGGGAAATGGGGCAGCTAGGATTTTCCCTCGCTATAACTCAAATAACTAGGTTCCTGGCCCATTGGACGGCACACCATAGCAGCGCCATGAATGCGGACACAAAACGGGCGACCTTCCCGACAATCTGAAGGACGTCCATGTGGGTCCCTCCTGTCAAGTCGATGTGACAGAGGTGCGCGGGCGTCCCCCTATTTGCCCCACATATGGGCTGGATATAAGGGATGCCACACAACCCGGACGTATGGGCTGGATTTAGGGGTCCTGGTTGGGTGGTGCTTTTCATTCTGGACGGTGTCCGGGCTGCTTGCTCAGATGTTTGGGTGGGTGGGGGGAGGAATTGTGCTTCATTTACACATGCTCTTAGGGCATCTCCAACGGTGTACCCGAATCAATCCCTAAAACGTTTTGGACATGCCTGCCCCGGCAATTTTTGCCATCCAACATCCTACACTCCGCTGCCCTCGTTGCCGACAAGGGCAAGGCAGGGGGCGGGCGGACTAGGGTGGTGTCTGTGGTCGACGCGGCCCTGCGCTAGGAGGTGGACAAAGTCGGTCAGATGCGCCGCGAGGAGTGCTTCCAGAAAGGCTCCAAAATTGCTGACGCTCAGATGGCCGAAATGGAATTACAGGAGTACCAGAAGACTGCAGACCCGAGTGATTTGTTACGAGCCAAGAAGCCCGCCACAGAGTCAGCATTTCAGTCGGTCGGTGAGACAAAACATGTTCACATCCACCCAACTGACCCCAATGCGGCTCCGACCAATATTTCCACTACACTCGACTCTAAATAGGAAGAAGCGCTCATCCAGTTCCTCCGTGAGAACTGGGACATCTTTGCATGGAAGCCTGCTGACATGCCGGGTGTTCCCAGGGGACTGGCTGAGCACCGCCTTCGAGTCGACCCAAAAGTCAAACCAGTTAAGGAACATCTTCGACGGTCCGCCGTCCAGAAGAGAAAGGCCATTGGCGAAGAGGTGGCTCGACTCTTAGCAGCAGAGTTCATTCGCGAGCTCTACCACTCTGATTGGCTCGCCAATGTTGTAATGGTCCCCAAGAAGGACAAGTCGTTGCGCATGTGCATCGATTTCAAACATATCAATCGGGCCTGCCCGAAAGATCATTTCCCTCTTCCTCGCATAGACCAAATAGTCGACTCGACCGCAGGATGCGAGAGGTTGTCTTTTTTAGATGCTTACTCCGGATACCATCAGATCCGTCTGTATGGACCCGATGAAATAAAAACAGCTTTCATCACCCCGTTCGGGTGCTTCTGTTATGTCACCATGCCTTTCGGTCTCAAGAATGCCGGAGCTACATTCATGAGAATGATTCAGAAGTGCCTGATCACTCAAATCAGTCGGAATGTAGAAGCATACATGGATGATATAGTGGTCAAGTCGCGAAAAGGTTCCGACCTGCTGACTGACCTTGCTGAAACATTTGCCAATCTCAGGAGGTATGATATCAAGCTTAATCCGTCGAAATGCACGTTCGGGGTCCCTGGAGGAAAGTTACTCGGTTTTCTCGTTTTCGAACGAGGAATCGATGCTAACCCTGAAAAAGTTGGCACTATACTCCGAATGAACCGCCCGTGCGTGTGCACGACGTCCAGAAACTTACTGGATGCTTGACCGCTTTAAGTCGATTCATCTCCAGGCTCGGTGAAAAGGCACTGCCTCTTTACCGACTGATGAAGAAGTCAGACAAGTTCGAGTGGACTCCAGAAGCTGATGCAGCGTTTGCAGAGCTAAAAGCCCTGCTCTCCACCCAGCCGGTGCTTGCTGCCCCTGTCAGCAAAGAGCCATTGTTGCTTTACATTGCAGCCACTGGACAAGTCGTTAGTACCGTTCTTACGGTCGAGCGGGAAGAGGAAGGGAAAGCCTTCAAAGTTCAGCGCCCAGTTTATTACCTTTCTGAAGTTCTGACCCCGTCAAAGCAAAGATACCCTCACTATCAGAAGCTTGTTTACGGGATTTACATGACCACGAAGAGGGTTGCTCATTATTTCTCTGATCACTCCATTACAGTCGTCAGCGACGCCCCGTTATCAGAGATTCTTAATAACAGAGATGCAACCGGCCGAGTGGCAAAATGGGCAATTGAACTTCTTCCTCTTGGTATCGAGTTCGAGGCAAAGAAAGCTATCAAGTCCCAAGCAATAGCCGATTTCCTCACCGAGTGGACTGAACAACAACTTCCGACTCAAGTTCACTCGGAACACTGGACTATGTTTTTTGATGGCTCCAAGATGCTGAACGGGTCCGGTGCGGGGGTTGTACTTGTTTCCCCACGAGGAGATAAGCTCAAATATGTCCTCCAGATTCACTTTGATTCCTCCAACAATGAGGCAGAATATGAAGCACTCCTATATGGATTACGTATGGCCATTTCACTCGGCGTCCGTCGCCTTATGGTCTATGGCGACTCAGATCTGGTTGTTAATCAAGTGATGAAAGAGTGGGATGTCCGAAGCCCAGCCATGACGGGATATTGCAATGCGGTGAGAAAGTTGGAAAAGAGATTTGAGGGGTTAGAGCTCCATCATATACCCCGATTGAAAAACCAAGCTGCAGATGACTTGGCAAAAATTGGGTCCAAAAGAGAAGCCATCCCCAGTGACGTTTGTTTAGAGCACATCCGTGCGCCATCGGTACAGGAAGATCCTTTCACAGAAGAACCTCCGTAGCCAAAGAGCGCCAACGATCCGACTGAAGTGGAGATTCCAGCCGTGGTCGACCTGATTATGGAAGTTGTAGTCATCACTCCCGACTGGACAAAGCCTTACATCGCGTATATTATGAGGAAAGAGCTCCCAGAAGATGAAGAAGAGGCTCGACAGATCGTCCGTCGATCCAAGGCCTTTACAGTAATCAAAGGGCAGTTGTACAGAGAAAGCGCGACTGGAGTTGGCCAGAAGTGCATCACGCCAGAAGAAGGCCAGGTAATTCTTGAGGATATCCACTCGGGGACTTGTGGCCATCATGCGTCCTCTCGGACTATTGTGGCTAAAGCATACCGAGCGGGATTTTACTGGCCGAGGGCGAATGAAATGGCAAAAGACATAGACGACAAGTGCGAAGGGTGTCAATTTTATTCCAACATGTCACACAAGCCCGCCTCTGCTCTGAAGACCATTCCACTTGTCTGGCCCTTCGCTGTTTGGGGGCTAGACATGATCGGACCGCTGAGAACTGGTAGAAGCGGCTTCACTCACTTACTGGTCGCAGTCGACAAGTTCACCAAGTGGATAGAAGCTAAACCCATCAAGAACCTCGATGCAAGCACTGCTATCAGTTTCATCAGGGAGCTGATATTCAGATATGGGGTTCCACATAGTATCATCACGGACAATGGATCAAACTTCGATAACGACAGATTCAAAGCCTTTTGCACTTCCCAGGGCACGCGAGTCGACTATGCCTCAGTTGCCCATCCTCAGTCGAATGGGCAGGCAGAGCGTGCGAATGGCCTCATCCTCAAAGGTCTGAAACCTCGATTGATGCATGATCTCAAGCACGCGGCAGGAGCTTGGGTCGACGAACTTCCGTCAGTTCTTTGGGCATTAAGGACCACTCCTAATCGATCGACTGGAAGAACGCCATTCTTTCTGGTCTACGGGGCTGAAGCGGTTCTTCCGAGTGATCTGCTCCACAACGCACCTCGGGTCAAACTATACTCTGAAGCAGAAGCGGAACAAGCTCGACAAGACGCAGTCGACCTCTTGGAAGAAGAGAGGGAGATGGCCCTAATCCGCTCGACTATCTACCAGCAGGACTTACGTCGATTCCACGCGAGAAACGTGAAGAGTCGAGCCTTTCAGGAAGGAGACTTGGTCCTCCGAGTGGATCAGCAAAAACCTCACAAGCTCGCTCCGACTTGGGAAGGCTCTTTCATCGTCACCAAAGTCCTCCACAACGGAGCATATCACCTCTACAACGTTGATCGCCGGATCGACGAGCCTCGAGCTTGGAACGCGGAGTTGCTCCGTCCTTTTTACACTTGAAAAAAAAAAGAAACTCACTCGACTGAGATGTAATAAAAGTACCTCTGTAGTTCTTTTACCTAAAGCAAGAATGTTATAATTTTCGCAGAAGATTGCTATTTCTTTTTCGAAATTTCCCTCAGTGGGTGACTTAGCCGCGAATCCGTTTTGCCTAAGTTTGTAAAAAAATCCCACCGAGTGGAGAGCCAGCCTCCCACTCGGGGGCTTAGCCGCGAACCCGTTTCGCCTAAGTTTGTAAAAATCCCACCGAGTGGAGAGCCAGCCTCCCACTCGGGGGCTTAGCTGCAGTCCAAGTACTCGCCTAAGTATTCAAAAATCCTACCGAGTGGAGAGCCAGCCTCCCACTCGGGGGCTTCGCTGCAGTCCAAGTACTCGCCTAAGTATTCAAAAATCCTACCGAGTGGAGAACCAGCCTCCCACTCGGGGGCTTAGCTGCAGTCCAAGTACTCGCCTAAGTATTCAAAAATCCTACCGAGTGGAGAGTCAGCCTCCCACTCGGGGGCTTAGCTGCAGCCCAGTGCTCGCCTAAGTATTTAAAATTCCTACCGAGCGGAAAGCCAGCCTCCCGCGAAGTTAAACTCTCATTCTTATCCTTCAGAAGCTACGTTCAAAAATCCTACCGAGTGGAGAGCAGACCTCCCACTCGGAGGCTTAGTTGCAGCCCAGCGCTCGCCTAAGTAATTCAAAATCCTACCGAGTGGAGAGCAGACCTCCCACTCGGAGGCTTAGCTGCAGCCCAGCGCTCGCCTAAGTAATTCGAAATCCTACCGAGTGGAGAGCAGACCTCCCACTCGGAGGCTTAGCTGCAGCCCAGTGCTCGCCTAAGTAATTCGAAATCCTACCGAGTGGAGAGCAGACCTCCCACTCGGAGGCTTAGCTGCAGCCCAGCGCTCGCCTAAGTAATTCAAAATCCTACCGAGTGGAGAGCAGACCTCCCACTCGGAGGCTTAGCTGCAGCCCAGCGCTCGCCTAAGTAATTCAAAATCCTACCGAGTGGAGAGCAGACCTCCCACTCGGAGGCTTAGCTGCAACCCAGCGCTCGCCTAAGTAATTCAAAATCCTACC
The DNA here is from genome assembly GCA_032464435.1 of Aegilops umbellulata. Taxonomy (NCBI): domain Eukaryota; kingdom Viridiplantae; phylum Streptophyta; class Magnoliopsida; order Poales; family Poaceae; genus Aegilops; species Aegilops umbellulata. Next base: position 483,696,825 of record CP136059.1, on the reverse strand, counting down.
GAGTGGAGAGCAGACCTCCCACTCGGAGGCTTAGCTGCAGCCCAGCGCTCGCCTAAGTAATTCAAAATACTACCGAGTGGAGAGCAGACCTCCCACTCGGAGGCTTAGCTGCGGCCCAGTGCTCGCCTAAGTAATTAAAAATCCTACCAAGCGGAGAGCAGACCTCCCACTCGGAGGCTTAGCTACAGCTCAGTGCTCGCATAAGTCATTTTCAGTAAAAGTCGAGCCAAATCCCACTCGGCGGATAAATCACGAAGATATTCAACGATAAATAAAGTCTGGACGAAGATCAAAATGTCCTGGTCCGCAGATAAAAGTACTCGAGCTTCCAGCTCGACAGAGTTTATCGGTTACATAAACCACTCGGCATTCCGAGGCAAATTTAAAAGCGAGACACGGCTGTTTTTTTACTCCTCCGGCGGAGGACTGGATGGTGCAACAAACTCGTCCAAATCAATCCCGTCTGAGATGCGAGTGGCAGCAGCAATGAAGGTTTCCATGAAGTCCTGGAAATTGTGCTTCCTGGTATTGGCAACTTGGAGGGCGGCCAACTTCTCTTCTCGCGCCTCCTTGCAGTGGACACGAACCAGCGACAGAGCAACATCGGCACCACACTTGGCAGAAGACTTTTTCCATTCTTGCACTCGACTTGGAACTTCATTCAGTCGAGTGACCAAGGATTCAAGGTCATTCTGAAGCGTCTGTTTGGGCCAGAGTGCAGAGTCGATCCGCGACACTGCAGCCTTCAGTCGAGCAAGATAGTCCACCACGCCAGCAACGCGAGACTCCAACCGGAGAATATTCATGGCAGCTTCGTCCTTCACAGGAGAGTTGATGGGATCCAGGCTGGTCTCCACTCGACCAGTTTCTTTCTCGAAGTTCTGACAGAATTCTGAAAGGTACAGTCCAATATTTTAATTGAATGATGAGTCGACAACGGCAAGTCAATCGAATGAGGGGATTACCTTCAAGCATGAGGAATAGTTTCTTGCCGAGCCCTCCGAGGTAAGCCTCCAGATCCTTTCGCTTCCCCGCCATCGCCGACCTTGTCGGTCAGAGCAATCTTGTCGTTTTTCAATCGACTTGCTTCCTTGTTGGCCGCATCAAGGGCTGACTTCAGCCTGGCATTCTCATCTTCGAGCCGACCAACTGAGGCAAGCTTCTCCTCAGCGAGCTTCATCTTTTCCGAAGCCGCCTTTTGGGCTTCCGCAAGGTCAAGATCCTTCTTCCTCAGAGCCTCCTCCAGTTGGTCCGCAAAACAATAATGAGGACAGGGTTGAGAATAAGCAGAAAAACAGAGGCAGTCGTCGAATCCTCACCAACCATACCTTTCGCGTCATCCTTCGCCTTCTGCAAGTTTTCCTGGGCAAACTTTAAGTCGAGGTTAAGCTGGATTTGTTTCTCCTTCAAATCAGCAAGCTGAGCAACAAGCTCGCAAGACTTCTGCAAAGAGACAATCGACAAAAGACATCAAAGACAAGTTATTTCCGAGTGACTAAAGGAAAGGATGTGACATTTCTAAGACTACAGCCGAATCAAAACATTCGACAGTAGCCTCGGGGACTACACCCAGTGGGTGCACTCAGCGTGCCCCCACCGGTATTTTTCAAAGATTCTGCTCGAACAGTCGACTCATTATTTCCGAGTGACTAAAGGGAGAAGAGAGCATAAAATTCTTTAGACTATAGTCGACCGCCAGCAGTCGACCATAGCCTCGGGGACTACACCCAGTGGGTGCACTCAGCGTGCCCCCACAGGTTTTCTTGATACCACTCGACTTGATCTGATCAGACCGAGTGAAGAAGTTTGAAAGCATAAAGACTATAGTCGACTGCCAGCAGTCGACCATAGCCTCGGGGACTACACCCAGTGGGTGCACTCAGCGTGCCCCCCACAGAAATTCAATCGACACACACACCCCAGTTGGTGTACAAACAGCAAAAATCTTCAGAAAGAAGTAGTTTTCAGATGGTGTTTCATAACGAAACAGACAAGTCGACTTACCTGAACATTATTCTGAAGAGCTGAACTGGCATCATAAGCCGCCTGACCGGCCTCTCGGACCACCTTCACTTGTTCCATCATAATCCCTGCTTGGCGAATGGCTTCCTTAGCAGCGCTCACTGGGTCTTCCGGGACGTGGTGGATAGCAAAGAGAGATGGTGGAGCAACAGTCGACGAAGTGGGTCGAGCACTCGTCAGCGGTACAGCAAAAGTCACCGAAGTCCGAGTAGCATCACCTCCATCCCGAACCATGACCTCAGGCGCCGGGGTAGCTTGTGGAGTCTTGCCGGCCAGAGCCTTCCTGTTCCTCCCCGCCCTCAGCGGCTCTTCATCATCGTCATCAGGGAGGTCAATGACATGAGGAGGAGCTGCAAGAAAAGTTCAACCGACCGGAATGATAAGAAATCAGCAGTCGACCCAGGATAAAGCATCAGCAATCATACCCGGGTTGGAGGTAACAGCATCTTCCATCTCCTGGTCATCGCCCTTGGCGGAAATCTCCGAGGTAGCAGCACTGCAAATTTCAAGAGTCAGTCGACTCGGTCAATGAGTCGACCAAAATCTGTCACATTCAGCAAGAGAAGACAAGTTCAACTCTTTACCCAGAAATGGTGGGAATAGTCATTTTCATCCTGGGCAAGGCCTTGGGGGGCTTGGACGACGTCGCACGCGGATGCTTGGGAGCCTTTTCAGTCGGAGCGGGCGAAGAAGTCCTGGGACGCTTCGACGACTGCCCCTCAGGAGCAGTCGCCTTATCCCACTCCTGCGCAGGGTCGTGTGTAAGCTTGGACCGCCTTTCTGTGCGAGGAGGTTCAGCTTCTTCCTCCTCCTCACTGGAGTGGGCGTCGCCGCTTCCCTCCCCTTCGCCGTCGGACTCCCACTCCTCTGGCTCGTCTCCACTCTCGCCTCCGCTCGCCTCTCCTTCCACAACCTGCTCCTGCGCTCCATTGGGCGTCGAATACATTTCAGTAATTTCCTGGAGAACAACAAACAAGGTAAAGGTCAATCGACTCTCGCGGAAGAGGAAACAAGCAGATTGAATATTATAGGTCAATCGGAGAAAAGTGTTCGTACCCTATCTGGTTGACGAGACTGGTCGAATGGGAGAACTCTCCTGGCTCCTCGAGGATTGTCCTTGTTCCCGGTAATGGCACTCATCCAACTCTCCAGCGTGGCATCGTCGACCTCCTCTGGATGAACCCGAGTATTGTCTTCGGTACCAGAGTACATCCACATCGGATGGCCTCGGTATTGCAGTGGCTGAATCCGCCGTCGGAGGAAGACTTCCAGAAGATCCATGCCAGTCACCCTGTCTCGAATAAGCTGGACTACGCGCTCCATCAACAACTTCACTTGGGCCTTCTCCTCCGGTACCACCTTCAGAGAAGATGGCTTGTCCACTCGACTCATGGAGAAAGGGGGAGCCCAGTCGACTGCCCCGACGTCGACTGGTCTTGGCAGTAGAACCAGGTCGACTGCCATCCTCTAACCGAGTCGGGCAGAGTCATCGCCGGAAAGGCGCTCTTGCCTCTCGTCTGGACTCCGAGTCCCCCGCACATCTGGATCACTTGAGTTCTCTCGTCGTCTGGATTTGTTTTCTTCACCGACTGAGAGCGACAGGTGAATATGTGCTTGAAAAGCCCCAGTGCAGCCGACAGCCCAAGAAATTTTCACACAGCGAAACAAAGGCGGCGAGGTAGACGATGGAATTGGGAGTAAAATGATGGAGTTGCGCCCCAAAAAAGTTCAGAAACCCCCGGAAGAAAGGACTCGGCGGCAGAGAAAACCACGATCTACATGAGTGGCCAGAAGAACACACTCACCCTACTTTGGCTGCGGTTGCGTCTCCGTTCCCGGGAGCCTTGCCGACCCGTGGGGGATCAGTCCCTCGTCGGCTAGATTGGCGAGATCCTTCTCGGTGATGGTCGAGCGGATCCAATCTCCCTGGACCCAACCCCGCGGCAGCTGGGACCGAGACGAGGATCCGCCCCGGCTTGACGCCCTCCCCTTCGCCGTCGCCGTTGCCTTCTTCGCCCGCTCCAAAGCCGCGGTCTTCTCCTTCCCCATCGTCGCCGGCGAGATTGGTGCGAGGCGGCGGCGCGGAGAAAGCTGCAGGCACTACGAAGAGATTTGGAAGCGAAGGGAGACGAAGATTGTGTTGGCACTGTTCAAAATGCGCCCGCCCGGCGCCTTAAATAAGGCTGCTTCCGAGTGGCTGACTGGTAGGCCCAGGCAATCTGTCAAATCCCGCAACAGGCGCGCGAGCGATACGTGGCGAAAAAGGCGGCGCGAAGATCGAGGCGTCATCGTCTCGTCCCATCCGAGTGCCGCGGTTTTCTCCGCTTCGCGCGCTTCCCAAAAATCGGATCCCGTGAAATCCGCTAACCGCAGAGCAACCAACCTGACAACGGTCTCCGCCGATCTGTCACTCGGAGATCTTCAAGGCTACGAAGTTCACTCGACAAAACGCAAAGAATGGATCAAGGCGACTGAAAGAGAATTTGAAGCCATCACTGCAAGGCCCTTAATCCAGAGCAAGACACACTTTCAACACGAGAAGCGGGTCGGAAGACTATCAAACTCCTTCCTCACTCAAACCTCGATCCATTCAGGGGCTAATGATGAAGTCATGTATCTGGGATAGGGTCATGGGCCTGCCCAAGGGTACCCTCCCCAAGGTCACTTACTAAAAGAGGCTGCCTACGAGTCGACCTGGCAAGCATTCACTCGACTAACATGGAGACACTCGACCATAAAGATTCACTCGACCATCGAAAGAACAGGAGCCACTCCGCATCCAAACGGTCTGTAATTTAATAGCCTTTATAGCCTTAATAAGCACTTTATGCAAGACGTTACCAGTAACGCCCTGCCTTAATGTACCTTAAAACCCTTCATTACGTGGGCTGGCTGGGGTCTGGGCGAACTCTATATAAGCCACCCCCCTCCACAGGAAGAAGGGTTCACATCTTTGTAACACACACGCATATAATCCAGTCGACCGCCTTCGGGCTCCGAGACGTAGGGCTATTACTTCCTTCGAGAAGGGCCTGAACTCGTTAACTCCTTGCGTGTACAACTACTCCAGAGTTAGGATCTTGCCTCTCCATTCCTACCCCCCATTCTACTGTCAGACTTAGAACCACGACACATCTAAGTTCCAACTAGGAGCTATGCCAATGGTTCAACGCCTTCGCTTTGGTCTCTGAGTGAGTGACATTCTCAGTCCTGAGTTCGATTTGAGCATAAGGAACCTTCCTTCGCTCAAGCAACTCAGAATTGATCTTTTCAATGAGGGAAACAGACCTGAGGATTATTCTCAAGCCATGGACGTGCTGAGGCGTGTGGCAGATGAGCATCCCAAAAGCCCCACCCTTCGTGCCGATAAATATTGACATGATGGAGAGGTACTACTGTCGTTTCTGCATTTAATTCAGTTCCCTGTTTCTTTTGGCTTGTCTAACAATTGTTTCTTTGAATTTCAGGCCGAGTCGAGTCGAGCCGAGCGATGAACAAAATCTTGCGTCCTGAAGGTACTAATTCTGTCCAGTCGTTTTCTACATCACGCATGTGTTAGTTAGTAACTAGTACTTGCATTATTCTTTCAGCATCTTCTTCAGCTCTCCACTGTCTGTTTACTTCAGCATCTTCCTTGTGCAACCTGCACTGTATGTGATTCTTTGTCTCTGCCTTTGGTTTCAGCTAGCAGGAGGTGATTTCGTCGGCGGCATCGACTCTATCGTGCAAGTCTCCATCTTCCCATCCCGGCCCCAGTTGCATGTTTCAAAGCTTCTGCATCTTCAATTCATGTTCTTTCTATGTCATCGAGATGAACTTCTGTGTCATCGAGATGAACTTCTGTGTGCTTTTGCATGTACTGTTTATTTGCTGAACCTGGTTTGCTCAGTGTGTAATAAGGCTAGTTTGGTGGTGCGCCAGGTTTTTTGTCCCTTAGGTTATGTTCCCAGCGAACGTAACTAGAGGGTTTTCCTGGTGTGCGTCGAACTCAGCGAACCTATTTCCCTTTCTATTGTTGTGTTGAATACTGTCCACATTCTTGTAAGATAAAATTGCATGATCCTCTATTATGTTCTTGCTTTCCTCGGTTCAGGAACCATTACATTTTTAGGGTCCTCAGTTTTACTGCCTGAAAGCTAGCTAGCTCACGATTGAACTATCCTCTTTTCACTTTCCTTCCAAATGAGTAGTTTATGATGTACAACTTCACTTTTTAATGATTTGCCTGGCGCCGATGCTGCCTCCATGGCTGCTGCTTTAAGGCTCCTTATTAATTTCTTTCCAAAATCGATAGAACAAAGGCGTAGTCAGTTCATTTATTTGAATGCTTTACTTTCTAGTGGTACAAATGCCAACTAATTTTCTTCATCAGCAGTGAGCTGATCAGTTATTAGTTTAGTTCAGAGTTAGTGTACCACCGACGACAACACGGTGGTGTACTTTTGGTTTTTACATTAAGATCTCAAGCAGGAACTTCTGAGAAGAAGGACAATATAAGATCTCACTATATTTGCCAAAACCATGGCGCACAGCAAGCTGAAGGTACTTCAGCTTAGTCTATACAGAGTCACAATTATAGCACATTTAGGTATATTATATATGCACCAATAGTTTCACTTGTGAATTTTCTTATAGTGTCACAAAAGAATCTTCCCAAATCTGAAATTTGAACAAGTCTAACTAGAAATGGCCACGGTTAGCCTTCACTTATTGAATTTCTAGGGTAAATCACAGAGAATAGCTCACCTAGAAGCCACGTGCCGCCAGTGACCCCCGCCGTCGCGATCTAGCCTTGCGGCAGCTAGGGAACTCGCCGGTACTGCCCTCTTGGCTACTGCTAAATGGAGCGCCGACGAGCCACCGTCCACAGTCCACTGGAGTAAAAATCGCTCCGGAGGGGTCGCCGCCATAGATCCCCTGCCGCCGATGAGCGACCGATCAATTCGGCTTCAGCTTCCTGTTTCTTATTCACGAGCCTGTGGCCTGCTGCGCTGGCCAGATGTGGCCCAACTAAGAGAAAGACTAAATGGGCCTATGGCTATTACAGGAAAAATAAATTAGAAAATCATATTTTTTGCGGGTGAGAAAATCATTTTAAAGTATCAAAAATTCCGAACACAAATATACATGATCATGCAGATGTATGCTACATTCTTGTATAACTTCGTGATGAAATATGCTTTAGTGTGAACCGTAAAAAACCAAAATTTTGGACTTTTATGGTGAATAGCATGTGCTAGAAATACATGATTTTTTTGTGTAGCTTTCATCAAAACGTATTTCATCATGAAAATTTACAGAGAAGTAGTATACATTCCTAGATTCATTTGTAATTTTTTTTCAGAATTTTCAAAACCTGAAAAATATGTTTTTAGCTTTTATCTAGAAAAGGACAAGCCCCAGCAGGCATTTCCGTACAATGAGGTCTTTTTTTTTGAAGATGTACGCCCGTAGGCATACGTTACTTGCATTCATACGAGTAAGGAAAAAGTACAGATACACATACAAGTATGGAAATATAAGAAGGATACAGGCAATGGCACCATCGCACCCAAACCACAAAGAAGCCCCTCACAAAATTGAAATCACAGAAAATCCCACGAAGGTCTTCATCTTCCTCACGGACATGGAGCGCCCAAATCCTCCACCATTTCCGAAGAAGGTGAGCGTCGTCAGCCGGGACGAACCATAGAGCTGAAGAAACCCCTTGCCAAGAGGCGTTGATGAACCGCAGCAGCCACCAGCTCCGTTGAACTGGATCTAGATCGATTTGAACCATCGGTCGGAGGCAAAGTCCCTCCTGGACTAGCTCCCCGAGCTTCTTCAGCGCCGGATCCGGAGATAAAACCAAACCACCTCTGAAGGGGCGGCCAGATCCTCTGGTCTCTTCCACAAGCCCTTGATAGCACCTGCCGCCATCCTTCACGAGCAGCTCGCCACCACCGCCATCCTGCGGGGTTGGGGCCGCATTGCTACGCTTGCTCGGAACGTGCCAGGTGGTCTTGTTGTAGGTTACTCCGGGCGTGCTTGACTGTGTCCGGACGTTTAATGGCCGGACTGGAGAATTGCCTTGAGAGGCTGCTTTGTATTTCCGCTGCGAGAGCCGCCGTATGCTCCTCCGTTCGGAAAAAGCGTTCGGTGTTTCCATTGACCGTACTGACTCCTCGAGGGCCTGGCATCTTGAGCTTAAGGTATGCGTACTGCGGTACCGCATTGAACTTGGCAAATGCGGTTCGCCCGAGCAGTGCGTGATAGCCACTGCGGAACGGGACTATGTCGAAGATTAACTCCTCGCTTTGGAAATTATCCGGAAATCCGAAGACCACTTCAAGTGTGACTGAGCCTGTACAGTTGGCCTCTACACCTGGTATGACGCCTTTAAAGGTCGTTTTAGTGGGTTTAATCCTCGAGGGATCGATGCCCATTTTCCACACTGTATCCTGGTAAAGTAGGTTCAGGCTGGTGCCGCCGTCCATAAGGACTCTAGTAAGGTGAAATCCGTCAATAATTGGGTCTAGAACCAATGCGGCGAATCCGCCATGACGGATGCTAGTGGGGTGGTCCCTTCGATCAAAAGTGATCGTGCAGGAGGATCATGGGTTGAACTTTGGGGTGACTAGCTCTAACGCATATACATCCCTGAATGCACGCTTCCGCTCCCGCTTGGGAATGTGGATTGCGTATGTCATGTTCATCGTCCGCACGTGTGGGGGGAAACCCTTCTGTCCACTGTTGTTCGGCGGCCGGGGCTCCTCCTCGTCATCGCTATGCAGCCCCTTTTCTCTATTTTCGGCATTTAACTTGCCTGCCTGCTTGAACACCCAACAATCCTTGTTGGTGTGATTGGCTGGCTTTTCAGGGGTGCCATGTATCTGGCACGAGCGGTCGAGTATTCGGTCCAAACTGGACAGGCCCGGAGTATTTCTTTTGAATGGCTTTTTTCGTTGACCGAATTTAGAGCCTCTGAATCCAGCATTAACTTCCGTATCCTTAGTGTTGTCGCTGTTAATGCGGCGCTTTTGCTTGTTGCGACGCGACCTGCCACTGTTGTCCTTGGTATCCGAATTATCAGGGCTCTTGGTCATGTTATTGCTACGAGCCAGCCAGCTGTCTTCTCCCGCGCAAAAGAGGGTCATGAGTGTCGTGAGGGCGGCCATGGATTTCGGCTTTTCCTGTCCTAGGTGCCGGACAAGCCACTCGTCACGGATGTTATGTCTGAAGGCTGCTAGGGCCTCTGCATCCGGACAGTCGACGATCTGATTTTTCTTGGTCAGGAACCGTGTCCAGAATTGTCTGGCCGATTCCTCTGGCTGCTGAATTATGTGGCTTAGGTCATCGGCGTCTGGTGGTCGCACATAGGTGCCCTGGAAATTGTCGAGGAATGCGGTTTCCAGGTCCTCCCAACAGCCAATTGATTCTGCTGGCAAGATGTTGAGCCAATGCTGAGATGGTCCTTTAAGCTTTAGTGGGAGGTATTTGATGGCGTGTAGATCATCGCCGCGGGCCATGTGGATGTGAAGGAGATAATCCTCGATCCATACCGCAGGATTTGTTGTGCCATCGTATGATTCGATGTTTACGGGTTTGAAACCCTCTGGGATTTGATGATCCATTACTTCGTCCATGAAGCATAGTGGGTGTGCGGCGCCTCTGTACTGGGCTATGTCACGACGTAGCTCAAATGAGCTTTGCCTGTTGTGTTCGGCCCGGCCGGATTTGCTGTATCCGGCGTGACGGTTATCGTCTCGAGTCGTGGGGCGCCCACGCGATCCGTAGATCGATCTTGTTTGCCTTGCCTTGTCCTCCAACATGTCGCGCAGGTCTAGCGCGTTTCCCCGTGCCTTGGTATTATTTGAGCGACGCCGGGGTGCGGCTTGAGCGGAGGGCCGTGAGACCTCTCTGTCACGGCCACGAGGTGGCCGATCGGCCGCGTCATGCGCTGGTGATGTAGGTTTAGGTGCTTCCTCCTCTAATCGGGGTAGCATCCTGCGCTTTGGGTAACTTTTGGAGGGGCGTTCGAGTTCATACTCTTCGGCCGCTAGGACTTCAGTCCATCTGTCGGCTAGCAAGTCTTGATTAGCTCTAAGCTGTTGCTGTTTTTTCTTGAGGCTGCTCGCCGTGGCCATAAGCCTGCGCTTAAAGCGCTCTTGTTCGGCGGGATCCTCGGGCATGACATATTCGTCGTCGTCGAGGCTTGCCTCGTCTTCGGAGGGAGGCATGTAATTATCGTCCTCGACCTCTCTGTCTGCCGCTCTCTCATGAGGGCTGGCTTCTCCATCCTCCTGTGCTGAATCTTGCTGGAGGGGGTTTTCTTCGGCACTGTCCGGGGTGTTATTATCTCCCATGCCGGAATCATCATTTTTGCTTTGGCGGGATTTAGAGCGGCGCCGCTGACGCCGGTGCTTAGGCTGCTTCTTGGAGGGGTCATCCTCCGCTGTTCCATCGCCATTGCCTTCTTTTGGGGTGTCCACCATGTATATATCATACGACGAGGTGGCTTTCCAGTGCCCTATAGGTGCTGGTTCCTGTTCGTCTCCTACATCATCGTCCATACCGTCGATGTCTTCGGAGTCAAAGTCGAGCATGTCGGTTAAATCATTGACAGTGGCTACAAAGTGGGTGGTGGGTGGGCTTTGAATTTCTTCGTCATCCGCATCCCAACCTTGCTGACCATAGTCCGGCCAGGACTCTCCTGATAAAGAGAGAGACTTTAGTGAGTTCAGAATGTCGCCAAAGGGCGAGTGCTGAAAGATGTCCGTGACGGTGAACTCCATGATCGGCGCCCAATCGGATTCGACTGGCAGGGGCGCGGAGGGTTCGGAGTCCGGAGAGCAGTCTGGCACCTTGGAGCCACGGGCTTCGCAGAGAATAGGGATGGTGTTCGGCTCGATCGCCGTAGAGATTGTAGCCCCCGGGGCGGTGTCCAGCCACCTGTCCTCGATTGGCGCAGTCGGCTCCGAGCTAAGGGTCGGAGCGGACACGGGTGCGGCCTTCAGGGCACTGTTCGGCGGCAGAGCTGGATCATGCCCGCCGTGACAGTGCGGCGCGCCCGGCTGTGGCTCGAAGCCGTCGAAGATCAAGTCCCCGCGGATATCTGTCGTGTAGTTCAAATTGCCAAATCTGACCTGATGGCCAGGGGCGTAGCTTTCGATCTGCTCCAGATGGCCAAGCGAATTGGCCCGCATTGCAAAGCCGCCAAATACGAAGACCTGTCTGGGGAGAAAAGTCTCACCCTGGATCGCATCGCCGTTGATGATCGGAGAAGCCATCGGCCTAAAAGTGACGACACAGAGGAACTCTCAATGAAAGCACCAATGTCGGTGTCAAAACCGGCGGATCTCGGGTAGGGGGTCCCGAACTGTGCGTCTACGCGGATGATAACAGGAGACAAGGGACATGATGTTTTTACCCAGGTTCGGGCCCTCTCGATGGAGGTAAAACCCTACTCCTGCTTGATTAATATTGATGATATGGGTAGTACAAGAGTAGATCTACCACGAGATAAAGGAGGCTAAACCCTAGAAGCTAGCCTATGGTATGATTGTTGTTGTTGTGTCCTACGAACTAAAACCCTCCGATTTATATAAACACCGGAGAGGGCTAGGGTTACACAGAGTCGGTTACAATGGTAGGAGATCTACATATCCGTATCGCCAAGCTTGCCTTCCACGTCAAGTAAAGTCTCATCCGGACACGAGACGAAGTCTTCAATCTTGTATCTTCATTGTCCAAGAGTCCGGCCAAAGGTATAGTCCGGCTATCTGGACATCCCCTAATCCAGGACTTCCTCAACACCTCTCACACTTCATGCTGCAAAGACCACATCAGCCGCCTCCATCGTAGAGTCGGCCGTCCCATCCCCTTGCCTCTCTCTTCCTTCCCTCACATGTACCGCATTGAGTCTTCCTTCCAATACTCCACCCTTTCTCGAACCTTTGTCGAGTTTCTTTGCGGGTCCAAAGGTGAAGCCGCTGGTTGCCAGTGGTGGTGGTTGGAGGTGGTGCAGTCGGGTGCGATAGGTTAGGTGGGATAGTAATGGGATGTGAGGAATTTTACATTTCCTCATTAGGGTCGACAAAATCTACAGAATGGCTATGTCGGCCATGATTACCAGACTTGAGGAAGAAGATGTTTTGGATGACGAACTTGGGCATGGTAGAAAGGGAGAACTCGGGGAGGTGGTACAGGCACCGAAGATTGGAAGAAGCCTGATGAAGAAAGGCAAGTCCCCATCACCCCCACTTTGCGGTGCAACAGGCCATGGCATGCCCATCCTAGAGCCTCGCAAAGATGGTCGCGGGCGCTTTGCCCTGGAGGTTAAGGAGCAGCCAACGGAGTAGAGAGCGTGTTGTCCTGGTTGTTGTGACACCCCGCATCACGTCACGTCGAGGAAGCCCCCCATCGCCTACTTGGTGAATGATGAAGGAGAATGGGGAGAGAGGAAGACACTTTTAGTATGACATGTGGGACCAGAAACATTATTTTGCCGGTTGGATGCCGCACTAATATTGAATTGTCCATTGAAATGTGACGTTGCACAAAACCACCTTCCAAATCTCTAGGGTAATTTAAACAGTATCGATAGTTTCATGGTACAGTCTAATCGGTCTCGTAGTTCAGGGTTGTAGACTAAACTAGAGCAAGAGTTTGGGATTGAAATATGCACTTCTCTTTATCTATTACGTCCGTTCTAAAATATATGGTGTATTAATCTCTTTCAAAGTTAAACGACAAACGTATGAATGTTTGGTCAAGTTTCTAGAAAAATATATAAATATTTATATTACCAAATTTGTACAATTTCATCCATCATGGAATATTTTAACTTCTAGGTATTGCACATGTTGATGCTTATTCTACAATCTTGGTCAAACATACTAATGTTTCGATTTCATGAAAATTGATGAAGCAGGATGATTTCTTTGTCCGCTTTGGACTTAAAAAACAAAGCACTTGTAATAATTCCTTTTTTCGTCAAAAGGGGTTTACCGGCATCCCATTTTAAGAAAACGAGGCAGCACTTGTAACTAATTTTCTCCTTAATAAATTTTAGAATTCTGGTCATTTTCGTTCGAGAACAAGCATATACGAGTATATAGGACGCGCATAAATATGATATAGCCACTGGATGCATGAGAACAAGCACACGCATATCACCCAGCTACTTGCGTTTCGGTTTCTTCCTCCCACGCACAAGATGTTAGGTTTAATCTTGATTCATGTATCTGCATGTGTTATTTTCGTTCTGCATGTAGCTTAGCTTAGCGAGTTCACTGGTAGAAAAAAGCCCTTTACTCCCGGTTCGCCACAGCCTTTAGTCCCGGCTGTGCAACCGGGACTAAATATGCGCGACTAAAGACCCCCCCCCCTTTAGTTGCGCCTCTTATGGACCGCGACTAAAGGCCCGTCCACGTAGGCGCCCGTGGTCCGTCGGGGCGGAGGACCTTTAGTCCCGGTTCTCGTGGCCAACCGGGACTAAAGGCCTCCTCCGCAGGATTAGGGTTTCAGCCCCCCTAAACCTGGTTTCTTTTTAATTTGTAGTGTTTTATTTGTTTTATATTTTATTTTGTGTTTTATTTTATTTTTGATGAAGTTTCAGTACACATATTCTACGCTACTATATACATGCATATGAAATTTCAAACAAGAAGAATTCAAGAGGAATATATAATATATATTCAATCTCGGGTGACCATATACAACTTCGAACAAGTTTCCATACACAATTAGGATGGATGACCATATACAACTTCGAACAAGTTTCAATCTCGGGTATGCATATAAATTTCTTCGTCCTCGGTATAGTGTTCTCCTTTAGGATTGATGACTTCCCTCATGAAAAATCCTGCTAATTCTTCTTGAATTGGTCGGAAGCGAGCTTCTGGACTAAGCCTCCTCCGCAAGTTATCCGTCGCGTTCCGCACGCTATCTGATGCCTTCCGCTCAGTGGTGTGTCTCCGGATGTTCTCACAAACATAGTATCCACATAGATTGGTCCCCGGTGGCTGCTTATCCACATTAACTAACTTTCTGAAATCTAGCTCATGTTTGAATTCACCGACAATTTCTTCTGAGAACCGTCTCCAAACCCTACAGGGCAAAGAAAATTAAATGAATAAGGGAGTTATTAGTTACTTGATATTAGGAAATGAACGAAAGAGACCGATCGATATAGAGCTCAAATGATTGAAAATAATTACTTTTACAGCATTTTTCTCATGTCGGCCCAACGCTTTGGATCCGAATCCATAGAGTCCATGATTAGAACTCTGGAGGTGTGAAGTTCAATATTTAGCAGAATCCAATGAAACCTGCGGACACGTTACATGCACAGTCATGCATAACTCATTGATTAGACATACCATGCATGGAGTAAACAAAAGAGAATGGGCACAAGAGAGGAACACTCACCCAAAATGGTAAGGAAATAGAATATTACTTTTGAGTTGATGCTTTCTAAGAAACTTGTACAGGTCTTTCTCCACGTCTTCGGGGTGATGTTGTAACACATATCCATTAACGATATGTGGGTCAATGAACCCAACATCATGGATGTTTCTTATTTTGCATTCCCAAATCTTCAATCTGCATAATAGCGTACGCAACAATATAGTTAGGACAATATATATATATAGTGCAGGCAATGAAGAACGAGATGAGGTAGAAATAAATCACTTACAGAACGTAGCAACTCAGCATAGATTTGTCGAGGTCGCGCAGATTGAACAGCTGGAACAATTCACTCATATGAACTTCTACAGAGTACCGTTTGGTGTGATGCTCATCTGTAACATCCGCATAAACATATTCTTTGTCGGCCCATGTTATGAATTGCTTGTACCAACGTAGCAGATTTCGCATTTGTGGTGGTAGACTCTTTTCCTGCGCAGGCTCGACGAGAGGCCCATTCCGCACATATTGTAATGCTATCTCACATACTGGCGCATCCTCAAGGCCTAAGAAGGCACGAAGAGTCAAACCCATCTCGGACGCTTGTTTCATGGCACCCGCTACAGTCAATCCAAGTGCTGCCGCAGCTGCTATGATCTCGGGGTCCTCTTCCGGACCGGCTTTCACTATGAGCGGGGGGATCGATTGTTTCTTCTGCATCCCGAGCTGGTCAACTTGTTTCCCGCTTTTTTTACTTTCTTCTTTCTCCTCCTTCAATATTTTTGCTTGCCTACGAAGTTCATGTCCATAGTCGTCAGGCATATTCAGCTCGGCTTGGGACGGTGTCGTCAAAAAATCCTTAGCCCACTTCTTTTGCTTCTCAGTGAATACTAGCTTGGGCTCAGGCTCTTTTTTCGCCTTCATATCCGCCTTCCATTTCTCATAATCAGCAGACGCGGCCAATTTGGTTTCAGCTTCACTAAGTTCCCCAGGCCTTGGGAGGAGAGGCTTCAGTGATGGCTCCGGTACCCTTGTGGTCTTAGGTACATAAGGGTCCGGGTTAATAGTCCAGGAGCGGGTTTCCTTGCTGTCCGCCTGCTTCTGCTTCTTCGCCGGAGGTGGATTGGGGGGCGTCGTACCCGCCGGAGGAGGATTGGGGGGCGTCGTACCCGCCGGAGGTTGTGGATCGGGGGACAGCGTCGAATGGCGTGAAGGAGGTGTAGGTGAACCACCACGACCACCACCACCGCCACCACCGCCACCACCACCATCACCATCGGAGGGGGTGGACTTGCTAGCCTTGGCGCCTCGCCTGGAAACACTATGTACTTCTTTTTCCATAGAATGAACTGGCGCTTGACATCTCCAAGTCTTCTCTCCCCTTCGGGTGTAGGTTTGTCAATCTCCAGGTCCTCAAACCCTTGGACTATGTCTTCCACCGTGACACGAGCATAGCCATATGCAATGGGGTTGTTGTGGTGGAGTGCTCCAGGTGTACAGGGTAAAGCACTGCCGCTAGCTACCTTCGTGGAAACGTTCCCCACGGGATAATGCAGATCACATTCTTTCATCTCCTTTACATCATCCACGGGGTAGTGAGGCTCCGATGCACGAATCTCGATCATCGGTGCACTAGCACCAGGCGGGGCATCCGTGGAAGCCACGCTGCTTCTCCGCTGCTGGCTTCCGCGATCCGCTTCATGATCTTCATGCGGCCCTGCAGCCGATTTTTCTTTCACTAGTTCATGCACGGTCTGCTTCAACTCATGGAGTTCCGATGCAAACTTCGTCATAAGATCTGCATCCCGGTCCGTCTTTCTCTTACGGCTTCTGTAACAGTACGGGTCATTGTCCTGGGAAAACCCTACTTTCCACGAAACTTTGCCTTTGCCTCGTACACGTCCTCCGTGTTCATCATTCCCGAGGGCTATTGTCAGTGCGTCTTTCTCTCTGTTGAACTTGATCAAGCCCTCTTGAGCTTGGGTCATTGCGTCAATAAGGGCTTGGGTGGGAGCAAACTTTTTCTGCCGGTGAACACACACCCTTGTCTCCGGGTCTAGCGATCCCCCATGCCCGTACCACCAGCTTTTGGCCCTTGGGTCCCATCCCTCTGTACCTAGAGGGATTCCTCGCATCCTTAGGTCCTCCTCCATCTTCTGCCACCTAGGCTCCGAAAGGAGGTATCCTCCTGGCCCCATAATATTATGGTACTTTTTCTTACTCGCATTATCCTTATTTTTTTCGACATTTCCTTGAAATGCTCCGATTGCTTTTGCCTCACAAATTCTGGCCAATCATCTTTCAGTTTCTCATGTTGTCCATTGAAATCCGGAGTCTTACCCTTGTTGACATAGTCACGGGTTAAATTTTTCTTGAAGTTCCGGAATGCTTCGCCCATCTTCTGAAGAGCGAACTCTTTAACTAGCCTCCTCCTCTGACGTCCACCCGGAACCTCGTTACCGAATTCATCGACTTTGTTGTATTCCGGAGGTAGAATGAAATGTTCC
Organism: Aegilops umbellulata; assembly: GCA_032464435.1. NCBI lineage: Eukaryota > Viridiplantae > Streptophyta > Magnoliopsida > Poales > Poaceae > Aegilops > Aegilops umbellulata. Next base: position 483,679,906 of record CP136059.1, on the reverse strand, counting down.
ATAAGCTTTCTCCAGCAATCCTTTTTCGTTCTCTTGTCGACAAAACTGAAACCAAGACGTGCCTTCTTTGGCTCCTTCCATTCCTGGACGGTGATCGGGACGTTGTCTCTAACAACGACTCCGCATTGGTTGACAAACTTTAAGGTGTGCTGTAGGGGCTTGCCGGTTTCACTGACAAATTCAATGGCATATGTTTCTCCTGTTTTCATCGCCTTGGATTTGCCACGCTTTGTCGTACTCGATCCGGAGGGCTAAAAAAGAAAGAGAGTCGCACGCGTTAATACATATGTATTCACATTTCAGTAAGTTTGTATCACGAGAGGCTCTCAATGTATATATATACCTCGCCGGAGGTGGTTGCTACTTGCAATTCAAGATTGTCGGTTGTTGACGGTTGACCTCCGTCGACAATCTCTGTTCCACCGTCAAGGTTCAGATAAGAAGAGACTACATCCTCTTGTTGCTCATATTATGAGCCCGGCACATAAGGAATCTCGTTGTTGATGATGCCCATTAAATAACGTTCAGCCTCCGGATCCCTAAGCGGCTCGGTTCTATCGTCCGCCATATGTCACTCCTACATGTAGTAAAAATTCTTTAAGTATAAATGAATTAAAAAATAAGATTAAGGGGACATAGAGGAGGAGGAATTAAAAAATAAGATTCTTTAAGTAAAAATTCTTTTTTTCTTCTTCTTCCTTTCTTCTTCCTCTTTCTTCTTCTTCCTTTCTTCTTCTTCCTTTTTCTTTCTTCTTCTTTCTTTCTTCTTCTTCCTTTCTTCTTCTTTCTTTCTTCTTCTTCCTTTCTTCTTCTTCCTTTCTTTTTTCTTTCTTCTTCTTCCTTTTTCTTTTTTCTTTCTTTCTTATTCTTCCTTTCTTCTTCCTTTCTTCTTCTTTTTTTCTTCTTCCTTTTTCTTTCTTCTTTCTTTTGGTTTTCATTTGGTTTTCATTTGGTTTTCATTTTTTTTCTTCTTCCTTTTTCTTTCTTGTTTTTTCTTCTTCCTTTTTCTTTCTTCTTTCTTTCTTCTTTCTTTTTTTCTTCTTCCTTTTTCTTCTTTCTTTTTTTCTTCTTCCTTTGTTTTTCTTCTTCCTTTTTCTTTCTTGTTTTTTCTTCTTCCTTTTTCTTTCTTCTTTCTTTCTTCTTTCTTTTTTTCTTCTTTCTTTTTTCTTCTTTCTTTTTTTCTTCTTCCTTTGTTTTTCTTCTTCCTTTTTTTTCTTCCTCCTTTGTTTTTCTTCTTTCTTTTTTTCTTCTTCCTTTGTTTTTCTTCCTCCTTTTTTTGTTTTTTTCTTCTGTTTGTTTTTTTGTTTTCTTCTGTTTTTTTGTTTTCCTTTGTTTTTCTTCTGTTTTTTTGTTTTTTTTCTTCTGTTTGTTTTTCTTCTTCCTTTTTTTCTTCTTTCTTTTTTTCTTCTTACTTTGTTTTCTTCTTCCTTCTTTCTTCTTCTTCCTTTTTCCTTTTTCTTTCTTCTTCTTCTTCCTTTTTCTTCTTCTTTCTTCTTCTTCTGCCGGCGCACGGAGGACGGCAGGCAGGGCCAGCGGGCGGCGGGCGGCGGGCGGCGGGCGGCGGGCAAGGGCAAGGGCGCAGGGCACGGGCGGCGGGCAAGGGCAGGCACGGGCGGAGGCGGCGCTCACTGGGGACGGCTTCGGCGTCGGGGCAGGGCTTCGGCGTCGGCGTCGGCGTTGATCGGCGTCGGGGCAGCGATTCGGCGTCGAGAGAGAGGAGAATGGGAAGTGGCAAAACTGCTAAGTGCAGTATTTATAGACGCACCTTTAGTCGCGGTTGGGGAGGCGGACCGCGACTAAAGATACCCTTTAGTCACGGTTGGGGAGGCGGACCGCGACTAAAGGTACCCTTTGGTCGCGGTCCGCCTCCCCAACCGGGACTAAAGGGTTTTGGCGCCGCTTTCGTTCCCGCGCAGAAAGACCCTTTAGTCGCGGTTGGGGACAACAACCGCGGCTAAAGGGTACCCTTTAGTCGTGGTCAGCCTCCCCAACCGGGACTAAATGTTCTGTGCTTTATTTATTTTGTTTTGTTTTTCTTCTTTTTTTCTTCCTTTTTTCCTTTTTCCTTTTTTCTTCTGTTTTTTCTTCTGTTTGTTTTTTTCTTATGTTTTTTTTCTGTTTGTTTTTTTCTTCTGTTTTTCCTTTTTTCTTCTGTTTTTTCTTCCTTTTTCCTTCTTTCTTCTTCTTCCTTTTTCCTTTTAAAATCAGAAAAATAAAACTAATTCATTTTAAAATCATAAAAATAAAATTATATATCAAAAAAATCAGAAAAATAAAACTAATTCATTTTAAAATCCCTTGAAGGTTTGACAAAAGGTTTGATACATCATTCAGTTCATCGACCAAATACAAAGTTTGGTACAATAAATTATTACACATCAATTCTTCCCTTGTGTCCCTGCTTGCTTATGATTGTGCCGTATCCATGGAGCATCCTCATCATTTAACTTAATGCTTGGGTCAGTGTTCACTTTGAAGGGCGGAATTTCACCAAACATATTATAATCTTCTGACATGTCTGTCTTGTCCTCCACTCCCACGATGTTTCTTTTCCCTGAAAGAACAATGTGGCGCTTTGGATCATCGCATGATGTACTGATCGTTTTATTATCTTTCTGTTTCCTCGGTTTGCTACTCATGTCCTTCAAATAAAAAACCTGAGCGACATCTTTGGCAAGGACGAATGGTTCGTCAAGGTAACCAAGATTGTTGAAATCCACCATTGTCATTCCGTATTGCTCGTCCACCTTTACCCCACCTCCTGTTAGCTTGAACCATTTGCACCGGAACAAAGGGACCTTAAAGGAGGGTCCATAGTCAAGTTCCCATATCTCCTCTATGTAACCATAATATGTGACCTTTTGCCCATTGTCAGTTGCTGCATCAAAGCGGACACCATTGTTTTGGTTGGTGCTCTTTTTATCTTGGGCGATGGTGTAAAATGTATTCCCATTTATCTCGTACCCTTGGAAAGTCGTTATAGTCGAAGATGGTTTCTTGGCCAACATGTACAGCTGATCTCCAACATCATTGTCATTCATTAAATGTTTTCGCAACCAACTGCCGAAAGTCTCCATGTGGGCCTTTCTAATCCAGGATTCAGGCTTCCCCGGGTTGTCCGAGCGTAAAATATTCTTGTGTTGCTCGAAGTACGGAGCCACCAAGCTGGAATTTTGCAGAACTGTGTGGTGTGCTTCAGTCATAGAATGACCGTCCATACATATCGTGGATTCCCTTCCGATCTTGCCTTTTCCACTTAGTCTCCCCTCGTGCCGCGATTGAGGAATACCAATCGGCTTAAGGTCAGGAACATAGTCAATACAGAACTCAATTACCTCCTCATTTCCATAGCCCTTGACGATGCTTCCTTCTGGCCTAGCACGGTTACGAACATATTTCTTTAATACTCCCATGAACCTATCAAAGGGGAACATATTGTGTAGAAATACAGGACCGAGAATGGAAATCTCTTCGACTAGGTGGACCAGGAGGTGCGTCATAATATCGAAGAAGGATGGTGGGAACACCAACTCGAAACTGACAAGGCATTGGACCACATCGTTCTGTAACCGTGGTAGATCTTCTGGATTGATTACCTTCTGAGAGATTGCACTGTGGAATGCACATAGCTTCACAATGGCTACTCGAACATTTTCCGGGAGGAGCCCCCTCAAAGCAATCGGAAGCAATTGCGTCATAATCACGTGGCAGTCGTGAGACTTCAGGTTTTGGAACTTTTTCTCCGACATGTTTATTATTCCCTTTATATTCGACGAGAAGCCAGACGGGACCTTCATACTGCTCAGGCATTCAAAAAAATGACCTTCTCTTCTTTGGTAAGAGCGTAGCTGGCACGACCTTGAAACCATTCCGGATGCCGGTCATCTGGGTCTTTCAAAAGTTGCTGGTCCTGCTGTGCTTCCTTTGTATCATTTGTCTTCCCATACACGCCAAGAAGCTTAGCAGGTTCACGCAAATATTCTTCGTAACATGCATCACGTTGATTGCAGAGCGGACATCTAGGACTTTCCAATATTCTAGCTCCCAAAATATAGATTTCTTCTTCCACATGGGTGCGTGCCCGTCAACTCCCCGCGGAACTGATTGTCCGCTAGGACCCTTTCCAAAGATGACTTTCAAATCCTTGACCATATCAAATATCTCAGCACCAGTACGTTCCGCAGGCTTCGGCCGGTGATCTGCCTTCCCGTTGAAATGCTTGCCTTTCTTTCTTACGTTATGATTTCGGAGAAGAAATCGACGATGACCCAGGTACACGTTCTTCTTACAATTAACCAAACGTACACTTTCAGTCTCATGTAAGCAGTGCGTGCATGCATTGTATCCCTTATTTGTCGGTCCCGAAAGGTTACTGAGAGCAGGCCAATCGTTGATGGTTACAAAAAGCAACGCTCGTAGGTCAAATTCCTCTCCTTTGTGCTCATCCCAGACACGTACACCAGGTCTGGCCCACAACTGTAAAAGTTCTTCAACTAATGGCCTTAGGTACACATCGATGTCGTTGCCGGGTTGCTTAGGGCCTTGGATGAGAATTGGCATCATAATGAACTTCCGCTTCATGCACAACCAAGGAGGAAGGTTGTAGATGCATAGAGTCACGGGCCAGGTGCTATGGCTGGAGCTCTGCTCGCCAAAAGGATTAATGCCATCAGTATTTAGACCAAATCTTATGTTCCTTGCGCCAGCTGCAAAATCTTTGAAAACTCTGTCGATCTTTCTCCATTGCGTTCCATCAGCGGTGTGTCTCAACTCCCCGTCGGACTTACGGTCCTCTTTGTGCCATCGCAACGACTTGGCATGCTTTTTGTTCATGAACAGACGTTTCAACCGTGGTATTATAGGAGCATACCACATCACCTTGGCGGGAACCCTCTTCCTGGGTTTCTCGCCCTCAACATTGTCACCAGGGTCATCGCCTCTGATCTTATAACGCAATGCAGTGCATACAGGGCATTCATTCAAATTCTCGTATTCACCGCGGTAGAGGATGCAGTCATTAATGCATGCATGTATCTTCAGAACCTCTAAACCTAGAGGGCAGACAACCTTCTTTGCTTCGTACGTACTGGCGGGCAACTCGTTATTCTTCGGGAACATATTCTTCAACATTTTAAGCAAATTTCAAAATGATGAGTCACCTACACCTTCCTGTGCCTTCCATTTTAGCAAATCCAGTGTGCAGCCCAGCTTTTTCAGACTATTATCGCATCCTGGATACAACGACTTTTTGTGATCCTCTAACATGCGATCCAAATTCTCCCTCTCCTTGTCAGTTTCGCAGCATCTCCGTGCATCAGCAATGGTCCGACCAAGATCATCAGCGGGCTCACCATGTGCCTCTTCTTCACCTTCACCTAACCCTTCCCCACCTTCAGCATCATCCTCCATGAAAGTATCACCGAAATGATCATGATAGTTGTCATCGATATCATCCCCTTCTTCATCTTCTTCCATTCTAACCCCTCTTTCTCCATGCTTGGTCCAACAATTATAGCTTGGCATGAAACCATGCCGAAGCAGATGCATGTGAACGTCTCTTGAGGAGGAGTAACCCTTCCGATTCTTACAGACAGCACATGGTCAGATAATAAAACCTTGCTGCTTGTTCGCATTTGCCACTACGAGGAAATCTTTCAAACCCGTAGTGAACTCGCCGGAGAGTCGGGGACCGTACATCCATTGCTGATTCATCTGCATTATTATTATATAAAGTATATAATTAACCATCATGCATTTGTTAAACTAACTAGCTAGAAATAATACAAATTAAACAATGAACTACACACATGCGTATTTTATCAATGACACATGAAAGGTTCAAGTTGCTAACCGCGATCGCGGAGGAAAAATAAATGAGAAAGCTCAAGTGTGGCTCGGACACTTCATATCATGTTTGTTTCAAGCTCTCGGGCATTTCATCAAACACCTTGTGTGCATAGGAGAAACCAAAAGCAAACCCACCACCACCTTCTGAAAATTGTGAAGTGAGCTTAGTGAAGTGAAGTGAGCTGAGTCCTATATATAGGGATGGGCCTTTAGTCGCGGTTGGCCAGGCCAACCGGGACTAAAGCCCCTCCCGTCCGCCAGCTGGATGGGCCTTTAGTCCCGGTTGGCCTGGCCAACCGTGACTAAAGGCCTTCGGGGACCTTTAGTCCCGGTTGGCCAGGCCAACCGGGACTAAAGCCCCTCCCGTCCGCCAGCTGTCGACCGAGCGCGTTGGGCCCAGATAGTTGGTCGCGGGTCTTCTCCCGAACCGCGACTAAAGACCCCTTTGGTCGCGGTTCGGTTGTTTTGGGGACTAATGGGGGCGTATGGAAGCCTCTTTTTCTACCAATGGTTGTACTCCGGCGAAGTCTTAGCTGTAGAGTGCAAGGAAGCGAGATGCCCGGTGAGGCGGTGTGGTAGGCGTGATGCTGGTGCCGTGTGATACGGCATCGTCGTGCGATGCGGCGAGGCGCACAAGAAGCTAGAAACGGCCGGCTAGATGACCAAGAGAATTGGGCGAGTTAGTTAGTGCATGCATCGGTTTGATATTAGCTGCATGCTAGCTGGTGGCCAAGTCATGTGTGGCCGTTGAGAGATAGGTGCACACGCTGTGCATGAACGTGCATGAGTTAATGGTTAGTTAGAGTCGTGGTGTTAGAGGCCGAGTGGTCCGGTTAATTAGTGCGGGCATGAGGCTGATCTCCTGTACTCCCTCCTTGCATCTATACAGTGGATTGATTCCCTAGTAGGTATTGAGTGTTACCACTAGGCTGTCCCCGTCACGTCACCGGACCAAGGCAGAGCGCAGGAGCATGCAAATTCCTCGATTCCTGTGGTTGTTAATTGAGCTTGCACCTGCTGCCTTTGCATGCAGTGGCTGGCTTCTGTGCAGAATTTTTGTCAAAAAAAACCACCTGCCGAAAGCAATTGACAGAAAAGACCACCCCTAAGTCACATTGGCAAAACAGACCAGCTGGGTCGTGGCGGCAGGCGCGCCAGCCAACACGTAGCACCTGCCGCCACATATGCGGTGGCGGCAGCCCCTGCCGTGGCCCGTCACAGGAATCGGGAACACAGCTGACGCGCGACAGAACGGAGCGCTGGGTAGATGGCCCCTGCCGCCGCCTGGTGTGGCGGCAGTACTGTAGCTAGTGAGATTCGCAGTTCTAAAAAAACTAGTGAGATTCTTATTTTTTTTGAGAGAGAATGCTGCAATTTATTAATTAGTATACATCAGTACATAGAGTTTGCCTGATACACTCTGGAGTAGAATAGTACATGGATTTTGAACTGGCAAACTCACAGGACCTAGCTAGTATATGAGCAGCAGCATTCAACGACCGCTTGACATGGCCGAAGGAAACTGAAGAAAAACAAGCAACCAACGGCTGAATATCTGACACCACTACACCCACTTCAGACCTGTCTATGGATGAAGAGTTCATTCTTTGTACTAAGGAGAGGCAGTCTGAAGCGAAAATGACAGAGGTCAGCCTCTAAGCGCAGCTACTGCATGCGTAAGATCCCCTCAAATGCGTGCATGCAGCAGAGTACTCTTTCTCTCTCCCTTGAACCTTCTCTATCTCTTGCCTCTTGCATGCATGCAGCCCATTATTACTCGCTCTCTCTCTCCCTTGCATGCAGCGCCAGCGTGCACAGCAATGCATCTCGTGTGGAGGAGCCGCAATCCAAAGGAGCATAGTCTTGCACAGTAGTGCCGCCACACAAGGAGGCGGCAGGGCCAGCTGCCCAGCCTCCGTTCCGTCGCGTGTCGGTCCCGTTTGCTGAATCCTGTGGCGGGCCACCGACCGCCTGGCCCTGTGGCGGCAGGGGCTGTCGCCTCCGCTGTGGCGGCAGGCGCCAAGTGTTGATTGGCGCGCCTGCCGCCACGATCCAGCTGGTCTGTTTTGCCAATGGGATTGAGAGATGGTCTTTTCTGTCAATTGTGTTCGTCAGGTGGTCTTATTCGACAAAAAGTCTTCTATGCATGCAACGGGAGGAGCACTGGACCGGGGGACAGATGCTTGCATGCAGCCAGCCTCCCTCACATGCAGCGACTGGCCCGTAATTAATGAAACGACAATCAATAGGAGCACGAGAGCAGAGGCATCGAATCGGGGCAATAAGGGGGTGTTTGTTTCCAGGGACTTTTTTGTGTAGGGACTAAAAAAAGTCCCTCTTAAAGACTTTTTTACCAAACGGGAGGGACTTTTTAGGGACTAAACTAGGCATTTGGGACTAAATGAAAAAGACTCTCAAGGAGTCTTTTTTGGGACTTTTTGAGACTTTTCCAACAATGCCCCTCCATGCATTCAATGGCCCGCCACCCCATGGTGTTGTTTGGTTGTTATTTTTCTATATACTAGGGGCAACATGGTCATTTAATAACCTCTAGAAAGGGATTAGGGACTTTTTAGTCTCTGAAAACAAACAGGGAGGGACTTTTTAGGGACTAGAGACTTTTTAGTTGGGACTAGAAAAAGTCCTAGGACTTATGAACCAAACAGGGCCTAAAGCGGTGAGTGGGCCAATACTGCTGTAGGCGCACGTCAATTCACGTCGTGAACAGTGGCTAAGATTTAGAAATTTGTAGACTTCAAGGCAGAAGATTAAGGATTAAGCGTTCAGAGCCAACTGTTGTGTGCACATATCTCAATGAAACATGAGTGTGAATTGAAGGCTGAGATACAGGGTATCGTGTAACCCCAGCTAGGAAAAACTGCTCTCGAGCAGATGTGCTGCTCAGCTAATGCCAATGTCGTCGCAACCGTGTTGACGTCAATCCCGCCGACGAGCCTACCCGCGCAGATCAGCTTGAGCCTGTCCAGACCGTACCTATCGGCGGCTACCAGCAGATGCTGTGCCATCGTCGTCGCCTCCTCCTGCTGATGGCTAAAGTCTGGCGCCGTATCGGTGTAGATGAATCGGAGAAGCGCCGTGAACACTGCCGCCTCCATGTCCTTGGCTTCGACACGATGTGACCTCTTCTCCATCATTTGCCCGTAGAACTGGGCCATGAACACGGGGGACCTCGCTGCGAGTACGGCTTTGTGCGCCACGAAAGACTCGTCGGACACGAGGAATGTGACGTCCACGCCCTTCTCGCTCTGCAGGAGCTCGCCGAAGTGCTCGTGCAAGTTGGAGGATGGCACGGCAGGCATCGGGATTTCTTTAACGGGGAACGTTTGCACCGGTAATTCCTTGAGGACGGTGATGGTGCACTCCAGAGTCAGGGCATCATCGGTGAGATAGCCCGATGCCTCTAGATCACATCTTTTCATGAGCATCAATTTAGACGAGTGATGTGAGTTATACATGAACTCCCCTGACACGGTCTTCTGCTCGGGAACAGAGAGGTAAAAATTGAACGGGAAGCAGAAGGAGGACTTTCACCGTACCAGGACGTAGAGGGTGCAGGCGAGGATGATGGAGCGGTAGCGGCCGAGCCAGGAGTCGGCGACGAAGGCGCCGAGCAGCGGCATGAGGCAGGCCATCCCCGACCAGGCGTTCACGGCGGCGGCCGCGGCGGCGTTGGAGTGGCCCAGCGGCCCCGTCAGCTAGGTGATGAGGTTCGCCGACACGCCGAAGTAGGCGAAGCTGCCCGCGATCTCCACCACTGCACCCACCCAGCCAGATCAACCTCATGCCACGCCGGATGGAACAAGAAGATCACTACTTAACGAACGAAGAGTTTTTTTCAAAACTAGCATGTTTTTTACAGCAATTTCGGAAACTAGCAGTGCTAACAAGTTATTTCCAAAACTAGCACCCCGTCGGCCTCCCATTGGCCGAAGAGGGGCTCTTCGGCCAGCCGTTGACCGAAGAGGGTATTTCTGCCTCCCGTTGGCCGAAGAGTGCCCCAACTAGGCCGAAAAGGACTCTTCAGCCTCCCATAGGCCGAAGAGCACTCTTCGGTCAACCGTAGGCCGAAGAGTCCCTGGGCCCCACCTTTTCGCTGAACGGCTGACCGAAGTTGCATGGTCGCGCTCTTCTGCTTACTGTAGGCCGAAAAGGGTTTTTTTTATCATGACTTACGAATTTTGTGTAACCATTTTGCAATGAAAAAAAATTGCATAGCCCTTTCCGTCAATATTTTCCCGCCAACTCTTTTCCCTCCATCTGTTCCTGCCAATTCTTTCCCGCCATATGTTCACGCCACCCGTTTCCCGCCATATGTTCCCGCCACCTGTTTCCCGCCAACCCTTTCCCGCCATATGAAGTGCTGACAACTTTAATATTATTACTTACTTGTGAACGTGGCCTGGTATCCGTGGAGTATCTGGAATTGTAGTATTGACAGTTTGGTCTATGTCAAGAGCCTGCGGTTCACGCCAGTTTGGTCTTCATATGGCGGGAAAAGGTTGGCGAAAAACGGGTGGCGGGAACATATGGCGGGAAAGGGTTGGCGGGAAACGGGTGGCGTGAACATATGGCGGGAAAGGATTGGCAGAAACAGATGGAGGGAAAAGAGTTGGCGGGAAAATATTGACGGAAAGGGCTGTGCAATTTTTTTCATTGCAAAATGGTTACACAACATTCGTAAGTCATAATAAAAAAACCTTTTTCGACCTACAGTAAGCAGAAGAGCGCAACCATGCAACTTCGGTCAACCGTTCACGCCAAAAGGTGGGGCCCGGGGACTCTTCGGCCTACGGTTGACCAAAGAGTGCTCTTCGGCTTATGGGAGGCTGAAGAATCCTTTTCGGCCTAGTTGGGGCACACTTCGGCCAACGGGAGGCAGAAGTGCCTTCGGCCAATGGGAGGCCGACGGGGTGTTAGTTTTGCAAATAATTTGTTAGCACTGCTAATTTCCGAAATTGCTGTGAAAAACATGCTAGTTTTGAAAAAAAATCACGAACGAACAGGGAAATAGCGCGTGTGGAGAGTATGTACCGCAGACGAAGAGGGCGGAGCGCCAGCCGCCGGACCCGGCGCGGCGCACGGGGCGCCCGCGGAAGTCGGAGACGCCGGCGAGCAGCGCCGCCTCGTCGTCGGCGGCGGGAAGCAGGAAGGGGGATTCGGCGTCCGCCATGGCCGCCATCTCTCTGCCTCTCTCCTCTGCTCTCGGATGATTTTTTCCTCTTCTCTCGGCGGGCTGGCCGGCTGGCAGGCTGTCAACGCGCGCACGGAGAAGCAGCCGGCATGTGGGCGCATGTGTGTGTGGGCCGGCAACCGCTTAGCCTTATGTTGCTGCCTGGCTCCGTTCTCCTCCACACGTACGTCTCTTTCCGACAGTCACTAGTTGCGGCGCCTCGTTGCCTCCCTGCTTCGAATAGAGTGAGATATTTGTTGGTGCTCTCACTGTGAGTCAGTCAGACGTGTCGATCCCAAACTGCTGATTTTTTTTTTTTGACGAAAAGGGGTTTCCCCTCACCCCAACTTTTTATAAAAGCCAAGGCAAAACAACCAGGCACGGACTGTTAAACAGCGCTCGACGACAGAGAGTAGCTGCCGCAGATAGAAAGGGTTTAAAGGACTACCCTATTACAAGCTCAAGGCTATTCCAACCACAAGTAACAGCGGATACATCTCCAGCAACGCCAAACTTAAGAAAGAGCACTACCACGCAATCCTAAGCAATTCCCTTCTTCGGTGGTCCAAAAGTCTTAAACACCGGAGAAGTAGCGCACCCTGAGCTTCTGAGCATAACACTTTCCATTTCCTGATCATCGCCCCCAACAGGTCCCAGACACACCTCATACTTCGCCGATTTTGATAACCCCAACAGGCCCCCAACAGGTCCAAAAGTCTTAAACTGCTGATTTTGATAACCGATTCATCATGAGTCATTTTTCTTTTCTTAAAGTACCCGGCCTCTAGATCATGAGATGCACACAATGATTTTATTAAGCGTGAAACATGTTTCAATCACCGAGTATCACATAAAATAGATTTTCAAAAAAGAAAGATAACACGACCATGGTCCATGAAACCACATATTACATAGGTCATCCACATAATTTACGAGTGGCTCGCCAACCAAACTGATTGAATAAACCATACATCAAGCCGGTTGCTACCCGAGGCCATCAGCGCCCGCACATTTACATGTTGTACTGATAACCACATACAGATTCCAGTTGTAACTCCGTCGATAACCTGCAAGATATTAGGACAATAGATGATCCGATAAAAAAGCGATCATTCTGACAATTCCGTATTGCCAAGAGAATGACAAAAACTCACACATGGATTTGGCGCTTCAACTTATGATGATGCGTACCACCCAACCAGTTTTCAAACAAATTTGGAATACTCCTTGGCTGTGATGATTGTATGGAACATGAGTAGTGCGCCAAATCAAGGTAGTAAATAGATATGACAAAAATAAATGATGTGTTGTCTCCTCCTGGTCACAAAAACACCATTTTCTGTTACCATGTCAATTATTGTTAGCAAGGTTTTGGTTCGTACGAACTACCTCCCTTTGCAAAAACCACATAAAACTTTGAATTTGGAAGGAACATTTTGTTTTTCAAATGTTTTCTCTGTGAGAAATAGATCCAGAGTTCATAAGATCCGCATACATAGACGTCACGGTGATACGCTATTAGATGTTAACCTCCGCCGAAACATATCTAACATCTGCATTAGATTAATCGACATCAACCTAGAAACCAAATGGATCCACTTAGTCCATTTGTCAACCAGTAAAGCCCTTTGGAATTGGATGTTTGAAGGGCTAGCCCCAAGAACAGACGCCACTGGATCATATTTTTTTAACACAATAGTATTATATAGGTCAGTTATTGGAGAGCTAACAAAGTATCACGAAACCAGGTATCTTCCCAAACACTCGTCTATTGACCGTCACCAACCTCAAAGAAAACTGTTATAAAAAAGGATGACTTGACCTTTATCAAGCCCCTCCAAAATGTTGAATTGGATTCTCTACTCCTCGCACTGCCAAAAAAATCTTGATTGATAAAAGTCCGGCTTATTCAGCACCCTTTAGGTATCTTAAAAATCGATAACATGAACATTGGTAGGCTACTTAGGATAGCGTTGATAAGACTATGTCGTCCTCCATATGACAAAAGTTTCCCCTTCCAACTGATGAGCTTCTTTTTAAACATACCTGACAAACCAAGCGTGCAAACTCCAGATGATATTGAGATTGGTGGCAAGGTATACTGCTCTCTAGGCGAGTGGCTGCACACACTCACTTCTAGCCAATAGTTAGAGGTAGAGAGTGCTTTTTGGTCGCATGCTTTTTAGTCATGCACTGTTATGTAACTAAATAAATTTTTATTTTTATTTTTAATACACTTTTCATTATGTTTTTTACGCATATCTCATTGCACATGCAACCTATACAGACCAAGCATATAAAATTTAATGCTGCAGAGGTGAAGTGTGATGTGCCGTTGTTTGGGTAGGTTTTATAGTCAATCTTTTACAAGCGGTTAGAGCAGCTTTTGATAGAAAGACACTCCACCATAACATGCAGTAAGGAGCACATGTGCAAACTATGAAATGTTATATTTGACGTCCGAACACCCATTGCAGCAGGTGTGTCTGACACGACTAGCAAAGCACAACACGCAGCGTCTGACACCCAACGGGCAACTGGTTTTGACTGCAACAAGACTCAAGCTGACGGGAATACTATGACAAGACTCACTGGTATGATGGTCAAACAATATATCTAAGATCATTAATTTGTCAAAGAATTTCATACACCTTGTAGGGACTATGACCAAGTATAATTCCAATATATTTTTCCATCCTTTATTAAAAATAATTTTTACCATGAATATTTAATATCACAATTTTTAAAAAGGAATAAAATTATGCTTTATATTAAACTTTTATATTTATTAATAAGTTATGTTTATGATGTCACAATCATAGCTTATATTTTTTATAATGTCCTATAAATAATTAAATGATAATGTTGTTATTACTAATCATGGTTCTTATACTACAATTGTGATGTTTATCGTTGAAAATGTGCATGTACAACAAACCTGGAATAGTGTTTGCAACACAAGTTACATTAGAATTTTTTTTGATACATTTTAGCTCAAAAATTTATTTAAATCCGATCCCATAAATGTTATAAGAAGTGCGAATGCATATTTTCATGGATTCATTTCGTAATACTCACATGAATGTATCCTTAAATATCTTCGTAGAGATGTCTACATCGTATATTCTCAGAAATATCTTTATAGTGATTTCTAGTTTATGATTAGGTATATGAAAGTAAAAAGTTTGCAAGTATGTTTGTAGTACTGAGTCGCTTGCCACCCATCCTATGTATTTTTTGCGGGAGTGCCTCCCCGCATCATAGGATAAATCCAAAAATGCAAATGATTTACCTCCTTTTTGTATCTAGACGCTACCATTACTTCACTAAAACTTTTTTTCTTTTCAAAATGGCAGTTATCCTGCATTCATTAAAAAGAAAAGATTGCTCAGTTAATTAGGGAAAACCAAGCGAGAACCAGACTGCCCAGTTGATCATGGAAAACCGGGCGAAAACCAACACAACCGTTGAGCGGCACAACCAGGATACCCCACGCACACCACTGCAAGGAGGACCTCATCGAGACAACACACATGTGTCTAGGTCATCACTCCTCCCCTAGAGGCGTCATCGCCATCCCTGAAATATAGATGCTATCATTACTTCTAATTTGTTTTTTTTTCGATCGGGTCAACATTTTTTCCCTACTCCCTGTACAAATGTGGCTAGGATTTTCTCTCTGTTATGTCCAGGGCCATAATTAACTTCGTTTCCTTCTACCATCTAGGTGCAAGGGGGTGGAACTAACTTCGATCAATATTAATTCCCTTTTCTGGTGATTGAGAAGCAACACGGGCGTGGTAGCAACATCGCGCCGATTGGATAAGTCTCTCCGCCTTTTTTCCCATTCGAGCAGTGTTTGCGCCAACATCGGCGGTAGGGTGTATTCTTGTGCATCTGGGCACCCATGTTTATGGTTGACATGTCCGGAGTATGGTTTTTTTTCATGCTTCATCCTAGCATTCTACTTGCGAAAGACAGTGATTGAGGTTTTTTGTGCTTATCTCTTACAGCTAGTGGGTTTTCGAACTCCCTCGAATGTATAATCAATGATTGGAGGTCTGACACCATAGTACCTTGCAGCCCCGTAAGACACATGAGTTTGGTTCAAATCATATGTGGTACCCGCATACCCCGCGTACGCACGCAATCATACAGCAACATAAAGGGCCACATATACATCTACCCATGAACAATAAAATAAGAACCAACGTCATACGAAATAACCGGAACCTTCAAAAATTAATTACTGATGGAATGAGAGAGACTCATTTTTAAAGTTAGAAGCACACCAATAGATAGTGATAAATATTGGAAGAAGTCGATGGTGATGGAGTTGTTGACTTATGGAGGAGGCGTACCAATGCTAGTCACGAAGGTTGCGGAGGTGGAAGCCTTCCCTTCTTCTTTCTTATTGATTACCAAATGGAGATGTGTCTTCTATTTTCCTGGACATGTTGGATGTGTTCTCACAAGTGGGGGTTGAAATGGACCCTCGTCTTGCCTGCTAGGGCAAATTCCCTTAGATAGATGCATATATAATTTGTGATAAGTCATATCCTTCATTGATCGGCTTACCCAAGTTCATCGGAGGTATAGGAGGTGTATTAGATACTCCCAAAAACTTCCTTATTTTGTACCAAACACATGGATACATACCATACTAGGATCATAGTTGAAATGGAAACTTATAACGATTTTCATGACTTCGATGAGCTAGTACGAACATTGGTACAACTGGCAAAGGCACTGCACAATGCTTAGTTTTTTGGCCTGGTTTCTTCAACGGACTCCATGTGATGTGATCTCGGGGTTGTTGGATTCATATAGACACCCCCCCCCCCCAAGGATTGGATCTTCGATTTCAGGACAATATTGGACATTCATTCGTCAAACACTCCAAATGCCCTTGCATCTCGTGCTTGTAACTTCTCTTGATTAATCCCAACTTGGCTCTATTCATCATGCTAAGTCCGTGAGAGTTAAAAATACATACACATAAAATACAAAAGAAACTAATAAATCTATCAAAATAAGGATTATGCAATGCTAACACTAAAACCATGTAAACCAGTAAATATGCAAAATAGACATAAAAAGGGCTCAATAAACATGATATGAGAAGTTTCAGTGCGAGCATGGGCAACAAATAAGTAGTAAAATATGGTTTGTTTTAACACATCAGGCGGTGGAGGTACCAACAGTCCATATATATTTCCTCCAGGGGCTTTCACTCATGCTGGAGTTGTTAATCCCCTCGGTCGTAAGCACGTCAAAGTTTTAGTGATGTAATGGTAGCGTCTAGATACAAAAAGAAGGTACATCATTTGCATATTTGGATTTATCCTATGATGTGGGGAGACATTGCTGCAAAAAATACATAGGGAGGGAGAACGTACTCTGAGAACCTTTTGCTTTCATATACCTAATCATAAACAAGAAATCACTATAAACTTATTTCTTAGAATATACACTTTAGAGACCGGTACGAAGATATTTAAGGATACACACAAAAACAAACATACACTTGTCCATATGCTTGCATGCTCTTCATTTATAGGCATTCCAATCTTTGAAGGCATTTAAGACCCAACATGGGAACAAGTCAATCAACCTCACCCACTATTGGATGGCCATCAACGGGGACGAGAAGTTAAAGGTACAATATGCCACCCTCTAGGTGCGTGGAGGGAAGGAAGCCGTCGAGGACGGCGAGGAAGAGAAGCCGCGTCCAAGGGGGGGGGGGAGAACAACTCCAAGAAAGAGGACAAGCGTGATGCGGCGTCGATTGTTTCGCATGCAACTTTGGAAAGCATGATAATCTCCACCCCCTTCGTCATGCAAACGAGCGCCACTTCTAGTTTCTTGGTCTTGGCATTGGTGGCCTCCGAAGAAGCTCGAGGTGGAGGCGGATATGCAAAGGAAGATGCTCGAAATCGAGGCCACAAATGCCAAGACCAAGAAACTAGAAGTGGCGCTCGTTTGCATGACGAAGAGGGTGGAGATCATGAAGGTGAAGTTGAGCACGGTGTCCCCGAGCAAGGGGTCTTGGTTCCAAAAGATGCAGGCCAACATGATCAAGTTTGATGACGAGTGATCTATGACGAAGAGCCCCATCTTTTTTTTAAGTCAGCAAGTATGGTGAAATGACCACGACCGAGATGGCATGGTTGAACTCTTGCCCCTTTTTATGAGCTGGCATGTGTGCCGGCCGCTGACAGGTGCGGCAGCATGAACTATGTGGTGTTTTTTTAGGCTGACATGTATGCCGGCCGCTAGCATGGCATGATGTTGCCATGAACTCGGGACAATGGCATGCCACTGGCATGATCTGTAGCTGCGGGCCCTTATATAATTCATACGGTTTTCTACGTGGACGGGTCGGCCAGCCTGATGCCACCGCTGGGCGCCTTCGTCGCCGACTCGTGGCTCGGCCGCTACTGCTCCATCATCCTCGCTTGCACCGTCTACGTCGTAAATTAATCTCCCCTTTGCGTCTTCATTTTTCTTTACCCTTTTCTGTGTGCACCATCATCAGTGAGTACCCTCCGTCCGAAAATACTTCTCATCAAAATGGACAAAAAAAATATATCTAAAACTAAAATACGTCTAGATACATTTCTTTTTATTCATTTTGATGACAAGTATTTTTGAAGGAGGGAGTAGTACGGTAGGTGGCTTGACACGTGAGACACGCGGTTGTGAGATAAGATGAGATCCGGTCGTCTGCATGGTAATGCTAGGCTGGAATGCAAGATGTGATCGAGGTGTGTGGAATGCTTTCGTGTAGCAATGCCATGTTATCTCAAAGGTGATGTTGTTTTCAGGTAAGTACCAATCATGTTGACCTTGAACAATGTGGTACAGGGGCTAATTAACTACTACTAGTACTAGTGTGCAAACCTCATTTTCTATTGTTGAATCTCAATATATGTAGTTCTGTACAACTATTTTCTCTCCGTCCCAAGTTTGCAAAAACGTCTTTTATTGTCTTATATTATGGGACGGAGGGACTACTTGTCAAAGATGCAGTGGAAGACTTTGGTTGATGTCCAAATCCGTAACTTTTCCAAGACCAAACAGAGTAATTCGTAAATATTTGCCACGTCGCACATGATTTTTGTTCCGGAATTCCTTATCTGTAGTCCGGCCCAACCTGCAAGTTTGTGTATTTTTTGTTTTTGAATGTGGTTTTAAGTTTGGTACTTTTGCTTTTAGGCTTGTTATTACTTACATTTACAAATACGTGCCCATACAATGTATTCTTCACTTTGGCCATTTCAACATATCTTCTTTTCCTTTTCCATCTAACCCTGTAAATGTTTTTACTTCCTCTAGTAGAATGGACGACACTCTTGCCAATTGTTTGAAAAGTATAAGGTTGTTATGTTAATCCTGGGTAACTTGGCCAAGAAAGTGCACAAGTTCCCTTGTTCAACTTGTCCACTTGGCGGAAAAATACACTTTTGACCGGTCTCTTTCAAATAGACCATTTCTCCTTTCGGATTTACCCTTTGGTCCCTCTTCACAAAAAAAATTACTTGTAATTTTGGATTCATCATTTTCATCGCATGACTGTGTTTGTTTTTACTGCGGGTTTTAAAACCAACATCTTTTAGCATATCTACTTCCCTAGTGCTCAAACGGGGTCGTAGACGTGTGTTACGACTTACGAGCCGAGAGGTGAGGGTTTCTGGTCATTCCTAAAAGCTATCAAGATCTCACATCTACCTAAACGGTCCACTAACACAGAGAAGTCTAGAATTAGGATAATTTTTACTTGCCTGGTAGAGAACTCAATAATTCCCTCATAAAACTCTGCTCCATGTTGTTGTGTGTTCATTTTCTTACAAAATCATCGTAGGGTTAAAGCAAACACTGATGCAAGGCGACCTGTGAAATCTGGATACAGTTTAGGGCGGTGTACCATTATAACTGGTGCTTCTGTATTTGCTTAGAAATTAGAGTAAATTGCAATGTAGACATTCTACTTCTTACAAGTGCCATCTCAAACTTGACTTCACGCTTTTTCACCATGTTGCACGAGATCATGATTTTATATCATAATTATTGATGTGAATGAAGTTAAATTACTCTAGGATTTTTCTGTTTAGCTTGTCCCTCAACATTAACAAGCTGTTCAAAATTAACAAGCTTTTCACTATTTTTTACCATTTCAGAATGGATGAACAAATTTTAGATATGTGAATTATTTTCCTAAGTTGTTGAACTTTTTTTCATTTTTTGTGAACTTTTTTCAGAGTTCTAATCTTTTTTTCCAATTCAATAATTTTTTTCATAATCAAGGAACTTTTTGGTCAATATTGGTAATTTGTTTTCAAAATCAATGATCTTTTCTTAGTCTTTGATTTTCTTTTTAAATGTGATGAACTTTTCTTCAGAATCGATGATAACTTTTTTGTCCAAATGGATGAAATTTTTTCTTTACAATATTCGTTTTTTGATTTCACATTATTTTTTCCACAAGTATTAAAAACACGCCTTCTTTTACCAGGCCGATGACAAAAAAATGAGAAAAATTGTTGCCCACGGCCGAGCGAGCAAAAGGAATGGGCGTGCAATTGGAGCGATCTGGGAGCGAAGCTCGTTTCTGGGCCACGGTGCCCACTCGGGCGAGCTTCAGCTCTAGTTCGTTCCGGACGCAGAAGGTGCCGCCATATAGGAGCTCCCATGGAGTAATCCCTATTTGAGGCGTACCACATCAAGATGCCGAGGCACAAGGCATCACTCCATGGTCTTGTCCGATGTATTGATCAGTTCCATAGTGATGGTATTTTGTTCTGTTCGTTTGTATTCCCCTTTTTGTTTCATTTTCTTTAAGTCCAACGCTATTGTGTTTTTGGTTTGATCCTATTCCAAGTTGTGTTCGTTCGACATTATTTTTCATCATAAGTACAATTTTTCAAACTCAAGATTTTTTTAATTTAATGAGAACTTGTTGGAATACATAGACAATTTTATAAATTAGAGAACAATTGTTGAAATTAGAAAAATATTTGGAAGCATAAACAAAAATCAAGGATATTCCTTTAAACACAAACATTATTTAGAAGTCGCGAAAAATTTGAAATTTGGAGAATACAAGAATGTTCTTTATAGGCAAAAATATCATTCAATTATCATGAGAATTTTGGAAATTTAGTAGTTTTCCTAATTTAATTATTTTCTACCGCAGCTATTTTTTAAGAATGTTTTTGGGAGTAACCATATACTAAGTACTGCCAGTAATGTGTCGGCCTCCTCGGTAAGCTTTCTGCGTTTGCTCTTCATTTGGGGGAGGGGCTTTGACTTGCTTAGAGCGACACAAAGTGTTCACACACCAGAGGTGCCCCCTTAAATGGACCGAGCCATCGCATGATGATCGCTGGGTCTCAAAACCATATAATTATTATTTTTATTAGCTTTACTTACATTTTTTAAGTGGACAAAATGATACAGAATTTAAAAAAACATACATTCTGCAAACATAAAATTGTTAATATTGTGAGAATCATAAATTCGAGCAACTCTTACGAAGTATTGATGATATTTAAAAAATGTTCCTGACATTTCAGACAGGTCCCTTGTTTCAATAAAATGTAATCCGTCCATTCACTTTTATAAGGCATTGAAGATATTTCAGACAGCGTGCAAAGCATATCATTTTCAATTGTCTGAAACGACTTGTAAAAGTTAGGGGGGAGGGGGGGGGGGGAGTACGTGAAATTTTAAAAAATGGTTATACAATATAAAAAAATCCTGTAATTCAGAAAACAATCCTTCATAACATTCAAAGAAATGTACGTGACACTTCATAAAAAGTTCACATGTTTCCAAAAATGTGTTTGTGACATTTTAAAATGTTTATACAAGGTAAAATAAATGTTCATGTAGTTGAAAATAATGTTTCATATTATTAATTAAAAATATCAAAGTGTTTTCGACAAATGTTTAACACATATTTATTTATTTTCAAAAACATATATTTGAAAAAAGATAATCATTTGTTTGAAACTTTTAAAGTTATATTTAAAAATGTTCCTGATGTATACAAAAAATGTAGAATGTGCATGAAAAAAATATACATCAAACATATATTTTAGAAAATGATAATCATGTATTTGGAAATGTTAAACATGTATACACAAATTTTCCTGATACATACGATAAATTGAGAAAGGGTATAAAAATTCGCGACATGTATAAATAAGTAGACGCGTGTCAAATTTTTGAGAAAAAATAACTCACAAAATAAACCTATATAAAAACGTAGACAACTGAAGCCCAAAAAAAACTGTTGAAAACCAAACATAAAACTGCAAATAATGAATAATAAAAAACTAAAATAAAATTAAAAAAATGAATATGACACATAGAAGAAACCCTGAAAAACTGATAAAAGAAAACAAAAAAAATGAAAACAATTTGCCGAAAGGTTTGAAAATCGGTCCAAACCGGTTAATAGAACCTTCCTAAAAACCATTGTGACAATTTGCTGAAAGGGAACCAGCTCTGCGTCAGAGGCGAGGCTACTGCAGCTCTTGGAATAGGCGAGAAATAGACCTGGTGGTTTCCTAGTCTACCAGAGATAGGTCAGTCGTTTAAGTACTTACGTACTTTCTGCTGGCGCTAGAAAAAAAGAAGATGAGAAGAGAAGAACATTCTTGTTCCATCGTCTCTCATCTTCAGGGACCAAAAACGTCTTATATTTGTTTACACAGGAAGCAAGTGACACGTCCATTCAGTAGGTACATATGGCTGTACTATAATGCTTACAAACAGTGTATGTATGTAGGTACATAGGCATTGAGCAGATCGGCGGTAGTGAAGCAGCTGCTTGCATCAACCCGCCCACTGATGTTCGAATCGTCACGTACGGCGACTCTACTGGGGGTGCTGTCCGCAGTTATTTCGTGGAGAGGTCTCACTTCCACATAACAACGGACAGTTAAGGGAGGGATCCGTCCCCCTTAAGCCCCTTTTTTTTAACATCGCCAAGAGTGATCGAAAATTTACATATACCTACATAGTGTTTCTCGCAGCATATAGCGCAGCCAAAATTACATCAAGTAACTCAGCTAAGTTATCCTGACACCTAGTGCGACGAGGCCCTTGTGATGCAGGGCAGGTGCTACAGCCTCCAATAAAATGAGTGAAACAACATTTGATCACAAAGTTACAGTAGAACTGAGCAAAATACAATACATCTCGAATAAATTGTGTTTTCAACAAGTTGAATCTTCAAACAAGGAGTGTTCAGTTCTATACAGAGTAAGCACACCAAAATAAATCAACAAGATAATTCGGAGGCTGGAAAAGCTGGGAGGAAGGGGCAAGCAACCATCTATCACAGTGCAAACTCCTGCCCAGCACCAACCCTTATTACAAGCACAACAAAAACGTGGTCATCATTCATCCCATAGAGATAAGAGAATGCAACTCGGTGAGATAATGAATTGAATGTTCACCAAGGGTAAATGTGATCAGGTGGCACAAGAAGTGAAGATGCGTCCAGCAGTCCATCTAACAATTCTTCTCCATCCGTTGTGACTTGAATATATTGGTAGACATCTGTTTGCGGCATTCCGTTGTTGTCCTCACAAAGCTAGCTCATTCAATAGGAATTGGCATTCACTTCATTTCCTACAAACCAATATCATTTAGAAAGGTCAGACCTCTCTGAAATTACACAGGGAGTTCATCAGAAGCACTCGTGCTAGTTCATTCGTCACGTTATTAATCTAACAATAAAAGTTGCTGCAAGAAATTAAAGAATACCACAAAGATCACAGAACCATGCATGGAAGAGAAGACCTTATAGCAGGGTAGCACAGCGTACAACACTAATAAATACTCCCCCCGTCCTATAATATAAGAGCATTATTTACACTACACAGTGTCAAAAACAATCTTATAAAATACTCCCTCAGTCCCATAATATAAGAGCGTTTTTTACGCTAGTGTAGTATCAAAAACGCTCTTATATTATAGGACAGAGGGAGTAATTAATTAGAAAGTATGAAATCAAACTAAAAAAAATGATGTTGAATACCTCATTCGAACTCGAAAAACACACAACTCATTATTGTTCCGGGTGAGCAGGAAAATAACCTCTCTTCGAACCGTCTACAGACGTAACATCTTATGTTCAAAATTCTACCAGGAATGTGAACTTGAGCATACACATACAATTAGATTTGTGGGAATCAGGCCACTGAGAAAAATATTCACTAATGTGTAATGACACTGCAGGGCATTATAAACAAACGATTACTCATAATAGTAAAGCAATAAAGCGTGTATCACAGTGAGGTTTCACGAAACAAACAAGAGCTGGGATATTGGAGGTGGAAACTTGCACGTACCAGCTGCATGCTAGCTGCAGAGTCGACGCAGAAATTAGTCGTCCATAAAAGTTGGCCACTTAAAAAGACGGACTACAGTCCGAGGATTGTGGGGATGCCTGTCGACAATACTCCTGAAGGCAGATTCAGCGCAGCTCTTTTGAGATTCCGTAGCGTCGAAGCACACGATCCACGTAGACACCACTTCTAGTGCAGCCAAGTGCTCGATGCCGGCTGGCCCAGCTCCATTCTGCTTCTGTACATCGATGTTGAAAGTTAGCCCCAGCCTCTGTACCATGGGCATCGCCCCAGATTGGAAGTTCAGGTATGATGCTCTGCTCAAGCCGATCTCAAAACGCTTTAGAAGAGGGAATGCTCCTCTTCCGTCGATGATAATCATTTCTTTTGGTGATCTTCGGACCTGTAAATCAAGGTCGATGAGGGAGGGCAACCCCCCAAGAATACCAATACCATCATCAAGCAGCTCGTCAACTTGTAGATGCAACACATGGAGGTTATGAAGTTCCCTCGTCCAGTTAGGGACCCTGGAAAACCAACAGTCGCGCCAATCAAAACTTATGCCGTAGAGTCGCTGAAGGCTGCAGGGAGCAAGAGACAAACCATCCATGCATCCTTTGAAACTATGTATGTACAGGGACTCGAGCTTACAAAGTTTTCTCAAAGAAGAGCATAGAACATCCATTCGTCTTTCACCAGCGTCTTCATCTTCAAAGTTGCCGGAGAGAGAGAGATTTCTCATATTGGTAAGCTCTCCAAGGCCCTTGTTTGTTTCAAGATTCAAATGAATTCCCCTGAGAAACCTCAGGGATTTCATGTTTCCGATCCCATCAGGCAGCTTACATCGATATCCAATATCCAGATGCGACAAGTGTGGCAGCTGAACTATATCAGATGGAATACTGGAATTGTATGTATCAAGTGTTTCTAATTGCTGGAGCCCTCTAATCTGTCTTGGTAGCTGCACACCATGAAGGGTGCCAGTCATTACATATCTTAGCTGATACAGTTCACTCATTCCAGCGAGGTCCATTGTACTGTGGTTCTCAACAAAAAGAACTCGGAGGAACTTGAACTTTGACAGAGGAGGTATTTCGCCAGAGTCTCCAAAGATCATAACGGAGCGAACCTGCGACAAACTAATATGTCCTGGTAATATTTCATTATCTGAACCATTCAAACGAAGAGACAACCGACGAACCTTATATTCCTCTTCTGTAATAACTTCTGAGCCGTCCACTATACTGAGAAAATTCTCTTCTTTACATTTAAGCAAGATAAGATCCAGCAACATATCATGTACTTTGCATTCTGTCACTGCCCCTCCACGATCAAACTCTACGGGTTGAACAAGGCTCCTATTGACAAGCTCATTGAAATAGTTTCTTGCATTTTTCTCCACATCTTGTCCATTTTCTTTACTAATGAAACCTTCCGCCATCCATTGACGTTCCAGATTGGACCTGTTTATGGTGTAGTCCTCTGGATACATAGCAAGATATAACAAGCAAGTCTTCAGATGAGATGGAAGATCTTTGTAACTGAGGTTTAAGATTTGCCTCATCCCATTCAGTGTGAGTTTTGTTCCAGACATCGAGCCCAAAGAATTCCGTACATGTTCCCACTCTTCTTCTTTGGGACCTTCACTAGCTAGAAGGCCTGCTATGCTGATAATTGCAAGAGGCAAGCCACCACATTTGTTCAGAATCTCAACTGAAACATCTCTGAGGTGGTTAGGGCAAATGTCCTCCGAGCCAAATATCCTGCCAAAAAATAGCTTTCTTGAGTCTTCGTTGCTGAGGGGTTTCATTTGTAAAATGTACTCATGCCGAGGGGAGCAACATGCCGTAGCAACTTCTAGACTTCTTGTAGTCACTATTACTCTGCTGGCAAGATCATTTTCTGGGAAAGCACATTTAATAAATTCCCAGGCAGATACATCCCATAGATCATCAATTATAATCATGTACCTGCCATAAATACAACATAATGTTAAGAACACTTAAAAAAAATAGAAATTTAAACAAGAGAGATTGAACTTCCTTCATTCAATTATTAGTCATGGCTGGATAACAAAAACAAACACAAAATTACAGAAAAAACGTAATACTTTTCATTCATAAGAAACTTAGTAAACAATTAAAAGTTAAACAGATATTCTCATATAGATTGTTAACTGCAGTTACTATACACATAATTGTTTCAACACTTCTACTGTTTGATAGGCTGATCAGATTTTTTCCAGAAAAACATTATCTGAACAATATATTTCATTCTCTTCTGCGACCAAATTAGGCATGTATAGTAAGTATCCTTACGATATCTTGCCATCAAAGACAATGACAAAATATAATACAAGGAGCAATAGTATGTACCTCTTAGTCTGAAGACATTCTCTTAGTTTGTCAATAAGATGTGAATCGCAAGCATCAATAGGTGGTTGTGTACCAAGTTGGGATAGTAAACTTCGTAGAAGATTTGGAATGTTTGGCGTCTGGGACACCGGCACAAATGAACCATAGGCAAAATCGCCCTTTAGCCTCTGGTATACCTCATTGGCAAGTGTTGTTTTGCCTAGACCTCCAAATCCCACAACTGATACCACCTTAAGCTGCTTCTCCTCATCAATTAGCCACTCTACAAGCTCATTCTTTGGCCCCTCCATGCCAACAAGGTTAGCCGCCTTTTCATAGAGTGTTTTAACTCGTGGGTCAATGGCAACACCATTACTTGATTGGGGGATAATCTTATCAAGGTCATATCTTCTGTGGCGATCACTAGTCTCATGCACAAGTTTCTTGATCTCTTCAATCTGTCCAGCAATCCTGTGGCGGGCCCTTGATGTTTTGAGACGTCCAATCGTCTTGCGGACAAACCCGGATTTCTTGTCTTTATCCCCAATGTTTTGGATGAAGTCATCGATGATGTCCTCGATGTCATAAGACAACTCACGCAGTGTGTTTCTCCAACTCTTGGTCTGTGGATCTGGCTCGTCCACATCTGCAAGTCTCCCGAGAGCATCCTTCATACTGCCAAGCTCATCACGAATGTACTTCACCTCTTTTCGCAGGTTCTTCATCTTGGCGAACTGTTCCCCCATGAGGGTGGTCAGCTTACCCAGGAGGGAGTTCATTGCGCCTGTAGAAGCGCTCACCATTATTCCGGTCATCTCTTGCCGGCCAACTTTTTTATTAATCCTAGCTTCTACCTATGCCTGCGAGGAACCTGTAGTATGGTCATTAATAATATAGGTCAGAAATTCCAGAGATAGATAGCTGTTTATATGGGCATTATATAAGTCAGAAATTCCAGAGATAGATAGGATGCTGGAATGAAGGATATTTAGAAACAAAACATAAGAAACTAATCCTATACATGTACTTTGACTGTTCACCCATTTGAAATCATTCCTCCCCTAAGGTTCCAGAGCAAAAAAAAAGTGCGGGGAGATTACCATGAGCTGGGCAAGAGATTTACCAGAGTAGATCGAGAAGCCTTGGCTTGTGATGATTGCTCTAAGCCGAAGAGCGCCAGTCACCACTTGCAGCATGTGGCCGTGCCGCCATGGCTGCTCCTCAGGGAAATCAACTTGAGCAAACGCACCTCTCGCAGCCTTGAGATCCAGAAGAAGAGATGTGGGAGGGAGATTCACGCTGAAGCCGACATCCACCAGACATAGCCCGAGATTTAACGTTCAATAGAGTTAATTAAGTCTAGTTGGCCTCTAGATCCACGCCGCCTCGTGTTACCGAGGGTGCAGCATATGGGGTTATCACTGTTTTTTGCTAATGAACTTTGATTAATCATCTTGATCCCGCCTTCCAACGCAAGGAATCTTTGCTCGGTCCCAGTCCCATCCCATGTGCAAGCCACTCACAGGCATCGTACACATTTTGAATTGGTCGTTGTCATGGACTAATTTATTTCATTGATGAAGCAAGGCAGAGGAAGTCCTTAGGCAAACTGCATCGCACGGATCCGCTTCGTTCGATCGTGTACGTTTGGGTGTGCGATGACAAAAACAACACCCCAACACAGAGTCCCATCGTATTTTTTGACTGTTTTGTGTCCGCTTGGACGCATTTCCGTCGTCAATTTGAGTCAGATTTGAGTTGAAGCGGACACAGACCCATGCGTCCATATGTGCCCTTTTGTCCGGCCTAGCACACCACCCATCCACCCCCTCCCCCCCTCTCTCTCCCTCTCTTCTCCCTTTTCTCTTTTAGCCTACCCACCATGTCGCTATCAGTCATATTGGCAGATGACTAGGCGAGGCCGGCGGCGAGGCAACACAAGGTCAGTGACGCGGCAAGGCGGTGCAGCGGCGAGGTGGCGGCGGCGTTCCCGCTGTTGGCTAGGCAAGGCAAGGCGGGGCGGCGACGTGGGCGGTCGGTGCTGCGCATCTGGCGTTGGCGACCCCATTTCCAATGACAAGCTAGAGCTCCCGCCACCACTCTTCCTCCAGCCCGAGGAGCTGGAGCTCCCGCCGCCGTTCGTCCTTCAGGCCGCCTCCTTGGAGCTCCCGCCACTTGGCTGTCGAGATCCGGTCGGTGGACCTCTCCACTAGTTCCACTCCCGGCTCGAGGTAGGCGTGTGTGGTCTGGTGGTGTAGGCGACATATCTTTTTTTTTCTTTGAAAAAGTTGCTTGTCCGTCTCAAATGGGTCTTCCGTGTTGGGTACGATGGTTGTGTCCTGTCTGCTGTCCGTTTTGCCTACCCAAATGTACCAAAAAGGAACAAAATACGCGTCCTTTTAGATCGTGTTGTGTTGGAGTTGGCCTTAGATCGTGTTGCGCTGGTGCTATCGAACAAAAGAAAAGAAATGGTACTATGAACAACGGATTATTTTCCTTGTGGATATTTCAAGGTACCGTTTTTTCGGTTGTCTCCCGAGAAACAGTGATGCCCACAAATCATTAACTAAGGCCTTCCAAAGGTCACTCACAAGTGTGCCGTTTGTCGCAACCGGAGAGTTTTCTCTTTTTTCTAAATTTGTTTATTCGAACACTTTTGTTTCGATACACCCCGTAAACACATTGATGACTGAGATCTCTCTATACACTTTCATAATAAAGGGTAGGATGGTCTTTTCACACTTGCAGATACGAGGCCTGCATAAATATACGCAGCGTACTTCTTTTTCCTCGCGGCATCTTTTTTTCTTGAAGCTTCCTCATCTATTTTTCGCTTTCTTTTAAAAGAAAAATACAATTTACGTAACATGAATTGAACTTGAGACCTCTTGATCCAAGGAGTACCACACTAACCAACTAGAACATGCTAATGCTTGTGCATATTTACTTCTATTTTATTTTTCTTCTACGTCAGTTTGCGGCTGGGCCGGCCCATTGTTGAACCGGTCTTTTTATCATTTTTTCTTTTTCGTTTTTCTATTCATTTTTTATTTGTCGAAAAAATGCTCGCACTTACGAAATTTTGTTCAAAATTTTAAAAACTGTTCGATTTATAAATTTTGTTCATAAATTACAAATATTCACATTTAAAAATTGTATAGACATGTCAAAAAATTGTTCGTTTAAAAAATAAATGCTCACATCAATATAATTAAATTTCTGCACATTCACTAAATAGTAAAACTGTTCGTTCATTGGTCGTTTAAAGGAAAATGTCCGTCTATTGGTCATTTAAACAAAAATGTCTGTTTATTGTTTGTTTAAAAAGAAACATTCTCACGTAAAAAAATCGAACACTATTAAAAATTCTATACATAAATTAAGTAGAAAATGAAAATGTAAATATATCAATTAGCGAACGTGATGCAACCTGCGTTCGATATCCGAATTCCTTCCGATTTTGCATGGAGGCCTATCATGAGCATGCCCATGCGCTGGAAAAAAATTGATGTCATTTCATGCATGATAAGAAGCACACCATGTTCAAAGGTGGTGGTTCGGGTAGGCCGATAGGGCAAGTCTGGATGCACTTTTTTTCACATCATAAAATGGACCAAATTTTTTTTTTGCACACACAAGCATCACCATTCATGATAAATTTCATTGAGTTCTAACATTTTATGCATTTTTAGGGTTTTTCTGGTGAAAATCCCAAAAAACTAGCCGAACATGACACAATGTTGCTATTGGTGTCCGAGCTCATTTTGCATGGAGGCCTGCCATGAGCATGCTTACACGCTGGCAAAATTTAGATCCATTATATTGATATGAGCATTTTTGAAGTTTAATAAAAAGTGGGTACGATGCCTCGTACATATCACATATTGTATATAGATGGGTATATGGTTTGATGAAATGACCATACTGTCGTTATACGGTTTGTGTAGGGGGGAGGGGTGTTTTTCTATTTTTTGAAGTTCAATAAAAAGTCGGTACGTGCCTCGTACATATCACATATATAGATGGGTATATGGTTTGATTAAATAACCATACTGTCCTTATACGTTTGTGTGTGTGTGGGGGGGGGTGTTTTTCCCTTATATGTGCTTCTCGCGGAAGAACAAAAAAACATGTTATTTTCTCTTTTCGAAAGCCACACTGTGACTCTCACGGAAGCAAATATGTGCCTCCACGAGAAGCAAATCCGTGCCCCTCGCTTAAGAAAAAACATGTTTTTTTGCTTTTTCGAGAGGCACAATGCGAAACCAATGTTGTGCCTCCACAAGAAGCAAAACTGTGCCTCTCGTGAAAAAAAACATAACTTTTCCTTTCTAAGAGGCACAACTCTGCCTCTCGCGGAAATAAATCCATGGCTTCACAAGAAGCAAATCTCTGCCTCCTGCGAAAGCAAATCTGGGCATCATCCGAGAGTAGCGCTGAAGTATATGTGTATATATGAGTGTCTGTGTTACTATTGTGTTAAAAAACTTCTTGCAACAAGGCGACATATCCAATATAAATCCACAATCAGTGAAAATGTGGAAACTTGCGCTGTGAGGGATTGAACCGGCCACATACGGTGTAGGTGGGCTCACTTTGCAGACAGGCCCTGCTAATAATTATGGGAAACGCTTGTATACGGTCGACCGGCCGAGCGTTCGGCCGGTCCGCTCGCTCGCGTTGCTAGGCAGCCCAGGCCCACTACCGACTAAGCTTATCTTTATCATCCGCTCGCATTTTCTGGAGACCACACGAGGCATCCTCACCCTGTTCGTCCTTCAATCCCCCGGCTCTCAATCTCTCCTCCTTCTCCTTTGTGTGTTCTTTCCAGAAATTTCCTCATCATTTTGAGCTCGTTTTTACTGCCTTCTCTGCTTCCCGCAACATTTTCCCGTCATAGATCCATGAGAGGGGTCAGCTCGTCCTTGCTTTTTTTTTTACCTTCTCTCTCATGCCATGTGCAGTCCGCCATGGATCCCACGAGGTTGGGCTCAAGCACATGCAGCACGCACGCTCTGCTCTTGGGAAAGGAGATCGTTGTTTCTTTTCTTGCCGTTCATCTCGGAGCTGCGCCGGCATGCGATGATGCTGGAACCAGTGTTCCCTGATGTTGGAACCATTAATCCTTTTTGCTACCACAAGTGTTTGGTTTTGCTGGAACCAATACTCCTTTTTGCCACCACAGGTGCTTTGTTTTGCTACCACTGGCTTTCTGGTTTGGTGGAACGAGCTTGTTTTTTTGCTACATCCGTGTTTTTTTACTTTTGCTGGGGGACAACTTTCATTTTTGTTTTGCAATATTTTGCTACCACTGTTTTCTTTTTTTGTTGGATACAATGCAATTTTTTGCTACAATCGGGTGGATGGGAGCTGCATCGTTAGTTCTTTGCTGGAACCGGCAACACAATATAGCTACTACCGGCGATTTGTTTTGCTTCAACGGCGATGGGACCTAGAGAGTTTTCTGGAACCAAATTTCTTCATGAGGTGTGGTGGCGAGATGCATTTTTTTAGTTTTTATGCTGCATTTTGTTCCTTTTTGCTGGAACCATTATTTGATTTTGCTACAACTAGCACTTGATTTTGCTGGAACCGCAAAGCAGAGCTGGGACCAGTTTTTCTAGCAACTGATTTTTGCTGCAACCATCCAATCGGCAAGCGGGACTAGTGAGTGGCCTCGGCAAGCGGCGACGGCGAGCCGGTGAGCGGCCCCGGTGAGCTCGTGAGCGGCGGCCAGAGCTGCAATCGCCGCCACGGGGAGCTGCAACCACGGGCTCACTTTTGCTGGTGAGAAACGCAGGAGGCGACAGCGGCGACCGGTGACGACGACGGCGACCGGCGACGAGCACAACGACAAGGGAGACGCAGGGGAGGTGCTTCGAGGCTGGCGCGTCGTCATCCATGACGGCGCATAGGAAGCTTTTTCTAATAAAAGACGACGCCCGAGGAAGAGAAAGATGGAAATCGTGCGGCTCCTTATTATTTAATCGTACGGTGCTGGTACGACCGGCCCAAATTCGCCGGCGCCTAACACTCGCCAATAATTATAGGCAGATTATTTGTCTATTTTCTTTTAGAAAAGGAGGATGACGGCAGATTATTTGTCTATGTCCAGCGCCTGTTCGTTTCTAAGTTGCCAGCCGCCACCAATGGGATTCGCCGCCATCGCCACTGCGCCGCCCCATCTCCTAACACCCTCGGGAGATGCCCTTGCAGAGTTGGACGAGAAAGTCGCTGACGCTGAAGCTAGCGAACGGCTCTATGGCCCTAAAGCGACGAAAACACTCGGCAGGCCGCACCTCTGCTCCACGCCGAATGGGCTGCTTCTCGATGGTTGATTGATTTTTTAGCGTTCACCAACAATGATGCGTTCTTTTGATAGGTAACCTGGTGCTGAAGCTCCAACAATCCTCGTGGCTGGCTCGTACAAACACTACGGCCACTATAGCCGGGGATAGCGTCCGCTAACTTATTTTCGTGAGAATAGTGCTTGTGCATATTTTATCTCAGAAAACAGGGGATTTTCACCCGAAAACAGAGGATTTTCAGTATAATTTCAAACATAACAAGTACTCCCTCCGTCCGGAAATACTTGTTGGAGAAATTGATAAAAATGGATGTATCTAGAACTAAAATGCGTCTAGATACATCCATTTCTCTGACGAGTATTTCCGGATGGAGGGAGTATAATAGAGGTGCGCACCAGTTCAATAGATACATATCTGTCTTGTCCTGGAAACCTCAAGAAAAATTAATCAACAGCGCAACAAAGGCGAACAGAGATCTTCCAAGATCCCAAGAAGACAGAAAGAAACTGTTCACTTTTCTTCTTTGACCAGCGAAGAAGGCGGAGACGTCCCGTGTCTCCTCCTCCTCATCCTCGCTTTCGCGTCTCGCGATCATGTAATGTCCGGCGCAATAAAAAATATTTCAACCGCCGCCTATGAATAGTGGTACTTCTCCCATCACCAGCTACCGTATGATGCGTTCGTTCTTTCTCTATAGAAAGCAAAGGCCAAAATCAATTAGAAGCCGGGCAAGATATAATCAGGATGTGAGGGTAACTGCCATTGATCGGTACGCGTTTATATTGGTTATATTGAATGTGTGTGCGGCCATGCTTTGCAGCAAATCGTTTAACTCAGCAGTAGCCATCATACCTTGTATGCCGGACGGACTTGCTTGCCAATTTCCATGGCGGCTTTACATCATTAATTTAGTTAGTCTCCGTGGTTTTCTCGGAATTTGACACAGAAGGTATCGATGACCAAATATGTTGAGCATACGACGCTTTACCTTCCGGCATTTCTAAAAGGCAGATATGGAGCATCAAATTGAGAACATCAATGAACCATATCAGTTGTCGTACAAGGATCGTACATGCTTCAACGAACGTGTTACATCATTCATCGGTGAAATGAACAGAGTGTTACAAAGTATTGCAAACAGGGTCTGTATGGGCAATACCTTGGGCCAGGCTTGCAAAAGCCAAACCTGTCCCGATATTACTCTAATTTTTTATTTAAATTAGGTAGTAAATCATTCCCAAGTTTAGATTATGAATTATTATACCTACTTTCCTAGAATAAACAAATCCTAAATACCACTCCTTCATGCCTTTTTGGGCCCTCTCACCAAAAATGAGGCGCCCAGCCTGACACTGGGCCTACGGTACCATGCCTAGGTTTAACTCAGTAAAAATCTAGTCTCTATACTTTAAACAACAATGTGATAACCAAATCATGCATATAGAGAAATGAAAACACACATGTAAATTACAGTTTAAAATATATTTGTTTCTGACATGTGCTTTACTAAAACTTATAAATTATCACAAAGCTACAGTTCTTTTATTGTACTCTAACCATGGAATAGCTTGGTGTGTAATTTTTTTTGAAGGATCAACATTTTTTTATGCTTGTATTTTTTAGGATCAATACTTGAGTGATTTATATCTATCTTAAAATGATCATTATTACTTTTAATAAACGAGAAATCTAACCACCAGTGTGCTGGTGGTTTGCAACAGGCACGTACGATATGGCGACCGCTCTATCCGCTCATCCCGTGCAACAGCCGCTCGATACAATTATTTTTTCCAGTCTCCCGCGCAACAATCGCTCGATCTGTTTTTTTTCCAGTCTCGCACGTGAAAAAGAAAAAAAGGGCGCTAGCAAGAATCAAATCTAGAACCTGTTGGTTGAGGCCATAGCACGCTACCAACTAAGCTAACTCTCTCTTCTTGTTTTATATGCAGATTACATGTTTTTTATACCTTATTAAATGAGTGGAAAGGAAAAACATCTCGATCCGTTTCTCTCACGCGACAAAACCGGGAAGTTGTGTGTAAATATCATAGTATTTGACGCATGCGGACCTAGTAAATTATGATGCAAAGACCGTGATAACTTACGGGTAAATAGCATGATTATGCATCGTAGATCTGATAATTTACATACAAATACCATTGGTAATTTTGACCCAAAAAATGTTAAATAATCTAGTCCGGTAACTTGTATGTAAATAACATGATAATATAGACACAACAAAGTTGATAACTCACGTACAAACACTCTGGTAACCATTTGACCAGAGAAAAAATATTGAAAAACAACCCCTGATAAATTCTGTGTAAATAGGATGATAGTATACACACAAAAGAGCTGATAACCCACGTAAGAACACCGTGGTAACTCCTTTAACCCTAGGATAAAAGTTGCTGGAAATAATACGCCGGTAATTTCTGTGCAAATAACATGATAATATACACACAACATAGCCGATAACTTTGACTTTGAAAATTTTCTATTTGGAAAACATTACTCCGATAATTGTTGTGTAAATGACATGATAATTTATGCACTGCAGCCCAGATAATTTAGATACAAATATGACGGTAATATTTCAACGCGAGGGGTGCTTGAAACATACCCTGATAATTACTATGTAAATAGTATGATAATTTATGTACCGCTGTCATGATAACTTATGTCCAAACACCACGATATTGTTGACCTAGAAAAAAGTTTTTAAAAACATCTCTTGGTAACTTTTGTGTAAATATCATGATTTTTACAGACTGCAAAGTATAATAATTTTGTACAACATCCAGCCGTATCTTTGACCCAAGAAAAAATATTTAAAATATTCCCCGATAACTTATGTATAAAAAGCATGATAAGTTACGTACCAAATGGTTGATAACTTTTGTACCCTCGCAAAAAAAACTTTTATACCCTGGCATGCTTTTTACAACGAAGTTATCATGATATGTCAACAATTTTTACTACGTTAAAATTACCATGATGTTGTAAATATTAACAGAGCAGCCGGGCCATCTATATAGGATAAAAATATAAAAGGAAAGAAAGAAAAAATATTCGTTTCCAGGTCACGCTAAGTAGCAGTATAAATACTATCTAAGCTTAATGTAATCATTGGCTCAATCTAGACTGGGTGGTTGTGAACTATTGTGGACTACCAAGAGGTGGTGGGTTCGACTCCCCACTTTTGCCAATTCTTTTTATTGCGCTAGAAGAAAAAAGAAGATGCGGTGGATCGATTCCCACCTCGAGAGTGGAATCGTCCGGATCTGTCGCTAATGACCAGTCGACTGGTCGTTACCACAGTCCTTTAATAAATTGACAGAGAAAGATTTCCAAATTAATATCTAGATATTTAAGTAGTGTTAGAGTAGATAGAAAAGGATGGCAAAATGACATCAATTTCCTGTCTTGTTTATGGTATGTACTTATGAAACCGGGCCCATCTCTATGGATCTGCATTCTCACGCACTCCGTTTGAAGACCTTCTCCGACCGTGTATTTACTCAATGTTGAATTCTTGCTTGATTTTTCATCACTAATAAAACATTGCTTGTTTTTCAAGAATTCCTTTATAAAAAAATTAAATTAGCTGCATTCAATCGAAGGATCCATCCACCCGAAAAGGATAGCGATGGAGCGAGAGACAGACCGCATTGTGTCATCATGAATGACATACGCGTTTCGTGTTAAATCTATTTGTCTTTGATTCAAACGACACATCATGTTCCGTGTTGAATTTTCAGTCATCATACGTAAACTTAATTATCTAGAGTAGCAGCCAACACAAAAAGAAAATGTTCAGTGCTCCCAAAGAAGCCGTCCATCTAGATCGACCTACCACTGTCACATTGATGCACCAGATCGCTGGACAATTTATCAGTCGGACCACGATGCTGTACCTGCTGCATGCGCTAGGCTTGGCTCGAAGGTTTTTATCGGTTTTTTCTCGGTGTACGTCGACCTGTATGTGTACACAGTCCGTACACTCTGCTGAACCGAAAATGATACACTTACGGGCAACTTTCATGGGAAGCTGGCTACGCGCTGACGTGCCAGAACAAGAGAGCGATGTGAGCCGCAGTTCACGCAAAGTGAAAAGTTCAGCGCCAATCAACTGGCTCCCCCTCCGCGCCTAGCCGTTTTCCG
Organism: Aegilops umbellulata; assembly: GCA_032464435.1. Classification (NCBI taxonomy): domain Eukaryota; kingdom Viridiplantae; phylum Streptophyta; class Magnoliopsida; order Poales; family Poaceae; genus Aegilops; species Aegilops umbellulata. Next base: position 483,643,680 of record CP136059.1, on the reverse strand, counting down.
TGGGCAAGCCGTCCGTAAGTGTAGCATCGTTGCTGCTGAACCAACATCTTGTCATCGATTACAGTAGCGGTCGACATTTCAGTCGCCATTACCACGTATTTCCATGATTATCTATTCAAGCACTCATGCATCTCTATGGTCATCGGTCGGTTCAGATATGCAACTCTCACGCCAATGTACAAAATTGCCGGAACAGTCTGAGACCAATCTATTACCTCTTTTTATTTGGAGATTTGTTCTTTCTGGGACCAGTCTAACGTTGATATACATCAATCTAGCCAGTACTACTGTAGTATCTAGTACTTGACCACTGATTAGCATCGCCATTACGGCGCAACATACTTCTCACAACTTGCATCCCTCAACATGTACCTGAAAATTGCGGTTGCAACTTGCAAACAGCAGCAAGCCCGGTGTGCATCTCCCGTATGCTAATGAATGTACTATAACCGAGATAAGTTCAGTTAATTGAGTGCTTAATCTGGAAGAAACTCGCATGATTTGTGTATTATATTTCTATCCGCCCAATCTGGCGGCGATGTAGCATGCAAGCAATAGAGTGGAGAGATACAGAGCTACAAGACGCATTAGATAATTCAGTACGTATGCAGTATCATAAGTGTTCTTCTACGAGCTCAAATTCACCTGCGAGGAAGAGTAAAAACAGAAAAAAAAATAATTTTTTTGGATCGTTGCAGACTACGTAAATGCAAAAAGAGGATTCCGATGGATCAAGTGGATAGGTAGAGATTGTTGCATGATCCCCACAAAACCGACCCTGACCAGAAATTTTATCGTGCGAACACCGACCAGACTTCTTTGCACTATACTACACTGCACAAAAAGAGACATAAGCAAGCATGCAAACAAAAAGAAGCAGAGACCATACAAAGCAGAAGACAGAAAGCAGTTTGGACCCGTCTTTCTTTCCGGCCGGTCATCGATTCAAGACTAGTCTTGCAACTAATGGAGAATTGTCAATTAATCTAGGACAGAAAGCAGCAAACAAAAGGCAGATGATCAATATAATACGTACTCCTACGTGTGTATTGTCGTGGAAACCAGAAGCCAGACAATTCAAACAGCGCAAAAAACGCGGACGGAGATCTTGTGAGATTCTTCCTTGACCAGTGACCGAGATCGGACGCGGCCGGTGTCCTCGTCATTGGCGTCGCGATCGTGTAACGTCTGGTCCAATAAAAATGATTGCGATGGCAACCTATGAATAGTACTCATCACAACAGCTCCTTCCTTCGACCGTTCTGTAGAGAGAGAAATGTGTGGCCGGCCATGCATAGCCTTGCACCATCGATCGATCGGAGTAGCTATCTTATCTTGCTTGGCAGCGATGGGTGCATGCACTTTGTCACTTCGGAGGCCAAAGAGAAGAAGATAATGCTAGTATGTCTCCTTTGCACAAGCCAATCCAGCCGGTTCCCGAAATGGCGGACCCGTGTATATATTTTCATCGTTGCATTTAAGCTAGCCTAGCTTTAAACCTGTTAGCTTCCATCGTTTTGTACCGTAGCGAGGCAAAAGCAATGCCAATTTATAGCCTTCGTGTGATCTGAACACGTCGAATGCAAATCGGGTTCATAGTACCCAAAGAGATAGATCCAATTAATCTCGGCCATTAAACCATGTCAATCAAACGATCAATATTACTCTAATTGCGATCGCTCAACATGTTTAGCATGCAATTAATACCATACCGAACATCAATATCAGCGCAAATCACGTAATTACATGTAACTTATATAATTTGAACACGTAATTAATTTATATCCTACCTAATGTCGATCCCTAAATAATTGATGGTAACATGTTTAGAACTATTACAGTCCGTACACTATGCTCAATCAGCATTATTTACGCGTCTTTTTTGTCATTATTAATTGGTTTATCACTAGGACCCCGACTCCTAGTTGCACTACCAAACTGAGCATGTTATGTCTGGGCTGGACGAGTGTTCCACGCTTAAGCTCGAGTCGATCGACACATCTTCTCGGTCTTTTTCGCACTCAACTTTAGTTTGTACGTATGGACGGATTCAAGCTTAACATGGGTAACCCGCAAAAGAAAAGCTTAACATGGGTAGAAGTACACTAGCTCAGTGAGTGAACTTCTACATTTCCTTTTTTTTCATGACAATAGTATAATACTACCGAGTTACTAATTGGGGCGGAGTCAGAAATTAAACAAGAGAAGAAGGAGACACGGATCACAAAAATAATACTAGCTAGGTAGGGACGAGTTGGACATCGAGAGGAAAATTGGTGAGGTATCGATCAGCCTAGCCATTTACGCTTTGTGTAGCTTGGATTCGAAAGGGTGTCTTCTTCAGTTGTCTCTTCCATCCTTAACTGACACTTCTCCAGTGAATTAAAATTTTAGATAACACGTCCATTCAGTACGTACATAAATGGACGGCAGTACTGCAATTCTACCGAACTGATCGATGAGAGTAATCAGACACTCATACGATTACAATATACCCTACTGGCAAGGGGCCGGGTATGTGTATTTCTTGAACGCACACGTTGTGCGTTGTTGTCTCCTAAAAAAATACACACACACACACACACGTTGTGCGTTGTATAATTGTAAAGCAGCATGCATGGATGCACGCTGACGCATATGCTGGTCTCACGTCGTCTGGTGCAGTGGTACGAACATACTATTAAACAGAGGGACAGTATCACAGTGGTCTAGCCATTTACGTGATCGTTGGAGGATCGCTACAAAATCACACCAACAAAAAGAAACAAAAAGAGACGCAAGCAGGCGTGCAAACGAAAAGAAGAGGAGACGATGCCAAAAGATAGAAACAAGAATGCAGTTTAATTGGACCCGTCTGTTGTCCGGCAAGTCATCAATCCGAGACTAGTCTTCTTGCAACTAAAGAAGAATGGTGGATCTAGGACAGAAAGCAGCTAATAAAAGGCAGATGAACAAATATAATACGTACCCGTACGTGCGTCTTGTCGTGGAAACTCGAAACCAGGTTAATCAACATTGCAACAATGGCGGATGGAGATCTTCCAAGATCCGAAGAAGACAGAAAGAAGCTCTCCTGGATTCTTCTTTGACCAGTGATTAAGCTAGTCGGATGTACGCGGCACCCTTGCCGCCATCGTCGCTGTCGCTTCTCGCTGTCAAGTAACATCTGGTGCATCGCTTATGGGCATCGTGCGGTTGTTTGCAGAGATCCGTTGCGGTGCTCCCGTTGTTTGGAGAATGGTCATCGTGCGCGTGAATGTCGCAATCCCTGGCGTCCTCTGAGCTCATTATCATGCCTTGATGTGCCGCATGTGTCCCGCCTCGGCACCGTGCATCGTGTTGCTCCTGCTTCATGTGAGGGTTCGATGAGATCCACACCCCCTTCCAAGGCGCTTCACCGTGGGTCTTGGGCATCTGTTGTCTCTGTTGCTGCTGGCTCGGCAACCCCGTCCGAGCTGATGTTGCAGTCCGCACTGGCTGATCAGACTGCATTGTTGCAAGGTTGTGTGGCACGGGTTGAGAGCTTTCTGGAGCGAGCGGAGGTTGCTCTGGGTAGACTATCCCTTGTGCCGGCTCTGTTGCAGACCACTCTGACGTCACATTCTCCCTGTGCGGCCGGTGTTTGCTCCGCGGAAGACAGGGGTGAGGAGTGGTATGGCTCTTTCTCCCCTCGCGTTGGAGTCCATTCATCGTCGGTGCCTACCACCCCTCCTATGGGGTCTTCCACTGAGGGCGAGTCCATCGCCATGCTTGTGACTCCGGTGCTGCAGATCATGCCTGAGCTTAGGGAGCTATGCCTGAGTCTATCAGTGGAGCATACGAAGGTGGACATGTCGGCGGCCTCGATTGAAGGACAAATTTCGCCTCTGTCAAGTAAGCAGTTGGAGGTTTCTTTGGTTGATGATGCTAAAGGGAAGGCAGGTGCAATTTCATGATGGGTAGTGCTCACTGTTTCCTGTTGTCCACATGGCTTTGGTCTTTTGAGTCATAAAAGTGGTTGTGGTTGTAGTGTGTTGGGAGCATTTGGTGGACCGTCTACGTGGTCGTGAGAGTGAGTCGCTTCTGGAGTGTCACTTTTGTAGTGTTTGTATCGGTTTTCGCCCGGTTTTCCTAAATTAACTGGGCAATTCTCTTCTTCTTAATTAATCGATGAGGCAATCCTTTTGCCTCTGTTTCGAAAAAAAAAATCTGGTGCAATAAAAACGATCTTGATTGCAACCTATGAATAGTACTCCTCCCAGCAGCAGCCACCATTCGTTCTTTCCTTCTCTAGACAAAGAAAAGGCCAGAACCAATTAGAAGCCGGGCAAGAATCAATCAGGCCGCGAGGGTGACTGGCATTGATGGGTGCACGCGTATATATTGGTTGGATCGAATGTGTGGCCTGCCATGCATTGCAGCAAATCGTCCAAACCCGGCAGCATCTTTCTTTTCTTGCTTGGGAGCTATGGATGCACCGCTATGGAGGCCAAGGAGAAGATGAAGTATGTCTCCCCTCCTCACGCCAATCCAGACGGTTCCTGGAATGCCCGGCGGACTTGCGTGCCAATTTCCATCGTCGTTTTAAATAAATTATTTAGCCTCCATTATTTTTTTAGAAAGCGACACAAAAGATATCCATGAACAAAAATGTTGTGCATACGAAGCTTTAACATACCATGCTTGTAGGATGCTAGTATGCAGCCTGCAGAATGGTAAATTGCACGTGCCACGCAGCAATGTGTGGGGTTTCATCTAGTATATACAGAACTTTCTCTAATTTTCTCACTCACCCTCATAATGGTGGCGTGAATATCTTGTCCGTGCCTTAAGAATTCAATGTTGAACTCTTGCTTGATTTATCATTATTATAGAATTTCTGAATTTTTTTCAGTATTTTGTTTACATAACATTAATATTAGTCGTATTCAGTCTAAGGACCCATGCACCCCGAAGAGGATAGCTATGGAGCGAGGGACAGGCCGTACCGTGTCATCACCACGTACACGCTCCATGTTGCATCTGTTAGTACTGGAATGAAATTAAAACTGAAAAACGATACTGCATGTTCCACGTTGAATTTTAGTTACCATGCATACTCAGTGGCGAAGCCTATAATCACTGTTCATTACTGTGCATTGTGAAGAAAAAAATCACAAAAAATACAGTTAACCCCACAGATTATTTTGGCTGGCACCGCCGATGTGCATACTTAACTATCTAGAGGAACATGTTGCATTGATGCGCGAGATCACTGCGCCAATTATTCATAGCTCCAATCACGACCCACCGACGATACAGAAGCTAGACTCGTGTCCACATCCTATACCACAATTTTGTGCTAGGTTTGGCTCGAAGCCTTTTTCCGTTTTTTTTGTTGATCTACTTAAACCTGTGAAAACGTATACGTACACACTGATCCTGACATGTGTAGTGTAGAGCTACTGTCGGTCCGTATACTCTGCTCGACCAAAATTAATCTTCTGAGTGACACTGTCCGTGGAGCTAGCTACTGTTATTAATATCTAGCTAGAACTCCACCACTGATTTGCTGGAATTTAGTATATTGTGGGCAGCCCAATAACTATTTCAGAAATTCCTAATAAATTCTAGAGGCCCACTTAGCCCATTTGTGCAAGGCAAGGGATACTACTAAAGTTTAGTCCCATATTGCTAGTTTAGTGGGAATTGGACCTTCTTATAAGGGAGGCTCTTTCCCCACTTGTACGAGCATGAGAACAAGAGGGATATCCACGCGCGCTCCTCCTCCGCCGCCCGCCTCGCCACGCCTCGGCACGACGCGCCGCGGGTTGCGGGAATGAGCCGATGTCAAATTTTTTGCCACGCACTACGGGTATACGAAAGGCTGTCCGTATACTCTGCTCGACCAAAATTAATCTTCTGAGTGACACTGTCCGTGGAGCTAGCTACTGTTATTAATATCTAGCTAGAACTCCACCACTGATTTGCTGGAATTTAGTATATTGTGGGCAGCCCAATAACTATTTCAGAAATTCCTAATAAATTCTAGAGGCCCACTTAGCCCATTTGTGCAAGGCAAGGGATACTACTAAAGTTTAGTCCCATATTGCTAGTTTAGTGGGAATTGGACCTTCTTATAAGGGAGGCTCTTTCCCCACTTGTACGAGCATGAGAACAAGAGGGATATCCACGCGCGCTCCTCCTCCGCCGCCCGCCTCGCCACGCCTCGGCACGACGCGCCGCGGGTTGCGGGAATGAGCCGATGTCAAATTTTTTGCCACGCACTACGGGTATACGAAAGGCCACTCAGAAGCTGGAAAGTTTTGCTGTAGTGGATATTGAATACGAACGCTGCACCCTTCGGCTGCTGCCTCTTCGTTTCGTCTCCCTCGATCCCTTCAGCTCCCGGCGCAGCCTCTCGCCTCCTTCTCGTGCGCCTATAAAAGGGAGGTCGCTCCTCCCAGAGAGATACACCAGAACCTCTTCCTCCTCTCGCCACAAGTTCCTGAGCACTGCGCTGCCGCTACGATCATCCCCATCACGGCTTGCGGCGTGCACCGCAGGTCGGGACAGTAGGCCTCCGAAACCGCACCTCTTTGAGTCCTGTACGGGAGAAGGGTGATAAGGTTTTTTGGGGAGCGCTCTGCGCGACTACTGACTGACTCCTTCATCACGGATGCTCCGGACTCCGACGACTACTTCCCCGACGTCGACTTCTTCCCCGACGTCGACAACCTCCTCGACGACATGGCTGGCGAGGACACCGACCCTAAGTCCAGTGCTACTGCTGTTGCTGTCCCGTATGTGTTCTTCTTTCTGTTAGATGTCATGCCACAGTTTCTCGTACTACTACTTGCCCTACACATGTTAGGTTCTTCTTCATATATGCAACTAGTTCTACTGTCTGCTATAGATATGTTAGCCTACGGTTCATATATGCAGAAGCTATTTACCTTCTCTCTGTCAGAACGTATGACTTGTTTTATATCTACTATACTAGTCATACTTTATCTAGTATTTCTGTTAATAAAATTATTTGGTAAATTGCTCATATTTCCAACAATCCAAAAAACCTTATTATAGGCAATTTACACCAAGTGGTTTTGCTGCTTCCATAAGACCTCCTATGTTTGAGGGTATCCACTATAAGAGGTGGCGCGTGAGAGCAGTCTTATGGTTTCAAACCATGAGTTGCTATGACGCCACTCTTGGCAAACCTGAAGGGGAGCTTCATGCTCAACAGGCACAAGCCTTTCAGAAAATGGATACTCTGTTTAAGGCTGCTCTCTTGAGTGTTCTTTGGTGAGAACATAGTTGATGCTTATGCGTCAATTGATAATGGAAAAGATATGTGGGATGCACTCGAGGCCAAGTTTGGGGTCTCGGATGCTGGCACTGAGCTGTACATCATGGAGCAATTCTATAATTACAGGATGACTGAAGAGCGCTCCGTGGTTGAGCAAGCTCATGAGATTCAGTCATTTGCTAGAGAACTTGAGCACTTCAGTTGTATGCTACCAGACAAGTTTGTTGCCGGAGGTATCATCACTAAGCTTCCTCCTTCGTGGAGGAACTTTGCTACCTTACTGAAGCATAAGAGGCAGGAGTTTTCCGTTCCGGATCTCATTGGCACTCTTGATGTGGAAGAAAAGGCGAGAGCAAAGGACACACGTGCTCGAGGTATTGAGGGAGGATCTAGTGCCAATGTGGTACAAAAGCAGAACTTCCAGTCCCACAAGTTCAAGAACAAGGGCAAGTTTGATGGTAAAGCAAAGTTTGATGGGAAGAACAAGGCTGTGCAACACACAAACTTCAAGAAGAAGAATGGCAAGAAGAAAGGTTCTTGTCATGTGTGTGGGGATCCTGATCATTGGGCTCCTAGTTGCCCTAATCGCTATGACAAGCGTCATCCTGGGAAAGGCGGCACGACCGCTAATGTTGTCATTGGAGACACTGATATGAAGGATGCTGGGTATGGTATATTTCCCACTATTCTTTCAGTATGTCATTCTTCTGACTGGTTGATTGACACGGGTGCTAATGTGCATGTATGCGGTGATATTTCCATGTTTTCGTCTTATCAGACCGCAGTGACTTCAACCGTGCTGATGGGCAATGGTTCAAGTGCTTCTGTTCATGGTGTTGGCACGGTCGATCTGAAGTTTACTTCGGGGAAGATCGTGCGGCTGAAGAACATGCATTATGTCCCCTCCGTCAATAAAAATCTTGTTAGCGGATCTCTTCTGTGTAGAGATGGCTACAAGGTTGTCTTTGAGTCGAACAAATTTGTAATATCCAAGTATGGAACCTTTGTTGGTAAAGGCTATGAGTCAGGAGGTCTGTTTCGTTTATCCTTATCAGACGTTTGCAATAAAGTTGTTAATCATATTTGCAACAATAGTGAATCAAATGTGTGGCATTCACGTCTTTGTCATGTTAACTTTGGTTGCATGTCGCGACTAGCGAAGTTGAACTTAATCCCTAGTTTCACCACTGTCAAGGGATCTAAGTGTCAAGTGTGTGTGCAAGCTAAGCAACCTCGTAAGTCTCACACGACTGCGGAAACGAGAAATCTTGCACCACTAGAGCTTATACATTCAGATCTATGTGAAATGAATGGTGTTTTGACAAAAGGTGGAAAGAAATATTTCATGACGTTAATTGATGACTCCACTAGATACTGCCGTGTGTATCTTCTGAAATCTAAGGATGAGGCTTTGAACTTTTTCAAGATCTATAAAGCTGAGGTGGAAAACCAACTTGATCGAAAAATCAAGAGGCTTAGGTCCGACCGTGGTGGAGAGTATTTTTCCAATGAATTTGATGCTTTTTGTGCGGAACATGGTATAATCCATGAGAGGACGCCTCTCTATTCACCTCAGTCAAATGGGGTGGCCGAAAGAAAGAACCGTACTCTAACAAATTTGGTTAACGCCATGTTAGACACTTCGGGTCTCTCCAAGGCATGGTGGGGGGAGGCAATATTGACTGCATGTCATGTCCTAAACCGAGTTCCCACAAAGAACAAAGATATAACTCCATTCGAGAAATGGGAGAAGAAAAGGTTAAAACTCTCTTATCTACGAACATGGGGTTGTTTGGCGAAAGTCAATGTTCCAATTCCAAAGAAGCGGAAGCTTGGACCAAAGACTGTGGATTGTGTTTTCCTGTGATATGCTTTTCATAGCATTGGCTATAGATTCTTGGTTGTAAAATCTGAGGTACCTGACATGCATGTTGGTACGATCATGGAGTCGAATGATGCGACTTTCTTTGAAGATATCTTTCCCATGAAGGATATGGATACCTCATCTAATCAGGAGATGCCTAGTTCATCGAATCAGGAACCGGTTACAATAACCGAACCTGCCATTTCGATGGAACACTTTGAAAGTCCTGTGGAGGAGAACAATGAAGTTCCTACTAGGAGCAAGAGATAGAGGACTGCAAAGTTCTTTGGTGATGATTTTCTTGTGTATCTCATAGATGACACTCCCAGTTCTATTTCAGAGGCCTATGCATCTGAAGATGCTGACTACTGGAAGGAAGCGGTTCGTAGCGAGATGGATTCCATCTTCATGAATGAAACCTGGGAGATAACTGATCGTCCTTATGGGTGAAAACCTATAGGATGAAAATGGGTATTCAAGAAGAAGCTTAGGCCTGATGGTACTATCGAAAAATACAAGGCTCGGCTCGTGGCTAAGGGTTGTACCCAAAAGGAAGGTGAAGATTTCTTTGATACTTACTCACCTGTGGCTCGACTGACCACTATTCGAGTTCTACTTTCACTAGCTACCTCGCATGGTCTTCTCGTTCATCAAATGGATGTTAAGACTGCTTTCCTAAATGGAGAGTTGGACGAGGAAATTTATATGGAACAACCAGATGGGTTTGTACTAGATGGTCAGGAAGGGAAAGTATGCAAGTTGCTGAAGTCTTTGTACGGACTTAAGCAAGCACCCAAACAGTGGCATGAGAAGTCTGAAAGAACTTTAACAGCTGCAGGCTTTGTTGTGAATGAAGCTGACAAATGTGTGTACTATCGCCATGGTGGGGGCGAGGGAGTTATCCTGTGCTTGTATGTTGATGACATACTGATTTTCGGAACAAATCTGAATGTTATTAAGGAGGTCAAGGATTTCCTATCTCGTTGTTTTGAGATGAAGGATTTAGGAGTGGCTGATGTCATTCTGAACATCAAGTTGTTGAGAGAGGGTGATGGTGGGATTACATTGCTTCAATCTCACTATGTGGAAAAGATCTTGAGTCGCTTTGGCTATAGTGACTGCAAGCCCTCTCCAACACCATATGATGCGAGTGTGTTACTTCGAAAGAATCGAAGAATTGCTAGAGATCAATTGAAATATTCTCAGATTATTGGCTCGCTTATGTACTTAGCAAGTGCTACAAGACCTGACATCTCTTTTGCTGTTAGCAAACTGAGTCGGTTTGTCTCAAAACCAGGAGATGTGCATTGGAAAGCTCTAGAGAGAGTTTTGCGTTATTTGAAAGGCACTGCAAATTATGGAATTCACTACACAGGGCATCCAAAGGTGCTTGAAGGGTATAGTGACTCGAACTGGATCTCAGATGCTTATAAGATAAAGGCGACGAGCGGTTATGTATTCACTCATGGAGGTGGCGCTGTTTCTTGAAAGTCTTGCAAGCAGACTATCTTAACGAGGTCAACAATGGAAGCAGAACTCACAGCATTAGATACAGCTACGGTTGAAGCAGATTGGCTTCGCCGACTCTTGAATGACTTGCCGGTTGTTGAGAAACCTGTACCGGGTGTCCTTATGAACTGCGACAATCAAACTGTGATCACGAAAGTGAGCAGCTCAAAGGATAACATGAAGTCATCAAGACACGTTCAGAGAAGGTTAAAGTCTGTAAGGAAAATGAAAAACTCCGGAGTTATTGCGTTGGATTATATCCAAACGTCTAAAAATCTGGCAGATCCTTTTACTAAGGGTCTATCACGTAATGTGATAGATAATGCATCGAGGGAGATGGGTATGAGACCCACAATATGAGTTGTTCACAGTGGTACCCTATTCTTTGTGATCGGAGATCCTGTGAATTAGATGTGGAAGACAAGCTGTTGGTCAACTGAGAGGAGAGTATCCTTACTATTTACAATACCACTCCATGAAGATGCAATACTCTCCTAATCTGCATGGCAGGTTGATGTATATCTTAATGTGTTCTAAGTGGCTTATTTAAGCAGAGATGTTATCCTGCAGAACATCTTTTGAAGAACACACCTATATGAGTCTGATTGTCAAACGTCGCAATCTATGAGAGTAGGGTTCTCTCTAGTAAACTCATGAAAGGTCACGGAGTATGACGCATAAGCTCCACCCGCGGGGAAGACCCACGGTAGCCACATATCGGTCAAGGCTTTATATGAAACTAGATTCGCAGAAAACTTGCAGTTCAAGGTCCAGTCCACTGTTCAAGTTGCTTACTAGTGTAACATAGAGTTCTAGGTGGAAGTTCAACTTAACAGTCTCCACTGCAGTACCGGTATATAAAACAGTGTTTTGGAACCAAAGGCAAATTTCGGTGTGCCTCTTGGATCTGGTGGGGGATTGCTGGAATTTAGTATATTGTGGGCAGCCCAATAACTATTTCAGAAATTCCTAATAAATCCTAGAGGCCCACTTAGCCCATTTGTGAGGCAAGGGATACTACTAAAGTTTAGTCCCATATTGCTAGTTTAGTGGGAATTGGACCTCCTTATAAGGGAGGCTCTTTCCCCACTTATACGAGCATGAGAACAAGAGGGATATCCACGCGCGCTTCTCCTCCGCCGCCCGACTCGCCACGCCACGCCACGCCACGCCGCGCCGCGCCGCGACGCGACGCGACGCGGGTTGCGGGAATGAGCCGAGCCGATGTCTAAATTTTTGCCACGAACTACGGGTATACGAAAGGCCACTCGGGAGCTGGAAAGTTTTGCTGTAGTGGATATTGAATACGAACGCTGCACCTTTCGGCTGCTGCCTCTTCGTTTCGTCTCCCTCGATCCCTTCAGCTCCCGGCGCAGCCTCTCGCCTCCTTCTCGTGCGCTTATAAAAGGGAGGTCGCTCGTCCCAGAGAGATACACCAGAACCTCTTCCTCCTCTCGCCACAAGTTCCTGAGCACTGCGCTGCCGCTACGATCTTCCCCATTCCGGCTTGCGGCGTGCACCGCAGGTCGGGACAGTAGGCCTCCGAAATCGCACCTCTTTGAGTCCTGTACGGGAGAAGGGTGATAAGGTTTTTTGGGGAGCGCTCTGCGCGACTACTGACTGACTCCTTCATCACGGATGCTCCGGACTCCGACGACTACTTCCCCGACGTCGATTTCTTCCCCGACGTCGACAACCTCCTCGACGACATGGCTGACGAGGACACCGACCCCAAGTCCAGTGCTACTGCTGCTGCTGTCCCGTATGTGTTCTTCTTTCTGTTAGATGTCATGCCACAGTTTCTCGTACTACTACTTGCCCTACACATGTTAGGTTCTTCTTCATATATGCAACTAGTTCTACTGTCTGCTATAGATATGTTAGCCTACGGTTCATATATGCAGAAGCTATTTACCTTCTCTCTGTCAGAACGTATGACTTGTTTTATCTCTACTATACTAGTCATACTTTATCTAGTATTTCGGTTAATAAAATCATTTGGTAAATTGCTCATATTTCCAACATGATTAGCATCGCAATTACAGCACAACACCATTTTTAGTGTTGTGTACGTCTCACAACTTGCATCCATCAGCATGTACTCCAGTGGTCAGTAGTGTACTATAAACCGAGTTAACTATGATTTGTGTATTCTACCCGCTCAGCCCAATATAATGCAGCCGTAACGTAGGATGCAAGCAACACAGTGGAGAAATATACACACAGCTTGCAGTGGTACGTACGTTGCACCCTTGTCTGCCATTGTTGGATTTCTATATTTTTTTTCCGATAAAGGACTGTTGGATTTTTATTAGCGCTAATTAACTATCTGACCTAAGCGATTTCTTTATTTCTTTTTTGCTTTTCCCAGTGGTGTAATTTGCATCTTTTTTCAATCAGTCTTACTAAATCTCAGTCCCCTCAGACTTGGTTATGTCTCAGTCAATGCAATATGCATGAGATATTACATTGAGATCTGTGTAATTTTTTTTTTGTTTTTTTCTTTCTTACATGTTATTATTTCACTTGACTGAGACTTGATTAAAGCTTAGTCGATTGAGAACTAGCCCCACACTTTTTCAATTGAGACCGACATAGGTGCATGAGAGAAAAAAATCATGTCAGTTCAAATCCAACATGTGGCGTCTACCAAATTCTTCGACCATTGACTGATCCAGCCCTGTCTAGGCCGCTAGCTGCCACCATCCACGGCTGGCGATGCCCCACGTCAACATCTGGCACCCTTACAACTGGGGTGCAGCTGTTGCGACATCCCGGGGTCATTCCATGGTTTTCATTTTTAATGAGATTCCGGTGAAATTCACTGAATTTCAGTAATTTCAATAGACACTAAAATATTATGTTCCAGCCAGAATATTTCAGCAATTTCAGTACAACACAGGAATTCCAATATTTTTCAAAATATTTTTAAAATTTTAATTGATTTCAAGTGAATATTTCGGTCAGTTGGCTGAAATGAAAACTGAAATCACTGATTTTCGGTGTTTTCGGTTGGTGCTGAAAATTTTCTAAGACTGAAATTGAAAACCATTGATCATTCCCATCCCGGGGCTGGCCACTGTTGGATTTCTATTTGTTTCCGATAAAGAACTGTTGGATTTCTATTAGCGCTAGTTAACTACCTGACCTAAGCGATTTCTTTATTTCCTTTTCGCTTTTTCCCAGTAGTTTAATTTGCAGTTTTTTTCAAGCAGTCGAGTTAGACTTCATTATGTCTCGTTCAATGCAATATGAGTGAGATATTACATTGAGATCTGTGTAAATTTTCTTTTTATTTTGTTCTTACATGTTATGTCACTTGGTTGAGACTTGGTTAAATCTCAGTCCACTGAGACTTAGCCACACACTTATTAGATTGAGACCGCCATATGTGCATGAGAAAAAAAAATCATGTCAGTTCAAATCCAACAGGTGGCGTCTACTAAATCTTCCACCATTGACTGATCCAGTGCCGTCTAGGTGGCTGGCTGCCGCCATCCACGGCCGGCGACGCCCCACATCAACCTCTGGCACCCTTCCAACTAGGGTACCGCTGTTGCGACGTCCCAGGCTAGGATCATTCCCACCCCGGGCCTCGCCGGCGTCCTTGCGCCTTGCTGTGCACGCCCCGTTGTCACCGTCTTCGGGCCCAGAGCTATGTGTAGAAAATCGCTCATTTTTTTAAATAATACCTTTTTGAAATTAAATTATAGAAATATTACGCCGCAATTCTATTTTTCAAAAATAATACCCAGTCAGCCTACTGCTGGCCGATTGTATCCAGTCGGCCTGCTGCTGGCCGATTGGACCCCCGTCGGCCCACTGCTGGCCGATTGGATCCAGTCGGCCCACTGCTGGCCGATAGGCCCCAGTCGGCCCACTGCTGAACAAGTATTTGAAAAAATATTGATCATGTATATAAAAATGTTGAACAAGTATTTGTAAAAATGTTGATCATGTATATAAAAATGTTGATCAATATAAAAATATTGATCATGTATATTATTCACATGTAAAACATTTTTTCAAATACTTGTTCAATTTTTTTAAATACTTGTTTAACATTTTCTCAAATACTTGTTCAACATTTTTATATACATGATCAACATTTTTTAAAATACTTCTTTAACATTTTTATATACATGATCAATATTTTTGAAAATACTTGTTTAACATTTTTATATACATGATCAACATTTTTTAAAAATACTTCTTTAACATTTTTAAAATACCTATTCAACAGTTGTCAAATATTTTTTCAAAAAAATTCAAATACTTGTTCAACATTTTTTTTCAAATGCTTGACTAACATTTTTATATGCATGATCAACATTTTTTAAAATACTTTTTCAATATTTTTCAAATACTCATTCCAAAGATAAATGAGTGCATGGTCGGCCTAGAGGAAGCAGACTGGGCGCCAATCGGCCAGCAGTGGGCCGACTGGGGCCTATCGGCCAGCAGTGGGCCGACTGAATCGCCTACAGTGGGCCGACTGGGTTCCAATCGGCCAGCAGCAGGCTGACTGGATCCAATCGGGCAGCGGTAGGCCGACTGGGTATTATTTTTGAAAAATATAATTACGGCATGATATTTCTGAAATTTAATAAAAAATATGTATTATTTTAAAAATATTAGCTAGAAAATCGACAGACTGATATCTCAAGGTCAGTTGCATGGCAAGCAGCAAAATCGTTGTTAACTTATCCATCTAATACTATTCTCTGTATGGTGGTGCCTATCCAGCACTACTATTGGTTAGATTATGAATGGATGGCGGCTTGAGAGATTAACCAATCTGATAGGCTTGAAATTTTTCAAGTCACTGGAGTATGTAATTTGCAACATATGTTGTATATATGGATCCGTCTAATCTATGCATAAGATACGAAGCATGCAGCGACATGTCCTGATCAAAAGATCGAAATGGGCGGCCAAGGGCATGCAAATGCCATGATGTGCACAATCTTGGCAAGAAAATCCCAGGTTGAGTAGAAGCATTGCATTCACCAAGCCAGACAGCGACAACTCACAACTTCTACCGTCAAATATACGGTACAGTACAGTGCGTACGTAGTATTCCTAGTGCTGTATAAAGACAGTGGGACAGGACCTAAAAAAACGATAGTGGGACAGGATGGAGATGCAATGATTGGCTGCGCAGTGCTTGAGGATGATTCGCTCGCCGGTGGCAGGCCCACCAGTAAGTCCCTCCGATTTTCCACAAGGAATCAATATGTGTATATCCTCATTTCCTCGTTGTATCTGCACCCATACCAAAGTGAGCTTGAGCTAGGCCTAGGCTAACGTGCGTTGCAAGCTAGGTCATTCTTTCACAACAATATAACGGCGGCGGTAAAGCTAGCTAGCTACTTGATCAGCTGATAGAGACTGATGTAGAGCCATAGACAACCGAAATATGCTACTCCATGGATTTATGAGTGGGGGGTGGTCGCTAATTAAAGACCATGACTCTTCTCTCCTTCTTCTTCTTAGCCGACCAAATTGACAGCCACCACCACCACCCCTGGCTAGCCGTGTAGCCACCCCCACGCGCAATCCATGGCTTTTCACTCACTTTTAGAAGAGATTAGCCCGGCCCTGGCCTCCTCTCTATGTGTGTCTCTAACCTATCACTGTCAGGGAAAAATCGACTGGTGGCTGTGATCAGCTAGGGATATGCATGCTCCCAATCGAGTGCTTTATGGGTTTTATAAATAGGGCCCCGGTCAGGTTTACGAAGCTACCAACCTCATTCTTAGAAGGAATACTGCAATTGCAATTGATACAGCGCCTCATCTCACTCTCTGCTGCATATCATAGAAACAACAGCACTCATCTGCTCCAACAACCAGGCAGGCAGCCAGCTCTTTTCAAGTTCTCTTGGTGTTCTCCTCGATCGGCTAATTTGGTGAGTCCCCACCTATGATATGGTTGTATTTGTCCCAATTTACTTTGTTAGTAAATTAATTTGTTTGGTCTACGGCCATGGCTGCTACCACTGGGTTCTGCATCTACAACCTAGCTGTAGTGATGATTCATGGCTGATCGATGAGCCCAGCCTTCTTTTAGTGCAGTGTGGTACCACCAGCTAGGTAGTACTTGCATGTAGCTCTAACATGCAAAGTGGCCTCATATTCCACCAGATTCCTGCTGGTACTCCTCATAGTACGCACCGAGTGTTGAGTCTGCAACTATATTCCTGCTTGGTACGTGTACCTCTGAAACGCATAGTACATCATCCTTCCAGTCGGGTTGAGTCTGAAATTCGTCTCCGCAGGACTGTACGCACATACCTGTAGTTCAGTCCTCTAGTCCACCACAAAATTGTCCAGGGACCCAATCTTCTCTCTCTAACCGTAGTGTTGGTACGTGTCCGGTACCAGTAGTCCGGCGCACAAAAATGATGGAGAACACACGGAGAGAGAGAGGTGGAGGAGAGGCTAATCCTGAAGTGCACTCAAAGATACATGCTGGCTTTTGCATTCATGCCCCTAAAAGCTTCACTCTCACAGCTATATGCAGGTCCTTTTCATTCCTCTTTTCTCTTCCATCTTCTTCCATTCCCACTTTACATTACAAGCTAGACCAGACTACCCACATTCCAAGCCATCAAGTGCTTCCAATCAGCCTAGATTACAAGTGTACTTTGTCCTTAGAAAATGGATCCAGGACATGACTGCAGTGCACTTATAGTAGATAGATAGACAGATTTGGTGTGGGCTATATAGACTGCTAGAGCTAGCCGGATTACAATATGAGCGTGCGCATACATACGTGTGCTCTGCTCTGCTTGCTGTCAAGAGTCTGTGCTCACCTCTCATTGCAGTGTTGCACGAGTGCTCCCACCCAGCAGCCATGATCCTTGCCTAGATCTCTAGCTATCTATAAAGATCCTTTTTTCACCTTATTTGGTCCACACGCATACAACCATCGCTCGGTTTCCCCTATGTGAAGACCAGCTGTGGCCTCCACACATGCATCTACTAGTAGTAAATTGAAAAGGTTGTGCGCTTGATTTCAGTTCAGAAGACATCGAGCTAGCTTGCAACCAGGCAGGAAGTTAGATGCTAGCAATGGAGCATCAGCAGGAGGAGTCGTGTGTTCCCCCGGGGTTTAGGTTCCACCCCACGGAGGAGGAGCTGGTGGGGTACTACCTGGCCAGGAAGGTGGCCGCCCAGAAGATCGACCTCGACATCATCCAGGAGGTCGATCTCTACAGGATCGAGCCATGGGACCTCCAAGGTACTACTCATCTAAATTCTTAAAGTTGTTTTGTAGTTTCTACTCCATCCATTCCAAAATACTTACCTAGTGTTCTAGTGAGGTGATCATTCAAGTTGAATGTTAACGATAATGGATGATGCAGAGAGATGCGGCGGCGGCAGGGGAGGACGGGGAGCGCGTCAGGTGGCGGCGGAGGACGAGCAGTCGTCGGAGTGGTACTTCTTCAGCTTCAAGGACCGCAAGTATCCGACCGGCACCCGCACCAACCGCGCCACGGCGGCCGGGTTCTGGAAGGCTACCGGCAGGGACAAGCCGGTGACCTCGTCGAGGAGCCGCGGTGTCATGGGCATGAGGAAGACGCTGGTGTTCTACAGAGGCCGCGCACCCAACGGTAGGAAGACCGACTGGATCATCCACGAGTACCGCCTCCAGACAAACGAGCAGGCGCCCACACAGGTTTTCCTTTAGTTCCTCTTCTTCCTCCTCCTGCCACACCTCTTCTTCTACTTCTTGAGAATTTCGCGTTGATGATGATCATGGTGATGATGATGCAGGAGGAAGGTTGGGTGGTATGCCGGGCGTTCCAGAAGCCCACCCCGAACCAGAGGCCGTCCTACATCTTCCCGGCATACGCCGACGCGCGGCCGTGGCTGCACATCCAAGGCGGCGGTGACCTCCATTACCTGCAGAGCGGTACTGGCGCTGGCGGGGCTGGCGGCCTCGGCTTCCCGAGCCAGGACGTCAAGTACTCCTCCGGGGACCTGCTGGACTCCAAGCAGAGTCTCTTCGGCAATATCCCGCAGCTCATCGAGAGCCCGCCGGCGACTGCCCTTCTAGGCTGCGGCGACAATGCCGTCCTCCAGCAGCAGGGACAGGGACAGGCGGCGGCCGGCATCGACTGGAACTTCCTGGACAGCTTGCTGTCCACGTCACAGCTCCACGTCACAGCGTCACATCTGCACCTAGAGCAGTGAAGTAGATCCAGTTAGCTGACATACCGTAGCAGCATCGATCTCATTGTATACATGATTTCGTAGTAGTCTGTTTCACTTGGTTGACACTTGTACCTAGCTAGACTAGTCTGTTCCACTTACTGAATCCATGTGTTTTCCTGTGGACTACTCTGTTCCATTTACTGAATCTATGTGCTTCACTGTAGACTACTCTGTTTCACTTTGTAAATTTTAGGGACAGTTGAATTATCGTACGCATGATTTGCTAATAGTAGTCCACTACTGCGGAGTACAGGCATTATAGAGCCCAGATTAGTGTTTGTGTTGCACCTGACGGACACTCGTGAACCTAACATCGTAGTCTCGGTTCTAGTTTACAGCAGGCAGACATACCACTCTGCTTCACTCACTGAATTTGTTGAACAGCTGATCATCATCACTCATCAGTGTACGTATATGTTTCACTCAATGAAGAATCTTTCATTTGACCATATGTTGATTTGTCTGGACGGTACACGAACGGTTAATGAAATGCGTGATGTGCCCACGGGGATTAGTTAACATCAATCTAGCACGATGGTGAGTTGATTATTTGAGTTTCCCTGTCAATCCTCTTTTCATATGTAATTTAATTTTACGCGTCATGATATTTTTAGGTTTGAGTCATAATTAAGTCGACATGCAGACAGATAGATGGGTCTCCAACTCGCCATTCAGTAGACATTGAGTATCAGGGACTTGCACTAGCTATATAAGTATGTATCTCGAGTGCATACTGTTGCTTGTGGCCGCTGTATAACGCTGACCATTAAAATGTTTTTTTACGGGATTAATCGGTTGGTGAACTCGTACGATATCGATGGAATACCTACTAAAAGGAAAGGAAGGGAATTTTCGGAACCTGTTAATATCAAATTCCACTTCATAAACTAAACACAAATCGTATTTCCGAATGGGAGTAAAACTAACGTGCAAGCATTGATTTACAAAAAGTCTAACGCCCACACGTGTGGGCGTCTGGCAACTCGCCCACACGCATGGATTCTCGTCTAACCAATTCTGCACGAATCTTGGTGCGTTCTAGCAGTTTTTGTGTGCTACGTAGGACTAAACTGGTGTGTGGGCATTCATCCGTTCGCCCACACGTCCTTTTTTCACCACACGGGGGGCTGGTGTGTGGGCGTTTAGCAATTCGCCCACACACTAGTTTCACGCACGCAGAGGGGGCTTGTGTGTGGGCGTTTAGCAATTTGCCCACACGCCCGTCTCCTAGCCCACACCCAAAGCTGGCAGTTGCCATGTGTTTCTGCAGGTACATGGCAACTGCCCTAGCTTTGCTTGTAAGCAGATGCAACTCTTTTTACCCGAGTTACCATGTGTTTTTGCATGGTACATGGCAACTGCCGTAGCGTGCACGTAAGCAGATGGCAACTCTTTCTTTTACATGGCAACTGCCGTAGCGTGCACGTAAGCAGATGGCAACTCTTTCTTTTACATGGCAACTGCCCTAGCGTGCTTGTGAGCACATGACAACTCTCTCTTTTATCCGAAAATGTTTTTTTGCCATGCCTTTTTGTAGTGCTACATGGCAACTGCCTAGTGTTTTAGTGGGTGGCAACTCCTAAATTTTTGAAATCATGGCAACTGCAGTAGATCAGACCATACATGTCAACTGCAGTTGAGCAACCATGGCAACTGTACTTGTCCGACATGGCAACCAAAATTCAGCAAAATAGCAATTGCAGTTAAACAAACGTGGACGAGGGTATGGACCATGACAACCGCGGGACGCGCGGTGACTGTCGCACGGGCGTGCGGGACCACGAGGTACGAGGCCTGACGTACGGGGCGTGTGGGCGTTATCTATTTCGCCCACACGCACACGCGTGTGGGAGGAATCGGGAGGAAAAAAAAGATGTGTGGGCATTACTTTTTTTGCCCACACGTGGGTGTGTGGGCTGTTCCTCTTATATATCACACAAAATGTGTGGGCAGCCCCCCTAACACCCACACGTGTGGCACTTATCAGCGTCCTTGATTTCAAACTTACTCATGGGAGTTTCTATCGTGTGGCAATGGTATTTTGCAATCAAGCCACTAATAATAAATCGTGCTATGTTGTCGCTTTTTGCATAGGCACTGACATCATCATTTTCCCCATGCATATTATTACTACTTTATAGTGCAGTATTCACTAATATTTTTCTCAAGCAAGCCGAGCACAACTATACTTGACATGGGTACTCGCATTTTTGTTGATTTTATTCCATGCTTTCGGTACTATTTTCTTAGTGGTACCGTGTTTGCATCATTATAAGGTGTCTCTGCCAACTTTGTCAATCTTAAAATCAGCCAACTCAATTTATCAAAGATGCTCATAGGATTAGGTAGGCATGCGTTTTCCTATGGTGAGTGTCCATGCATATTTGTGAGCATGTACATATGTATTGTGTTTCTCAAAAAATGTATCTTTTCAAAACGAAATACATGCCACACTTTTTAAAGTTTATGTGGAGATATATATTTTTATTGCCTTATTCCCCTAAGTATACATGTAATCATATCTACTGAAAAAATATTATTCAGGTGTTTACAAAAAATATTATCATGATGTAACGTAGAATATATTGTAAAAAATCACACTATATCAGAAACATACAAAGCAAAATGTGAATCACCATGATTAACCATATACATGAATATCTGCCACAACTTGTTGCCATTAGGTGCAACAAATTCTACAACTGCCTCAATTTATTTTTGCGGCTGTGTGGTGTTTGGTGTTTGTAGGCAACAAATCTATAGCATGGATTCGAATGAGTTTTTTTTCTGGTGTTATTCTGCGGCTGCTTGCGGTGCAGTTTAACGGGCACGTGACCAAATGGTCATCAGAGCGTCTTCATAAGCTCACGTGGGAGCAAAGGGGCTCGCAATGAAAGGCACTACGATACGAAAACATTGACAAGGACAGAGGGAAAATCTGTGGAGCTCACGAAAGGTTGTGGAGCACATTAACGAGCTCAGGGATGGGTTGTAGGCGAGGAATCGACAGCAGCGTCCTCGGCTACAGACAACGAAGAAGGCGACGATGGCAACGATTCAGGGTGTCCAGTCTTGCGATCTTCACCACAGAGGTTCACGGTGTCGAGGCGAAGCTAAAGGACAGGTTTGTGATTGGAGGAGAGTACAATGCCTACGTTGGTTGACGTTGGAGGGGCCATGGCATTTTTGGTCATGGTTGGAGAGGAAGCAAGAGAAGGGGAAAGTGATGTATAGTAGACGAGTTCTAACTAGTAGTATCATGGTTGTTTCTTGGCATAGACTTGGGGATGAAGAAGGCCTCGAAGGCATGAAGGAGGAGCGGGCTCTTTCGGACACGTCCTCCTCTGCCACAAAGCGCGAGGTTGAAGACGGGGTTCCCCCTAGGTGGGCTGCTAGGTAAGTTTTCTTCTCTCTCTCTCTCTCTATTTTATTTGAATCCATTTTGATTTGATCTTAGATCAAAATATTTGTAAAATCGTCTGGAAAATTAAGTGTGAATTTAACGGCTATTTACAAAACCACGGGCATTTTAACTCAGATGGGAGTACTTGAAATGCTGGCCCACTAACGTTCCCCGAGCGCCCCTCCTCCCCATACCACCGTATTGAACGATGTGGTTTAGTCCCACATCACTAGGCGAGAGACTCGCCGACCATCTTAAATAGCAGCGTCTTTCAGATGCACCAAACTACTTCTATTGTGATATGACCATCAATGCTTGCTTTGTGAAGGAGATGCTCTGATACTTGATCATCTGTTTCACAAAGTAAGCAGAGATGGTCTTACAATAATAAAATTATTTTCTTATCAGTGGCATAATTTTCAGAATGTATCTCAACAACCTAGAGCAAACAACTATTATGATTTCATTTTCAAGTGCTAGATTTACCCCATTTAAAAAAATCAAAGAAAAGATCAAATTTGGCACAACCATGGTATTTAGCATTGTCAACAATGTTGTCAGAGTTATAATTTTTTTGGAATAAAAACTATTATTTCCATTTTTAAGTCCCTGAAATGCATTTTTCTAAGGAAGTGTCTGAAATAAGTCATAAAATTGGGTCTTTTCATTTGTCATCTAGCTAGACAACATGTTAAGCCCACTAACCAAGTTTCATAAATTTTAGAGTATTATTTCTATATTTCAATTATTTACTCAGTTTCAAGTGAACTATCAGAACCAGTTCGAATTTGAACTACAAGTGTGATATAAGTTCGTCCTGAAAATTGACAAAAGTCATTGTATGCTCTAATGTTAGTGGTGCATACACTTGGGACAACCAATGTTAAAATTCCAAACAATTTTTTTATGACTGGTGAACATTGCAAGTTTGAGCCCATTTTTGGAAAATTCAAAGCAAATGAAAAAAATCCTAAAAAATCAAAATCCTTGTGCATGAATCTCTCTTGTATGCAGTAGTAAGTAGGAAAAAAAAATCATAAACTTGCAATATGAAAAGTAAAAAAAAACTTCACAAAATGGCCTATATAGTATGAACTTGCATGGATTTCCAGGCATATGCCCATGACCATGGCCACTTCCATGGCTTAGTCCATGATAACATGTCTAAATTTGGCACAACCATGTGTGTTACCATTGTGAACAATTTTTCCATAGGAATTATAATTGTTTTCGAATAAAAACTATTATTTCAATTTTTCTAGTGCTAGAAATAACTTTTTTGTGAAGGAAGTGCTTGAAATAAGTTATAAAATTGGGTCTTTTCAATTTTCATCCAAAGTAGACCACATTGGAAGCTCATTGACCAAGTTTTGCATGTTGTTGTCTTTGGTAAGTTTTGCATGTTGCTATTTTTGGTATGTTCTATGCACTCTGTTTGAACATGCAAAACCCAATCAACATAGCAAATCCAAAACATAACATACACCTACTTATTAAGCACATTCAAATAACATACTATTTTCAGTTAAACCTCGGCATCCACATATCGGATCCTCAACACTAGCTAGAAGCAACAAAATAAAATACTGCAGATGCTTAAGATGGCGAGCCAGGCAGCAATAGGAGCGTTGAGAATTCTGCTTAAACTGCACTGAGAACTCATACTACTCCACCACTAAATGGAAATTCTTGCAGCCAGGCTTGGCCTCCAAGGTGACCAGTGCCAGATCCTTGCCGGCATCAGGCTCCAATGAGTTCTTGGTCAACCATCTGCTCATCTTCGACATCCATATTAATCACTAGATTCATGTCTACGTGAGCAGGATGATCAATGATCTCCATCCACCCCTGATAGCCATCTTCTTGTGCACCCTCCTCCTATGCGATGATCTCCAACCCCCTGACAGCCCTCTTCTTGTGCATCTTCCTCCTATGCGATGATCTCCAACCTCCGTGGTAGCTATCCTCTTTTTCATCCTCCTCCTCATTGCTATTCTCCTCCGTCTCCTCGTCGACGGCCTGAATAATACGAAAATTCACCAGCCTTTCCAACTCTAGATTCAGCTAGGAGAGGCGGGAGAGGTACTCATACCAACAATTTCGATGTCAGTGATCCACGTACTCGATCGCCTCTGCCATGGCCGACAGAACAATCTCAATTGGGACTACCCCTTGCCTTTATGACGTATCTGCTCCAGCTCGTCCCTCATCACTTTCAACGTCAGGCCCACCGAGTGCATCACGAGAGATTTCACGCGCGGAAACCAAGAGCATATCTCTTTGCACTTGGCTAGCAAGAGCTCATCCTCGGTGCAAAAGAAATCCATCACCCACTTCTAGCTCGGACCTGCTAGCCATCAATCAAAGATCAAATTTGCAAATCAAAGAATTAAAAACAAACTCGATTATTTGGATCAAAATGACGACAAAACAATCTAAAATGGTCTCCTATAAATTAAACCAAATTTGTGGGGTTCTCTATTTCCGAACTAGCTACCCCTGGTACCACTGACACAAATCCAATCCTAAATAGACATCGATACTGATTGCAAACTGGAGAAACTCAATGAACAACAATTCAATCGCTCAATCGCCCATTCAAATCGACTTATAAACGAATCTTATTTGCTAGGGTTTCGATTAGAAACGTAACAGCCGGCCAACGATCTCGGATGGTTCCTGCATATGGGAAGAAGGGCTGCCCTGTAGAACCATGTCGTTGTGCCACCGGAGCTTAGGCAGACGGTCGGAGTGGACGACAGAGCTGCCAGGGGGCACGGTGGTGGCGGCGTGGCGCTGGGTGGGTGATGCGTCAGCTCACTCGAGGTTGGACTAATTAAGGAAAAAGAAAGTGATAGCTCACCTAGCCCAGGTCCCACTAGTCATAAGCAGTCATGGCGACGACTCACCTGTGATATGCGGCCCACCTGTCCTACGATCGCCGCCCCACACGTCAGTAACTGAGGAGGTAACAGTCAGCTGTTTTGACCCGACAACAAGGCTCCATTTGGGATTTTTTGAGAATGAGGCGTGTGGTGGAAAGGAAAAGTGAGGATCGTTAGATGCCATGGGCAAAAAACTAAGGAACCGAGGGCATAGAAATAGAAATCCCTTAAGGATAACCTTGTAAACATACCACATTTTAAATATACATTCTAATGGGGAGCCTCCCCCCACCACCTTGGTGTCCATTTTAAAAAATTGCCAAGTTTTTGGGTCTAAGATTTTTTCACAGGCCCTATTTCTTAACACCAATGAATTCTATCAATGCTAGAGGAAAGCGATCTCCAATAAATAAGTCAGTTTTTTAATTTTTTTAATTGAAATATGTTTCACCACGAAAAGCAGAGTGCAAATAACAAGATAAAGGCTTGGCTTAAAGAATATGTGATTCTCTTTCCGGTGGAAAATTGTGTCTGAAAATGAGACCAAGACCTACTTCTCGAATTCTCAGAGGCTAGCTATGAGATCCATCTTGATCAAATAGAAGAAGGGGAAATTCATACTAGGCAAAACACCTCAAAAAGTAAAGAAAAGAAAGATAAACAACTTTCTTATTGTCAAGTAGTAAACCATAGTTCTCATCCTTGGAAACCTTACCGATCATCCATTAAGAGCTCCCAACTACGAAGCTCGTCCAAGACAGCTTCTCATCTCAGTGCACCATGGAACCCCCATCTTCCAATTCCTCTTACAGAGATCGTTGACTCACTTGCCTTATTACGAGGCCCTGATTCACACCTCCGTGGACGAACCTTGCGGAGGAAAACTTGGATTTTTCGGGCATTGGATTCTCCCCAATTTTTTCGTTACTCTAGCCGACATTCTCGCTTCCCTCGTAAGTAATCGATGGCATAGCCGTAGCAGACGCTCACAGGTTCCATAGGGAGTTTGACTTCCTTTCCAATTTCATATTTCTCAACAACAACTTCTCTCATCCCCACGGATATATTCAAAATTCTGGAATCGGCCCATGTTTCTATTTCGATTGTATGGCGTGGCGTACAGAATTCATTATTTTTCTTTTGTCTTTCGATCATGAGAACCTTAATTATCGAACAGAAAGCCAGGCATGAAGGTAGAAAAAAAAGATGAATTCCACATTGGTCATGAAGAGAGGAGCCTCAACCGGCCTCTTCCAAAAAAAAGGAGGAACCTACCCTCTTCGTATTTGTTTTCTGTTATTTTTACTCTAATGGCTGTTATAGCCGCTTTATATTTACTAGCAAAAAAGCCCGTGCATTGCAACGGGAGAGAAAACATAACACACACTCTTAACCCAACAACCATCACTCAAGACCACAATAGGTCCATCTCCTTTATTTTTGCGAGGCATCATATTTGTGTTGCCGCTTATCCTCCTTCTCACCCTCGCCGGCAATGGCATCGGTGTTCACAAAAAACAACAAAAAACATGTTTGAATATGGTTAATTCTAAGGCGTCTCTTTCTCTCCCTCTCTCCTCCCTCTCCCTCTCTCTCTCTCTCTCTCTCTCTCTCTCGCTTTCTCTCACTCTCGCGTTGAGAAATCTGTTGTTTTCCCCTGCGACATTTTTCAGAGGTATGCATGTGTAGTTATCGATATTTTCTTTTTCCTATATGGTTATAGTGGGGTGTTTCTTTGCAATCCGGATCGCCGCCGATACGAAAGAAAAACGGATCTTGCGCTATAAATTATAAGTTTGCTTCCATAAAACTATTTTTAAAATATTTAACAGGTAAAATTAACATCATATTTAGATTCCACACATTTTTCTAATAAAATTTCATATATAATATGTTAAAATCGAAGTTACGGTTTAAAAGATACTTAACAGGTAAAAATCATTTGTTTAGAAAATCATTTGTTTGATTTAAATATATTCCAAAACAATATTTAAAAATACTTAACAGGTAAAAATAATCTCATATTCATATTCTACATATTTTTCTAATCAAATTTCATATATAACATGTTCAAATCGGAGTTATGGTTTAAAAGATATGGATGATTTTAAAAAGCATTTGTTTGACTTGAATATGATCCGCGGATGAATTATCTAAAACATCAGGGGGTTTTCGAAAAACGAAAAATAACGGTTCGAGTGTGACTTAAATCCGGCAGGTTGATTTTAAGAAAACACAGGTACTTTTGTGTACAATACAAAAAAAGATTCATTTTAACTTAAAACAGGACTACGGGTTGAATTCTCTGAAATAGAGGGATTTCTCTGAAAAATGCCATGACGGACGACAAGAAACCCAATTTGCTTTATTATTAGGTAAAGATAAAGATAAAGATTTTTGCTAGTCGACCCCTCTTGCTCTTGGATCACGCTAGATCAAGCTAGGGAGCTAATCATGGATTGGATTCTATAACTTTCCCATCTGTTTATCACATTCTACAGGCCCTTTCTGCAAGTTTGCGAGCAATGTAATCCTTGACAACCGAGAGCATCAAGCATGGTTTTTTTGATAGTGTATGTAGCACAACGATGGGAGGCAAAACATCCTCCTTCTCAATGTAGGTCAAGACCTCTTTCACTTCCTTAGAGCAATCTTTCCCAAGATCTCCAACTACAACAGATCGCCCCACATGATCGCTCGGTAAGAAATTGCCAAGTTTTTGGGGTGGCGGTTTGGCGATGACGTACGGGCGGCGGCATGGTGGTCCGCTGAGCATTGCGGGCGGCCATTGATGTGGCATGTGGGAGATAGCCAACTTCCCTTCTGTATAGGGTGAGTCGGGATGTTTTCTTGATGATAGTTTTTTTTTTTTTTTGAGCGAAGGGAATCTGCTGGAGCACGTTGTTTTGTCCAACTAATTACCCTATAAAGGGATAATTCGGGGAACAGGAGAAATTTTATGGCTGAAGCTGAAATTCCACACAAAGACGAAGAGAGAATATATATGTCAGCTGACCCAGTTTTGAGAAGCTAGTGAGCCACTGAAAGAAAAAACCTGACGACGATGCCCCCAATCCAGCAGTATGCATATTCACCTGAAAACGAAGGCAATACCGACCGCAGATGCCTGCATTCCAGAAGATAACTCAAATGCATGTGAGTTTTCTGTGATGTACATGCACTAGACCATGAGAGTGAGAGTATACATGTTAACAAAAAAGCATCATTGCATCTATCATGCATGTGTATGCAAATGAACAAATGCGACTTAACCAACACGTCAACACCAAACAAAAGAATATATATAGATAGTGCCCATTGCACCCGCTGCATTGCCTGCATGACAACGTATCCGTCGGTCCATGATGATTTTGACGATGAGTAGTTGCCCTCCGACAAGGTCGCCGGCCGGCCGGCCGAGACGACGACGAGAAACAAAGCTGCCGATGTCCACTCCATCAATCGCACCATATACACCCATGCTTGTATACATATCCATCTATCCATCCGTCGCCCATGGTGCGCGCGCACTATCTTCATGTATAGTGGCGTCATGCGTACACCCCGGCCGGCAAGGCCTCTGGATCCGCCGCCCCAACCGCCCCAGCGGCCCCGGCCGCGCCGTCTCTCTAGACCGGCGCCACCCGCCGCGTGGGTCGTAATTGTAATCATGCAATGCAGTAGGAGTAGACGCTAGCTGTTGTGTAGCTCTCGTCGCTGTCGAAGGGTATCTCTACATATGTTGATCGGACCGTCAAGCTTTGTTGCTAAATTGTGCCAGCATTGGTCGTCTGCAAGTGGACCACCCTCGTCACGTGTCGAGTTTATTTTGGACAATTGTTACTCCATCTGTTTAAAAATTACTTGTCATGGTTTAATCCAAATATATGCATCAGATAGACCAGAACAGTACAACGAGAACATTTTGTGAGAAAATCAGGAAATATATCAATACCAAACTTCTCTTTATTTACATTTTGTTCAAACAAGTTATGCTTATCTATCTGGAAATTGCAAGAATCCGCAGCATTTTTCTTTTCTTTTTGCGAGAAAGAATCCACGACATTTCATAAAAGATATATTTATGGTTTTGGAATTTCTTTTCATATAAAAAATTAAAAGTTCCTAATAAATCCCATCAAACTATCCCAGTTTACGCCTGCAATGTCATATAGATAGGCAAAGTCAAAAAAAAATACTACCTCCGTCCTGGTTTATTGGTCCCCATGATAATCTGTGCCAAATTTGACCATAAATTTAACTAACAAAATCTTCATGCATGTCACAAAAAATCACATCATTGAAAACTATGTTCAAATACGAGTCTAACGATATAATTTGTGTTAACATGCACTAATATTCTGTCAGTTAAATCTTTGGTCAAAATTTAGCGCAAATTACAAAAGGGACAAATAAACCAGGACGGAGGTAGTACATTGACTAGCCCAGTTTATGGGAAGATTATTTGTAGACGCGTGTTCAGGGGCACGCTGTCCAAATTAAATTTCATTTGTATATTCGTGTTTTTGGTGATGATGGCTTTCAAATGAGATCCATTTTGAATACACTTTGACGAGTTTATAAAAACTAGTTAAGTTTCAACCTTAGAAACTTGGTACAAGGGACCAAAAAAATCTGACTTTCAAAATCTGCGACCAACGGAACAGTAAGTTTGAAGTTTCAACTTTAAAAACTTGGTACGAGCGACCGAAAAACTCGTAAGTTTCAGAACCCGCTGCCGACAAAATCGTAGTTTTAGGTGTCAAAACAAAATTGTAGTTTTCAGAAACAAAAAAAAATTATGCGCCATTGTACGAGCGGATCACGAAGTAATCGAGCGACTGGCGCAGCTGGGCTGGTGAGAGCCCACACCTGCGTGTACGTGCGGATTTCTATAGTTTAGAAGGGAAACTCGGCAGAGACTTACAATATAGTGTTGATTGGAGGACAAATGTGCGAAAATAAAGCCTAACCTAGCTAAATTATGCCTAAACTACCACTGTCGGAGGTGTTTGCATTCCCTATACCGCAACTAGGGGTACCAAACTGCCCTCCACCAACAAAAACGAGTACTATCTTAGGCATGTGATTAAACATGGCTCTTCAGCGACGCTTTCACGAGTGAAGAGGACGCATGTTGGCACCAACTAACTGCACACAGCAACCACCTTGAGTCTGTTCGGCATCAATTCGAGCAGAGGATGAGCTCTTCATCGATGTCTCCAAAGATTCGAAGGATACCCACAACTGTCATCATCGTCGCCAATGACCCCCGTCGAGACAAGCTTTTCCCGGCCAGACACCTATCGTGCCACTATGATTGTCGTCTCTATCTTGCACATCTTAGCGGATCATGAGAGCACGACCAAATCCAGGCTCGAACACATGCAATGGTTGCTATACTAGCTGCACCGCCTCCACTGCCATCACTGTCATCGTCCCCCACCACCACCAAGCATGACAACACACAATTGAGGCATGCTACATTGTGTCGCACCACAATGACCCCTCTTGCTCAAGAGCATGTCACCTTGGAACCAGTGGGCAGTCGCCGCCGGCACTGGGTCCGCACAGTCTTTGCTTCACAAAAATGAGGAGGGGGAGAGCTTGGGAGGAGGCTTTCGGGAGTAATTTTCAATATGAGATAGCCTGAGCTTTAACCATTCCATTCGAAAAAGTTCCTTCCTCCATGTATCTATTTTGGAATGTTCCATGATAAACATACTATAGTAAGTGTTTTGATGTTGATTAACACAATACTCCCATATAATAATTGTTTGCAAATATAAATTACTAATCCTACCCAACACCAAAATAAATTTAAATATAGATTCTTCTTTGATTTATTGCATATATTGGTACGAAGATGGCCCGTCTAAACATCGGTGATTAGCTATACACAATTAATATTTTGATACATCACAATCTCCTTTTTTCTTTCTCTAGATAGTTCCTCTTCATGATTATAGGTAAAATGATGCGCCTGATCATATGTATACTCATCTATTTAACCTCGAGATGTCTTGAAGTTCAGTGTTTGAGTAACTAAAGTCTTATAATATAGCACAACAATTTATTTTGTTTCATTTAGTTTGAACATAAATGCCATATCATGCTAATATCTTGTAATTGATGATTTCATACTTCATAGTATTGTATAACATTTACAATATAGTTATATTGCAAGATGATAATACGTTTTGATGGAAGAGATAAATAACACTTTTCAAGTACATATGGCCACATGTATATGACGGGGGGAGATGGGAGCGACTAAAACATTCGTCTCCGTGTAAGTTACAAAATGTGTACTTGTATTTTGTTTTGTAACCATTTTAGCAAACGTTGCAGTATAAACAAATAATTGGGTTGACAGTGACCATGGTCTGATTGCCTATGCAAAAACTATTTCATCACAAAATTTGAGAAAGTAACATATATTAGGAAACTTAGAGATTGTAGTATCCAGTTGTATACTTTCACTTTGGTAATTTAACTTTGGAAGTTGCACTGAAATGATGATGGAAGAGAAATATTTTTCAAGACGTACAAAGTTATGTCATATGTTTTCAATTCCATCAAGAATACACGAACGACAATGACATAATTTTCGGCTTGTTTAGCAACAATTCACTTGTAGGGTAATCACTTGCATAAGTGAAAGTTATAATATGGAACATATGGTCTCAAGCACTATCATGACTAGAAGAACGGCCGTGCGTTGCAACGGGGCTACATTAACTTTAAGAGTTTAATATTAATATTCTCATACATATCAAGTGACATTGGCGAACTTTTTTACCATCAAATCCTCACACACACACTCTCTCCCTCCCTCTTCCTCACTCTCTCTCCCCCTCTCCCTCTCTCTCTCTCTCTGTAACACACACACATGTCCATCTATTTCACACACACACACACGCACGCTAGTGCATAACAATATGGATTATGTGTATTATATTTGCCACCACAACTGAGGGAATTAATTTCATGTAAATCGGCCAGCCACAGCTCCAAGAATACGCGGAGGAGGTGGCCCGGGTCGGCGTCGGCGCCGTCCGGCGCGGGCCACGGGCCCGCTTCCAAGTGCGTCTGCGCGCTGGCCACCCATGCCGGGTCCTTCAAGTGCCGCTTCCAGCGCACCAACTCCCAGGGCCACGGCCACGGCCACGGCCAGGGAAGCCGCCCTTCTTCGCCCCCTTCACCCGTCGTGGCAAACGCGGTGCCACGGCACCCGACCTCGCGGTCCTCGTCCTCCGGCACCGTCGCGACCCAGTGACGCGGCCCAAGCATCGGCCTCAAGAATCAAGAACGCTCGACAACGGAGAGGGAAGGGAAGATCATATACATGTCATAAGAAAGGGAGTTTATTTACTGCTGCCTCGATGTATTGTTTCCTTTGTTTGGAGATTGATTACCATCCGTGAGTTAAGATAAGGTAATGTGATTGAGCGATTTTTCTGAAAATCATTTATTTGTTTTCTAATTAATGTGATTGAGTGATTTAAGGTAAGGTTAATTAATTTAGATTTGATCTTTAGAGATTGTTCGTGATTGATTCTACATTACTAAATAATTTGCGCCAGTACGGAAAGTTCTGATCTGTTCAGATTTCTTTCGTTGTGTGAGAGGGTGACGCGAAAATAAACCGATGAAGTGGGGGGAGGGGACGAAAAAAAATCTATGAAAAAAACCAGCGAAGGTGGGAGGAGGTACCAAAAAAAAACATGAGAGGTGGGACGAAAAAAACCCTGAAAGCGAGACTACCAACTGCTCTATTAGGAGTAGAGATAAACAAATATCGTGTACAATATATACAAAAATCAATTAATTGAATGCTTTCCTTTCCTTCAAAAAAAATATTAGTCATATGAACATATGGTCAGACTCTGTAGCTGGCGATATGTCCAGCATTTTATTGTATTAATGGAATGCTTTGTTTTCCTTCAAAAAAATATTAGTCAGATGAACATCAGTCGGTTTATACGCCAATCAATATATTGTCATTTGGTTTACCTTCATTCAGGGTATACAAAAGGCCAGCAGCCAGACGCATCATGGAAAGCGTTACCCAAAGCACACCATCGTGTATTGATGCTTGGCGTTACCGGCCGTTATCATTGATATTAATGGAAGTCCGTTACCACCAGTAGTAGACATGAATTATTACACTTTGCGTCACCATGTAATGTAGCAAGCTAAGTGACAATAGGGTACGGTACACTCTTTATAAGCTTGCCTCCGGCATCCAGCTACATGTTCAGAACCGCTGGAATCTGAAACTCATTTGCCAGAACAACTCCTAGAGAGACAAGACTAGGGTTTTACCTCCAACGTAAGTGGCCTGAACTTGTATATGATCTTGTGTCCCCCATTGAATCTTCATAGATCAAGCTTCGTCACTATACCTCTCTTGCTGTCAAAGTTAGCACCACAACAATAGTTGTAAAATATTTTATTAGTGATTATACCACAAATTAGTAGTTTGGGTGGCGACATCGATGATGTCAGTGGCCTACACACGAAACATCTACATAACACAATAATTAGTGCTGTTGCGACACGAGGAGAACATTTGTTATAGGTGACTTGTTGGCAAAATACCACTGCTATTCGACAACTCGCATAAGTTTCTAACCATACCTACACATTTGTTTTATTTCTCAGGATTTGTCGAAATTCAGAAATATGGTTTTGCAAGGATTATGTAGCGGGATGTGGTATTCCGAGGTTTCAAATATATTTCTAGTTAGTAGGCATTCCATCGATCTCATACATATTCCACAACCAAAAGATCGCCAGCAAAATAAAAATAATTTTGATGATCAGCATTATAAAGCATCCACAAGCAACAATATGTACGTATATGTTTTACTCGATGGCGACGGTGCTCTTGCTTCGATTTTTCTCTGAGAGTGTGTCGAGTTTCTTTTCCCTTACAATCCTCACCCCTTGCCCCCGGGCAAAAACCTAGGCCATTTAGTCGTACTATTGTGATGCTCCGACGTCATGGTCTTACTTGGAGTTGTAGTCTACAAATAAGGCCGGGGTTGGGATTTTTGTATGTTAGTTTGTGGCGCTTGCGTTGTAGGGCTCTCAGTGGTCTTAGAGGCTAGTGGAGGCGAGGTTATGTGTCCTTCTAGTATCCTTCAATGTTGAATGCCGTCTTGCATTCTTGCTCTACATGCGGATGCATAGCATCCATGTGTTGTGGCACGACTTGAATGTAGGGGATTCAGGGGTTTCCCCTCTAGCAATGGCACATCCGGGATTTGGCATAGAAAAATTCTTTTATTTTTCTATGAATGACACTCCTTTCCATTGCATTATTGGTGTCCTGTGGATGCCTCGGTTTTAGATGGTTTAGTCTGTGATGTGATTTTCGACAGCTTGGCCATATTTTTGTGTGGAGGTGATTTTCCTCCTTGGTCTTCTGCTTGTTGTACTTCTTCTCTTAATCGATGTTTGCCTGTAATCTTATAATTTTTCCAAATGTTTTTGCCTTCATAATAATAAGCACAACTAGCATAACTGGTTGATGACTTCATTGATTTGACGTTGCGCTTTATGCATTTCATGTATAAAAATAGTTGTTGAGGTTGAGGAGTCACAATTGGAACATGTTTATACCAAACTTTTATGATTATTTCTATATCATTTTTAAGCTAATATTGTTTTGATAACTTATGAGAACCCATCTTGTTATAATAACTAACTAATGTTAGATTTGTAATATTCATCGTTTAAAATGTGCATGCACTATGCACAATTTTAACCATGTTTGTAATACAAGTGACATTAGATGATGTTTGAATCATTAATTGCACCTTAAAGATTTAATTTCAATCCCAAAAAATGAGAGAAAATAAGAACAAAAAACACAGTCTTGCATATTTTCGTGGATTCATTTGTGATACTTGCATAAGCAGAGTTTATACATTTCTGATGTGAAGTGATAGTCTCAAAAATATCCTGATAGCAATGTCTAGTTATGATTAGGTTTACAAGAATAGAAAATTCTAGAGTACAATTTTTTAATAAAAATAGCATGGCTCTCCTTTCCTAGGTATTTGCTGCTATGCCACCCACATAAAATGATAAATCTAGAAATACAAATAATATGTAGAAATTCTTCTTTTGCAGGGTTTTCATTGATAAAAGGATGTACAATTGTTTCAAATTTGTATAAAAACAAACGAAATCAAGAGAATAAAAGTTACCTTAAGGTCCAACAAGTTTCTTAATTTTTTCTCACAATTATTACATAGATGATCTACTTACATGACTGAAACATTGAGGAGCTTATGACTGCAACGACATAGTAAGGGTACCTACACTTGCAGGATGCCTCCATCGACCAATGGAGTACCGCTGTCATGAGAAAACATCTAGAAGAAAAGAAAATTGTACTTCGATACCGCCACCGCCTCACGAAAGCCTAAGAAATAATAAAACACCTTAGGAAATGTCCAACAAAGCTGGTTGCCTAGGTTCACAGGACAAGACCCTTAAAAGCCCACCATGGTCGTTGGGGAAGAACATCAGTGGGATGCTAAGTAGGTTAGTTGAACTTACACCATTCGTGGTGCCATGCCTCCATGCTATCGATAGGATGCACAAACAAAGATGTACACAAAATGAGAGTTATCGGAAGAAGAACTGAGCGATCCTGCGAAGTAGGACCTGCCAAAACAAACCTGGGACCCAAAATCCTTGAATTGTTTTAAATGGACCACAGGGTGGGGGAGGCTCCCCGCCTGAATATAGTTCAAAATGTCGTAAGTTTGCAAGGTGTCAACCAGAGGGTGACGAGAGGTAGTCATGCTACGGACCAGTGTAACTCTTAAGCATATCCAAGTTTTTCATAATGTATGTGTATTTAAGGAAATCAAGAACTCTATGGTTTTGGAATGCGCATACTCTTATGCTTAGGGCATCTTCAGGCAACACGCAAAAAACCACCCGCATCCATCCGGACCAGTCTGCGGATACGGATGCGGGAGGCAACCATCCAACGCTAGCCGCATACATTTCAAACTATTGGAAATAAGCCATGCCGGCATGGTGGCGTCTGGCGTCGGGTGCGCCAGGTGTGGTCCGTGCAGGCCTTGGGCATGTGTGCGCGTGTGTCAGTGCGAGCGTGTATGCGTTCGTTGCGTGCGTTGTACTGTTATGAGCCCCGGTCGCGTAGTTCGTTGGTGTAGTTAGCAGCAGCCCCGGAGTACGCGTTAGAGCGCGTAGTGGGGCGGCCTAGATGAGTGGATCGCGCATCGCGGGCGCCAGAATAGGGGAGGCGAGCTGCATCGTGTGCATGGACTGGCCGATGTATAAATCCTCCGGGCCTGAGTGTATTGGAAAGGTGGTGCGTCCAGGGTTGTAGACCGTGGTGGTTAGTCCAGCTATAAAGAAAAATGGCGTTTTGAGCGCCGGGGCGTTCGTCGCCGGAAACCAGTGTTGTCTTCTCTTCTTCTACCTTCGTCCGAGCAAAGAGAGCTTGAGAAACTAGGGTTAGACCCAACACAAACCGCATTTTTACATAGTAGATGAAATTCATGCAAACGCCCGATATTCATCAAAGTTCGGATAGAAAGTAGTACAAATCAACCACACATAGCATGCAAATTAAGTCTAGTACAACAAGGTCTCAAATTCTACAAGATCCCAGATGTCCAACAAGTTTTTATTGAATGGATCATGTCCTCCCACACATACTTCTCCTTCTGCTTCATCCAGCAGTGTGTGCACGTAAATGACCGTCCCTCTGACCTAGTACACCACGGCGGTGCGTGCGGGCACTACTGGAAAAGGGCTTATAGGTGAACCCCAATTAGTGACAGGCATATGACAGGGCACCCGCCACAACTATTTTTAAAACCAAGCAGTGGCGGGTGACACAACGCGACCGCCAGAGCTACTGGACTAATAGTGGCGGGTGGACCCGCCACAAATAAGCACCGCTGAGCATGGCCACGTGATGAATATGGTAAGTGACGGGTGTATAGAATAGCTCGCCGCTACTTTGGAAGGCAACACTAGCGGGTGCATTGTACTGCTTGCCGTAGTTTAGTTCCTGCAACCGGCACCAAAAAAATTATACAGATATTATTGGTGGCGGGTAACTGCCAGTAACCGCCACAACTAAGTTAGTTGTCTGGTTGTCCCCAAATCAAACCAGCTTTGCCATCCGCCACCCCAAAGTAGCAATGGCGGGTGGGTTGGCGCGCCCGTCGCACGCGACGGACTCAATCGGCTATCCACATGCGCCGCCCCCTCCCCTGCCCCACTTCACTCTCTCACTCTCACTTTCACCCATCTTGTCGCTGTTGGCTCATCCATGCTGTTGCCGTCGCTGTCGGTCTCGGCGTCCGAAGCCTGAGTCGCCGTCCGCTGCCTCCATCTCCTCGCCGCCGGCCTCGGCGTCCGCACCCTCCGTCGCCGTCCGCTGCCTCCATCGCCCTCGGCGACGATCCGTCCCAGCGCCGTCCACTCGGTAATATATCGCCATCCCCATTGTCCCCGCCTCTCTCTCCAGCCGGCTTTCCTCCTCGCCACCTGCGGCCGTGGTCGCCTCACACATAGACAGGTGCGGAAGCAGCCACGCACACGTTCGACTAGGGTTAGGGTTAGGGTATATATTTCTATTATTGTCTGTTCATAATCGTTAATGGGTTCAATTTATTCATACTAGAGTTCAATTATAGTTGTAGTTTCTAGTTCTGTTGTTTTGAAGGCACACATCAAAACAATTATAGTTGCAGCAGCCACATACGTAACCAGCAACGAGCAAACCCAAATTGTTCATTAGATGGATGAAAAATGCCATGAAAATGGATAGATCCAATTTTTCATAGGTTCTGTGTACTTTATTTTGTTTTTACATAGACAGATTATAGCAATGGATGAAATCAGTGGCGAAGCTACGTTGTAAGCTATGGGTGCCATGGACCCCCAGCTTTGGTATAATATGTTTTGCTTTGGTATAGTATGTGAAGGAAAAATTTGGGGGGACAAAGATTAGGAAAAGTAGAGTATTTTGGCCCCCCGAACATCCATATTTATGTTTGCCCCTCCCCCCCCCCAAAGATATTGCCTAGCTCCGCTAGTGGATGAAATGAAGGTATCATTTTGCAGGGAACACCTCCGAGTGGCCTATGTTTTGCTGGAATGTTGATTCATTTTCGTCCTGTCAAATTTCAGGCGCTTGATATGTCCTTTTTTTTAGCAAACGTTATGCCGAAATTTAGGGATGACTTGTGCTATAAAGTATGATATTTAAGACGGATAGTTGACAAAAATATACGTAAATGTATCCCAACAAGCACCTTGCGAATGCTTCAAGCTTTCGGTTGTTTGCAAACTTTGGCGTACTTGCAATCGTAACTATGCAACGTTGACGTGCCTTCAGGAAATGTCTGTTGACGATGGGATGCCCAAGTGTGGTTACTGCTCCGACGACAGAGGTATATGTGATAGACCTCATCTGGAAAACGGTAGGTGCTTCACCCTCACCCTGAAGGAGTGTGTTTCGAATACGAGACGGTATATATGTAACGACAGAAAGTATTTAATTAAGCATATGACTTGTGGTTTTTGTTTTAACGTGTTATTTTCGTTTTATGCAATTCGACTAGTGCATCTCCTGCTACGCAAGACCTTATGTCTTAGACAAACTCGGTTTCGAAGATAGGGAGTGTACGGAGACGGAGAAACATTACCTCAAGACGAAACATGGTTTCACTTTTTAGGTTAAGCTGTACAATGGAGTAAATGAATCCCATTTTGGCTTTTCAAATTGGAGAGCACTATGCAAGGCCTATGTATATGAGGAGGATATGAAAATAACCTTCGATATTGGTGGTGAAGATGATCTTGAAGATAATATCGAAATTTGGGTTGATGTGGACATGATTCCAGTTCTACCTCTATGTGAATTTATCAAACTAATTTGTTAAGTAATTTATATTGTTTACTTCAAAATGGTTGGTATTCATCTGTACTAAAGTTCTTTATTTTTAATTCTCAGCTTATTATTTTGCTCCAAGAAATACAAAGAAGGAAGTAGACAAGACGTACTACACTTACAGCTCAGAGCTAACTTGTGAGGAGAAAAAAATCTCTTGTCTCATTTATTA
The DNA here is from genome assembly GCA_032464435.1 of Aegilops umbellulata. Taxonomy (NCBI): domain Eukaryota; kingdom Viridiplantae; phylum Streptophyta; class Magnoliopsida; order Poales; family Poaceae; genus Aegilops; species Aegilops umbellulata. The sequence continues at coordinate 483,604,398 of CP136059.1, read as the reverse complement.
ATGAGGTTCAGACTTATAAGATCAATTATCAAATTGGCAACAATTATACTTGATACGTGCCTCTAGTCCACGTGTTGAACCATGGTAATATCCATGTGCATAGCATGGTAAGATTTTGTAGTATTGTCTCACTAGTCTATCTTTCACATACATTCATCTTAAGCAAAACTACGTTGCTAACTATATTACTATTATTTTCTTCAACAGAAGCTCCCGCAGGATGTTCTGCCTGACCTGATGTTTATGGAAGGTAACATGCATATTGTTAGCTTATCGCCAAGTCCGTCGGTGTCTTTCTCTAGTGCATACTCGATTTCTTCAACAGATGTACGCATCAACATCAAAGGATGGGCCAAAATAATGAACGCGTGCATACAACCAATTGGAGACAACATGAATGTGCGCAGACCACATATTAGAGACATGTGGATCTCTATTCCTCCATTGCGAAGATGGAGGGACTTACCTATTTAATACAATTTTAGCTAAGAGAAGGAGTAGGTCATAGCTAGTACTTCTCATGTGCTAGAATGATGACGAGTTATTTACCTTGGATGATAACAATTATCTACTGTTGTTTAACTTATCATGTGTCATGGTTTTCTTTCTTATTCGATTTGAACATTAATTATCTTTCTGTGCACTCCTCGCCCCAGGCTATGCAAAATTGTAAATCAATCATGATGTATGAATATATTAATTCTTATATGACGTGTATGTATGTATGACCACCTTGTATTACATGACATGTACTGTGATGTCACATATTCATAGTATAGTTTATGTATTTGTCTTAATTCCTTAAATTATTAACAGTGGTGGGCATCTAGAAGAGCTCACCACTGAGAGTGTGCACCGTCAACGCCGTTAGTGGTCATAACTAGTGGCTGGCCCTAGGGCATGCTCGGCACTGCTAGCTATGTAACACTGGCGGGTGGGCGCCCGCCACTGATGCCGTGTTAGCAGTGGCAGGAGGTTAGTGGCAGCCGCCCTTGAGAGCCTTGCCCGCCAATACTGGGTTTTTTGCGCCCGCCACTGCTAGGCATTCCTGCAGTAGTGGGGCTACGTATAATGTGTAGACCAACATTGAGTGAATACATCAATCAACAAGTTGAGCAAGAGGAAGTAGAACTTACCATCTCCTCCCTGTCCGCGTGCAATAGCCACCATGCCTCGAGCTGACTAACCAAGTTGCAAAACTTGATGATGCTGACCTGGATAGCGCGCTAGCGATACGACAACGACCTCACATTTGCATCGTCGAATGATGTACATGTCGTAGGGTGTAATGTGCTTTCTGCGTGAAACTTTTCATGTACTTGCTCCCAGTAGGCTGACCCTTTGGTCCTGCCTCTGAAATCCGCAGATAGGCATTGCCATGCATCGCACAAGAACTCATCCTCCATGGTTGAGTAGCTCACCATCATTCGTACTCTAAAAAACGACATATCATTTGAGGATAAGCTCAATGCCATTTGACAGAACACCTGCCGGGCATGGTATCCGCCATGGAGGTCGTCGACGGAGGTGGAGTGTATCTGGGTACAAACGGCTCCATGGCTGAAAACTCTGTCGGAACGGCGAGCGGGTGCGTCGGTGTTAGTTGCCGGCGTCCAGGAATGCCTCTTTGGCAACCGGAGATGAACAGCAGTGGCGGCGGAGGTGGAGGGTGCGGATGCAAATCAAGGGGGAGAAGGGGCGGAGTGGAAGAAAATGCGTCCGGGAGGGGGGATTGTCTGGGCCGGGGTTGTCGGAGTCCTACGTTTCGGGTGTCCGAACTCCTGCAAACCTCTCACACTTTTGTCTCCAATTTGCGGGAGAAATCATGTCCGGACCGCCCAGCGGACGGATACAGGCCGGCGTTCCATGGCTTCCGCGGTCAGGACAACGGGGTCCGGACTGTTGCCGGAGGTTTATGGGTCCGCCCTGGAGATGCCCTTATTATATATATTTTCAAAAATAACATGCTCCATTTACAATTTAATTTCCTCCATGTATCACTTTCAGAATGGTCCATGATATACATAGTATACTGAAGTGGTTTGATGTGCATGATAAACATTATAATCCCATTTTTTCTATTTGCACACACAAATTATTATCATCCATGGCATAGCACAAGAATATAAAACTTTAATTAAGAACTTATTGAATTTGTTGCACCTAATGGCAAGCAAGTGTGGCAGATATTCATGCAAATGGTTAATACCGTGGTGCGCCATATTTTGCTTTATCGTGTTTTTGATATAGTAGGATTTTTGTAATATAATTTGTATTACACCATCATAATAATTTTTGTAAAGACATGAATACTATTATGATTACCTGTATACTTAGAGGAAGGAGGCAATAAAACTTGTAATTGATGCACACACGGTACCACTAAGAAAATAGTGCGGAAAGCATGGAATAAAATCATGAAAAATGTGATCACCCATGTCAAGTATAGCTATGCTCAGCTCGCTTGAATAAATAATTTGTGAATATTGCACTACAAAGTAGTAATATGGATGGTGACGGCCATTATGTCAATGGCCTATTAAAAAACCGGTGACATAACACGATAATTAGTGATGTTGTGACAAGAAAAGAGGATTGGTTATTAGTGGCTTATTTGCAAAATACCATTGCCACACAATAGAAACTGCCTTGAGTAAGTTTCAAAGGAATACATGCACATCTGTTTTATATCCCGGAATTTACAAAAATCCAGAACTAATAATTTTTGCTATGTTTATGAGGCGGAATTCGATATTACCAGGTTCCGAAAATCTCCTTCCTTTTTGTTGAGTAGGTATTCCATCGATCACGTACGTATTCACCAACCGATTGATGATCAGCATTATACATTAGACACAAGCAACAGTATGTACTCGAGATACATACTTATCAAGGTACTGCAAGTCCCTGTCACTTTGTTGACTATAGATGGTGAGTAGGAGACCTATCCATCTGTCTGCATCTCAACTTAATTACGACTCAAACCTACAATCTCATGACGCGTAAATTAGTTACACTAGAAAAGACGATTGACAGGGAAACTCAATTAATCCACTCACTATCACGCTCGATCGATGTTAACTAATCCCCGTGGGCACATCAAACATTAAATTAACCGTTCGTGAAACGGCCCACAAAGATCAACCAGAGTTATATCACGCGTATGGCGAAATGAAAGGTTCTTCATTGAGTGAAACATATACTACTGAGTGATGATGATCAGCTGCTCAACAAATTCATCAGCGAGTGAAACAGAGTGCTCTGTGTGTCTGCTGTAAAGTAGAACACACACTACTATGCTAAGGTACAAGTGTCAATTCGGTGCAACACAAACAAATGGACATGGTAGTCCAGCATCTAGGCTCTATACTGCCTGTGCTCTGTACTAGTGGAGTACTATTAGCAAATCATGCCTATGATAATCCAACTGTCCCTCAAATTTACCAAGTGAAACAGAGTAGCCTACAATGAAACACATATATTCAGTAAGTGGAACAGAGTGATCTACAATAGACACATGGACTCAGTAAGTGAAACAGAGTAGCCTATCTAGGTACAACCAAGTGTCGACTGCAACAGATGCACATGGACATCATCTACTATCCAATGATACTAATTATTAGCAAATCATGTATACAATGAAATCCATGCTGCTACGGTATGTCTGCTAACTAGTATAATTCACTGCTGTAGGTGCAGCTGTGACGCAGCCGTAGCAGAGTACTCGTGCAGCTGCGACGTGGACAGCAGGCTGTCCAGGAAGTTCCAGTCGATGCCGGCCGCCGCCTGTCCCGGCTGGACGATGTCGTAGCCGGCGTCGCCGGCGGTGGTCGTCGCCGTGCTCTCGATGAGCTGCGGGATGTTGCCGAAGAGACTCTGCTTGGACTCTAGCAGCTCGTCAGAGCAATACTGGGCGCCCTGGCCGGGGAACCCGAGTGCGCCGGCTCCGGCAGCGCCAGCGGCGTTCTGCAGGAAATGGTGGTCGCCGCCGACTTGGCCGTGCAGCCATGGCCGCGCGTCGTAGTAGCCCCCGAGGCCCGGAGCACCGGCGTATGGCGGCGGGAAGATGTAGGACGGCCTCTGGTTCACCGCCGGCTTCTGGAACGCCCGGCACACGACCCAACCTTCCTCCTGCATCATCACCATCAACGATAAATTCTCAATAGGAAGAACAGAAGAAGAACTGAATAATTGAATAATAACGTACCTGTGTGGGGGCATGCTCGCTGGTCTGAAGGCGGTACTCGTGGATGATCCAGTCCGTCTTCCTACCGTTGGGTGCCCGGCCCCTGTAGAAGACGAGCGTCTTCCTCATGCCGATCACGCTGCGGCTCCGCGACGAGGTCACGGGCTTGTCTCGGCCGGTGGCCTTCCAGAACCCGGCCGCCGTGGCGCGGTTGGTGCGGGTGCCGCTCGGATACTTGCGGTCCTTGAAGCTGAAGAAGTACCACTCCGACGACTGCTCATCCTCCGCCGCCACCTGACGCGCTCCCCCATCTCCACTGCCGCCGCCGCACCTCTCTGCACATCGGCAATTGCAGCAACAGAACTGTTAATTTCCAACTTGGACCAATAGAACTCTGTGTATAGATTACAAAACTTGCTGCCAAAAATTCAAGCGAATTTGTGCCAAAAATTCAAGTATTTTCGAATGGATGGAGTAGAAATTACAAAACAACTTTCAAAATTCAGATGAGTAGTACCTTGGAGGTCCCATGGCTCGATCCTATAGAGATCAACCTCCTGGATGATGTCGAGGTCGATCTTCTGGGCGGCCACCTTCCTGGCGAGGTAGTACCCCACCAGCTCCTCCTCCGTTGGGTGGAACCTGAATCCCGGCGGAACACACGACTCCTCCTGATGGTGGTGCTGGTCCATTGCTCAATATCTTTGAACTGAAATCAAGCACACAACCTTTTCAACATACATGCGTGTGTGGACTCTGTGGAGGCCACAGCTGATCTTCAGAGAGGGGCAACAATGGTGCTAGCTGGTCCACTATTCGACCGATCGTGTATATATATTGTATGCGTGTGGACCAAACAAGAAGATCTTTATAGATAGCAAGCAGAGCAGACGACACGAACACGCTCATATGAACTGCTATTTATATTGTAATCTTGCTCTAGCAGCCTATATAGCCCACACCAAATATGTCGTTCTATCTACTATAAGTGCACCGCAATCATGTCCTTGATCCATTTCCTGAGGACAAAGTACAATTGTAATCTAGGCTGATTGCAATGTAAAGTGTGAATGGAAGAAGATAGAAGAGAAAAGAGGAATGAAAAAGGTCCTGCATATAACTGTGAGAGTGAAGCTTTTAGGGGGTTGGAATGCAAAGGCCAGCATGTTTCTTTGAGTGCACTTCAGGATTACTCACCCGTCCACACATCCACCACCACCTCTCTCCGTGTAGTCTCCATCATTTTCTTGCGCCGGCCTACTGGTACTGGACGTGTACCTACACTACGGTTAGAGGCAGCAGATTGGGTCTCTGGTCAATTTTGTGGTGGACTAGACCACTGAACTACAGGTATCTACGTACAGCTCCCGCAGAGATGAATTTTTTCAGGCTCTGAACTACAGGTATGTATGTACTATGAGTACCAGCGGAGGAATATGGTTTCGGAGGTACATCGGTCGATCGATCGAGCAGGACTATGGTTGCAGAGACGAATTTCAACCTCAATTCAAACTCAACACGGAGTATGTACCACGGTACCAGTATGAGTCTATGAGGAGCTAGTACCAGCAGGAATATGGTGGTCACTTTAGCATGCAAGTGCATATTGATATTGTCCCCTTCTCTACCGGTATAGTAGCATATGCTAGCTATACATGGAAGTACGTACTAGCTAGCTGGTGGTACTAAAAGTAGCCGGGCTCATGACTTGCTAGCGTGTACAGAACTCGCGGGTTGCCTTCGACCAAACAAAATAATTGACATGCGAAGTACATAGGATGATAGGAGTCTATACAAATAGAACCATATTAATCATAGGGTGGGGACTCACCAAACTGAGGAGAAGATGAAGAAGAAGATGCAGCTGGGAAACGAGGTAGCTGCAGAGGACCACCAGAAGGTTGCGGGTAGTTCTTGTGAGGCGCTCAATTGCAATTGCAGTACTAGTACGTAAGAATGAGGTTGGTGGCTAGGGAAGCTTGATTGGAGCCCTATTTATAACACCGAGGAAACACTGGATTGGACGCGCGCACTTACCTGGCCGATCACATCCACCAGTAGATTTTCGCACTGACAGGGACGGGTTAGAAACACACATAGAGGGCAGGCCGGGGCCGGGTTAATCGATCTCTACTACAAGGGAGTGAAAAGCCCTGGATTGCGCGTCGGGGTGGCTACTGGGTAGCTAGAGAAGGCAGGGGGGTGGTGGACTGGTGGTGGCTGTCGATTTGGTCGGCTAAGAAGAAGAAGATGGACTAATTAGCGAGCAGCGACCACCCCCACTCATGAATCCATAAGCATATTTCGGTTGTCTGTCGGTCTGCATCAGTCCCTGTCAGCTGATCAAGTAGCTATCTAGCTTTACCGCCGCCGTTATATTGGTGTGCAAGACTGACTATCTATCTCCCCTGCTTGCAACACACGTTAGCCTAGGCCTAGCTCAAGCTCACGTTGGTCCGGTTCTCTGGGTGCATATACCATGAGGAAATTATGATATACCCATATAGATTCCCTGTGAAAAATCAGAGGCACTTACTAGTGGGCCTGCCACCGCCGAGCGAATCATCCTCGGGCAGTGCGCAGCAAATCATTGCATCTCCATCCTGCCTCACTATGTCTTCCTTTTAGTGGTCATGTCCAACTGCCTTTATACAGCACTAGAAATACTACATACGCACTATATACTGTACCGTATATTTGACGGTAGAAGTTGTGAGTTGTCGCTGTCTGGCTTGGTGAATGCAATGCTTCTACTCAATCTGGGATTTTCTTGCCAAGATTGTGCACATCATGGCATATGCCTGCCCGTGGCCGCCCATTTCGATCTATTGATCAGGACATGTCGCTGCATGCTTCGTATCTTATGCATTGATTAGACGGATCCATATATACAACATATGCTGCAAATTACGTACTCAAGTGACTTGAAAAAGTTCAAGCCTTCTTGATTAGTTAATTTGAGCCGCCATCCGTTCATAATCTAACCAATAGTAGGATCAATAAATTAACAAGGGTTTTGCTGTTTGTCAGGCAACATGCCCGAAGTTGCAACTTGCCCGAAGTCAGCCTGGTGACGGCGATAACTGGGCGAGGGCAACAATTCGCAGGGACGCCGGCCGGCGAGGCCTAGGACGTCGCAACAGCGGCACCCCAGTTGGAAGGGAGTCAGAGATTGATGTCGGGCGTGGCATCCTAGCCGGCGCTGGATCGTTCAAAGGTGGAAGAATTTGGCACGACCAAGAAGAAACACACCAGCTGTTGGATTTGAACTGACATGATTTATTTTCATGCACCTGACCAATCACTAGTAGAAAACGGGCCTACTGTCCCGGTTCGTAGGAGCCTTTAGTCCCGGTTCTTGAACCAGGACTAAACCGGGACTAAAGGCCCTTCACGTGGCCGCTACCCGGAGGCCACCTTTAGTCCCGGTTGGTGTTACCAACCGGTACTAAAGGAAATTTTTTGATTTTTTTTTTGAAATTTTTTTGAATTCTTTTTATTTTCAAATTTTAACCTCTAATCTCTAATCACCACCCCCTCATCACTACTCAATTTATCCTCTAATCACCCCTCATCATTCCAAATCATCTAACTTCCCGACCGGTCACCCATCCCTCTCACTACTCTAGCCGGGTTCTATTCTTCTTCGCTTCCGAGTCTGCACTTGTCGTTTTCTTGACAATAGTAAGATGTCAATCCTATTAACCCTCAGGAATTTTGCTTGAGCATGAAGTGACACATTTCACTGTTTGAGTTTGAAACTATTGTTTTAAAAAACAATAATTATTTAGTAACACTAATATTTCTTGAATAATTAGTTTGACCATAGTTTGACCAGATTTGACCAGATTTGACCAAAATTCAAAATAACTAAAATAATTATTTAGTAACACTAATATTGTAGAATAATTAGTTTGACCATTGTTTGACCATAGTTTGAAATTTTTTGAATTTTTTTGCCTCTCCAGATCTTAAAAGCCCCGTAACTTTTTTTCCGTTAGGTTTTTGAGGTTTTTGAAAATGTGTAACGGGGTTCCCCCGTTAAATTTGGATGTAACTTTTCGAGGAGATGATTTTTCATATAAAAAACTTTTTCATACGAGTTCGTATGCAAAAGTTACTCCCCATTTTTACAAATTCTGGAGAGATTTTGCAAAAAAGTTGAAAATTCATGTTTGTAAATTTTCCCAACAACTAGACCACATATCACATGGGAAACTTATTTTATTTTATTTTATTGACATTTCCATCATTTTCTTTTATTTTTTAAAACTGAAAAGGCGATCGGGGGGGGGGGGGGGGTAGAGTTTGAAAATCGGACCTTTAGTACCGGTTCGTGGCACGAACCGGGACTAAATGTCTCAACCCCATTAGTCCCGGTTCGTGCCTCAAACCGGGACTAAAGGTCTAATCTTTAGTCCTGGTTTGAGGCATGAATCGGGACTAATGGTCATCGCACCCTTTAGTCCCGGTTTGTAACACGAACCGGGACTAAAGGGCCCAGGTGAACCGGGACTAATGCCTTAGCCGCACGAACCGGATAAATGCTCATATTAGTCCCGGTTCTAGACTGAACCGGGACTAATGCTCAACCCGGCCTGTACCATTGCCCCCTTTTCTACTAGTGAATTGGCGCTCTCAAACAAAACAAAAAAAAGCTGCAAAGTGCACTTCTGGGAAAAGGCAGCTACAAAATAAAAGATTTACTTAGGTCAGATAGTTAATTAGCGCTAATAGAAATCCAACAGTCATTTATCGAAACAAATTAGAAATCCAACAGTGGCAGACAAGGGTGCAACGTACGTACCACTGCAAGCTGTGTGTATATTTCTCCACTGTGTTGCTTGCGTCCTACGTTACTGCTGGGCGGCCGGGTAGAATACACAAATCATAGTTAACTGGGTTTATAGTACATGCTGATGGATGCAAGTTGTGTGGCCCTGTGATTGCGATGCTAATCAGTGATGGAGTACTAGCTATATATCGATATATAGAAAGTGAGATGTTACGAGTAAATATTAATTGAGCAGAGCATGCACGGTCCAGATCACGTACACATGAATACGTACGCAGACAGTAGCTACCTCCACGGACAGTGTTACTCAGAAGATTAATTTTGGTCGAGCTGAGTGTACGGACCGACAGTAGCTCTACGTATGTCAGGATCAGTGTGTACGTATACGTTTCCACATGTTGAAGTTGATCAAGACAAAAAAAAAGGGGGAAAAGGCTTTGAGCCAAACCTAGCGCAGAATCGTGGTGTAGGGTGGACATGTGTCTAGGTTCTGTATCGTCGTGGTGTCGTGGTCCGAGCTATGAACTGTGACGCAGTGATCTCGTTCATCAACGCAACAGTTAAAGGCCAATCTCGACTGACAACTACTTTTGGAGCACTCAAGATATTAGTCTTGTGTCGGTTGCTCCTCTAGATAGTTAAGTTTATCCTTCGCCAAGAAAAATAGTTAAGTTTATGCATGGTAACTAAAATTCAACATGTAACATGCAATGTCATTTTTTCAGTTTTAATTTCAATCCAGGACTAATAGATTCAACACGGAACCCGTACGTGGTGTCATGACACGGTACGGTCTGTTCCTCACCCCATCGCTATCCTCTTTGAGGTGGATGGATCTTTCAATTGAATACGACTAGTATAGTTGTTTTGTAAACAAAGTACTGAGAAAACAACCAAAATTTCTTTTATTAATGAGAAATCAAGCAAAATTTCACCATTGAATCATCAAAGCATGGACAAGATATTACCATAAAAGGCTTTTGCCCCGCTTTATATATAAAGCAATCCACCAGAGCCAAACAATAGCATACAAGGATCCCGCACAACGCACACACCACACAAGTAGCAAACGAACAAGGTACGCGAAGTTAATGCTGAGGAAAATTTCAGCATGCTCCCTCTTACACCCTCTTCACATGAGAGGTAAGAGTACATAATAGATCTGATGCATTGATTTGATGAAGTATTGGTCTGGTTAGCTCTTACCTTTTGACCTCGCATGTGAAAAGAGGGGGTAAGAGGGAGCATGTTAAAATTACTCTTGAGGGCATAGCTCAACAATCCCAAGAGAACATAAATAAAAGGAGGAGAACCGGTGCCGAGCCTCGACGAGTCGGTGAAGCAGTGATCTAATCCTTCTCTGGTGGTTGAGGGGGGAGCAGCGGCGCCAAGCAATGAGCCAATGTTCGAAGATCTGCAATGTAGATGTCGATGGTGTCCCGATCCGCGCCACGGCTAAGCGGCATGTACAAGATATTCAGGCCAATATTACGATAGTGAGTGAGAAAACTAGAGAAAAACTTGTCTGGTTCTGTATATACTAGATGAAACCACACATAGTGCTGCGTCGCAGGTGCAATTTACTGAGAAAGTTAAAGTCGATTAAAGAATATGCACTAAAATGGTCAGAAAAATATGTGAGGAACCTATAAAAGAACATGCTCAAACATTAGTCATGGAAGCATGTGAGGCAGAAGAACTCAAACAACTTTAATTGCATACAATTCCACTGGAAAATGATGTGTAACATCTATATCCAAAGAAGGACCCGTAAGATAGTTAAGTCATTGGCCAAGCCTCTACCTCCAATGAAATTACTCAAGCATCATCTGATTTATAATCAATTTGTATGTTCAAGTCCACATTAGGTATACTTGATGAAAATTATTTTTTACAACAAATAAGTAATTTATGTAGAATAATGTTGTTGAATGATGTGATGATTAAATACCCAACATTGTAACTTATATGCTAAATAAGTTGGCGTTCATACTAGAAGCAATATATGAGCCAAGGGGGACCAGGAAGAATAACTGTCCACACCGAACATCATTGAGAAAAAGAAGTTGAGTTCTTACACCTCACATGCTCTCTACGTTTTGTAAAAATCCGTCTGGAACGAATTGGCTTGCGAGAATTGTGAAACTACCGACTTTATTGGTAACGTAACATGATTGATTAACCGCTTCCATTTGATGATGTGGCAGATAGCTGAGGTGGATAGGTTCCATGGTAAGATAATTAAAACAACGTGGATCACTCTCTTTATTAGTTTATATGATATATATGATAAGCAAGTTCTTTTTTTTGCAAGTTTCAAAATTTGAAACTTGATATTCCTAATATTATGTTTTTGCCAAGTTTCAAATATTATGTTTAAACTTTAATATTTTAAACTTAGTGAATTAATCCTTCATTTCCTCAAAGTTTTCATACTTGGTAAAGTTTATAAAACTTGTCAAATCAAATTCCAGGGTGGTATTGTTTCATAGACACCTTGTGAGGAACACGAGCAAACAAGACATAAATTGGATTTAGGTTCAAAGATATAATGAATTCAAATTTTATAGTCAAAATTGAAAACATGAAAGATGGGGTTGGTTAAGGGCATGCAGTCTCTCACCCCTACCCTAAGGTAAATAATGCCTAGACAAATGCAGGGGAATAGCCAAACTTTCGAATCTTGATGCAATCGTCAGGTCCATAATGGCCGAGAAAAATGCTTGTCCCCTCACCTGCGTGCCACAAATCATCTTCTTACACCGAGGCTATGTATGTATAACTCGCCAAACCTTTTGTCTCGCATTGGAAGCATAGTTTAAAAAACCGAACCGGAAATCGAACCGGAAAGGTTGTCGGTTCAGATTTTTACCGGTCGGAGCGCTGGTTCATCGGTTCGATTGTTGGTTTTTTTAAGAAAAAAATAATATATATTGATTAATATATGTGCTAATATAGAGTGAAATAATGGTCAAATAAAATTATAACCATGTAGTGGACAACAAAGTAGCACAACCAAGTTGGTTATTGGGCCATGGGCAGGCCCCGCCTACTGCTCACATGCACTTGGATAGAATCCCACTTTCCCAATTTCTATTAAAACATTTTTTCTGGTTTTTCCAGGTTCAATTGCCCGGTTTTTCACCGGTTTTCCGAAAAACCGGCCGGTTCGATCGGTTTTTTCCGGTCTGATTGCATATCGGTCTTATTAGCTTAAAAACCCGATGAGACTGCCGGTTCCGGTTTTTTCCGGTTCGACCGCCGGTCCGGTCCGGTTTTTTAAACTATGATTGGAAGAAACCGATGGAGGCTAACTGATTTAAAGCTAGGCTAGCTTAAATGCAACCACGGAAATACACGCGTCTGGCATTTCCGGAACCGGCTTGACTGGCGTGAACAGGGGAGAGATACATACTTAGTGCACCGATCTTCTTCTCCTTGGCCTCTAAAGTGCGTGCGCCCATCGCTGCCAAGCAAGATAAGAAAGCTACTGCAGAGTTGAACAGTCCATGGATGGAGTGTGCAATGCATGGCCACACATTCAATTCAACCAGCCTATATGCGTGCACCGATGAATGAGTACATACGCCAGTCACTTCCACATCCTGATAGATCCCTAAGTGGCTTCTAATTGATTCTGCTCGTTTCTTTCTCTCGAGAAGCAAACGAGCATACGGTAGCTCCTGCTGGGAGTTGTACTAGGGTTCAAAATTTCATTCAAATTTCTGGAAATTCGTATATTTCGGTGGGGTCCGAAATACTTGTAGCTCTGAAATTTCGAGCCCAATTCAAGCTAAAATTTAAATTAGGAAAAATTCATTAAAACTATTAAATTTGAAAAATCAAAATATGATATAATTTTACTAAAAATTATTATATAATTTTAAAAACCTACCGTTCATATTCATAAGCTGCACTCAAGATCGTTTTTGTTGCACTGGACGTTACACGATGGCGATACCTGACAACGACGACAACGAGGGCGCCGCGTGCGTCCGTCTTGGTCACTGGTCAAAGAATAATCAGAGACAACTTCTTTCTGCCTTCATCGGGATCTCTGAAGATCTCCGTCTTTATTGCACCGTTGATTAGTCTCGCTTCAGGTTTCTACGACAATACGCTAGTAGTAGCACATGCTCATACTAGTGTGTTCAACATTTGATGATTTCTGCTTTCTCTCCTCGTCCTCCTCTAGATAGATAATTTCTACATCGAGTAGCTAATTAAGTTAGTCTTGGATAGATGACCTAATAAAGCTTCTGGAAGATCTTCATGACGGTGCCTTTAACTCAAACAAATCATGTCGAAATGGTAGCATTTTCTTTTAGTTGGTTACCTTTTGCATGCATGAGCATGACTAGACTACTGCCCGTGTGCAGAATAAAATATTTGTGCCACCTTCCGTAAGAATAAATAAATATTTGTGCCAATTCACCAGCCTGCGTGCATGCAGCATCACACCGCATAATTAATGCATCATTCACGTATTGAATGGACGTGCCATCTGTAGATTAATTCGCTGGAAAACTATGAACTAGGCTGGTTATAGTGGAAGTAACGTACTCCCTCCGTTCCCAAATACTTGTCTTTCTAGCCATCTCAAATGGTTACAACATACGGATGTATGTAGACATATTTTAGAGTGTAGGTTCATTCATTTTGCTTCGTATGTGGTCACTTGTTGAAATCTCTAGAAAGACAAGTATTTAGGAACGGAGGGAGTAGCTAGTAACATAGATGGCACATAAAAAATAATGATATGGCAAATAATTAATGACAAAGAGGCAAATGAAATACTCTAGCATCACATAGCGTTTTTCAATGCAAAATAACTCTAACGAGTAATAAATAAAGACATCTATGTTACTACCACTCATATGACACTACTCACTATTAAGGCAGTAATATAGACTGATAATACATGTTACTAGTCTAAGTTGCTTTTTATTATGACAAGCCTTAAGTACGAAAGGGATAAGAAGACACCCAACCCTATAATCTGAGCTATACACTAACGCTACATTTGAGTCTTGCTAAAGCTCGGAACGAGCGAGAATTTTCTTTGCTCTTCTCCTCCGTTTGGTCGAATTTTAAGTTTTCAACACGGAACGCGCTGTTGGTCTCCACGGATCAAATGGATCGATCGCTTTATAACAGTGTGTGCGGTGTCCTTTTCTTTTCATGTCCCTAGCTAGCTATCTTTTTCCGGCAGTGGACGGAGGCGTGAGTTGACTGCTCTCCTGTACACGTGAGTACGATAGGATAATTATTAATGAACTGCCGGATGGAAACAAGGGGACTTGAAAAAATATCACATTTGTTTAAGTCTTTTATTTTTATTAGAGAGATAGGCATCTACATACTCTCTCCAACTGGTTGTACTGGATTACTTTTATTTTTTAGTACTGAGGTGTATAAGTCATCTTACAAAAATTAAATATATTTTTACAAACCAACCTACTCAGATTTATAAGTCATCTTACAAAAATCAAATATATTTTTACGAACCAACCTGTGGTTGAATGGTTAGAGGGACTGTGGTATCCCCAGCCCACCAGGCTTCAAATCCTGGTGCTCGCATTTATTCCTGGAATTATTTCAGGATTTCTGGAAATTCTAACTCGTTTCTTGTTCCATGACTCATGAAGCAATAAAAGATATGGGCCGTGCATGCTTTCAATGACTTGAAACTACCAAACACGACATGCCGTGGTTAGTTCATTGCTTGCAATGCTATTAATTAGCAAAACAACATTAAGTTCTCTCGTTTTTCCCTCGGCCTTGGTTGCGATGCACAATCTAAGATGAGTTATAAACCAAGACGGAAGGAGTAACTTTTTTTAGTGTCCAACAATATATTTATTGTGCCATATCACTTTCATCGTAGTTAAAGATGAGGCGAATTAGCGCGTCGCGTATAGTATTCAGGGAACAGGGCTGAGCTCCATCCATCCATCTATCTTCTTGCTCGTTGATTAATTATTGACTCCCTGCTCGTTTATTTATACTGGTAAAGTGCATGCACCCATCGCTACCAAGGAGGTTAATTAAGATAGCTCTACGAGTTGAGGAAGGGATGATGCCATAACCACATATGCCTCCCCAACTCGCTCGAGGAAAATCAAGCTAATCAAGCAACTAACTAGGAACTCTTTTATTTTTCTCTGACTTAGCAATGATATATGTACATGCTTACGCGTGCGCTCGTCAATGGCAGTCACTCTCACTCCCTTCATTCCAAAATAGATGAATCAACTTTGTACTATATATACACAATATTGAGTCATCTATTTTGGAACGGATGGAGTAGCTGCTAATTCCTGCAGTAATTGCATCCTCGTCCTTGGACGGATCCTGCCTTTTTTCTTCTCCTTCCTTTTTCCTACTTCAATGGATACTCTTCAAAGCACTAGGACTGGGGGGGGGGGGGGGGGGTAAGTGTTCATGCCGCCGCCGAACCTAGCTAGAAAGCAGTACCTCCATTTGCATCCCGTGTGATTTCATCCTTCATAGACCACTCACGGCGATACTTGCTATCGCGCCAAAGCACTTACTAATGGCACGGCGATACTTGCTATCGCGCCAAAGCACTCACTAATGATCATGAAGCAAGCACCAACCATGCAAAGCCAAGAGATCCTAAATACACTCAGCCAAAGTGGCGTCCTCCAAGGCTAACAAAGACACAAAAGAGGAAACTACAAAGGTTAATGAATCAAGAGATGGTGGAATAGGAGGCCGAGAAACAAAGGGATAAATTGTTCAATGTCACTTGGCCTATGGTACCTACAAAACAAGTGTGGAAGCCTAAACAAATACAAGATGCAATGGCTTCTACATCTATCACAGCAGCACCAGCACCACCAAAAGAGGACGATGCAGCTATGATATCGTCTCCGTCACCTATTACTTCCTCTTCAATCGGACAAATTTCATATTTGGTGGACATGCCCGAGGAGGAAGATGGTATGTTGGACTATGAGTGTACACCGGTTCATGAAGGTAAGGATATTAATATGGCTTATTACTTACCCACTGAGTTTCTCAGAGGTCATATTAATGGGTCACCGCTCACTCGGATGCTTGTTGATGGTGGTGCGGTAGTGTATCTCATGCCCTATTCAGTCATCAAAAATTTAGATTTGCCCGATGAAGAATTGATAAATACCAATATGTGCTTAATGGATTTGAAGATAAATACAAACTGAAGCCAAAGTTGCGATGTCTGTGCAGCTTACAGTTGGAAGCAAAACTTTGGCTATCGTGTTCCTTGTCGCCAAACTGCAAGGTAACTACAACATTATATTAGGCCATGATTGGGGTCATGCCAACCAATGCGTGCCTCTACCATGCACCAGTTTTTAATTCAGCGGGTTGATGATGAAGTGGAAATCATTCATGTGGATAACTCGTCTTGCATTTCTTTGGCCGAAGCATCGGTGGATTGGCAACATCACAATGCTATTTTCTTGACGGGGCGCGACCTATCAGAGTTTGATTTTCTCAATGCTACAAAGAGTGGTATTGTGCCCGTTTCTGTAAAGCTGGTTGGTGCCAATCAGTTCCAAAGTATAATGTATTTAAATGGATCCTAACTCTGAGTGGTTACAAGTGACTTACATAATATCAGTATAGTGAGAACGATATGTATGAGTCTATAGAACAGTTAGATGGATAAACTTGGACTTGGTTTTACGTCGGCGGATCCATCATTAGAAGAGATAGATATAGGAGATGGTTCAATTCCTAGACCGACATTTGTAAACACAAATTTGGGAGCAGATCATAATGCTCAGTTGATCGAGCTCTTGAAAGAATATGTTTGCTGTTTTGCATGGAAATATCATGAGATGCCAGTAATAACCCACAAGTATAGGGGATCGTGACAGTCTTCGAAGGTAGTATTTCACTTAAATTTATTGATTCGACATAAGAGGAGCCAAAAAATATTTGTAAGTATTAGAAGTTGAGTTTTCAATTCAACCACAGCTGGAGAACTAAATATCTGTAAAAAGTGTTTAGTAGCATAGTAGTATGATAGTTTGATAGTACACTGGTACGCGTTGGTGCTGTACACATGGTTTTTAACCCCTTTCCGCGATGGAATTTGGAACCTTTGGCAAGTGAATATGGGCGATAGGGGGTCCTTCCCACACGGCCCAGAAACCATTGGGGATAGGCCCTCCTGGCACAAAGGCTGGGGCAAAATGAGCTCGTGTGCGATCGAGCGAGGCATCAAAACCCAATCGTTTTCGTTCGTATGTACATCCCACACGGTGAATCCCAGAAAAACTTTTCCGTTCGTATGTATATATCACACACAGTCAATTCAACGAATATGTTTTCGTTCTTTTGTACATCTCACACAGTCAATCTAGGGAAAACGTTTCTGTTCGTATGTACATCCCACAAGATCAATACAGGAAAACCGTTTTCGTTCATATGTACATCCCACACAGTCAATGCAGGAAAAACGTTTCCGTTCATATGTACATCCCACAGAGATTTATGTATAGGCTTGTGTGTGATAGGCGTAACTATCACACACACGTTCTACCTTGGTTAACCATTTGCTTTTATCAACTACGTCACACACAATTTGATTAAGAAAACCGTGTGCCATTGGGCTATCCATTACAAGCGCTTTTACTGCTAGAACCGTTTACAAAGTTTCATGACACATTTAGCAGGTTTATTAGTATAAAAATAATAATTCCAGTACTACGCAAATTCAGATTTTATATCGAACAACTATTTGCCAATTTCATATCAGGCACATAAATATATTTTAACATCGCAGTACGATAGCTACTTGAAAACAACACGGCACATCATATAGCTAGTTCAACTTTATAAGAACAATATATTCATTTCCCTAATCGAGATCATCCAGGCTTGTCTTATCGATGTCTGCTTTCAGTTCAGTAACAACCTGTTTTGCACTGGCCAACTGGAAAAGTGCCCCCTCCTTCGCCAACACCATCTTAGCAAAGTCTGATTTAAAAAATCTGAGCTCATTTTCCACCTTCCTCTTTTTATCCCGCATCTTCAGATATTCTTCAGCTTTGACAACACTTTCTGTAAGCCTACCTCTGTTCTCTTCCTCATACATGCTCCAGAGCTTTTCTAGGCACATCTTGAAAGACTGTGGCCACTCTTGATCAACCCACTCCAAGTAAGAACACTTCGTTCATCCTATAATATTTAAAAATAGATCAGTAACAATTGTAGAGAAAATGGGTTTATAGCAACATAGGAAATCAGCAATACTTATTTTAAAAAATTGAAGAAATAGGTTAATTATGACATATCTTCTCAAAAAAATCAATGTGAAAATGAATTAATTGCTACTGAGACAACAACCAAATTCTGAAACATCGGAAGCAATAATTAACTACAACAACGCTACAAGTTCTTACACATGTACTATAAATAACAAATTGAACATTTTATGAGGAAGGTAAATATAACTGCAACAGCATAGCGACAATGTTTGGATGACAGCAATTGATACTAACAGGTGTGTACATGCACAAATTTAGTAACATAGAACTAATATCACTAAGGCCTTCCACTATGTATGCCAAAACCGGTGTAAAGACAATTGTTGCTACATCTCACACCGGTGCCCTGCTCTGGTGAGCCCGATGCAGTGGAAAAAAATCAGGGACCTAGACTCCGGAGCACCTACTTGCTCCGATGCCCAGTTCCTTCTTGCCATAAAGATTTAGTATTTTACTACTTGGCTGCTCGGATGTGTGGACCAAATTTGGCTGCACAAACTGCTGAGGCGGTGCCAAATAATTTTCTAGTGGCACCGCTGATGAGATGGCAACATTTTTAGATACTAGGTACAAACTGTGACACGGTTTTAGGATGCGTTTGGTTGAAGGTGTGGTATGAATGGGTTGGGACCATGACAGTGTCTGAATCACATCTAATAAATGATTTGTAACCATGAAAGAGGGTCTAACCTTCTCTACACATGCCAGAAACTTCCTCACACTGTCCACAGATTCAAATGCAACTAGCTTCACACATGGAGATTGATGGTGACAACGAGTAGACGGATCTTCAGCCACCCTGTTCCATTCATTGCAACTGATGGTCCTAGGGAGCTACAAGAGGAAGAAATGACTCAAATCGACCGTCGGGTAAAAATCCTTCATTCCAAGACGAGGCATACCCGGGTGGTGAAGGAGTCGTCGGAGGAGGAGGAACCACTGGAGAGGGCTTTAAAGAAGACCTTGGCGACCCTGGCACTTGGATGCGAGACGGCGAGAGCGAGGAAGCAAGCGAGAAAACGGCTATAGCTTAGGAAGGAAGGATGGAAGGAGGAAACAGGGGAAATGTGACTTGTGGTCGGGGGAAAAAGGGGGTGGGGAAGGGGGTAGATATTCGGCGGTAGGTCAAAAATTTCGAAATGTGGAAGGAAACTTTGTGCGCGGTGCCGCCGGACACCATACACTTTCAACGATTGTGTGCATCGCAAGCAATTCTTCCGCTTTTCGCGCATGGGATGAGTTTGATAAGTCATATTTTGGCGGAAATTTCCCCGGGTACGTCATTGCATAATTTAACATCGCTTGCTAATTTGAGCACACAAAATAGCATACATCACACAGACCACAGTTATTGGATCGAGCAATTTTAGTAATTAAACAGAGCCAGTTGATCTAAACATTGCTCTAACAAAAGACCAACATTAAGAACAAAGCCTAAGTACGCATAATTTTAACAAATCCACAGCCACACCGGCCTATGCGTCGCCAGTGTGAGATGAGACGTCGATGACTTGTCCTGGCCACATGCCGTCGTTGGTGGACTCCACGTCCCCCCTGCTGAAGTCGTCCTCGTCCTAGGCGCCACCCTAAAGGTTCTAGTACTCATAGTAGTGGCTGCTTCAGAGCTCGCGTTGGTAATCCACCACTGATTCCTCGATGGCCAAACCATACACTAGTAGAAAAATGACCATTTGTCCCGGTTCCTAAGGCCCATTTGTCCCGGTTTTTAAAATGGGACTAAAGGGTCGTTACTAAAGCCCTAGGCCTTTAGTCCCGGTTCTTACACGGACCGGGACAGATGGGCCTCCACGTGGCCGGTGCGGCGAGCCCAGGTAGGAGGGCCTTTTGTCCCGGTTGGTGGCACCAACCGGGACCAATAGGCATCCACGCGTCAGCAACTAGCAGGAGCTGAAGTTTTTCTTTTTTTTCTTCTGAAAGGGTGGTTTAGGGGGTAATTTAGGGTGTGTTAGCTAGCTAATAGAGAGAAGTTTCCTCTCTTATCTCCGTGTGCTTGGTTTACCAACGCTACTGCTATGCCTAAACATGGCTTAAATTAAAATGAAGGCAACATGTGGTGCATGTCGAAAGTAATACTAATCCTAACTTGATCAAGTTTGGATTAGTACTACTATCGACATGCACCACATGCATGTTGCCTTCACTTCAATCCAATCCATGTTCATTTCACCCACTGATATATAATAACTTTTCATGCTCGCATCATGCATCACCATAATAATAAGTCCTACTAATCATCATCATACAACTTCTACTCGTTATTAATAACAGGTCATACGATCATCATCCTCATAGTCGTCAAACCAACCCTAATTAATTGTTCTTACCACATGATCATCACACTACTAGGAAAAGGGCTATAGATAGGATTGATACTAATGGCGCACCAGGGAAGCAGTGCGCCACTAGTATGTACTAATGGCGCACCTGTTGGTGATACGCCATTAGTGTGGAAGACACTAATGGCGCACCAGAAACGGGGTGCGCCACTAGCGTTAAATATTTTTTTTCCATTTTTCCAAACATACTAATGGCGCATCAGGTCGAAGTGCGCCATTACTAGTTCTAACTAGTAATGGCACACCAAACAGACAGTGCGCCATTACTGTAAAAAAATTTATTCTTTTTTTTGCAAAACTACTAATGGCGCATCGTTTCACAGTGCGCCATTACTGTCGTACCCTTTACATGAGGATTCCCCCCTCCATCTTGATTCCCCCCTCCATCTCGATCTCGATTCCCCCCTCCATCTCGATCCCTATCCCCCTTCATCTCGATCTCGATCCCACCCGCACCCTCTCCCGCTAGCTCCACCGCCGCCGACGACCCACCGCACCCTCCCCCGCTGACGAGCACCGCCCGCACCCTCCCCCGCTCCACCGCCGCCGACGAGCACCCCCCGCACCCTCTCCCGCTAGATCCACCGCCACCGACGACCCACCGCACCCTCCCCCGCTCCATCGCCGCCGACGAGCACCAGCCCCCCGCACCCTCCCCCGCTCCACCACCGCCGACGAGCACCCACCACACCCTCCCCCGCTCCACCGCCGCCGACGACCCAACCGCACCCTCCCCGGCTCCACCGCCGCCGCCGATGATATTTTCAAATAACAAATTTGATGATATTTTTAAAAAATTATTTACTATTTTTATAAAAAATTATTACTGTTTCATATTCATATTCATTTTATAAAAAATAATAATAATAAAGTGTAGACTACAATTGTTGTTAAACAACACTTATTACTATTTTTATAAAAAAATATTACTGTTTCATATTCATACTAATAATAAATAAACATACTAATGGCACACCGGTCTGGTGGTGCGCCATTGCTATCTAAAAAAAGATTTCTAATGGCGCACCTCTCGTGCGTGCGTCATTGCTATCTAAAAAAAAGATTTCTAATGGCGCACCGCTAGGTGGTGTGCCATTAGTAATCTTCCCCCTAACTAGCCCGACCCCTTCGTCCCTCCCTCTCGCCAGTTCCACTGTCGCCCGCTGCCCCGACCCACGCCGCCGCCGCCCCCGCGCCTCCGCCGCCCCGTGCCCCCCACCACTGCAGCTCCTGCCCTGCCCTCCGTCACCGTCGCCGACAGCCCCTGCCCGTGCCCCCATCGCCGTCTTCGAGGAAGGGCTCGGGGAAGCAAGAAGGCGCCGCCGCCTCCTCGACGCGCCGCCGCCTCCTCGACGCGCCGCCGCCTCCTCGACGCGCCGCCGCCTGCCGCCTCCTCGACGTCGGCGCCCTCCTACGGCAGCCTGCCGTTATCCCACAGGTGATTCCTCACCTCTCCCCCTTCCCCTCCTTCCCCCTAGGCTACCTTCTGATGTGTTCTAGGGTTTGATTCCTAGCTAGAGAACAAAAATCATTATCATCTCTGTGAAGCTGAACTAGGCAGACTGAACTGATTTGGGTTTTCAAATTCCAAAGTCTTCCACTAGCGGCATATCGTATTAAAGCACAGTAGCATCAAAACGAATAGTTCACATATCAAGGTTTAGTGTGGATTTTAAATCTGTCCATAATAGCATCAAAGAACTGATTTGATTCAACAACTTTTACTGAAATTCTGAAACACACTAGGAAAAGTTTCAGACCACATAAACTGTTTTTCAGACTAGTAGTTTCGAATACCCAAACGTTTACTAAATTTGACAAGATCATGTGGTTGACAAACTTGTTTCTTTTGTTTCGATAGAAAAAAAAAGATTGCTCTGTTTCTGCTTGCTGCATTTGACAAGATCATGTTCTTTCAGATCAAAAGTTCATAGTATCATTAGTTGAATCTGCAGATTTATTTTCTCTCTGAAAAAACTGACCTCCCTTTTCAGTTCAAAAGAAAAGATTACAGTGAACAATGATCCAATTGGTATCACACTTGTTTTAGTAAGTGTATAAAAAAGATATCATCAAACAAATCCTATAGTTATTTTCTCTGTTCATGCTTATCTCTGCACAAATAGTTGTTGCAACGGGCTATTGGAACTTTCGATGCTCAAAACTTGCTTCCATGCTCTGCTTCAGATAGAACACAGACAAGATACTACTCCATATACTACTAATACTACTACTGTATTTCATTTCAAAGTTCAAAATGCTGGTACTGATATTTTCATTTCCAATGAGTGATGTTTTTCCTAGCAGCAGAAAAATAGTAGTAGCCATGTACTAGGAGTGCATTTTTTTTCTAGGGTGATGGATAGATCTAGTGACTACTGCATTTCAGTTAACTGTTATGGACAATTGTCAATTTTCTGTAATGATGATGGAACATTATAAAGCATTAATTGTACTGCAGTGTATATGAAGGATACAAAAAAATTAGCAACTTCTCTGATTTTATAAAGTTGTTCTTATAGGGGTGAAACTTCACTTATTTTTAGGCTAGTGCAGGGTGTTGCTTTATTATTCTGTCATCATTTGTAACTATGTCACAAATAAATTGTTCCTTCTTCTTTATTTGACAAGTAATGACTTGCAAAGATGATGATCATATTGCTAGTTTGCTGGGTTTTGTCTCCGACCATTGTGTCGTGATGAATTTGCAGGTACCCCGAGAGGCCCTTGGGATTGCCGGAATGTCGATTAAATTCCGTTCAGGCAAATTCGGGTACTCCATATGTCCTATTTTCAGCAAAGGTCATGCTGAAATTCCTGTGTGTGTGTAGTTGCTTGTTTTTACTGTAGTTGTGGCTGCTTTCTTCTTGTATCATAAAAATATCTCTTCTGCTGCTTATCAGAGATGACGGGAAGCAGCCACTGCCGCTCTGCGACACCGCAGTACGAGTTGGATGCTTCCGAGTTCTTCACTATCATACTTGGGACTTCAGTATCATCCATGACGCAGGTATATAAAATGAGAGATCTCCCCTAGCTTCACCCATATCATTATGATATCTGTTGTTTGCCTACATCACTCATTGTCCCAAACTGCAGAGGCTGCCTGACAGTTTTAAGAACATGCTGATGGGTGAAGATACGCCAAATAATGTGAAGGTGCGACAGGCCGGCAACGGGTTTCGCAGGCTGTGGGATGTGGAGTTGGTGATCAAGGAGGGCCACATGTACTTGTCTCATGGGTGGGAGAAGTTCTATCGTGCCTACGACCTGCGGCTGGGGTACTTCCTTCTCTTCTGGTATGACGACGACGCCAGCACGCTCATCGTGAAGGTGTTCAACACGACTATGTGTCGCATGCGCTATGCTGAAGATTATGATGCCGGTACGTTCTGCCTCTTCTTATTCCTCTACATTTGGCTTTGTCTCACATTGATTGTTAATGGTCATTGTTGCATTTGGACAGGTAATGGGAGCAGCAGCAGCGACAATGGCTACAGCCAAAGCAGCAGCGACCATGGCTGTAGCGGAAGCAGCAGCGACCATGGCTGTAGCGAAAGAAGCAACAATTCTGGCAGCAGCATAGACAACAAGAAGGATGATCCGGACTGGAGTGCGGGAGAAGAGGAGCGGAGTGGGATGAGGAGCTGCAGGATGACGATGGGCATCAGGCTGAGGATGACCTAGCGCTGGTGGTGGCTGACCAAGGGCAAGAGATGGTGGTGGCTGACCATGGGCAAGAGATGGAGGTGGCTGAGGATTACCTAGTGATGGTCGTGCCTGAAGGTGGCCTCGCGATGATGGTGGTGCCTGACAATGACCACGCACCGGTGGTGGCGCCGGCGATCCCACAGTTGGGCGACATGACCACGCCAATTGAGGTAGAAGACTACATCCCACTGCCTCCACCGCCTCCACCGCCTCGCCGCTCTTGGCGCATCAAGCTGAGGAAGGAGAAGGAGAAGAACAATGCATGAGAACTGAACGGTGTTGGATGAACAATGTGAAACTTTTGTAATATGTAACGATGGAACTATGTGTTGGCTATGTATGTATATATGATGGAACTTGTGTGTTAGCTATCTATGTATATATGATGGAACTTGTGTGTTGGCTATGATTGTTATATGGATGCTTGTTGTATATCTCATAGGTGAAATAGTGACCTGAGATTAAGAAAAAAAATAAAAAAATTGTTACTAATGGCGCATTACCGTGTGGTGCGCCATTAGTATAGCAAACACTAGTGGCGCACCATGGGCAAAACTAATGGCGCACTGCCTGGTGCGCCATTAGTATACCAGATACTAATGGGCACCAGTGGTGCGCCATTAGTAAGATATACTAGTGGCGTGCTACTAATGGCGCACTGATAATGCGCCATTAATAGGCAAAACCAGTGCGCCATTAGTAGGCCTTTTCCTAGTAGTGTCAGTATTAGGTAGGACCTAAATACCCTTTTTAAGGTAAAATAGCATAAAATAATATAGACCCTGTCTCTCCATTATGGAGAATGGAGATCATCCTGTCTCCAATTCTTGCGCTTCGCTTCCTTTTGCTTCCAAGAACCTCCTTACGAATGTCCATACATTTTTTCCATTCCTTGATTTTCATGTCTCCACTTCTTTTAGAAATCCGGTATGGACAGTTGAGATTCGTAGGATGACCTGGACGTATGATCAAAACATCAAGGAGACCACTCTAATACATCAAATGAGGCACACAATCATTCGGGATTTCCTGTTGAAAAACATATAGTAATAACTTTGTAGTTAGCAATGTAGTTAAGTTTTAAAAGAATTTATGCAAAAGATGCACGGATGTCGTAATACTAAAAAATCTTACCATGGCATCTCCATGGATGTCACTGTAGTTCAACACGTGCACTAGTGGCACGTCTTGACCATAATGTGGAGGAGTTTTACAATAGATATTGTAATTCTCAAGATCAGTACAAAATGCGACCAGATGATTTTTCTCCTTATAAGTTAATTCAGAGCCGTCGGTGTAGTAGGTTCTATCTACAATGTTCCGCACATTGTTTGAACAATCAAAATAAGTTGTTAATGGAAATAAACTGTCAACTATTTTGAAATGAACAATATAAATTAGTTAATAACTATGTTTGAGAAACTCACATAGCGATAGAATTGGAGGCGTATCTACAAGGACCCAAATGTCCATATTGTCTTGGTTGATGTCAGGATCACCAAGATCCATGGTGACAAGGATACCCTCATCAAAATCATACATCTTGCAAAGTGCTTCCCAATTTTTGCAACCAAAATGGGTTAAGCTCTCAGAATTATTATATTTACTTCAAAATCCATATCATGATGGGTCCTTAGGTGAATTTTCTTTGTTTCCATACTTTTATGGTCTTCAAAACCCATCCTCTCCAAGACATAGCGTCTTGCATGGCATGGGATAAGCTAGTCGAATTGTAAAATATGAAAGTTACACGTTGAAATAGTTGAAGTCGTGCTTAATTACGAAAAAATAACACTTGTCGTTATTGCGTACCGTTTCAACATCGAAGGTCTCCTCCAGCTTAATGTTGAAGCACCGATCTTCGTCCAGGAAAGGCCTGTCGCACATACCTCGGTCGTCGTGGCACCAGTCGCACTCCCCCGGGAGACTTTCGTCGTCCGACTATGACATTTCATATGTTCATAATTCAAATATTAAACTTGTACAATTAAATATATGTACTAAAAACCTTAATTAGATCATTATTATTCATCACGGGTTGACAATCGGTGTGTCGAGTATTTTCTTGAAAACTCTCAGCTCACATGGTGTACATATTCGACCGTCGGTGATGGTAGCTCCTCCTTTCATTCCCAGTGCATTACACCAAGTTGTCTAGCACACGGGAATGAAGGAGAAGCTACCCCCACGACAACAGTTGGGATTCTTCGTCCTCTCATATATATATGGTGGAGACTCTCCCTCACTGATTCCTCTCTGAGATTTGCGACCGCCGGTGATGGTAGCTCCTCCTTTCGTTCCCGAGTGCATTACACCAAATTGTCTAGCACACAGGAACGAAGGAGAAGCTACCCCCACGACAACAGACAGGATTCTTCGTCCTCCCGTATATGGTGGAGGCTCGACAGACTTAAAGTCAACCCAAAATATCGTTTAATTATCTTTCTAAAAAAGGACATATCGGGTGCCTGAAATTTGCTATCAACTAATCAAATGCGTACGCCTTGCATAGTGCTCTCCAATTTTAGCATTCAAAGTAGGAGTAGTTTTCCAATTTGAGCATTCAATAAGCAAAACCAAATCGTAAAATAAAGAAGTATTCAAATTAGCATGCATTCAATATAAGCAAAACTACATCATCTCTTGCGTCCGTACATTGTCGAATATTATCACTAATACACCATGAATACTATCATACATATAGCATCGCTAATACAACTAGAACCGTAGTGCCCGACGGGTATCGGCGCGGGCGGTGGACACCCAAAGAGAAGGAACCATCACAGGATCACTCCAGTGAGATCCTAAAGAACCTGCCAGGTATTGTCGAACCTGCCCTCCAAAGCAACCATGTAGCGACGGACGTGCTCGTCCTCCTCCCTGACACGGTGATGTACCGCCTCCGTCGTGTCTGGAAGCCTCGGCACCGTCACTGCCCACGCGACCGCCACCAAACAAGGATCGGGTCAATGACGGGTTGGCTCCTCACCAACCTACGCCCCCCGGAAGGTAGCACCTCCCAATACCAGCCCGGCGGAGCCCAGTCCCGGACATGGCCCCTCTGATCAAGCAGGCCTCCTCTGCCGAGTCGACGACGAGGATGCGGGATAGGCGTCGTCGACGTCGATGCGGGAATGATTGCTCGAACTAAAAAAACTAGTTCTATTAATTTTCTTGCTAAAAATAGACTACTATAGTAAAATAAAGTAGTTTTATTAAATCAACTAGTTCAACTACTAAGCACTTACTATAAATAAAATAAAGTAGTACTTACTAAAAATAAACTACTTCTATAGTAAAATAAAGTAGGTTTATTAAATCAACTAGTTCAACTACTAAGCACTTATGAACATATACATAAATGACTTTGATCATACACAATTTTCCTATACATACACAATATAAACATATACATAAATTGACAAAGAAAATTCTATGAACAAAAAAAAACATAAAAATTCTATGAACAAAATTACAAAATAAAAAATCATAAGAATTCTATGAACAAAATAAGAATTCTAGGAACAAAATTACAAAAAAAAAATTACAACTGAAAAAAATCAACAATAATATCATAAAAAAATCTATGAACAGAAAAAAATCCTAACTTTTGCATATTCTTTTATGAACAAATTACAACAACTAAACATCTAAATTAATACAACTACACATCTAAATTAATACAACTACACGGATCTAAACTTAGAATTGGCTAGAATGCAGGGGGCGGCGACGAGGAGGATGAGGTTACTACAGGGGAGCAGCGACGAGGAGGCAGGGCATGGGACGGCGATGGCAATGAGGAAGCAGGGCACGGTAACGGCAACGGTGGGGCAGGGGCGCGGCGACGGGCGACGAGAGGAGGCAGGGCCAGCGGCATCGGGGCTGGGGTGGCGTGGGGCGTCGACGACGTCGGAGGCAGGGCGACGATGGCGACGGCGGCGGCGGGGCAGCCTGGCGGCGCACGTCGGGGCGGGATCAAAGAACTGAACGAAAAATTTCACAAGTGGTGATTATATAGATGGAGCATTTGTTCCGGTTCGTGCAACCAACCGGTACCAATGCACCCTTTAGTCCCGGGTGCTGACACCAACCGAGACCAAAGGTCTCTTTTCAGCAGCCCAAAGGGCGAGAAACAGAGACCTTTGGTCCCGGTTGGTGCCACGAACCGGGGCTAAAGGGTGGCAGTGGTCCCGGTTGGTGCCACAAACCGGGACCAAAGGAGGGTATTTGTCCCGGTTGGTGCAACCAACCGGGACAAAAGGGGGGTGCTGCTACCGCGGCCAAAACTTTAGTCCCACCTCGCTAGTTGAGAGGGGCTCGGAGTAGTTTATAAGACCCACTCCCGCTGCCCTCTCGAGCTCCTCTTGAATGCAGGCGCTTACGCGCCCAAACACACTGTATGTGCCTGTGGGTCTATTGGGCCTTCTGCAGGCCTTAATCCTGGCCCATGGGTGGGTTTCTGGTCGTATTCAGGTCGTGGTGGCCGAGTAGGTGGCTTTTATTTTATTTTTTCCAGTGTTTTTGTTTTCTTGGTTGCTTTATTTTTTTTATTTTTTTCTACTTACAAAAAAATACTTAATGTTGCTATTTTTATTTATTTTATTATAGTTCATTTTATTTTATTTTATTTTATTATAGTTTATTTTATTTTATTTTATTTTATTTCTACTTATTTATTTTATAAAAGTTTATTTTATTTTGTTTCTACTTATTTATTTTATTTTTTATACTTATTTATCAAAGTTTATCTGGTTTATAATTATTTATTTTATTTTCTTTTTGCCTTTTGCATTTATTTTATGAAAATTCTTTGATAATTTTAGTTGCCTAAATTCTATATAATTTTAGTTTCAATAATACTAGAGGTTTATAAAAGATTTTAGTTGATTCCTTTAGTACCGGTTCTAAGGCTGTTACAAAGGCATTTCATTTGGTACCGGTTCTAAGGCTGGGGCCCCACGAGCACCTTTAGTACCGGTTCGTGGCATGAAACGGTAAAAGAGCTTTTTAGTTGATTCTTTGTGCAGCTGTTTTTTAGTCCCACCTCGCCAAGAGAGAGGCACTCGCAACGGTTTATAAGCCCTGAGTACAGAGACAATGAAGGAGAGGCGCAATGCTCACCTGCACGTTGCTTAGCTTCAGGCCTTGAGGAAGTGGTGTAGACTGCACGGAGCTATCAGGGTTTCAGACGAAAACTACACATAGCTCCGTGCAGTCTACACTATTTCCTCAAGGCCTGAAGCTAAGCAACGTGCAGGTGAGCATTGCGCCTCTCTTTTATTTTTAGTAACTTATTACAACTCCGGACTTCTTGTGTGTTCAAAATGCAACATTCAAAGACACATCATCAATGTCCAACCCTTTATGACTTCATTCCTTATTTTTCATGCATTTACTGATTTTTTTGAGCTATAAGACCCTGAAATTGAAGAGCATTTCAAATGAACTACGAAAAGGTTGAAAGTTGGCATGGTATCATCATTTCACCCACATAGCATGTGCTGAAAAGTTGAGAGGGTTGCTGGCAAAAACTGGATGCACTTCGAGTACAAAACGAACAATCTGTTTCGAGATATCAGGGTTTCATACGGGACTCGTCTGTTACAACAGACATTTCAAATGAACTACAAAAGGTTGAAAGTTCGCATGGTATCATCATAATAGTTGTGGAGAGAAATTCTTCACTTTTTCTTTGCTTGTGTCCTTTGCTTATTGCGCCGTTACCATGGATAATCTTCATCGTTTATCAGGATGCTTGGGTCAGCCTTGACTTTGAAGGGAGGAATTTCATGAAACTTTTCATAACCTTCAGACATATCTGTCTTTCCCTCCACTCCCATGACGTCCCTTTTTCTTGAAAGAACTATGTGACGCTTTGGCTCATCGTATGATGTATTCGCTTCCTTATCTTTTCTTTTTCTCGGTTTTGTAGACATGTCCTTCACATAGATAACCTGTGTCACATCATTGGCTAGGACAAACGGTTCGTCAGTGTACCCAAGATTGTTCAGATCCACTGTTGTCATTCCGTACTGTGGGTCTACCTGTACCCCTCCTCCTGACAGATTGACCCATTTGCACTTAAACCAAAGGGACCTTAAAATGATGTCCGTAGTCAAGTTCCCATATGTCCACTATGTAACCAAAATACGTGTCCTTTCCCCTCTTGGTTGCTGCATCAAAGCGGAAACCGCTGTTTTGGTTGGTGCTCTTTTGATCTTGGGCGATCGTGTGAAATGTATTCCCATTTATCTCGTATCCTTTATAAGTCAATACAGTCGAAGATGGTCCCCTAGACAACGAGTACAACTCATCGCAAACAGTGTTTTCACCTCTGAGACGTGTTTCCAACCAACTGCTGAAAGTCCTGATTTGTTCACATGTAATCTAGTCGTCACAATGCTCCGGGTATTTGGAGCACAAACTGTTCTTGTGTTCATCGACATACGGTTTAACCAAGGTAGAGTTCTGTAGAACTATGTAGTGTTCTTGAGACCAAGAATGCACGTCCCTGCATATTATTGAGTCCCCTCGAAGCATGCCTTTTCCAGTCATTCTCCCCTCATATCGCGATATAGGGAGACCTACCTTCTTATGGCCAGGAATGAAGTCAACACAAAACCCAATAACATCCTCTGTTTGATGGCCCATGGAGATGCTTCCTTCTGGCCTAGCACGGTTACGGACATATTTCTTTAGGACTCCCATAAACCTCTCAAAGGGGAACATATTGTGTAGAAATACGGGGCCCAAAATGACAATATCGTTGACTAGATGAACTAGGCGTGTGTCATGATGTTGAAGAAGGATGGTGGGAACACCAGCTCGAAATTGATAAGACATTGCGCCACATAACTTCTTAGCCTTGGTATGATTTCTGGATCGATCACCTTCTGAGAGATTGCATTGAGGAATGAACATAGCTTCACAATGGCTAATCGGACGTTTTCCGGTAGAAGCACCCTCAATGCAACCGGAAGCAGTTGCGTCATAATCACGTGGCAGTCATGAGACTTTAGGTTCTGGAACTTTTTCTCTGGCATATTTATTATGCCCTTTATATTTGACGAGAAGCCAGTCGGGACCTTCGTACTGAGCATGCATTCAAAGAAGATTTCCTTCTCTTCTTTGGTAAGAGCGTAGCTGGCAGGACCTTCATACTGCTTTGGAGGCATGCCTTCTTTTTCGTGCAAACGTTGCAGGTCCTCCTGTGCCTCAGTTCTATCTTTTTTCTTCCCATACACGCCCAAGAAGCCTAACAGGTTCACGCAAAGGTTCTCCATCACATGCATCACGTCGATTGAAGAGCGGACCTCTAGGTCTTTCCAGTAGGGTAAGTCCCAAAATATAGA
This sequence comes from Aegilops umbellulata, assembly GCA_032464435.1. NCBI lineage: Eukaryota > Viridiplantae > Streptophyta > Magnoliopsida > Poales > Poaceae > Aegilops > Aegilops umbellulata. The sequence continues at coordinate 483,572,710 of CP136059.1, read as the reverse complement.
TTTCTTCTTCCACATGAGTGCGTGTCCCTCAGCATCACGGAACAGCTTGTCCGTTGGGATCCTTTCCAAAGATTACGTGTAAATCATTGACCATAGCAAGTACGTGATCATCGATACGCATGGCGGGATTCTTCCGGTGATCTGCATCGCCTTTGAAATGCTTGCCTTTCTTTCGACATCGATGGTTGGTCGGAAGAAACGACGATGGCCCAGTTACACATTCTTCCTGCATTTGTCCAGGTATATACTTTCGGTGTCAGCTAAATAGTGCGTGCATGCGTGGTATCCCTTGTTTGTCTGTCCTGAAAGGTTACTGAGAGTGGGACAATCATTGATGGTTACAAACAGCAATGCGTGCAGGTTAAACTCCTCCTGTTTGTGCTCATCCCACACACGTACACCGTTTCCATTCCACAGCTGTAAAAGTTCTTCAACTAATGGCCTTAGGTACACATCGTTGTCGTTGCCGGGTTGCTTATGGCCTTGGATGAGAATTGGCATCGTAATGAACTTCCACTTCATGCACATCGAAGGAGGAAGGTTATACAGTCATGGGCCAGGTGCTGTGATGGCTGCTCTGTTCCCCGAAAGGATTAATGCCATCCACGCTTAAACCAAACAATACGTTCCTTGGGTCACCTACAAACTCATCCCAGTACTTTCTCTTGATTTTTCTCCACTGCGACCCGTCAGCGGGTGCTCTCAAATTCTCGTCTTTCTTACGGCCCTCTCTGTGCCATCGCATCAACTTGGCATGCTCTTTGTTTCTGAACAGACGTTTCGACCGTGGTATTATAGGAGCATACCACATCACCTTTGCAGGAAACCTCTTCCTAGGGGGCTCGCCGTCAACATCACCAGGGTCATCTCGCCTGATCTTATACCGCAATGCATCGCATACTGGGCATGCGTTGAAATCCTCGTACGCACCGCGGTAGAGGATGTAGTCATTAGGGCATGCATGTATCTTCTGCATCTCCAATCCTAGAGGGCATACGACCTTCTTTGTTACGTACGTACTGTCGAGCAATTCGTTATCCTTTGGAAGCTTCTGCTTCAATATTTTCAGTAGCTTCTCAAATCCTTTGTCAGGCACAGCATTCTCTGCCTTCCACTGTAGCAAATCCAGTACGATACCGAGCTTTGTGTTGCCATCTTTGCAATTGGGGTACAACCCTTCTTTGTGATCCTGTAACATGCGATCGAACTTCAGCTTCTCCCTTAGACTTTCGCATTGTGTCCTCACATCAACAATGACCCGGCGGAGATCATCATCATCGGGCACATCGTCTGGTTCCTGATCTTGATCTTCAGCAGCTTCCCCCGTTGCAGCATCACCGTATTCAGGGGGCACATAGTTGTCATCGTCCTCTTCTTCTTCGCTGTCTTCCATCATAACCCCTATTTCTCCGTGCCTCTTTCAAGCATTATAGTGTGGCATGAAACCCTTATAAAGCAGGTGGGTGTGAAGGATTTTTCGGTCAGAGTAAGACTTCGTATTCCCACAACTAGGGCATGGACAACACATAAAACCATTCTGCTTGTTTGCCTCAGCCACTTCGAGAAAATTATGCACGCCCTTAACGTACTCGGAGGTGTGTCTGTCACCATACACCCATTGTCGGTTCATTTGCGTGCATTATATATAATTAGACAAGTATCTATCTAAAGTAAGAATTCTTTTCTTTCAGGGGGTGTGTCACCATACACCCATTGTCGGTTCATTTGTTTGCCCCACCTTTTGTCGCGGTTCAAGCCACGAACCAGGAAAAATGTACGTGGGCCAGGAGCGAGGCCGATTGGTTCCGGTTCGTGCCAGGAACCGGGACAAATGGGTCCAGACGAACCGGGACCAATGCCCACGAGGCCCTGGCCGGCCCCCTCGACTGACAAACCAGGACGTATGCCCCCATGGGTCCCGGTTCGTGATTGAACCGACACTAATGGGCTTGCCAGCCCCCAACCAAAGCCCTGTTTTCTACTAGTGATAGTTCATATGGTGTTGTCTCAATGGATTTAGACGGTGCCCTATTTAACATGAATGCAGTTGTCTCTAATGCATAACCCCAAAACGGTAGTGGTAAATCGGCAAGAGACATCATAGATCGCACCATATCTAATAAAGTATGGTTACGACGTTCGGACACACCATTTCGCTGTGGTGTTCCAGGTGGAGTGAGTTGTGAAACTATTCCACATTGTTTTAAATGAAGGCCAAACTCGTAACTCAAATATTCGCCTTCACGATCAGATCATAGAAACTTTCTTTTCTTGTTATGATGATTCTCCACTTCACTCTGAAATTCTTTGAATTTTTCAAATGTTTCAGACTTGTGTTTCATTAAGGAGATATACACATATCTGCTCAAATCATCTATGAAGGTCAGGAAATAATGATACCTGCCGCATGCCTCAACACTCATCGGACCGCATACATCGATATGTATTCCAATAAGTCATTAGCTCGCTCCATTGTTCGGGGGAATGGAGTTTTAGTCATCTTGCCCATGAGGCATGGTTCGCAAGTATCAAATGATTCATAATCAAGTGATTCCAAAAGTCCATCTGTGTGGAGTTTCTTCATGCGCTTTACACCAATATGACGTAAACGGCAGTGCCACAAGTATGTTGCAATATCATTATTAACTTTGCATATTTTGGCATCAATATTATGAATATGTGTATCTCTATGATCGAGATTCAATAAACCTTTCAAATTTGTTGTATGACCATAGAATATTTTATTCATGTAAACAGAACAACAATTATTCTCTGACTTATATGAATAAACGTATTGCGATAAACATGATCAAATCATCTTCATGCTCAACGCAAATGCCAAATAACATTTATTTAGGTTCAACACTAATCCCGAAGGTAGATGGAGTGTGCTATGGTGATCATATCAACCTTGGAATGATTAACAACACACATCGTCACCTCTCCCTTAACTAGTCTCTATTTATTCTGAAACTCCTGTTTCGAGTTACTTATCTTAGCAACTGAACCGGTACCAAATACCCAGGGGATACTATTAATACTAGTAAGGTACACATCAATAATATGTATATCAAATATATCTTTGTTCACTCTGCCATCCTTCTTATCCGCCAAGTATTTGGAGTAGTTCTGCTTCCAGTGACAATTCCCTTTGCAGTAGAAGCACTTAGTTTCAGGCTTAGATCTAGCTTTGGGCTTCTTCATGGGAGTGGCGACTTGCTTGTCATTCTTCTTGAAGTTCCCTTTTTCTTTTCCTTTCCCATTTTTCTTGAAACTAGTGGTCTTGTTAACCATCATCATTTGATGCTCTTTCTTGATTTCTACCTTCGCCGGTTTCAGCATCGCGAAGAGCTCGGGAATCTTTTCCGTTATCCCTTGCACATTATAGTTCATCACGAATTTTAGTAGCTTGGTGATAGTGACTAGAGAACTCTGCCAATCACTATCTTATCTGGAAGATTAACTCCCTCTTGATTCAAGCGATTGTAGTGCCCAGACATTCTGAGCACATGCTCACTAGCTGAGCTATTCTCCTCCATCTTGTAGGCAAAGTACTTGTTCGAGGTATCATACCTCTCGACACGGGCATGAGTTTGAAATACCAATTTCAGGTCTTGGAACATCTCATATGCTCCGTGGCGATCAAAACATTTTTGAAGTCCCGGTTCTAAGCCGTAAAGCATGGTGCACTAAACTATTAAGTAGTCATCATATCGAGCTTGCCAAACGTTCATAATGTCTGCATCTGCTCCTGCAAGAGGCCTGTCACCCAGCGGTGCATCAAGGACATAATTCTTCTGTGCAGCAATGAGGATAATCCTGATATCACGGACCCAGTTCGCATCATTGCTACTACCATCTTTGAACTTAGTTTTCTCTAGGAACATATCAAAAATAGGGCATCTACAACGCGAGCTATTGATCTACAACATAATTTGCAAATACTATCAGGACTAAATTCATAATAAATTAAAGTTCAATTAATCATATTACTTAAGAACTCCGACTTAGATAGACATCCCTCAAGTCATCTAAATGATACATGATCCAAATCAACTAAACCATGTCCGATCATCACGTGAGATGGAGTAGTCATCAATGGTGAACATCTCTATGTTGATCATATCTACTATATGATTCACGCTCGACCTTTCGGTCTCCAGTGTTCTGAGGCCATATCTGCATATGCTAGGCTCGTCAAGTTTGACCAGAGTATTCCGTGTGTGCAACTGTTTGCACCCGTTGTATTTGAACGTAGAGCTTATCACACCCGATCATTCATGACCCACAAGTATAGGGGATCTATCGTAGTCCTTTCGATAAGTAAGAGTGTTGAACCCAACGAGGAGCAGAAGGAAATGATAAGCGGTTTTCAGCAAGGTATTCTCTGCAAGTACTGAAATAAGTGGTAACAGATAGTTTTGTGATAAGGTAATTTGTAACGAGCAACAAGTAATAAAAGTAAATAAAGTGCAGCATGGTGGCCCAATCCTTTTTGGAGCAAAGGACAAGCCTGGACAAACTCTTATATAAGGAAAAGCGCTCCCGAGGACACATGGGAATATCGTCAAGCTAGTTTTCATCACGTTCATATGATTCGCGTTCGGTAGTTTCATAATTTTATATGTGGGTGGACCGGTGCTTGGGTGCTGTTCTTACTTGAACAAGCATCCCACTTATGATTAACCTATATTGCAAGCATCCGCAACTACAACAAAAGTATTAAGGTAAACCTAACCATAGCATGAAACATATGGATCGAAATCAGCCCCTTACGGAGCAACGCATAAACTAGGGTTTAAGCTTCTGTCACTCTAGAAACCCATCATCTACTTATTACTTCCCAATGCCTTCCTCTAGTCCCAAATAATGGTGAAGTGTTATGTAGTCGACGTTCACATAACACCACTAGAGGCTAGACAACATACATCTCATCAAAATATCGAACGAATACCAAATTCACATGACTACTAATAGCAAGACTTCTCCCATGTCCTCAGGAACAAAAGTAACTACTCACAAAGCATATTCATGTTCATAATCAGAGGGGTATTAATATGCATAAAGGATCTGAACATATGATCTTCCACCAAATAAACCAACTAGCATCAACTACAAGGAGTAATCAACACTACTAGCAACCTACTAGTACCAATCCCGGACTTGGAGACAAGAATTGGATACAAGAGATGAACTAGGGTTTTGATAGGAGATGGTGCTGGTGAAGATGTTGATGGAGATTGCCCTCTCCCAATGAGAGGAGCGTTGGTGATGACGATGGCGATGATTTCACCTTCCTAGAGGGAAGTGTCCCTGGCAGAACAGCTCTGCCGGAGCCCTAGATTGGTTCCGCCAAGGTTCCGCCTCGTGGCGTCGGAGTCTCATCCCGAAAGGTTTCTTATCAATTTTTCCTCGATGAAACACCTCATATAGCAGAAGATGGGCATCGGAGGGCCAACAGGGGGCCCACGAGGTAGGGGGCGCGCCCAGGGGGTAGGGCGCGCCCCCCACCCTCGTGGCCAGGTGGGGCCCCCTCTGCTGAACTTATTCCGCTCAATATTTTTTATATATTCTGAAAATAACTTCCGGGGAGTTTCAGGACTTTTGGAGTTGCGCAGAATAGGTCTCTAATATTTGCTCCTTTTCCAGCGCAGAGTTCCAGCTGCCGGCATTCTCCCTCCTTATGTAAACCTTGTAAAATAAGAGAGAGAAGGCATAAGTATTGTGACATAATGTGTAATAACAGCCCATAATGCAAGCATGATTCAAAATGGACGTATCAACTCCCCCAAGCTTAGACCTCGCTTGTCCTCAAGCGGAAGCCGATAACGATAAATATGTCCCCATGTTTAGAGGTAGAGGTGTCGATAAAAATAAAATACGGACATGAAGGCATGATGATTATTTTCATAACAGCAACATATACGGATATTGTCATATAATTTCTTATGCTCAAGTAATAATCTATTCACAATGCCAAAGTATGAATCATAAACTTTATTGAGAACTAACAAACTATAATCTCAGTCATTGAAGCAATTGCAATTTGTCATAACATCAGAAAGAGTCTATGTCAGAGCTTAATAGCAAGTCCACATACTCAACTATCATTTAGTCTTTCATAATTGCTAACACTCACGCGATACTTGTGGTTACGGAGTTTTAATCGGACACAGAGAAAGATAGGGGCTTATAGTTTCGCCTTCCAACCTTTTACCTCAAGGGTAATGTCAACAATAATAACTCATGCTCCCCTACATCCAATTAGATATATCTATTAGGATCTTTCCAACATACTGGGCTTGCCAAAGGATAAAATGAAAAAGGAAAGGAGAAGATCACCATGACTCTTGTATAAGGTAGAAGATAATAGTAAAAGATAGGCCCTTCGCAGAGGGAAGGAGAGGTTGCCATGCGCTTTTAGGTTGGATGCACAAAATCTTAATGCGAAAGAACGTCAGTTTATATTGCCCCTTGTGATATGAACCTTTATTATGCAGTCCGTCGCTTTTATTTCTTCCACATCACAAGATCGTATAAAGCTTATTTTCTCCCACACTAATAAGTCATACATATTTAGAGAGCAATTTTTATTGCTTGCACCGATGACAACTTACTTGAAGGATCTTACTCAATCCATAGGTATGGTGGACTCTCATGGCAAAACTGGTTTAAGGGTTTTGGAAGCACAAGTAGTATCTCTACTTGGTGCTGAGAGTTTGGCTAGCATGAGGGGGAAAGGCAAGCTCAACATGTTGGATGATCCATGACAATATACTTTATCTCAGATATAAGAAAACATAACCCATTACGTTGTCTTCCTTGTCCAACATCAACTCTTTAGCATGTCATATTTTAATGAGTGCTCCCAATCATAAAAGATGTCAATGATAATATATTTATATGTGAAACCTCTCTTTCCTTATTACTTCCTATTAATTGCAACGATGACCAAAGCTATGTTTGCCAACTCCCAACAACTTTTAATCATCATACTCTTTCTATGTGAAGTCATTACTCTCAATAAGATCAATATGAACTCTTTGTTTCTTTTTATTCTCTTCTCTTTTTTTTCACTCAAGATTATAGCAAGATAATCAAGCCCTTGACTCAACACTAATCTTTATTATATATAGCTCACGGACTCGATTACATAAAGAGATCATAAGGCAAAACTCAAAACTAGATCACGCCATAAACTTTATTCTACTAGATCAAGATACTACTAATAGGATCAAACTAAGAAAAACGGTAAATATAGGAGTGTGATGGTGATACGATACCGGGGCACCTCCCCCAAGCTTGGCAGTTGCTAAGGGGAGTGCCCATACCCATGTGATTATATCTCCTTTGCTGGTGAAGAAGGTGGAGGTGTTGTCGATGATGCGGTCTTATCGTCCGTCTTCCAAGGCACAGTCACACCGTCATAGAAGGATGATCGAGTCTCCGGGATCCTCAAATCTGCAACCAAACTCATCCTTATGAATCTATATTTGTACTCACAGTTTTGGTTTTGCAGGTCATAGATTTGGGCTTGAAGGTGCTCGATCTTCTCATGAAGCTTGAAGATGGCCTCCCCGATGTTGTCGGCATCCAACTTGTGGTTGCTAGTGAACTCCGCGATCATCATGTGGTTGGAGTTGAGTCCACATTCCACCATCCCCTGACACTTGAAAACTTGTTACTCCACTGCTTTAAGCCTCGTCTCCATGCTTCCAGTCCCCTTGGGTCCCTCTTCATCGCGGATGTACAGCAACCCATCATGCAACTCAATGGTTTGAGGGTGTCGCAGCACCTCCTCGAGCTAAGGGTTGATGACCTTCTCGAAGAACTTGTCCTTGGAGGTACTTGGGGACGTCATGATAATCTAGATCTGTCAGAAAAATAGCTCGAAACAAGAACAGAGGATAATTGCGTGATACATGATTCAAAACCTTCGGGAGAATATATAATGAATTTTTACCGACCAAAATACGTATCGTGCAAGAAAACGGAGTCCGGAAGGCACACGAGATGCCCACGAGGTAGGGGGCGCGCCCAGGGGGTAGGGCGCGCCCTCCACCCTCGTGGAGCCCTCGTGTCCTTCCCGGACTGCTTCTTATTTTTTTTCTAAATATTCCAAAACGGAGAAATATTGCCTTAAAAACTGTTTTGGAGTCGGTTTACTTACCGTACCACATACCTATTCCTTTTCGAAGTCTGAAACATTCTGGAAAGTGTCTCTTATGTATTCCTCTGGGGTTACGGTTTCAATAACATTGGTTTCAACATTTATGGGATTACCTGAGATATAATGTTTGATTCTTTGACCGTTCACCACCTTCGGATTTATGCCTTCAAAGTTGTTGATTTTTATGGCACCGGAATGATAGACCTCCTCGATAACATAGGGGCCTTCCCATTTAGAGAGAAGTTTTGCTGCAAAAATTCTTAAACGAGAGTTGTATAGCAATACATAATCACCTACATTTAAACTCATGCTTTTGTATCCTTTTGTCATGCCATCTTTTAACTTTTTCTTTAAACAACTTGGCATTTTCATAAGCTTGGGTTCTCCATTCATCAAGTGAGTTAATATAAAATAACCTCTTCTCACCGGCAAGTTTGAAATCATAATTGAGCTCTTTAATATCCCAATAAGCCTTATGTTCTAGTTCAAGAGGTAAGTGACATGTTTTTCCATAAACCATTTTATACGGAGACATACCCATAGGATTTTTATATGCAGTTCTATAGGCCCATAATGCATCATCAAGTTTCTTGGACCAATTCTTTCTAGATCTATTAACAGTCTTTTGCAAAATTAATTTGAGCTCTCTATTACTCAATTCTACTTGACCACTAGACTATGGGTGATAAGGAGATGCAATTCTATGATTAACGTCATACTTAGCAAGCATTTTACGGAAAGCACCATGAATAAAATGTGAACCACCATGAGTCATTAAATATCTAGGAACTCCAAACCTCGGAAAAATAACTTCCTTAAGCATTTTAATAGAAGTGTTATGATCAGCACTGCTAGTTGGAATAGCTTCTACCCACTTAGTAACCTAATCAACAGCAACTAAAATATGTGTATACCCATTAGAGGCAGGAAAAGGTCCCATATAATCAAAGCCCCAAACATCAAATGGTTCAATAACAAGTAAATATTTCATAGGCATTTCTTGACGTCTACTAATATTACCAATTCTTTGGCATCCATCACAAGACAAGACAAACTTACGGGCATCCTTGAAGAGAGTAGGCCAATAAAAACCTGATTGCAATACCTTATGTGCAGTTCTATCTCCAGCGTGGTGTCCTCCATAAACTTCGGAGTGACAGTTGCGTAGGATCTGTTCCTGTTCATGCTCAAGTACACAACGTCTAATAACACCATCTATTCCTTCTTTATAAATATGTGGGTCATCCCAAAAGTAATGCCTCAAATCATAGAAGAAATTTTTCTTTTGCTGGTATGTGAAACTAGGTGGTATAAATTTAGCAACGGTGTAATTAGCATAATCAGCATACCATGGAGTACTACAAGAAGTATTTATAACATTTAATTGCTCATCAGGAAAGCTATCATCAATAGGTAGTGGGTCATCAAGAACATTTTCTAGCCTAGACAAGTTGTCTGCAACGAGGTTCTCAGCTCCCTTTCTATCAACAATATGCAAATCAAATTCTTGTAGCAGGAGAACCCATCTAATAAGTCTAGGTTTAGCATCTTTCTTCTCCATAAGGTATTTAATAGTAGCATGATCAGTGTGAATAGTTACTTTAGAATCAACAATATAAGGTCTGAACTTATCACAAGAAAATACAACTACTAAGAGTTCTTTTTCAGTAGTAGCATAATTTCTTTGAGCATTGTCTAGATTCTTACTAGCATAATGGATAACATTTAATTTCTTCTCAACTCTTTGCTCTAGAACAACACCTACAGCATAATCACTAGCATCACACATAATTTCAAAGGGTAAATTCCAATCAGGTGGCTGAACAATAGGTGCAGAGATCAATGCTTTCTTAAGTATTTCAAATGCTTCTACACAATCATCATCATAGACAAATGGTATATCTTTTTGTAATAAATTAGTCAAAGGCCGAGAAATTTTTGAGAAGTCCTTAATGAACCTCCTATAAAATCCGGCGTGACCAAGGAAACTTCTTATACCTTTGATGTCCTTAGGACATGGCATCTTTTCAATAGCATCAACCTTGGCTTTATCAACTTCAATACCTTTTCCAGAAACTTTATGCCCCAAGACAATACCTTCATTAACCATAAAGTGGCACTTTTCCCAATTCAAGACAAGATTAGTTTCTTCACACCTCTGCAAAACTCGATCAAGGTTGCTCAAGCAATCATCAAAAGAGGATCCATAGACGGGAAAGTTGTCCATGAAAACCTCACAAATCTTTTCACAAAAGACAGAAAATATAGCCATCATGCATCTTTGAAAGGTAGCAGGTGCATTACATAAACCAAAAGGCATACGTCTATAAGCAAAAGTACCAAAAGGGCAAGCAAAAGTGGTCTTTGATTGATCTTTAGCTGACACGGGTATTTTAGAGAAGCCAGAATAACCATCTAGAAAGCAATAATGTGTATGTTTGCGTAATCTTTCTAGCATTTGATCGATAAAAGGTAAGGGGTAATGATACTATTTAGTAACCTTATTTTATTTACAGAAATCAATTACAATCCTATAACCTGTAATAATTCTTTGCGGAATCAATTCATCTTTATCATTAGGAACAACAGTAACACCTCCCTTCTTAGGGACACAATGGACAGGACTTACCCACTGACTATCAGCAACGGGATAAATTATATCTGCCTCCAGAAGCTTTAGTAATTCTTTTCTTACCACTTCTTTCATCTTAGGATTCACCCGTCGTTGATGATCACGAACCGTTTTAGCATCTTCTTCCAAATTTATTTTATGTTGACATAGAGTGGGACTAATGCCCTTAAGATCATCAAGAGTATATCCAATAGCAGCTCGGTGCTTCTTCAGAGTTTTCAATATTTTTTCTTCTTCATGCTCTGAAAGGTTAGCACTAATAATAACAGGATATATCTTATTTTCATCAAGATAAGCATATTTAAGATTATCAGGTAACGGTTTAAGCTCAAACACGGGATCACCCTTGGGTGGAGGAGGGTCCCCTAGGATTTCAACAGGCAAATTTTGTTTCTGAATAGGTTCATGCTTAAAGAATACTTCATCTATTTCCCTTCTTTCATTCATAAACATATCATTTTCATGGTCTAGCAAATATTCTTCTAAAGGATCACTGGGAGGTACGGCAATAGAAGCAAGACCAATAATTTCATCCTTACTAGGCAATTCTTCTTCACGGTGGTGTCTACTAAATTTAGAGAAATTAAACTCATGAGACATATCGCCCAAACCAATTGTAGCAACATTCTTTTCGCAGTCTATCTTAGCATTAACGGTGTTCAAGAAGGGTCTACCAAATATAATGGGACAAAAGCTATCTTGTGGGGAACCAAGAATAAGAAAATCAGCAGGATATTTAGTTTTCCCACACAGGACTTCAACATCTCTAACAATTCCCATTGCTGATATAGTATCTCTATTGGCAAGTTTAATTGTAACATCAATACCTTCTAACTCAGCAGGTGCAATTTCATGCTTAATTTCTTCGTATAAAGTATGCGGTATAACACTAGCACTAGCACCCATATCACATAAGCCATGATAACAATGATCTCCTATGTTAACAGAAATAACAGGCACGCCTACCACATGTCTATGTTTATCTTTTGCACCAGGTTTGGCAATTCTAGCGGTTTCACCGCAGAAATGAATAACATGCACATCAATATTATCAGACAAGAGATCTTTAACAATTGGAATATTAGGTTCAACTTTAACTTGCTCAGGGGGTGTATAAGTTCTAATATTGCTTTTACGGACCACAGTTGAAGCTTTAGCATGATCCTTTATCCTAACAGGGAAAGGTGGTTTCTCAACATAAGAAGTAGGAACAATAGGATCATTATAAGTCACAATCTTTTCTTCAACTTTAATAGGTGCAGCTACTTTTACTTCTATGGGAGGATGATATTTAAACCACTTCTCCTTGGGGAGATCAACAGAAGTAGCAAAAGATTCACAGAAAGAAGCTACTATCTCAGAGTCATGTCCATATTTAGTGCTAAATTTACGAAAAACATCGGTATCCATAAAAAATTTAACACAATCAAACTTAGGTGTCATACCTGACTCCTTACCTTCGTCGAGATCCCAATCTTCAGAGTTGCGTTTAATTCTATCCATTAAATTCCATTTGAATTCAATAGTCTTCGTCATAAAAGAGCCAGCACAAGAAGTATCGAGCATGGTGCGATTGTTTTCAGAAAGCCGAGCATAAAAACTTTGAATAATTATTTCTATTGGGAGCTCATGATTGGGGCATGAATATAACATTGATTTAAGCCTCCCCCAAGCTTGAGCGATGCTTTATCCTTCGCGAGGCCAAAAATTATATATATAATTGCGATCACGATGAACAAGATATATATGATAATACTTCTGATGAAATTCCAATTTCAATCGTTTATAGTTCCATGATCTCGTATCATCACATAGCCTATACCATGTCAATGCATCTCCCTCCAAAGATAAAGGGAAGACCTTCTTCTTAACAACATCATCGGGTATACCTGCAAGCTTAAATAATCCACAAACTTCATCCACATATATTAGGTGCTCATCACGATGCTTTGTTCCATCTCCTGCAAAAGGATTATCTAGCAGTTTTTCTAACATACCCGAAGGAACTTCAAAGGGAACATTTTCATTTTCAGTAGGTTCAGTAGGTTGAGGAGCATTTCTTTGCTCTACTTTTCGGGGTGAAGATACCCCGTACAAGCCCCTCAGAGGATTACTTTCCATAATAACAAGTGACAATAAATTTCAGCAGACAATATAAGTTTTTCCTTACCAAATTCGACCTACCAAAGGCGCTTCACTCCCCGGCAACGGCGCCAGAAAATAGTCTTGATGACCCACAAGTATAGGGGATCTATCGTAGTCCTTTCGATAAGTAAAATTGTCGAACCCAACGAGGAGCAGAAGGAAATGATAAGCGGTTTTCAGCAAGGTATTCTCTGCAAGTACTGAAATAAGTGGTAACAGATAGTTTTGTGATAAGGTAATTTGTAACGAGCAAAAAGTAACAAAAGTAAATAAAGTGTAGAAAGGTGTCCCAATCCTTTTTGTAGCAAAGGACAAGCCTGGACAAACTCTTATATAAGGAAAAGTGCTCCCAAGGACACATGGGAATATCGTCAAGCAAGTTTTCATCATGTTCATATGATTCGTGTTCGGTACTTTGTTAATTTGATATGAGGGTGGACCGGTGCTTGGGTGATGTTCTTACTTGAACAAGCATCCCACTTATGATTAACCTCTATTGCAAGCATCCGTAACTACAACAAAAGTATTAACGTAAACCTAACCATAGCATGAAACATATGGATCCAAATCAGCCCCTTACGAAGCAACACATAAACTAGGGTTTAAGCTTCTGTCACTCTAGCAACCCATCATCTACTTATTACTTCCCAATGCCTTCCTCTAGTCCCAAATAATGGTGAAGTGTTATGTAGTCGACGTTCACATAACACCACTAGAGGCTAGACAACATACATCTCATCAAAATATCAAACGAATACCAAATTCACATGACTACTAAGAGCAAGACTTCTCCCATGTCCTCAGGAACAAAAGTAAGTACTCACAAAGCATATTCATGTTCATAATCAGAGGGGTATTAATATGCATAAAGGATCTGAACATATGATCTTCCACCAAATAAACCAACTAGCATCAACTACAAGGAGTAATCAACACTACTAGCAACCTACTAGTACCAATCCCGGACTTGGAGAAAAGAATTGAATACAAGAGATGAACTAGGGTTTTGAGAGGAGATGGTGCTGGTGAAGATGTTGATGGAGATTGCCCTCTCCCGATGAGAGGAGCGTTGGTGATGATGATGGCGATGATTTCCCCCTCCCGGAGGGAAGTGTCCCCGGCAGAACTGCTCTGCCGGAGCCCTAGATTGGTTCCACCAAGGTTCCGCCTCGTGGCGGCGGAGTCTCGTCCCGAAAGGTTGCTTATCAATTTTTCCTCGACGAAAGACCTCATATAGCAGAAGATGGGATCGGAGGGCCAACAGGGGGCCCATGAGGTAGGGGGGCGCTCCCAGGGGGTAGGGCGCGCCCCCACCCTCGTGGTCAGGTGGGGCCCCCTCTGGTGAACTTCTTCCGCTAAATATTTTTTATATATTCTAAAAATAACTTCCGTGGAGTTTCAAGACTTTTGGAGTTGCGCAGAATAGGTCTCTAATATTTGCTCCTTTTCCAGCCCAGGATTCTAGCTGCCGGCATTCTCCCTCCTTATGTAAACCTTGTAAAATAAGAGAGAATAGGCATAAGTATTGTGACATAATGTGTATTAACAGCCCATAATGCAAAAAATATCGATATAAAAGCATGATGCAAAATAGACGTATCAATCATCATGTGGTGTCTCAGCACGAAGAACTTTCGCAACGGTGCATACTCAGGGAGAACACTTATACCTTGAAATTTAGTGAGAGATCATCTTATAATGCTATTGTCGATCTAAGCAAAATAAGATGCATAAAAGATAAACATCACATGCGATCAATATAAGTGATATGATATGGACATCATCATCTTGTGCTTGTGATCTCCATCTCCGAAGCACCGTCATGATCACCATCGCCACTGGCGCGACACCTTCATCTCCATCGTAGCATCGTTGTCGTCTCGCCAACTTATGCTTCTACGACTATCGCTACCGCTTAGTGATAAAGTAAAGCATTACAGGGCGATTGCATTGCATACAATAAAGCAACAACCATATGGCTCCTGCCAGTTGCCGATAACTCGGTTACAAAACATGATCATCTCATACAATAAAATATAGCATCATGTCTTGACCATATCACATCACAACATGCCCTGCAAAAACAATTTAGACGTCCCATACTTTGTTGTTGCAAGTTTTACGTGGCTGCTACGCGCTGAGCAAGAACCGTTCTTACCTACGCATCAAAACCACAACGATGGTTCGTCAAGTTAGTGATGTTTGAACCTTCTCAAGGACTGGGCGTAGCCACACTCGGTTCAACTAAATTTGGAGAAACTGACACCCGCCAGCCACCTGTGTGCAAAGCACGTCGGTAGAACCAGTCTCGCGTAAGCGTACGCGTAATGTCGGTCCGGGCCACTTCATCCAACAATACCGCCGAACCAAAGTGTGACATGCTGGTAAGCAGTATGACTTGTATCGCCCACAACTCACTTGTGTTCTACTCGTGCATATAACATCTATGCATAAAACCTGGCTGTGATGCCACTGTTGGGGAACGTAGTAATTTCAAAAAAATTCCTACGCACATGCCAAATCATGGTGATGCATAGCAACGAGAGGGGAGAGTGTGTGCACGTACCCTCGTAGATCGAAAGCGGAAGTGTTATGACAACGCGGTTGATGTAGTCATACGTCTTCATGATTCTACCGATCCAAGTACCGAACGCACGGCACCTCCGAGTTCAGCACACGTTCAGCTCGTTGACGTCCCACGAACTCCGATCCAGCAGAGCTTTGAGGGAGAGTTTCGTCAGCACCACGGCGTGATGACGGTGATGATGATGCTACCGACGCAGGGCTTCGCCTAAGCACCGCTACGATATGATCGAGGTGGAATATCATGGAGGGGGGCACGGCACACGGCTAAGAAATAAAGAGATCAATTGTTGTGTCTATGGGGTGCTCCCCTCCTCCGTATATAAATGGGGGGAGGAGGAGAAGGCCGGCCAAGGGGAGGAGGCGTGCCCAAGGGGGGCAATCCTACTCAATGTAGGATTCCCCCCTCTTTCCTAGTCCAAGTAGGAGAGGGGAAGGAAGGGAAGGAGAAGGAGAAGGAAGGAGAGGGAGGAAAAGGAGGAAAGGGGGGCCGACCCCCTAGTACAATTCGGTTTTGGCTAGGGGGGCCGCGCGCCCTGCCTTCTCTCTTCCTCTAGTTGACCCATAAGGCCCATTGCTTCTTCCTCGTATTCCGGTAACTCCCCGGTACCCCCGAAAATACCCGAATAACTCGGAACCTTTCCGATGTCCGAATATAGTCGTCCAATATATCGATCTTTACGTATCGACCATTTCGAGACTCCTAGTCATGTCCCCGATCTCATCCGGGAATCCAAACTACCTTCGGTACATCAAATCACATAAACTTCTAATACAATCGTCACCGAAACTTTAAGCGTGCCACGTCACATAAACTTCGAGAACTATGTAGACATGAGCGAGACACGTCTCCACGTCTCCGGCCAATAACCAATAGCAGAACCTGGATGCTCATATTGGCTCCCACATATTCTACTAAGATCTTTATCGGTCAAACCGCATAACAATATACGTTTGTTCCCTTTGTCATCGGTATGTTAGTTGCCCGAGATTCGATCGTCGGTATCTCAATACCTAATTCAATCTCGTTACTGGCAAGTCTCTTTACTCGTTTCGTAATACATCATCCCGTAACTAACTCATTAGTTACAATGCTTGCAAGGCTTATAGTGATGTGCATTACCGATTGGGCCCAGAGATACCTCTCCGACAATCGGAGTGACAAATCCTAATCTCGAAATACGCCAACCCAACAAGTACCTTCGGAGACACCTGTAGAGCACCTTTATAATCACCCAGTTACGTTGTGACGTTTGGTAGCACACAAAGTGTTCCTCCGGTAAACGGGAGTTGCATAATCTCATAGTCATAGGAACATGTATAAGTCATGAAGAAAGCAATATCGACATACTAAACGATCAAGTGCTAAGCTAACGGAATGGGTCAAGTCAATCACATCATTCTCCTAATGTTGTGATACCGTTAATCAAATGACAACTCATTGTCTATGGCTAGGAAACATAACCATCTTTGATCAACGAGCTAGTCAAGTAGAGGCATAGTAGTGACACTCTGTTTGTCTATGTATTCACACATGTATCATGTTTCCGGTTAATACAATTCTAGCATGAATAATAAACATTTATCATGATATAAGGAAATAAATAATAACTTTATTATTGCCTCTAGGGCATATTTCCTTCATGTGCATCATGAGAAGAATGCTTTATGTGATGGTTATATTGTTGAATTCATTCATGATGCTAGTGAAAATTATGATGAGAGAGGAACATATGCTTTTACATATTGCAATAATATCAAGTTTCCTCTCTATGTGTTGAAAATCTTGGAGTTATGCTTGTTTTGCCTTCCTATGCTAGTTGAAAAACAACATGACTCTCCTTTCCTAGGTATTTTTTACCATTATGCCATCCGCATCAAGGATAAATCCGAAAATACAAATCAGAGGTAAAACTTTCTCTTTTGAAGGGTAAAATCTGACCAACCCTTTCGAATTTGTATAGAACATACCAAATTGGTAGAATTAAAGTTGTCTTCTTGGCAAAAAGGTTTCTTAGGGTTTTTTCATTATTATTTCATCGACGATATGGTTAATTATATGACTGAAACTTTCAGGAGCTTATGATTGTAACGACATGTTGAGGGTACCTACGATTGCAGGATGCCTCCATGGACTAGTGGAGTACCATTGTCACGAGAAAACCCATCGAAGAAAAACATCGTACTGCCATTACCGCTACTACCTCACGAAATCTTATGTTAGAAGAAGATACCTTACACACTATACAACAGAGCTGGTTGCTTAGGTTCACAAGACTAAACCGTTAAAAGACCGCCGCGAGGATTGGGTAGTACATCATTGGGACGCTGAGGAGGTTAAGTAGAATTATGCCAATCATGATGCCATTGTCGCCTCCATATCACTTCTAGGACACACAAACAAGGATACACAAAATGAGAGTAATAGGAAGAAGAACCGAGCAATCCCGGGAAGTAGGACATGCGAAACAAACCTTGGACCCAAAAACCTGGGTTTTTTTTAAAATGGACCCTAGGGTGGAGGGGGGAGGCTCCCTACTTGAATATATTTCAAAATGTGGTAAGTTTAAAAGCTGCCGCACAAAGGGTGACGAGAGGTAGTCACACTATAGACCAGTGTTATCCTTATGCATATCCGATTTTTGCCAAACATAAGTGCAATTATAGAAAGCAAGAAGTCTCTATGGTTTTTGGAACGCGCATACTCTTATGCTTAGTAAAAAAAATTAATAACATGTTCCTTTTAGATTTAAATTTTCTTCATGTATCACTTTTAGAATGGTCCATGAGAAACATAGTATATGACGTATTTTGATGTACATGTTAAACATTATACTCCATTTTGTGATTTGCACACACAAATTATTATCATACATGGCATAGTCAAAAAATAAATTTAAGCACTTGTTGAATTAGTAGCACCTAATGACAAGAAATTGTTGGAAATATGCCCTACAGGCAATTATAAAAGCATTATTATTATATTTCCTTGTTCATGATAATTGTCTTTATTCGTGCTATAATTGTGTTATCCGGAAATCGTAATACATGTGTGAATAACAGACAACAACATGTCCCTAGTAAGCCTCTAGTTGACTAGCTCGTTGATCGATAGATAGTCATGGTTTCTTGACTATGGACATTGGATGTCATTGATAACGACATCACATCATTAGGAGAATGATGTGATGGACGAGACCCAATCCTAAACATAGCATAAGATCGCATAGTTCGTTTGCTAGAGTTTTCCAATGTCAAGTATCCTTTCCTTAGACCATGAGATCGTGTAACTCCCGGACACCGTAGGAGTGCTTTGGGTGTACCAAACGTCAGAACGTAACTGGGTGACTATAAAGGTATACTACGGGTATCTCCGAAAGTGTCTGTTGGGTTGACACGGATCGAGATTGGGATTTGTCACTCCGCTTGACGGAGAGGTATCACTGGGCCCTCTCGGTAATGCATCATCATAATGAGCTCAATGTGATCAAAGTGTTTGATCACGGGATCATGCATTACGGTACGAGTAAAGTGACTTGCCGGTAACGAGATTGAACGAGGTATTGGGATACCGACGATCGAATCTCGGGCAAGTAAAATACCGATTGACAAAGGGAATCGTATACGGGATTAATTGAATCCTCAACATCGTGGTTCATCCGATGAGATCATCGTGGAGCATGTGGGAGCCAACATGGGTATCCAGATCCCGCTGTTGGTTATTGCCCGAGAGCCGTCTCGGTCATGTCTGCATGTCTCCCGAACCCATAGGGTCTACACACTTAAGGTTCGGTGACGCTAGGGTTGTGAAGATATTTATATGCAGTAACCCGAATGTTGTTCGGAGTCCCGGATGAGATCCCGGACGTCACGAGGAGTTTCGGAATTGTCCGGAGGTAAAGAATTATATATAGGAAGTGTTGTTTTAGCCATCGGGACAAGTTTCGGGGTTATCGGTATTGTACCGGGACCACCGGAGGGTCCCGGGGGGTCCACCGGGTGGGGCCACCTGCCTCGGGGGGGCACATGGGCTCTAGGGGGTGCGCCTTGGCCTACATGGGCCAAGGGGAACCAGCCGCAAGAGGCCCATGCGCCTAGGGTGGGGAAACCCTAAAGGGGGGGGGCGCCCCCCTGCTTGGGGGCAAGCCCCACCCCTTGGCCGCTGCCCCCTAGGAGATTGCATCTCCTTGGGCCGGCGCCCCCCCTAGGGGGCTATATAAAGGGGGGGAGGGGGCAGCCGCACCCTGGTCCTTGGCGCCTCCCTCTCCCTCTCCAACACCTCCTCCTCCTCCGTAGAGCTCGGCGAAGCCCTGCCGGAGTACTGCAGCTCCACCATCACCACGCCGTCGTGCTGCTGCTGGGGCCATCTTCCTCAACCTCTCCTTTGCCTTGCTGGATCAAGAAGAAGGAGACGTTACGCTGACCGTACGTGTGTTGAACGCGGAGGTGCCGTCCGTTCGGTGCTAGGATCTCCGGTGATTTGGATCACGTCGTGTACGACTACCTCATCCCCGTTCGTTGAACGCTTCCGCTCGCGATCTACAAAGTGGTATGTAGATGCAATCTCTCTCCCATGACTCGTTGCTTAGATGAACTCATAGATGGATCTTGGTGAAACCGTAGGAAAAATTTTAATTTTCTGCAACGTTCCCCAACAGTGGCATCATGAGCCAGGTCTATGCGTAGTTCTCTATTGCACGAGTAGAACACAATTTGTTGTGGGCGTAGATGTTGTCAACTTTCTTGCCGCTACTAGTCTTATCTTGCTTCAGCGGTATTGTGGGATGAAGCGGCCCGGACCAACCTTACACGTACGCTTACGTGAGACCGGTTCCACCGACTAACATGCACTAGTTGCATAAGGTGGCTGGCGGGTGTCTGTCTCTCCCACTTTAGTTGGAGCGGATTCGATGAAAAGGGTCCTTATGAAGGTTAAATAGAAGTTGACAAATCACGTTGTGGCTTTCACGTAGGTAAGAAAACATTCTTGCTAGAACCCTAATTCAGCCACGTAAAACTTGCAACAACAATTAGAGGACGTCTAACTTGTTTTTGCAGCAAGTGCTTTGTGATATGATATGGCCAAAGTTGTGATGAATGATGAATGATCTATATGTGATGTATGAGATGTTCATGCTATTGTAATAGGAATCACGACTTGCATGTCGATGAGTATGACAACCGGCAGGAGCCATAGGAGTTGTCTTTATTTTGTATGACCTGCGTGTCATTGAGAAACGCCATGTAAATTACTTTACTTTATTGCTAAACGCGTTAACCATAGTAGTAGAAGTAATAGTTGGCGAGCAACTTCATGGAGACACGATGATAATGATGGAGATCATGGTGTCAAGCCGGTGACAAGATGATCATGGAGCCCCAAGATGGAGATCAAAGGAGCTATGTGATATTGGCCATATCATGTCACGTTTATTATTTGATGGCATGTGATGTTTATCATGTTTTGCATCTTGTTTACTTAGTACGACGGTAGTAAATAAGATGATCCCTCATAATAATTTCAAGAAGTGTTCCCCCTAACTGTGCACCGTTGCGACAGTTCGTTGTTTCGAAGCACCACGTGATGATTGGGTGTGATAGATTCTAACGTTCACATACAACGGGTGTAAGACAGATTTACACATGCAAACACTTAGGTTGACTTGACGAGCCTAGCATGTACAGACATGGCCTAGGAACACAGAAGACTGAAAGGTCGATCATGAGTCGTATAGAAGATACGATCAACATGAAGATGTTCACCGATGTTGACTAGTCCGTCTCACGTGATGATCGGACACGGCCTAGTTGACTCGGATCATGTAATACTTAGATGACTAGAAGAGGGATGTCTATCTAAGTGGGAGTTCATTAAATAATTTGATTAGATGAACTTTATTATCATGAACTTAGTCTAAATATTTACAATATGTCTTATAGATCAAATGGCCAACGTAGTCCTCAACTTCAACACGTTCCTAGAGAAAACCAAGCTGAAAGACGATGGCAGTAACTATACGGACTGGGTCCGGAACCTGAGGATCATCCTCATAGCTGCCAAGAAAGATTATGTCCTACGAGCACTGCTGGGTGACGCACCTGTCCTACCTGCAGAACAAGACGTTATGAACGCTTGGCAGTCACGTTCCGATGATTACTCCCTCGTTCAGTGCGGCATGCTTTACAGCTTAGAGCCGGGGCTCCAAAAGCGTTTCGAGACATGGAGCATATGAGATGTTCGAAGAGCTGAAAATGGTTTTCCAAGCTCATGCCCGGGTCGAGAGATATGAAGTCTCCGACAAATTCTCTAGCTGTAAGATGGATGAAAATAGCTCTGTCAGTGAACACATACTCAAGATGTCTGGGTTGCACAACCGCTTGACTCAACTGGAAGTTAATCTCCCGGAGGAAGCGGTCATTGACAGAATCCTCCAGTCGCTTCCACCTAGCTACAAGAGCTTTGTGATGAACTACAACATGCAGGGGATGATAAAGACCATTCCTGAGGTATATGCTATGCTGAAATCAGCAGAGGTAGAAATCAAGAAGGAACATCAAGTGTTGATGGTGAATAAAACCACTAAGTTCAAGAAGGGCAAGGGTAAAAAGAACTTCAAGAAGGACGGCAAGGAAGTTGCCGCGCCCGGTAAGCAAGTTGCCGGGAAGAAGCCAAAGAATGGACCCAAGCCCGAGACAGAGTGTTTTTATTGCAAGGGAAGTGGTCACTGGAAGCGGAACTGCCCCAAATACTTAGCGGACAAGAAGGCCGGCAAAACAAAAGGTATATGTGATATACATGTAATTGATGTGTACCTTACCAGTACTCGTAGTAGCTCTTGGGTATTTGATACCGGTGCAGTTTCTCACATTTGTAACTCAAAGCAGGAGCTGCGGAATAAACGGAGACTGGCGAAGGACGAGGTGATGATGCGCGTCGGGAATGGTTCCAAGGTCGATGTGATCGCCGTCGGCACGCTACCTCTACATTTACCTACGGGATTAGTTTTAAACCTCAATAATTGTTATTTAATGCCAAGTTTGAGCATGAACATTGTGTCTGGATCTTGTTTAATTCAAGATGGCTACTCATTTAAATCCGAGAATAATGGTTGTTCTATTTATATGAGAGATATGTTTTATGGTCATGCTCCGATGGTTAATGGTTTATTCTTAATGAATCTCTTACGTGATGATACACATATTCATAGTGTGAATACCAAAAGAGTTAAAGTTGATAACAATAGTCCCACATATTTGTGGCATTGCCGCCTTGGTCACATAGGTGTCAAACGCATGAAGAAGCTCCATGCAGATGGACTTTTAGAGTCTCTTGATTATGAATCATTTGACACGTGCGAACCATGCCTCATGGGTAAAATGACCAAGACTCCGTTCTCAGGAACAATGGAGCGAGCAACCAACTTATTGGAAATCATACATACCGATGTGTGCGGTCCAATGAGTGTTGAGGCTCGCGGTGGCTATCGTTATGTTCTCACCCTCACTGATGACTTGAGTAGAGATGGGTATATCTACTTGATGAAACACAAGTCTGAAACCTTTGAAAAGTTCAAGGAATTTCAGAGTGAGGTTGAAAATCAACGTGACAGAAAAATCAAGTTTCTACGATCAGATCGTGGAGGAGAATACTTGAGTCACGAATTTGGCACACACTTAAGAAAATGTGGAATAGTTTCACAACTCACGCCGCCTGGAACACCTCAGCGTAATGGTGTGTCTGAACGTCGTAATCGCATTCTATTAGATATGATGCGATCTATGATGTCTCTTACCGATTTATCGCTATCTTTTTGGGGCTATGCTTTAGAGACTGCCGCATTCACTTTAAATAGGGCTCCGTCGAAATCCGTTGAGACGACACCGTATGAATTATGGTTTGGGAAGAAACCTAAGATGTCGTTTCTCAAAGTTTGGGGATGCGATGCTTATGTCAAGAAACTTCAACCTAAAAAGCTCGAACCCAAGTCGGAAAAATGCGTATTCATAGGATACCCTAAAGAAACTGTTGGGTATACCTTCTACCTCTGATCCGAAGGCAAGATCTTTGTTGCCAAGAATGGATCCTTTCTAGAGAAGGATTTTCTCTCGAAAGAAGTAAGTGGGAGGAAAGTAGAACTTGATGAAGTGTTACCTCTTGAAACCGAAA
Organism: Aegilops umbellulata; assembly: GCA_032464435.1. Lineage (NCBI taxonomy): Eukaryota > Viridiplantae > Streptophyta > Magnoliopsida > Poales > Poaceae > Aegilops > Aegilops umbellulata. The sequence continues at coordinate 483,549,013 of CP136059.1, read as the reverse complement.
ATGGCGAAACTCAAGAAAACGTTCCTGAGGTGCCTGCACCGACTAGAGAGGAAATTAATGATGATGATCAAGATACTTCTAATCAAGCTCCTACTGAAATTCGAAGGTCCACAAGGACACGTTACGCACCAGAGTGGTACGGCACCCTGTCTTAGAAATCATGTTGTTAGACAACGGTGAACCTTCGAACTATGAGGAAGCAATGGCGGGCCCGGATTCTGACAAATGGCTAGAAGCCATGAAATCCGAGATAGGATCCATGTATGAAAACGAAGTATGGACTTTGACTGACTTGCCCGTTGAACGGCGAGCCATAGAAAATAAATGGATCTTTAAGAAGAAGACAGACGCGGATGGTAATGTGACCATCTATAAAGCTCGGCTTGTCGCTAAAGGTTATCGACAAGTTGAAGGGGTTGACTGCGATGAGACTTTCTCACCGGTTGCGAAGCTGAAGTCCGTCCGAATCATGTTAGCAATTGCAGCATTCTACGATTATGAAATATGGCAAATGGACGTCAAAACGGCATTCCTTAATGGTTTCCTTAAGGAAGAATTGTATATGATGCAGCCGGAAGGTTTTGTCGATCCTAAGAATGCTGACAAGGTGTGCAAGCTCCAACGCTCGATTTATGGGCTGGTGCAAGCATCTCGGAGTTGGAACATTCGCTTTGATGAGATGATCAAAGCGTTTGGGTTTACGCAGACTTATGGAGAAGCCTGCGTTTACAAGAAAGTGAGTGGGAGCTCTGTAGCATTTCTCATACTATATGTAGATGACATACTTTTGATGGGAAATGATATAGAACTCTTGGACAACATTAAGGCCTACTTGAATAAAAGTTTTTCAATGAAGGACCTTGGAGAAGTTGCTTATATATTAGGCATCAAAATCTATAGAGATAGATCAAGACGCCTCATAGGTCTTTCACAAAGCACATACCTTGATAAGATATTGAAGAAGTTCAATATGGATCAATCTAAGAAGGGGTTCTTACCTGTGTTGCAAGGTGTGAAATTGAGCTCAGCTCAATGTCCGACCACGGCAGAAGATATAGAAGAGATGAGTGTCATCCCCTATGCCTCAGCCATAGGTTCTATTATGTATGCCATGTTGTGTACCAGACCTGATGTAAACCTTGCCGTAAGTTTGGTAGGAAGGTACCAAAGTAATCCCGGCAAGGAACACTGGACAGCGGTCAAGAATATCCTGAAGTACCTGAAAAGGACTAAGGAAATGTTTCTCGTTTATGGAGGTGACGAAGAGCTCGTCGTAAAGGGTTACGTCAACGCTAGCTTCGACACAGATCTAGATGACTCTAAGTCACAAACCGGATACGTGTATATTTTGAATGGTGGGGCAGTAAGCTGGTGTAGTTGCAAGCAGAGCGTTGTGGCGGGATCTACATGTGAAGCGGTGTACATGGCAGCCTCGGAGGCAGCACATGAAGCAATTTGGGTGAAGGAGTTCATCACCGACCTCGGAGTCATACCCAATGCGTCGGGGCCAATCAAACTCTTCTGTGACAACACTGGAGCTATTGCACTTGCCAAGGAGCCCAGGTTTCGCAAGAAGACCAGGCACATCAAGCGTCGCTTCAACTCCATTCGTGAAAATGCTCAAGATGGAGACATAGAAATTTGTAAAGTGCACACGGATCTGAATGTCGCAGATCCGTTGACTAAACCTCTCCCTAAGGCAAAACATGATCAGCACCAGAACTCTATGGGTGTTCGATTCATCACAATGTAACTAGATTATTGACTCTAGTGCAAGTGGGAGACTGTTGGAAATATGCCCTAGAGGCAATAATAAAAGCATTATTATTATATTTCCTTGTTCATGATAATTGTCTTTATTCGTGCTATAATTGTGTTATCCGGAAATCGTAATACATGTGTGAATAACAGACAACAACATGTCCCTAGTAAGCCTCTAGTTGACTAGCTCGTTGATCGATAGATAGTCATGGTTTCCTGACTATGGACATTGGATGTCATTGATAACGAGATCACATCATTAGGAGAATGATGTGATGGACGAGACCCAATCCTAAACATAGCATAAGATCGCATAGTTCGTTTGCTAGAGTTTTCCAATGTCAAGTATCCTTTCCTTAGACCATGAGATCGTGTAACTCCCGGACACCGTAGGAGTGCTTTGGGTGTACCAAACGTCACAACGTAACTGGGTGACTATAAAGGTATACTATGGGTATCTCCGAAAGTGTCTGTTGGGTTGACACGGATCGAGACTGCGATTTTTCACTCCGCTTGACGGAGAGGTATCACCGGGCCCTCTCGGTAATGCATCATCATAATGAGCTCAATGTGATCGAAGTGTTTGATCACGGGATCATGCATTACGGTACGAGTAAAGTGACTTGCCGGTAACGAGATTGAACGAGGTATTGGGATACCGACGATCGAATCTCGGGCAAGTAAAATACCGATTGACAAAGGGAATCGTATACGGGATTAATTGAATCCTCGACATCGTGGTTCATCCGATGAGATCATCGTGGAGCATGTGGGAGCCAACATGGGTATCCAGATCCCGCTGTTGGTTATTGCCCGAGAGCCGTCTCGGTCATGTCTGCATGTCTCCCGAACCCGTAGGGTCTACACACTTAAGGTTCGGTGACGCTAGGGTTGTGAAGATATTTATATGCAGTAACCCGAATGTTGTTCGGAGTCCCGGATGAGATCCCGGACGTCACGAGGAGTTTTGGAATGGTCCGGAGGTAAAGAATTATATATAGGAAGTGCTGTTTTAGCCATCGGGACAAGTTTCGGGGTTATCGGTATTGTACCGGGACCACCGGAGGGTCCCGGGGGGTCCACCGGGTGGGGCCACCTGCCTCGGGGGGGGCACATGGGCTCTAGGGGGTGCGCCTTGGCCTACATGGGCCAAGGGGAACCAGCCCCAAGAGGCCCGTGCGCCTAGGGTGGGGAAACCCTAAAGGGGGGGCGCCCCCTTGCTTGGGGGGCAAGCCCCACCCCTTGGCCGCCGCCCCCCTAGGAGATTGCATCTCCTAGGGCCGGCGCCCCCCCCTAGGGGCTATATAAAGGGGGGAGGGGGCAGCCGCACCCTGGTCCTTGGCGCCTCCCTCTCCCTCTCCAACTCCTCCTCCTCCGTAGAGCTCGGCGAAGCCCTGCCGGAGTACTGCAGCTCCACCATCACCACGCCGTTGTGCTGCTGCTGGAGCCATCTTCCTCAACCTCTCCTTTGCCTTGCTGGATCAAGAAGAAGGAGACGTTACGCTGACCGTACGTGTGTTGAACGCGGAGGTGCCGTCCGTTCGGTGCTAGGATCTCCGGTGATTTGGATCACGTCGTGTACGACTACCTCATCCCCGTTCGTTGAACGCTTCCGCTCGCGATCTACAAAGTGGTATGTAGATGCAATCTCTCTCCCATGACTCGTTGCTTAGATGAACTCATAGATGGTTCTTGGTGAAACTGTAGGAAAAATTTTAATTTTCTGCAACGTTCCCCAACAGAAATTGTGGCAGATATTCACATATACGGTTAATACCGCGGTGTGTCATGTTTTGCTTTATTTTGTTTCTGATAGAGTATGATTCTTGTAATATATTTGTATTACACCATGATAAAAGAATTGTAAGACATGATTTTTTTCATTAGATATGATTACATGTATACCTAAGGGAAAAGGGCAATAAAAATGTAGGTCCCCACATAATTTTCAAAAAGTGTGGCATGCATTTTGTTTGGAAAGATAAATTCGTTTGTGAAACACAGTACATACATGATGCTCACAAAACCCATGCACACATGCACAACCCTATGAACACTTTCGACATATTGAGTTGGCAGATTTTGAGATAGACACACTTGCCACAAACACCTTGTAATTGACGCACACACGGTACTCCGAAGAAAATAGCACCGAAAGAATGGAATAAAATCAAGAAAAATGCAAGCGCCTATGTCAAGTATAGTTATGCTAAACTCATTAAAAAATATTAGTGAATGTTGCATTAAAAAGTAGTAATATGGATGGCAACGACGATAACGTCAGTGGCCTATGTGAAAACCGCAACGTAACACGATAATTAGTGATGTTGTGACAGGAAAAGATGATTTTTTTTATAAGTGGCTTATTTGCAAAATACCATTGCCACACGATAGAAACTCCTATGAGCAAGGAATACCTATATCCGGTAATTTATAAAATTCCAGAACTATGATTTTTGCTAAGTTTATGTAGCGGAATTAATTCCGCTTCCTTTCTGCTTATTATGTATTTCATCGATCTCATACGTATTCATCAACCGATTGATCCCAGTCAGAAAAGAACATTTTAATGATCAACATTATACAGCAGCCACAAGCAACAATACGTACTCGAGATATATACTTATCATGGTAGTGCAAGTCCCTGTCACTATGTTGACTATAGATGGCGAGTAGGAGAACCATCCGTCTGTCTGCATCTCCACTTAATTATGACTCAAACCTACAATCGCATGACGCGTAAATTTAATTTACACCAGAAAAGATGATTGACAGGGAAACTCAATTAATCCACTCAATAACGCGCTCGATCGATGTTAACTAATCTCCGTGGGGCACATCAGATGCTAATAATTAGTATCATTGAGTACAACCAAGTGTCCAGTGTAACAGATGCACATGGACGTCATCTACTATCTGTACTAAATGATACTAATTATTAGAAAATCATGTATACAATGGAATCGATGCTGCTACGGTATGTCTGCTAACTCTACTTCACTGCTGTAGGTGCAGCTGTGATGCACCACTATTTCATCACAAAATTTTAGAAAATAACATATATGAGAAAACTTAATGGTTGTAGTGTCCAGTTGTATACTTTATCTTTGGAAGCAGCACTGAAATGAAGATGGACAGAAAATATTATTTAAGATGTACGAAGTTATCTTATATATTTTTATTCCATCAAGAATATACGACAGGAAACGACATAATTGTCGGCTAGTTTTACATGAATTCACTTGTAGTGTAATCACTTACATAAATGGAAGTTATAATATGGAACATATGGTCCTCGAGCACCAACATGATAAACTGAAGTCGTGTACAATATCTAAATAATTCAATTAAATTAAGACAGCGTCTAAAACAAAGTAAAGCTTTTGGATAATTAGTGATGTCGCGACATGACGAGAACACTTGTTATTAGTGTCTTTTTTTTTTGCAAAATACCATTGCTATATGACAACTTGCATGAGTACTTTTCTAACCATACCTAATTGTTTGTTTTATTTCACGGGATTTATCGAAATTGAAACTGCTAAGTTCATGAAGCGGAATGCGATATTCCCAGGTTCCAAAAATATTTCTATTTAGCAGGCATTCCATCAACCTCGTATGTATTCGACAACTGACGGAACACTTGTAAAATAAAAACAATTTTGATGATTAGCATTATAGAGGATCCACATGCAACAATATGTATGTATATATTTCACTCGACGACTATGTGCTCCTCCTTCGATTTTTGTCCTAAGGATGTCAAGCCTCCTTTCCCTTCCCCTCAAAGCCCGTTGCCCCCGGGTGAAAACCTAGGCCATGTTGGTCGAGCAGTGGCGATGCTCCGGCGTCATGTCCTCCTTGGAGGCGTAATCTAAGAGTAGAGTCGGGGTTGGGAATTTTTTGTATGTCAACTTTTTCTAAGGCTACTGGAGGCGAGGGGATATGTGCTTCTACTTTCCTTCAACGGTCGATGCCACGTAGCGTTCATGCTCTACATGCAGGTGGATGGAGTCCTTATGTTGTAGAGAAAATGCTATTATTCTTCCATGAATGCATGTGTTCTTGATGTTCTATTCTGCAATGTGATATTCGACAATTTGGTCGTGTCTTTTGTGTGGTGCAGTTTAGCTCTTTGCAATGTGATATTATGCTACTTGTTGTTGTTCTTGTCTCGAGCAATCATTGTATTTAATCTTTTATATTTTTCTCCAAGCTACTACTTTTATAATAATAAGCACCACAATCCTAAAAATTGATGATTTCATTAATTTGAAGCTGAGATTTATGTATTTTATTTATAGAAAATGTTGTTGAGGTTGTGAAGTCCCAGTTTGAACTTGTTTATACTGAACTTTTATTCTTATTTCTAACTCATTTTTATCATATCACATTCAAAGCTAATATTGTTTTGATAATTTATGACAACCCATCGGTGATAACCTTACTAAATACTAATAACAAACTCATGTTGGATTTGTAATGTTCGATGTTTAAAATATGCATGCACTATGCACAATTTTTTAAGCGTGTTTGTAATACAGTGACATTAGATGTTTTTTTGACACATTGAACCTTAAAGATTAAATCCAATCCCATAGATGAGAGAAACTAAGAGCAAAAAATAGAGTTTTGCATGTGTTCGTGGATTCATTTGTGATACTAGAATAAACAGAGTTTATACATTTCTTACATAAAGTGATTGTCTCAAAAATATCCTCATAGCGATGTCTAGTTTATGACCAGGCTTTCATGAATAGGAAATTCTAGAGTAAGAATTTTGAATTAAAAAACATGACTCTCCTTTCCTATGATTATTTTTGCTGCCATGCCACCCACATCAAAGGATGAATCCAAAAATACAAATTTGAGGTAAACCTCCTTCTTTTGCGCGGACTTCATTAAAAAAGTCTATCTAGCTCTTTCGAAGTTGTATAAAACATACAAAATCGAGAGAACGAAAGTTGGCTTATAGGAAAACAAGTTTCTTAGGGATTCTATTAACATTATTTCATAGATGATGTGGTTACATGAATGAAACTTTGAGGAGCTTATGACCGTAACAACATGCTGAGGGCACCGACACTTGCAGGATGCCTCCATCGACCAATGGCGTACCGTGGCAATGAGAAAATCCTTGGAGGAAAAAAATGTACTGCATTACCGCCACTCCCTCATAAAAGCTCAAGACAGAATAAGACACTTGACACACTATCCAACAAAGATGGTTGTGTAGGTTCATGGGTCCAAACCCTTACAAACCCAGTGCGGGCATTGGGAATAACATCATTGGGACGCTGAGGAGGTTAGATGGATTTCCGCCAATCGGGATGCCATTGACACCTCTATATCGCCGCTAGGACGCACAAACAAATATGTACACAAAATGAGAGTAATCAGAAGAAGAATAGAGAGATCCCGTGAAGTAGGACCATCGAAAAACAACCTAGGACGCAAAAACCTAGAATGTCTTTAAATGGACCCCGGAGTGGAGGGGGGGTCCCCACCTGAATATATTTATAGATGTGGTACGTTTACAAGGCGGTACACAGAGGGTGACAAGAGGTAGTCACTCTACAGACTAGTGTTATCCTTAAGCATATCCAATTGTTTCCAAATGTGAGTGCAATTAAAGAAAGCAATAAGTTTCTACGGCTATCAAAATGCGCAATCTCTTATGCAATTTTTTTAATAACATGTTCCATTTACATTTCAATTTTCTCAATGTATCACTTTCAAAATGGTCCATGATAAACATAGTATAATGAAGTGTTTTGATGTCCATGCTAAACATTATACTCCCATTTGGTGATTTGCACACACAAATTATTATCATGCATGGCATAGCACAAGAACAACTTTAAGCACTTGCTGAGATTGTTGCACCTAATAGCAAGAAATTGTGGCAGATAACTGTGGTGTGTCATATTTTGCTTTGTTGTGTTTCTGAAATAGTTTGAGTTTTTATAATATCTTTTGTATTACACCACAATAAGAATTTTGCGAGACATGAATAATATTTTTTCAGTAGATATGATTGCATGTATACTTATGGGGAAGAAGGCAATAAAAATGTATGTCTCCACATAAATTTCAAACAGTGTGGCATGTATTTCATTTTGGCAAGATACATTTGGTTGAGAAACATAGTACATACGTAGATGCTCAAAACACATGCACACATACCCAACCCTATGAGCACCTTCGACAGATTGAGTTGGTAGACTTTGAGATTGATGAAGTTTCCACGGATACCTTGCAATTGATGCACACATGGTACAACTATATAAATAGTATCGATAGCATGGAATAAAATGAAAAAAATGTGAGCATCCATGTCAAGTATAGCTACGCTCAATTCACTTCAAAAAAATATTCGTGAATATTGCCCCACAAAGTAGTAATGGGGATCGCGACGACGATAATGTCAGCGGCATACACACAACATAGCACGATAATTAGTGATGTTGCAATAGGAAAAGAGGATTTGTTATTAGTGGCTTATTTTCAAAATACCATTACCACACGATAGAAACTCCCATCAATAAGTTTCAAAGGAATACCTACACGTTTGTTTTATTTCCCGTAATTTCTCATAATTCAGAAATATGACTTTTTTTAAGTTAATGAAGCGGAATTTGTTATTACCAGGCCCACTTCCTTTCTGTTTAGTAGGTATACCATCGATCTCGTAAGGATTCGCGAACAGATTGACCCCGTTCAGAAAAGAACATTTTAATGATCAGCATTATACAACAGCCACAATCAACAGTATGTACTCGAGATATGTACTAATCTAGGTAGTGCAAGTCCCTGTCAGTTTGTTGACTATATCGATAACTCGATGTGTGCTCGATGGGGAGTAGGAGACCTATCCATCTGTCTCAAGTTAATAATGACTCAAACCTACAATCCCATGACGCGTAAATTTAATTACATCAGAAGAGACGATTGACAGGGAGACTCAATTAATCAACTCACTATCGCGCTTGATCGATGTTAACTAATCCCCGTGGGCACATCACGCGAACGGTCCACACAGATCAATCAAAATTATCTCATGCGTATGGCCAAATGAAAGTTTCTTCATTGTGTGAAACACATATACGTACACTTAGTGATGATGATCAGCTGTTCAACAAATTCATTGAGCGAAACATAGTGGACTATTATTACAAAATCATGCGGACGATAAATCAACTGTCTCTGAAAATTAGTAAGTGAAACAGAGTAGTCTACAATGAAATACATATATTCAGTAAGTGGAACAGAGTGATCTACAGTAGACACATGGCCTCAGTAAGTGAAACAGAGTAGTCTATCTAGGTACAGCCAAGTGTGCTGTGCAACAGATGCACATGGACATCATCTACTATCTGTACTAAATAATACTCTACTAATTATTAGAAAATCATGTATACAATGAAATCGATGCTGCTACGATATGTCTGCTAACTCTACTTCACTGCTCTAGGTGCAGCTGCGACGTGGATAGCAGGCTGTCCAGGAAGTTCCAGTCGATGCCGGCCGCTACCTGTCCCTGCTGCACGACATCATAGCCCGTGTCGCCGCCACCGGCAACGGCGGTGGTCGTCGGCGGGCTCTCAATGAGCTGCGGGATGTTGCCGAAGAGACTCTGCTTGGACTCCAGCAGGTCGTCAGAGTACTGGATGCCATGGCCGGGGAAGCCCAGGCCGCCGGCTCCCGCAGCGCCTGTGGCGCTTTGCAGGTAATGGAGATCGCCGCCTTGGCCGTGCAGCCATGGCCGCGCCTCGTAGTAGCCCCCGAGGCCCGGAGCGGCGGCGTATGCCGGGAAGATGTACGACGGCCTCTGGTTCGGGGTTGGCTTCTGGAACGCCCGGCACACCACCCAGCCTTCCTCCTGCATGCCACCTTGATCATCAACGCCAAATTCTCAAGAAGAAGCAGAGGAAGAAGAAGTGGAGAATTGCATACCTGGGTGGGCGCGTGCTCGCTGGTCTGGAGGCGATACTCGTGGATGATCCAGTCGGTCTTCCTACCATTGGGTGCACGGCCCCTGTAGAACACCAGTGTCTTCCTCATGCCGATGATGCCGCGGCTCTTCGGCGACGTCACCGGCTTGTCGCGGCCGGTGGCCTTCCAGAACCCGGCCGCCGTGGCACGGTTGGTGCGCGTGCCGCTGGGGTACTTGCGGTCCTTGAAGCTGAAGAAGTACCACTCCGACGACGACTGCTCGTCCTCCGCCGCCACTTGACGCGCTCCCCGTCCTCCACTGCCGCCGCCGCACCTCTCTGCACCATCCATTATCGTTAATATTCAACTTGAATCACCGCCTCACTAGAACACTACTATGTACTAAAACCACCACAAGTATTTTGGAACGGAGGGGTTAAATATTAGAAAAGGAACTGACAAAATTCAAATGAGTAGTACCTTGGAGGTCCCATGGCTCGATCCTGTAGAGATCGACCTCCTGGATGATGTCGAGGTCGATCTTCTGGGCAGCCACCTTCCTGGCGAGATAATACCCCACCAGCTCCTCCTCTGTGGGATGGAACCTGAACCCCGGCGGAACACACGACTCCTCCTGATGGTGGTGCTCATGGTCCATTACTAGCTTGCTCGATGTCTTCTGAACTGAAATCAAGCGCAGAACCTTTTCAACTTACTATTAGTAGATGCAACGTGTGGAGGCCACAGCTGATCTTCAGAGAGGGGAAACAATGGTGCTAGCTGGTCCACTGATCGACCGATCATGTATATATGTTGTATGCATGTGGACCAAAGAAGGTGAAAAGGATCTTTATAGATAGCTAGAGATCTAGAGAAGGATCATGGCTGGTGGCTGGGCGCACTCGTGCAACACTGCAATGAGAGGTGAGCACAGTGACAGCAAGCAGAGCAGAGCACACGCATGTATGCGCACGCTCATATGAACTGCTATTTATATTGTAATCTAGCTGTAGCAGTCTTATATAGCCCACACCAAATCTGTCTACCTATCCACTATAAGTTCACTGCAATCATGTCCTGGATCCATTTTTTTAGGACAAAGTACAATTGTAATCTAGGCTGATTGCAGGCACTTGATGGCATGGAATATGGGTAGTGTGGTCTAGCTAGCAATGTAAAGTGGGAATGGAAGAAGATAGAAGAGAAAAGTGGAATGAAAAGGACCTGCAGTGGATACTGCCTATAGCTGTGCTGTGAGAGTGAAGCTTTTAGGGGCATGAATGCAAAGCCAGCATGTTTCTTTGAGTGCACTTCAGGATTACTCCCCCCTCCACACATCCACCACCAGCTCTCTCCGTGTAGTTTCCATCATTTTTCGGCGCCGGCCTACTGGTACTGGACATGTACCTACACAGCACTTAGGTTACAGAGAGAAGATCTGGTCTCTCGTCAATTTTGTGGTGGACTAGACGACTGAACTACAGGCTCAGCTCCACTGCATCGATGTACTATTAGTACCAGCAGATGAATACGGTTTCGGAGGTACATCGATCCATCGAGCAGGGACTACGGTTGCAGTCCTGAAGAGACGAATTTCAACCATAATTCAAACTCAACACGGAGTACGTACCAGCAGGAATATGGTGGTCACTTTAGCATGCAAGTGCATATTGTCCCCTCCTCTACCGGTATAGTAGCATATGCTAGCTATACATGGAAGTACGTACTAGCTAGCTGGTGGTACCACACTTCTCTATCGGTTGGCCATGACTCATGAATAGCAAAGTACATAGGAGTATATACAAATAGAACCATATTAATCATATGGTGGGGACTCACCAAACCGTGGAGAAGATGAAGAAGAAGTTGCAACTAAGTAGCAGCAGAGGACTACCAGCAGGTAGTTCTTGTGAGGCGCTCAATTGCAATTGCAGTACTAGTAAGTAAGAATGAGGTTGGTAACCAGGGAATCCTGATTGGAGCCCTATTTATATAACCCAGAAAGCACTGGATTGGAAGCACGCATATCCCTGGCTGATTTTTTGCACTGACAGTGACAGGTTAGTGAGAGAGGGCAGGCCGGAGCCGGGATAATCGATCTCTTCTAGTGAAAAGCCCTGGATTGCGCGTGGGGATGGCTACCCGGCTAGCCGGGGGGTGGTGGCTGTCGATTTGGTCGGCTAGGAAGAAGAATTCATATGATTTAAGTTAGCTAATTAGCGACCACCCCCACTCACAAATCCATGCGGTAGCATATTTCGGTTGTCTGTCGCTCCGCATCAGTCATCAGTCTCTCTGTCAGCTGATCAAGTAGCTATCTAGCTTTACCGCCGCCGTTATATTGGTGTGCAAGACTGACTATCTATCTTCCCTACTTGCAACACACGTTAGCCTTTTTTTTTTGCGGGGACAACACATGTTAGTCTGCCTAGCTCAATATCACGTTGGTACAGATACAATGAGGAAATGAGGAGGATATACCAATGTTTTAAATAGCAGGCTATGGTATATAGCGGCGGACCTTAAAGACACCTATAGCGGGGCTTTAGCGGGCTATAGCGAGGCTATAGCAGCAAATTGTACATGAAATTAAATAGAGGCAATATGCTCAAACAGCTATAGCGGGCCTATTGCCGACTATTTGAAACTATGGGATATACACATATTGATCCCTTGTGGAAAATCGGAGGTACTTACTGGTTGGCCTGCCACCGGCGAGCGAATCATCCTCGGGTAGTGCGCAGCCAATAATTGCTTATCCATCCTGTCACACTATCTTTTCTTTCTAGAGGTCATGTCCGACTGTCTTTATACAGCACTAGTAATACTACGGTACGCACTGTACTGTACCGTATATTTGACGGTAGAGGTTCTGAGTTGTCGCTGTCTGGCTTGGTGAATGCAATGCTTCTACTCAACCTGGGATTTACTTGCCAAGATTGTGCACATCATGTCATGTGCATGCCCGTGGCCGCCCATTTTGATCTTTTGATCAGGACATGTCGCTGCATGCTTCGTATCTTATGCATAGATTAGACGGATCCATACAACATATGTTGCATATTAGCGCTATCTGATTAGTTAATCTGAGCCGCCATCCATTCATCATCTAACCAATAGTAGTACTGGATGAGCACCACCAGACAGATAATACTATTGGATGAATAAATTATCAACCGTTTTGCTGTTTGTCAGGCAACTGAAGTTGCTGGATGAGCTATGTGTCGATTCTCTACACATAGCTCCGGGCCTGAAGACGGTGACAACGGGCGGAGACGCAGGAACGCCGGCGAGGCCCAGGATGTGAATGACCCCAGCCTGGGACGTCGCAACAACGGCACCTCAGTTGGAAGGGTGCCAGAGGTTGATGTGGGGCGTCGCCGGCCGTGGATGGCGGCAGCCAGCGGTCTAGACGGCGCTGGATCAGTCAATGGTGGAATAATTTGGTAGACGCCACCTGTTGGATTTGAACTAACATGATTTTTTTTGCTCATGCACCTATGGCGGTCTCAATTGAAAACGTGTGTGGATAGGTCTGAGTCAGAGATTTAACTAAGTCCGAGCCAAGTGACATAACATGTAAGAAAGAAAAAAATCAAAAAAAAATTACACGGATCTTAATGTAATATCTCACGCATATTGCATTGACTGAGACATAACCAAGTTTAAGTCGACTGAGATTTAGTAAGACTGATTGAAAAAAGCTGCACATTACAGTACCACGAAAAGTGAAGATGAAATAAAGAAATCGCTTAGGTCAGATAGTTAATTAGCGCTAATAGAAATCCAACAGTCTTTTATCGGGAAAAAAATTAGAAATCCAACTGTAGCAGACAAGGGTGCAACGTACGTACCACTGCAAGCTGTGTGTATATTTCTCCACTGTGTTGCTTGCGTCCTACGTTACGGCTGCATTATATTGGACTGGGCGGGTAGAATACACAAATCATAGTTAAACTCGGTTTATAGTACACTACTGACCACTGGAGTACATGCTGATGGATGCAAGTTGTGAGACGTACACAACACTAAAAAGCGTGTTGTGCTGTAATTGCGATGCTAATCAGTGCTGGAGTTCTAGCTAGCTATTGATCAATATCAATAATTGGTTGGTCCCGGAAGAAACCTCCCTGTAAAGGGGGATAGATTATATATTCCAGTGACCGCCAATGGTATGTGAGATGTTACGCGTAAATATTTATTTAGCAGAGCAACACTGGATTCTTGGAAGATTGGCGTCCAGATCACGTACACATGAACAGACAGTAGCTAGCTCCAGCGACAGTGTCACTCAGAAGATTAATTTTGGTCGAGCAGAGTGTACGGACCGACAGTAGCTCTACACTACACATGTCAGGATCAGTGTGTACGTATACGTTTTCACAGGTTTAAGTAGATCAACAAAACAAACGGAAAAAGGCTTCGAGCCAAACCTAGCACACAATTGTGGTATAGGATGTGGACACGAGTCTAGCTTCTGTATCGTCGGTGGGTCGTAGTTGGAGCTATGAATAATTGGCGTGGTGATCTCGCGCGCGCATGAACGCAACAGTTATATGCGTCTTTTGTCGGATGCTCCTCTAGATATTGAAGTTTATGCATGGTAACTAAAATTCAGCATGGAACATGCAGTATCGTTTTTCAGTTTTAATTTCAGTCCAGGACTATCAGATTCAACACGAAGCGTGTACGTGGCGATGACACGGTACGGCCCGTCCCTCGCACCATCGCTATCCTCTTCGGGGTGGATGGATCCTTCCATTGAATACAACTAATATATTGTTTCGTAAACGAATTACTGGGAAAACAACCGAAATTTCTTTTATTAATGTTGAATTCTCAAGGCACGGCCAAGATATTCAGGCCATCATTACCAGAGTGAGTGAGAAAACTAGAGAAAATTTTGTCTAGGTCTGCACATACTAGATGAAACCCCACACGTTGCTGCGTGGCATGTGCAATTTACCATTCTGCGTGCTCCATATTAGCATCATACTTCCTTCGATCCATATATATTAGTCGTTTTAGATTTGTCTAGATTCAGATAGACACCCATAGCTAGATAAATCCGAGACAAGTAATATGGATCGAAGGGACGACAAGCGTCTGGTAAAGTGTCGTATGCACAACATTTTCATTCATTGATATCTTTTATGTCGCTTTCTAAGAAAATGATGGAGGCTAAATAATTGTTTTAAAACGACGATGGAAATTGGCATGCAACTCCGATGGTCATTCCGGTAACCGTGTGGATTGGCGCGAGGAGGGGAGACACACTCCATCTTCTTCCTCTCCTTGGCCTCCACACTTCCACAGTGCATGCACCCATCGCTGCTGCCGGGTTTGAACGGTTTGCTGCAATGCATGGAGGGCCAGGGCCACACATTCGATCCAACCAAAATATACGCGTGCACCCAGCAATGCCAGTCACCCTCGCATCCTGATTGATCCAACCAAATTATGTACGTACTACTATTCATAGGTTGCAATCGAGATCGTTTTTATTGCACCAGACGTTACTTGACAGCGAGACGCGACAGCGACGATGGGCGCGCGGCAAGGGCACCACGTACGTCCGACTAGCTTGGTCACTGGTCAAAGATGGATCCAGGAGAACTTCTTTCTGTCTCCTTCGGATCTTGGAAGATCACCGTCTGCCATTGTCGCACTGTTGATTAACCTGGCTTCGAGTTTCCACGACAAGACGCACGTACGAGTACGTATTATATTGATCATGTACTACCTTTTATTAGCTGCTTTATTATGTCCTAAATCCACCATTCTCCTTTAGTTGCAAGATGACTAGTCTCGGTCCAGTTAAACTGCGTCATTGTTTCTTTCTGTGCTCGTCTGCCTTTTGTCGTACGTCGTCTCCTCTTCTTTTCATTTGCACGCTTGCTTGCGCCTCTTTTTGTTGCAGTGTACTAAGTAGACTACTCCTGCAAAAGAGTCTGGTTGGTTAGATTTTGTAGCGATCCTCCAACGATTACATAAATGGCAAGACTATTGTCCCTCTGCATAATAAAATGTCCGTACCACTGCACCAGACGACGTGAGACCAGCATATGCGTGCTTGCATGCATGCTGCTTCAGAACGCACAACCTGTTTTTTTTTTTTTGAAGGGACAACAATGCACAACGTGTGCGTTGAAGAAATGCACGTACCCGGCCCCTTCCAGTACGGTATATTCTAGTGGTACGAGTGTCGGAAAATACACAAGAGCTCCTGGGTGCTCCACATCCTTATACAAATATTAATCATAAAAAATACCAAAAAATAGAAAAAACTGAAATTTGGCGATATCAAACCAGGGTTCTCAATCTACTCCCTTGTGAAATTTCGTGAAAAAATTACCAGGAAACGTATCCGTAGTGCGGGAAATACTGTCCGAACAAAACCCGCCCAAATAGTTCTTTCTCTATAAATAGGATTTTTTTGTCTTTTTTGACACAAATACATTTCCTAGTATTTTTTCATGAAATTTCACATGGAAGTAGACCGGGACCCAGGTTTGATATCCCAAAATCTCAGATTTGTTTTTCAAATTTCTCGGTATTTTTTAAATTTAATGTTCATATAGGGGTGCGGAGCACCCCGGTGCTACAAATCCGCTTTCATATCTAATTACTCTCATCGATCAGATCGGTAGAATTGCAGTACTGCCACCCATTTATGTACGTACTGAATGGATGTGTCATCTAAAATTTTAATTCACTGGAGAAGTGTGAGTTAAGGATGAAAGAGACAACTGAAGGAGACACCCTTTCGAATCCAAGCTACACAATGTGTAAATGGCTAGGCTAATCGATACCTTACCAATTTTGCTCTCAAGGTCCAGTTCATCCCTAGCTAGCTAGTATTCTTTTTGTGATCCATGTCTCCTCCTCTTGTTTAATTTCTGGCTCTGCCCGAGTTAGTAACTCGGTAGTACTAGACTATGTCATGACCAAATAGAAGTGTAGATGTTCACTGAGCAGAGTGTCTGGACGGGTGTAATTCTACCCATGCTAAACTCAGAATCTGTACGTACGTACCAACTAAAGTTGACCGCGAATAAGACTGAGAAAAATGTGTCGATCGACTCGAGCTTAAGTGTGGAACGCTCGTCCTGCCCAGACATGACTTGCCCAGTGGGAAGTTTAACTAGGAGTCGTGGTCCGAGTGATAAATCAATGAATGGTCCAGTGACAGTTGCAGGTTCATCTCCAATGAGGCCTACATAAACGTGGAGCTAGCTAGATCAATCATCAGTCACGCAGCACTGGCCATTTTCGTTTTGTGCTGGTTGCTTGATAGTTAAGTCTGTGCATAGTAACTAAAATTTCAACACGGAAATGCAGTGTCATTTTTTCATTTTGAATTGAAGAAAAGTGGATTCAACACAGGCCGTGTAGGCGGTGATGATACATGGTGCTGCAGCAATCGCTATCCTTTCGGGGCGGATGGATCCTTCCGCTGAGTACGACTGATTTTATCTTAATTTTTCTGTACATGAACTCCTGAAAATCAAGCAAGAATTCAACTGACTCCAGAGAAGAGACAATGACAAGACATTCAAGCCATCATTACGATTTAAAAGAGAGAATTAATGTCTTTTCCATTCATTTCTATCTATACTAGTAAAAAAATTAGTTCAGCATAGCTGTGCTCAAATTAAACAAGACGTGGTGAGACTCGAACCGGGCTTTTTAGTCCATCACATACGGCAGTAAATTAGAAAGGGAAAAAAACGTGAACAATTCTCACGTTTTAGTATGCAAGTACCACAAATCATTAAAAAAACATGAACAATTCTGATGTTTTTAGTAAGCAAGTACGACACAAAAATTACTTTTCGAAGTTTTTATTACAATAAGTTATGTGCATGTTCTTACTCGTCCTCTCTGTACATGTATGATGATATTGCTTTTGAAATGTAGAGACCTTTTTTTTTTACAATTCATAATCGGGTTACTATGAACCCTTTGTACATTCCACGTGTTTAGGTCGAGCTAGTATAACTTGAAAGCATGTGCCTCGCTTTGGAGGAAAATGATGGATGGTAATAGTGCCCTATAAAGCTTAAATTAAATGCAGCAATGGTAATTTGCGCGTTCGTCGGGCATTCTGCGAACCGACTGGATTGGCTCCAGCAGAGGAGATAGCTGCTGTCCGCTGAGTTGAACGGTCCATCGATGCTGCCTGCAATTCATGGCCACACATTTCACTACTACGCGTGCACCGATCTGTCAATCAATAGATGGCGGTCACTCTCACTATTGGCTTCTAATTGATTCCGGCCTTTTTGTTTCTCTAGAAAAGGAACGAACAAGCATACAAGCGACGGTGACGATGACACACGGGCCGCGTCTAGCTTGGTCACTGGTCAAAGAAGAATCCTGAACAATTTCTTTGTGTCCGCGTCGGATCTCGGAAGATCTCCGCCTTGGCTACCACTGTTGATTAGTCTCGCTTCAGGTTTCGACGACCAAACGCAAGTACGTAGTATATTGAACTTTCGGATTTCTATCCTTGACCCCCTTTAGATAATTGCTACATCGAGTAGCGAATTATCTTTTTCGCAGAAAGAAAGAAAGAAAGAAAGAAAGAAAGAAGACGGGTCCAATCAGCATTCTAGTTTCTTTTTGGTGGTCACTTCTTCTGTTGGTTTGCACGCTTGCTTGTCTCTCCTTGATCTCTTTCTGTTGCCGCATAGTACAAAGCAGGCTGGTCGGTGTTCTGATGATTCTCTCTAAAATTGGTCGGTTTTTGTGGGGGCCTCCCATCAGTCTCTATATCTAATAGTTCCATCCGAATCAACATTGCATTTGTTACGTAAGTAAGGGCATCTCTAACGTCCATTACTCCAAACATGCTTCTGTCAAATGCTTCAAACATTTTACGGTGGAGCAACTAGCGTCTTAAATAGAAGCAATGGAGGCCAAGAAAACAAAACAATAAGCTTCTGTCAAAGCCTTCATGCTTTGCCCAAATGCTAAACTGAATTAAGTGGCTCCACCAAATGATAAAGTGAAACAAGCCAATCACCCTCCGCCAAAGTATGGCCACCTTCTGCCAAAACTAGCGCGCTAATCTTCCTTTAAAGACGAAAAGTAGTGGCCTTCCGCCGCCTGGAAGGAGAGAGCTTACGTGATGGCTTTTGATTGATCAGCGCATGTCCGGACTACCACAAACATCCCTCCAAGTCTATGGCCAGTTTACCGAAAATCAGACACGTGGACTGGTCCGAAGACATTTGGACCCAGATGAATGGCTAAAACGGTCTAAACACCTTGATCCGGACATATACAAGCGTTTTAAGGGTCCATTTTAAAGATGACCTAATCTACAATGATACTACTTCTGAAAGCTTCTCGAAGATCTGTATGATAGTATATACCAAGCTGAAAGCTTCTTCAAGATTTGCATGACGACGAGTTTAAACCAGACAAATCATGTCACATGGTAGCATTTTCTTTCGGTTGGTTACCTTTTGCATGCATGAGCCTGACTAGACTACTGCCGTGTGCAGAATAAAATATGTATGCCACTTTCCGTCAAAATGAATAAATAACGGTGCCACTTTCCGCAAAAATACTTACATTTGTGCCACTTCACCAGCCTACCTGCCTGCCTGCATGCGTGCAACATCACGCATCACAATTAAAGCAACATTCATGTACTGAATCGACGGGCGATCTACAGATTAATTCGCTGGAAAATGGGAGTTAGGAATGAAAGAGATAAGAAGACAGCCAACCCAATATTCCGATCTATACACGAAGAGGTTACCAGAACCCAAGGCATTTCCGACCGTAGCTAAAGCTCGGAATGAGCGAGAATTTCAACATGAAACGCGTGCTGTTGGTCTCCAAAGATGGATCGCTTTATAACAGTGCGTGGTCTCCTTTTCTTTTCAAGTCGCAAGCTAGCTATCATTTTCCGGTAGTGGACGGAAGCGTGAGTTGATTGTTGTCCTGTCTTGTACGCGTGATTATGATATAGGATGATGAACAGCCGGGAGGGAACGAAGGAACTTTAGCAAAGATCACATTTGTTTAGTCTTTTCTTTTGGGAAAATAGCTTTCTAAAGACATAGGCTTCTACGCACGGAATTTTTTTTAATGGAGGATGAGCTCAATAGAGGCCGAATTTTAAAAAAGAATGAAAATTCAAACTTTTGCGTTTTGATAAATTCTGAAAATTATTACACGTATACCTAGATGCATAATATACATGTGTGTAAAATTTCATGATAAAATATGTTCAAGTGAGGTCTGTAAAAAAATATATGTGGCTATTGAACACATGTACTGCTCAATGCTCATTGCTCAAAGTCCAGTATTTATTTTTTGTACAGGTCGCAATTCAATCTCAAAGTATTTCATCGTGAAATACATCCTTACATACATGTATATATTTTTTAGATTCTTTTCAAAAGTGAAAACTTTGAATTTTGAATATTTCAAAATTTCAGCCTCAATGGAGCTCTCTCACAAAAACACCCTACCATCTATGCACTCCCTCTATCCGATTTTACTCTGTTACTTTCATTGGTTAGTAACCTTTTTCAGTGCCCAACAATATACTTTCATTGTGATTTCCCCACCACAATAAAAATTTTGTGCCATATCATTTTCATGGCAGTTAAAGATGATGTGAATTAGCGCGTCCGGTATAGTATTCGGGGAACAGGGCTGAGCTCCATCCATCCATACATCGGCGCGGCATAGTTCTTGCGCGTCCGGTATAGTCCGCTACCAAGGAAGTTAATTAAGATAGCTCTACGAGTTGAAGAAGGGATGACACCATGACCACACATGCTTCCCTGGCTCGCTCTATGAAGAGCAAGCTAATTAAGCTATTAGCTAGGATCTTTTCGTTTGTCTCTGAATAAGTAATGATATATGTACACGCTTACGCGTGCACCCATCAATGTCAGCCACTCTCACTGACACCGACCAATTGTAGCCATAATTCTAGAGACAATCTCTAATTCTAGTCTTCTCTTCATCTTCTTTTTCCTCTCTTTTTTTCCTACTTGAATGGATCCTCTTCAAAACTTCAGGATTGGAGAACCAAGCTCGGAAACAGGACCTCCATTTGCATCAGGCGTGATTTCATTCTCGATCGACAACTCAAGGCAATGCACTCTCTATATACGACGGCTACTCCCTCTACTATCATTTTGCATGTTTCCTTGACCAGGTCCCTCTTAGGTTCCTACGGTAATAGAAACACACGTAGAGTAGCTACGTCTTTTACGCATCGCGGTATGCTGCTTTCTGTCCTCTCCTTTAATTTGCAAGACTTTGACTGATGACTAGTAGAACTGAAGACGGGTTCAAATTGTGTTATTCTTTTTGTCGTAGTCTGCTTCTCTTCTTCTTTTTGGATTTAAATAAGCTGCTTCGAAAGTTCGTAGATACACGGTCGGTGTTGAGACAGAACGAAACCGGCTAGTGGCCCAATGTTGATGATTGTCTCTAACTTTATGGTCAGTGGTCGGTTTTGTGCGGATCCATCCGTAATCTACTTTGCGTCTGCTACTCTAGTAGGAGAATATATTGCATTGAGTTTTGTGTGTTCTGCCTTTCCGTTCGTGCAAACTGACTGGCATGGCGGAGTATATAATATCTGTATATACCCAATTCAAAGTAAGCTTCTGGAAGATCTCCATGCAGATCGATGACAGAGAAATAATTTGATTCACACAACGTCGCAAACTTTCTCTCATCTCAGTTCAGTTTGGTCAAAAGAATCTTATATATCAATATATGGTACCTACGTAGGCACCAGACACTATGCATCGTACAATTATACAATTCGTTCATGCATGCTGATGTTGGAAATGTGATAAATATTGTCGTTGTCTGTTAGTGTTGAAAAAATAGACAGAAAAGCTCCTCCCCTTCTTACAATTTAACTGATCGATGATCCATCTTGACTGGGTAGTATATATATTTGGTAATTGAAAAGCTACAGGCTGTATGTATTTGGTAATTTCACTAACTAATGCCTACTTAACTCTATTGTTTATGATAAATTTTCTTTTGCCCACCCAACTTACTGTACTGGGTGGGCCCCCTTCCTTGATTTCATCCAATCAAAAGACACCAGTTAATCCATTACGTAGGTCATGTAAGATCCCTTACGTAGGTGTATCATTTCTTTGATCCCTTCTCCAGTATGGGTCGATACTCGAGGCAGAGCTTAGCGCCTGCATGGAGGGAATTCAGCTAGCACTGCAGTGGAGCGTGCGGCCGATTGTAGTGGAATCAAACTGCCATGAGCTCGTCAACATGGTGTCGTTCATCACGCTTGACTGCTCGGCGCTTGCCATCTTGTGAAAGAGGTGAAACAATTGATGCTATCCGAGCAGCTGATCTCCACGGCGAAGCACCCCCCCCCCCCTCCCGGTGCCAGAACCAAGCGAGCCATCTCATGGCAACGTACAACGATATGGATAGGATCATGTCCAGATGTGTTGATGAGCCACGTATTAAGGGATTTTAATGCTGAACTCTCTTAGTAATAAGTGAGTTTTGATTGTCGAGGTTTGGTTCCAACAGATGAATTGGTGGCGTGTTCCTCTATGGTCATCACCGGCTTTGATGGGTCTCTACCATTACTAACGATGAGAGCGTTGGTGTCGATGGGATTTTGTCAGTTGTGGTTGGCCAACTCTAACTGACAATCCATCGAGACAATTCTACTATATGAATTTGGCCTTTCTAGACCAATTGCGACGGAAGTGTTGAAATTTAATTAGTGGCTTGGGTTGATTTAACCCAAATCTTGATGTGACATAATGTGTGTCTGTATTGTGAACATCAGTACTTCGTTTCCTAAGTCTCTATTTGAGCTTGACTTGTTCCATGTATATGGGTTGTCTCGTTCCTTGTCTTGACATACTTTCGTGATGAATTATTTTCACGACATGCTACTTAATGACAACGTTCATAAATTTTTTACTTTCTTTTTAATTATGTACAATTCTTGCAGGTGTGAAAGTGGTCACTGGGAATTCCAATTCTAATATCTTCGGGGATGAGCTGTGTGTGGGCGATTACGTTGATTCCGGTGATATGGGTGATTTCTAGTTGCTAGGTCACTCGGTCAACTAGCTCATTCCGGGTTGTGGCTTTTGATTGGGATGGCGGGGCTGGTCTCTTGTATTCATGCTTTATCCACTGCCATGTTCTCGTTGGCCTCCAATCCATTTGTTTGTACTTAGATACTTGCTCTTGTATAGTGTTATGTATTCTCAAGTCACCATTTAGAGTTTGTGTTGTGATATTCAATTTGTTTAAGGATGCCATGCGTAGTGTGTGTATGATATGAAGCTCATGGTGCGTGTTCTTGAAGTCAGGCTTCGCTACTATGTGCATGGAAAGGTTGTTGAGCAATGTAGTGCTTTGTAGAATCTCGGGTATGCGTTACTACCATTACAAGAAGTATTATACACCCGATTGTGCTTGGGCCACAAGGCAGCAGACTTGCTCACGGAAATGTTTCTACACCTGCTCTCGAAAATCAATCTCTCGAATAAAAGAGTCTTGGGGTCTCGGTGAATGCTTCGGCGGGACAATCCGTCATTTGATCTCGACCTAGATGTGAATTCATACCCCTGGGGTGGCGTATGTGGCTGGGTGGATGGAGCGCTGGAGTCATGCCTTGGGGGGTTTAACCTGGGCTAGGCAGATGGTGAGATCATACGGTTTATGTTCGTATGCATATGGGGCGGTGGCCACTGACTTCGATTCATGGCATCCCCTTAGTGCTTGATTTAAATCACAAGCTTTTTCACTATGTATCGATCAGTTTCAGCTAATTTTCACTGGCCACTAATTTGTTCCGTTGATTCTATTTTTGGGCTTTTGGTTGAGTTTTTTTAAGCTTCACTTTTCTTTTAGTTTTTTTATTTTGTTTCGTGTTTTGCATTTTAAAAATATTCATGAATGTTACTCCTGCCATTCCATTATATTAACATGACCAACAAATCAAGGGGTCAGAAGCAAATCTATATGGAAGAAGGTGGTGATCGACATGCTACCTGAATCCGGGAGGAACTACTCAGCAGCTGGAGATCAAAGCGGTGATCCGTACGTTCAAGGATTTTAAAGTTACGTGCGTTAAACATTGTTCGAGTTATGCCGCTCATAAATTAGCGAAGATTGGTGTAGGGGAAGCAGAAAGTTTGGGGCGGCACTAGGTGAGGAGCTGTCTAGGAAGTTCCAGTCGATGCCGGCCGGCACCAGTTTCGGGTGGACTAAGTCGTACCCAGCGTCGCTGCAACCAGGAAAGGCGGACGTCGGCGGCGGGCTCTCCATGAGCTGTGGGATGTTGTTGAAGATGCCCTTCTTGCGCTCCAGCGTGTCCTCGGAGGAGTACTGGAAACCCTGGCCGTGGAAGCCGAGGCCGCCAACTCCGACAGTGGAAGCGGCGCTCTGTAGGTAGCGGAGGTCGCCGCCTTGGCCGTGCAGCCAGGGCCGGACGTCGTAGTGGCCCCCGAGGCCCGGAGCGGCCGCATATGCTGGGATCATGTAGGATGGCCTCTGGTTCGGGGTTGACTTCTGGAACGCACGGCACACCACCCAACCTTCCTCCTGCATAATTATCGCCAACATTATCAACGCCAAATTCTCAGCAAAAAGGAGGATGAAGAAGAACAGAACAATTGCGTACCTGGGTGGGGGCGTGCTCCCTGGTCTGCAGGCGGTACTCATGGATGATCCAGTCGGTCTTGCGGCCGTTGGGGGCCGGGCCTCTGTAGAAGACTAGCGTCTTTCTCATGCCGATGACGCCCCGGCTCCGCGACGACGTAACCGGCTTGTCCCTGCCGGTGGCCTTCCAGAACCCGGCCGCCGTCGCGCGGTTGGTCCGTGTTCCGCTGGGGTACTTGCGGTCCTTGAAGCTGAAGAGTACCACTCCGACGATGACTGGTCCTCCTGACCCGGTCGTGCTCCAGCTCCACCCCTGCCGCCGCCGCACCTCTCTTCACCATGGACAATTGCAGCAACACCATTGTTCTTGTTAATTAATAACTTGAATAGAATAAAAGACCGTGTATGTACATGATAAACTGCCAAAATTCAGATGAATTTGTTTGTACCTGGCAGGTCCCATGGCTCAATCCGGTAGAGATCGACCTCCTGGATGATGCCGTGGTCGATCTTCTGGGCGGCCACCTTCCTGGCTAGATAGTACCCCACCAGCTCCTCCTCGGTCGGGTGGAACCTGAACCCCGGGGGTACACAAGACTCCTTCTGATGGTGCTGGTCCATTGCTAGCATCTACCTGCCCTGCCCGGTAGCTCTCTTCTGAACTGAAATCAAGAACGCAATCTTTTCAACTTACTACCACTAATACATGCATGTGTGGACCAAACAAGAAGCCGTAGATCTAGAGAAGTATAATTAATGACTGCTAGGTGCACTCGTGCAACACTGAAATGAGAGGTGAGCACACAGACACTTGACAGCAAGCAGAGCAGCACACATATGCGCGCTCATATAAACTGCTATTTATATTGAATAATCTAGCTCAAGCAGCCTATATAGCCCATACCAAATCTGTCTACCTGTCTATTATAATGCACTGCAATCATGTCCTGGATCCATTTTTTTAGGACAAAGTACAATTGTAATCTAGGCTGATTGCAAGCACTTGATGGCTTGGAATGTGAGTAGTCTCATCTAGCTTGTAATTTAAAGTGGGAATGGAAGCTTTTA
Source organism: Aegilops umbellulata (assembly GCA_032464435.1). Classification (NCBI taxonomy): domain Eukaryota; kingdom Viridiplantae; phylum Streptophyta; class Magnoliopsida; order Poales; family Poaceae; genus Aegilops; species Aegilops umbellulata. Next base: position 483,523,603 of record CP136059.1, on the reverse strand, counting down.
GGGGCATGAATGCAAAGGCCAGCATGTTTCTTTGAGTGCACTTCAGGATTAGTCTCTCTCTCTCTCTCTCTCTCTCTCTCTCTCATCCACCACCTCTCTCTGTGTGTTTTCCATCATTTTTCAGCCGGCCTACTGGTACTAGACACGTACCTACACTACGGTTAGAGGGACAAGATCGGGTCTTTGGTGAAATTTGTGGTGGACTAGAGGTATATGTGCATGTACAGTCTTGCACGTGTTGCATGGACGAATTTCAGGCTCAACTCAACATGATTGATGTAGTCTGACGATCGACCAGCAGGTGAGTCGAGGAGGATTATTGTTGAATAGACGAATTTCAACCATAATTCAAACACAAAGCAAGATAGGTACTATGACGAGTAGTACTAGCAGGAATATGGTGCATGAATTAATTGGTCACTTTTTCATGAGAGCACTAGTAGCTAGCTGGTGGTACCACACTTCTCTAAAAATAGCCAGGCACATCGATCAGCTATGACTCATGACTAGCTAGCTTGTTCATGCAGAACCCGCTGGCCCGCCGACCAAACAAATTAAGTAACTAACAACAGTGCATATAGACAAATATATCATGTTCATAGGGGTGGGGACTCACCAAATTAGCCGATCGAGGAGAGGATGTAAGCTGGCTTGAAAAGAGCTGGCTGCCTGCTTGGGTTGTTGGAGCAGAGGGGTGCTGTTGTTTCTATGATGCTTTAGAGAGTGAGACGAGGCGCTCGAGCAATTGCGATTGCAGTAGTCGTAAGTAAGAATGAGGTTGGTAGCTTGGTAAGCTTGATTGGGGTCTTATTTATATAACCCCAAAAGCACCCGGTGGGAAGCACCCACATCCCTGATCACATCCACCAGCCGATTTTTTGCAGTGAAAGTGACATGTTAGAGAAAAGCCCTGGATTGCGCGTGGGGGTGGCTCCTGGATAGCTAGAGAAGGCAGGGGAGTGGTGGTCGGCTAAGAAGAAGGAGGACTAATTAGCAGTGACCACCCCCACTCACAAATCCATGGAGTAGCATATTTCGGTTGTATATCTACATCAGTCTCTGTCAACTCATCAAGTAGCTAGCTAGCTTTACCGCTGCCGTTATATTGGTGTGCAAGACTGACTGACTGTCTTCCCTGCTTGCAACACACGTTAGCCTAGGCCTAGTTCTAGCTCACGTTGGTCTGGGTGCAGATACAGTGAGGAATTGAGGATAAACGCACATATTGATTCCTTGTGGAAATTGGCAGACACTCACCCCTGGGATCATTGCATCTCCATATTCCAGCTCTACTCGTATGAAGCACTAGCTAGTGTATTGTAGAGTAATATGCACCGTATAAACATACATAGTGGGCAGAGATCGACCGAGTCGTCGCTATCTGGCTTGGTGAATGCTGACTGGTATGCCTTGTACTCAATCTAGCAGATAGGATTTTCACTTGGCAAGATTGAGCACGTCATGGCAGCATGCCCGCCCATTGCGGTCCATGTCGCCCATCAGGGACATGTCGCTGCACTCACGCTTCAGATCTTATGCATGGATTATCATGAGTGTATGTATCATCTGTTGCAAATTACGTACTCAAGTGAATTCAAAAAGTCCCAGCCTATCAGATTGACTGATTAATTTTTCCACTCTTTTGCTTACATCCTACGTTGCGGCCAGATTGGGCGGGTAGAATACACATATCATGCGATTCCGTTGCAGATGAAGTACTCAATTATGTATAGTTAGTTCTGGTTATAGTACATTAATTAGCACAGGAGGCATGCAACCGGCGGCTGCCTGCAAGTTGCAACTGCATTTTTTTTCTGGTACTACGCAACGTACAAGCTGATGGATGCAACTTGTGTGACGTACGTACACAAAGCTGATAAGTTTGTTGCGCCGTAATTAATTGCAATGCTAATTAATCAGTGATCAAGTACTAGCTAGTAGCTAAGATTGATATTTATAAACGATAGATTGGTCCCAGATTATAGTGATTGCTACTGCTATGGTAAGATATATAGACACCCCTCCCCCCGGTCACACATAATATGTTTTTGTAAAAGTGACTTTTATAAAGATTTAAAAGAAAGTTATTTATATCTAGTCAAATATGTACCATATAAAAATATATTTCGGAGGTATTGGTCTGATATTTATGATGTTGATGTTTATATAAACTTATTCAAATGTTACAAAATTTGACTTTAAAAGTATTACCTCCGTTTCTAAATATAAGACGTTTTGTTTGTTCAAATTAAACTGCTAATTAAAACCTCTAGGAACAGATGATTTCAACTGGGATAGATGATAACCGGTATAATGTAGGATTATTTCAACTGGAATGAGTGGAGTCATGGTCCGGGTGATAAATGGTCCAGTGATCTTGTGTACCGGCCCGCGTGACAGTTCCATGTCTGGACCGATCATGATGGAGATGCAGATGTTTGCCTGAACCTATAAATGCACACATATATATATTTGAGATTCTTTCTTTATTTTTAGTTTCTGGCTCCACCCATTCTAACTTTTTTTTGAGGGAACTCCACCCATTCTAACTGGTCGTAAGAGCACTTCACGATTTTAATGACAAAAAAGACGTGTAAATAATGCTGATTGAGTAGTGTACGAACTGTAGTTCTAACATTTTTGCTTGAATCGATATGTACCTACAGGTTGAAGTAGACTGAGAAAAAGACCGAGAAACAGGGGCGGGCCCAGGATTTATAGGGTGTGTATTCAAAATTTTGAAGATTAACAATTTGTTTAATAGCCTAAAGCCTATGTTGTTGGCATGTAAATTCGCATCACAAAATGCAATCTATATTAATGTGTTATACCTGTCAATAGTACTGAACGAACGCTCACATCTGAACAATTCATGAATTCATGGTAAAGAAGTATCGGATTTTGATATATTAATCTAGTGTCAAAAGGCGTCTTACATTATGGGACGGAGGTGGGAGTATCTGTTTGGCTTGATGGGGCTCATGCAGCCTGCTGCAGCTGGACAGCGGTAGGAAACGCCTGCAATACATGAGTTCCGTTTAGCTATAATTCAGCATGAGAGAAGGGAGGATTCCTGGATCAGGATGCATGAGCATACCAATCAGATGTTGAAGGCTTGGACCTGCGGCTGAGTGTGGTAAGTCAGAGCAAAGATAGGGTGAGAGATGGACGCTGCCCTGCGCCGCCGCCACCGTGCCTCCCCGTGCTGCGTCGGCCTTGTTTACTGAGTTGCCCTGCCCCTGTGCCTGCGTGCGATTAGAACAGGAGAGGCACCAGTTCCGCCGGTTCGTTCAGCGCCCGTTCGTGTTCTCGCACGATCTGTGATTGTTTTTTTGGGGGTATCCGTGGTTGTTGAGCCTGCAGCAATTTCTGAGCTGGGCCACATTGGGCTAGGTAGAGGAGTGGTGGGGGGAGAATTAGGCAGAACGTGGGCTCTGTTTTGGGATGAAATGCTTCCATGGCCTGTTAGTACGTGTCAACTTCGATTTTTCCTATATATATATACACATGTTACAGACTGTATATACGTTTTTTTTGCCAAAAAATGGGTATTCAACTGAATACCCATGAATTGAAGTGGGCCCGCCCCTGCCGAGAAATGCTTCTATCCAAGTTTTGAACGTCCAGCCCAGATGTGACATTCGCAGCCTAGGGCCGGATGGATGGAGGTATGGGAGGCGGACACGTACGTGGCTTCCATTTCCGAATTCAACGGCATTTGGGCAGCGCAGATAGGGGTCGTGCTCCGAGTGATAAATCGATTGAATGGTGCAGTGATCTTGTGTATCATCACGACAGTTGCAGTTCGATCTCGACTGGCGACTATATGTGTGGAGCTATACATGTCTGACTGAATCCATCCATCATCAACCACAAGGATCGATGTCTGAATTTATTTTCCGTTTTGTGTTGGTTGCTACTTGCTCGACAGATAAGTTTATGGCAAAATCAACATGCAGAACATGTAGTGTCGTTTTTTAGTTTTGATGAATTGAAGGGATGTACATTCAACACCGAACGCGTATGTGGTGATGACACGGTACGGTCGGTCTCTCCATCGATCACTATCCGTTTCAGGTGGATGGATACTTTGATGGAACAAGACACATGGGGGGCCTTCAGGTTAATTAACGAAAGGGTGGAAATATGACGTCGGATATGTAGTGTCTGGGAGCGAATGCATCCTTCGCCATTGGATGGAACTTGCTAATATTGGCGCACAATGAATAGCCACATCATCGCCAAGACTAGTTGGATCCATAGAGCGGACGAGCGAACACAACAACCCACCACTTCCTATCTCCCTTACCCACAAAGCCGTCGCATGTCTCATTTCACTTTCTCACTTTCTTTGTCCCAAAGGTCTTGAAAATAGCAGGACCCCGACAAACTCTCCGGTGAGATGTGACGGCCAGCACACGAATCCGGATAAGATCCCTATGTGGTCCATGAACATCGTGCAAATGGGAGCTTCCAGTGGCTGCGGCAACGGCTATAGGGGAGCCGAGCCAGCGAGCCGATGGCGGATGCGACGGTGGCCTAGCCAATGGCTGCGTGGAATAACTCCTCCATGGGATGTGAATTCAGGGAATACGATGGCTGGCTGCCGCTCCGCAGTAGCTCCTTGCTCCTCCTCCTCTATCAATCACCTCCTCACCATGGGCGCCACCAACTCTCTGCACCCACCAGTCGCCACCGGCTGTCTACCTCCCTCCACACCCCTCGTTGTCGGAGCCTGTCTTGCCAATCCCCCCCCCCCCCGACTATAGCCCGATGTCCCCACAGAGGTGCTGCACATCGACCTTGAGCTAGGGCAAAGAGGGTGTGAGCGCGGAGGTAGGAGGTGGTGCACACGTGGAAGAAGTAATGTAGTGGCGTGTTGTCAAAAATCGATATCTACTCCCAGCCATGGTTTAAAATTTCATCAAAATTTCTCGAAATTTCCGATATTTCCACAATTTCAAGGATGGGCGAAATTTTTGCCTTTCCTTCAAGAAATTTCGGTTTGTTGAATTTCTATATAAAAATGAACATGGATCAGCTAGAATTAACATGTATTATGGTAGCACAGCGGTAGGAATGTTGTTTACTTATCAGTACGTTCTTAGTTGGAATCATGATTAACATAATTTTGAATTTTTTTCCACCACATATAGTTTGTGGCAAACAATTGTCGTAGCTAAGATTCGAACCACAACCAGCACCTTGTAAGGCAATGGCTAGATATGTAATTGCATAAATGTTGTGTTGCGCGTTCTTTTATCTATCCGTTTAAATTTAAAATTATTTTAATTCAAACATAAATTTCGTTGATTTGTACTCCCTCCGTCCAAAAAAGCTTGTCCTAAGCTTGCCTCTCAGTTTTTTCGGACAGAGGGAGTACGAAACAATTTTTGAAATTTCCGAAATTTTGACCATTTTGAGGGTGAGCGAAATTTTTGCCACTTCGAAATCGTAAACCCAGCTCCAGGCAGTATCGCCGGGTGCTCCGGTCATCGTCATGCCCTTCAAGAGTGTCTTTCGCCTGGGCACTCATGGTTGCGGCAGCGTCGCGGCCACCACCAACGTGGTCGCACTTGTCGTCACCAACTACTCCTCAGCAGCATGGACGCCAGCATGTGTTCAGGTCACTTCTTTTTCCCACTGTTATCTTCACACTTTATCTGATGATGATTGTGTATTTTTGTAATTTGCAGAAGTCTTGGCACATTTTTTACTATGTACATGTTCATTAGATGGCATTTTCATATATGCTCACATGGCAAATGTATACATCTTTTTAAGGTTTCTAAACATATGGAAGTTGTATATTTGTTCGTAAATGTCCACGGTGACAAATATATGAATTTCAAATCTGTCATGGCAAATTTATATACTAGACATATGGCTAATTTACATGTTCCCTGGCCTATTTTCATGAAATCTTGCCATGGACACTTAAGTACATCTACATAATAGCCACGATAACTTCTTTATGTTTTTTGCCATCACATATTCAGTTTTGGGTTAGTTCTACCATCATTTTGTGGCAATTTACTTGTGTTTTAGCTACCAAGCTAGTTGCTATGATTTTTCAATAAATATTCACATGCTTTTTTTCTAATTGGTTGTTACTTTTTCTAGATAACAACAACTCTAAAGTTGCCATCATTCATAAAAGAACATTTTTATTAAATTTGTCTGGTGAAAAATAGAAATATTTTTTGTCAAACCCATACGATACCATAAAAGTGATTTGCAACGACTAATTGTTAACAAAAAATTTAGTGTATGGGTCATGGCAATTATTAGTTTATGGACAATGGAAAATTTTCTTTTATATCATCGATCCTTTTTGTAAACATGGTAAACTTAATCTTCCATGACATTGTATATATTCTGCACCATGGCAATTTAGTTGTTTCCATATTAAATGTTTTTACATGCGCAAATGAAAATATTTTTGTCGAATTCGTAAGGAACCATAAAAGTAATTTTGCCATGTCTAATTGTTAATGGTAAATTTAGAACATGTATCATGGCAAATCTTACTTCATTGACCACCTAAAATTTTAGTTTTGTATGTAGTTAATTTAATTTATGGACCATGGCAATTTAGTCTTAGATCATGAATTATTTTGTGAGCATGGCAAATTTAATCTCACCATGACAAAAAAAATGGACCATGGCAATTGAGTTGATGCTTTCTATGAGCGTTGTGGATATTGGTTTCTATGTATCATGGTGATTTTGCACTAAACTTTCCATCTTTGAAAAATAGACTAAATTTGCCTTCATGCCTAATTTTTTTCTATCGTAGATCATGATTTTCTTTCTTTTGCAACATGGCGAAATTACTCTTTTTGGAACTTGGAAATTTATTTTTGAACAAACCATGTGGCTTTTTTACCATGGCAATTTTATCCATTTTTTATCAAACCACGGTAAAATCATTTTTTTAAACAAGAGAAAAATGTTTTTGGACATCCCATGGCATAGTTAAGGCTATTTTCATTAAAAAAATTTAAGTTTATTTTTTTTCCATCATCTTCTTATGAAAACAATGGCAAGTTATGTCGAAACAAAAAAATTAAGTTTTTTCTTGTTTGCTTATAAGATGTGGTAGATTTCATATTCAATGCATGGAAATTTTCTAATTTTTTATGTATGAAATATTTTAGGTTTGGCAACTTTTATGTTCAAATACATATCCAAATTTTTTTGCACATGCAAATGCTTTTCGGGAGGAGCTCCGTTATGAAACGCTTATTGAGCCATTTTCGCTCACGCTGGCGAACTCCTCCCAGCGAACGTTTCTGTTCGCTAGGTGGGAGAGGGGGGTTCCGCTGAGATTGAACATTCCCTAGATATCCCTTAATTTCAGGCGGAAATTCAACATTGAGTCAAGAAGACATCGAGAAGATATTCATTCTATTATTACTAGAGTGAGGGACAAAACCAGATGTATACATGTCTGGTTTAGTACAGTCTTGCACAAGATTACAAACATAAGGTGATAGAGCCAAATTAGTGCAAGGGGTCGTGACTCTCCAGAGGGTTGCATTGCTGCATCATGACAATGGGCATGATGAGAGTGGAGGTGCCACGCCAAGGATCATTGCAAGTTTAGCTAGCGGCAACTTTAAAAAATGGCACAACTTATTTCCCTTTTTGGTAACTTCTAGATTAATGCTGATTTTCAAAAATGGCCCAGCTTTTAGAACTTGGAACTATTGCGGTTTTTTAAATACCAACTTTGAAGTTTTAGAATTTAGAATTTGAACTATTTCAAAATTGCAAGTTCCATAACTTTGTAGTTACAAAAACCACTGAATCCACGACAAGTTCCTTTTAGTTTTGGCAACAAGTGTGAATGTTTTTTTCTTCTAAACATGAGTCCATATACATGGACATTCTGTGGTTTTAAGTCCTTTAGGAAACGAAATAGCTATACAATTTTTGAAACGAGGAAAATTCAGACGTTATAGTAATCACGCACCAGAAATGATTAAATTTTTCATACATAATATATGATTAATTTTTACGTTAGTTTTTGAAATGAAGAGACTTGATATTTTTTTCGGTTAAGACTCTGCATTATTGGGTTACTATGAACCCGATTTCTATTCCACGTGTTCAGATCACACCAAGGCTATAACATGGGACTGCTTCTGTCTCGCTTTGGACGAAAACCATGGAAGCTAACTGATTTAATGCTAGGCTATCTTAAATGCAATGATGGAAATGTATATACGCGTCCGGCATTTCGGCTACCTGCTGGATTGGCTCGAGCAGAGGAGACATACTCCAGCTTCTTCTTCTTCTTCTCCTTGGGCCTCGGACGTTGCATAATCGCGAGGACGATGACAAGGACATACCGCCGCGTGTATCTTTATTGGTCACTGGTCAAAGAAGAATCCAGGACGATTTCCTTCTGTCTATTTGCTTTGGATCTCACAAGATCTCTGTCTGGCTTTGTTGCGTTGTTTGAATAGTGTAGCTTCAGGATCCCACGACAAGACCCACGTAGGGGTACGTATTATATTCATCACATGCCTTTTATTTGCTGCTTTCTGTCCAAGATTGACTAATCTCCTTTGATTGCAAGACTAGTCTACGATCGATGACTAAACTGCATTCTTGGTTCTTTCTGTGCGCTGCTTCTTCTTGTTTTCTCTTCTTCTGTTCGCATGCACGCTTGCGTCTGTAGTATAGTGCAAAGCAGCCTGGTCGGTGTTCTCATGATTAAATTTCTTGTCAGGGTCGTTTTCGTGGGGATCCTGTAACAATCTCTCTCTATATATATCTATTGGATTCTGATAAACTTCTCTGTTCGTCATCATTTTGCACTTCTTCTGTAATCAATTATACAATTTTTTCTTTTTCTTTCAAGTTTACCGTTCATCACCATTTGAGCTCATGAGCAGAAGAACACTTTCCATACTGCGTTGACATTTCATTGTGCATGTGCAGATGGATTTTCTTTTTCAAAACAACGAGCATCCTCGTTGATTTCCATTAGATATAAACTGCCACCGTCGTTTTTCAAAGTGTCGAAAAGTAAAACTAAAACACAAAAGAAAAGGGAAGTGTTCCCCTCGCAAAAAAAAGAAAAAAGAAAAGGGAAGCGTGCCCATACAGATAAATTCATGCCGGCGGTTTTAATTCGGATAATTATAAGCATGCATTTCAATTCAGTAGTTAAATAACTTTTGCATGCATTGACTAGAGACTAAAATATCAATAATGCTAAACATACAAAGATTTACACGCAATTACACGCTGACTAGAATTCTTTCTATCTACTAACCAATCACAAACTTGCCCCCCCCCCCCCCCGATTTTCAGTGGGGGTGGGCCGCCTCCCCACCTATTGACCAATCAAATTAACCCTCTCTATAAAACCTTGTAACTCATTTGTACGTGTAGCATTACTCCTAAAATATCGTTGGTACGTGAATGTTAGCCCAGCATGTATGCATGTATGCAGCTTATTCACATCACACAACTTTGTGTGCAATAAACGTACCTGGCCTGCGACTGTTGCCAGTACGGTATGCCATAGTAGTACTCTTGTCGATCAACTTGGTAGCATGGCAGTACTGCCGTACATACGTGCATACGTATCAATGTATTCTACGTACTGATTGGACGTGTCATCTTAAAAGTCAATTCATCGAAAAAGTGGGAATTAATTACGGACGAGTTATTCTTGGAGGTGCACACTGGTTCGAGGGACCGGAGGACGACGTCTTTGATGGAGCGGTGCTTCATGTTACACATTGATGGTGGCGGATCTCGACGGTGTGGCACTGTGGAGACTCGGCGTCTGATGCGCGGAGATGGACTCGTGCAGGAGGAGGAAGCTGTCTGGCGTCATGGTGGCGTTGATGGCAGAGAGGCCTGTCAAGGTCGGTGCATCAGTTCTGCTCTGAAGTTGGACCGATAGAAGATGGAGGTGACGGCCCTTGCAGCGTGCGGTGCTCACTGGAAGTGTGCCAGACCGGTGTGGGACTCATTCCAGGTAGTGCCTTGGATGGGACACCCGACTTTAGATATTAGGTTTTTGTGTGATGCCTGTTTGGTATTAGGCCCGGACATTCAGCACACTTTCATCAAAGGGATAGGAGTAGCAACAGCATTGCCAAGTTGGTGGCTTCAGCCTTGTTGAAATATCATCTTGTATGATTTTTGTGAATAATTAATAATATGGTTGCATGCATCGTCCAGATACAAAGGCCGGGATTACATCCTCCTTTTCCAAAAAAAAAAAAACCATTCCAAATGCAAGCTACACTACGGAGGTTCATAAACGTAAACAAAACACAACACCATGGTTCTCTAGCTAATGTTAGGATCGGGCGAGAATGTTCTTCGGTCTTCCCCACTCTGTTTGTGATTGGTTTAGTAGCACATCCATGGTTGCTGAAATTTCAACACGAGACGCATGATATTGATCTCCACGGGTCAGATGGATACGGCTGGTCGACCTCGATAAATCGCTAACCGTGCATCGTTTACTTTTTCATATTCCTAGCTGCTGGTGGAGCGGCGCGTGAGTTGATGGCTATTGTCATGTACTACCTCTGCAAAAATGTCTTATATTTTAGTACGGAGGGAGTACTGATACAACAATTAACAGGCGAGCAGGAGGGAACAAGGTCAATGCTAAGCGACAGTGTCCCGATTTTTGCAGAGGTATTTTTGCACAAACACAACATATGCCAACATAATCGGAACCCCCTATCGAGATCGGTCGGATTCGACTCCGTCACCACGATGACGTGGTTTTGTTCAGCTCGTATGCATATGTGATAGTAGTCACCGACTTTAATTTTATGCATCCCCTTAGTTCTTGATTTAAATCACATGCTCTTACACCATGTATTGATCAGTTTCAGCTATTTTTTTTTCGGCCACCAATCTGTTCCCTTGATTATATTTCTATGCTTTTGGTTCGGTTTTTTTAGCTTCTCTTTTCTTCTGGTTATATAATTGTTTCAGTTTTCTTTTGAGTCTTTTATTCAAAAATATTCATGAATATGAAAAATGTCCGGGGATGTTACACCTAGGTTCCTTTATATTTACATGACCAACAAATATGTACATTTGCATCTAGAGGAAGCTCGCGCTAGAGGAAGGAGTGAATTGCAAAAAACCACCACATTTGGGGCTTCGTTTGCGGAAAACCACTAGGTCGCTAATCATTTGTAAAAATCACTGCGCATTCAGTAAACCTTTTGCAAAAAGCATTGATCGGATGATTTGGCCCGTTTAATCATTTCCTGACAAGTGGAGCCGGATTGTCGGGAGCTGACTTGGCAAAACACTGAACAGTGGGACCATTTTGTGTAAGACAGAAACATGAAGGACAAAAATGTGAAACACTCAAAGGATAAGGCCATGGCTCATGGCTGGCCGTTGCCAGCTCTGCCGCAATTCTCTTCAGGAGCTGAGAGAGAGAGAGAGAGAGAGAGAGAGAGAGAGAGAGAGAGAGAGAGAGAGAGAGAGAGAGAGAGAGAGAGAGAGAGAGAGAGAGAGAGAAGGGAGAAGGGAGAGAGACAGGGGAGCGAGAGGGGCGGCGGTGGTGCCCGGTGCACCGGCGAACTGGCGGCGGCGTGCTGTGGGGGCGGCTGAGAAAGCCCAGATCCGGTCGGTGGAGGCGGTTGGTGAAGCTCCGGCCGGCGGGGCTCCTTGGATGCGGCGGCGACAGGAGTTGACCTGCAAGGAGGCTTGGTATGGAGAGGAAAGAGGTCACGAGGAGAAGAAACAAGAAGGAAGGAGGAAGGAGATGGTAGGCGGGGCAGTGGTGGTCGCCGGAGCGCCATGGGTTTGGGCAGCTCGACCTCTCCTGATCCAGACGGGATCGAGGCGGGCGGCGCGCTGCAGTTGTCCACAGCCGGGGGCGGGGGGTAGATTGCGTTTCTTAGGGCGTGTTCGGATCTCCTCAAGCTTCTCAAAACTTCTCATAACCAGCTTCTTCTCCTCGCTTCTAACTCCACACAGTGATCGCAGAAACGTTCGGCTCGATCGGCAGCTTCTCGTAGCGTTGCAGCCCAGCTGGCAGGCAACAGGCATGTCGGGCGTCCCTTTGGGCTGGCTGGAGGAAGCCCAACTCAGTGAACAGGCAGCCCAACTCAGCGAACGAGGGTGGGAGGAGAGGAAAACGATTCAATCGAGCGATTCTTTTCTGTACGTGGAGGAGCTCAACTGAAACGTTTTCTTAGGCGGTGGCATATTGGTTGTAATACAGGTGAACTCCAGATTCTTGTTTCGGTGGAGCTGGGCCGAAGCTGCTCCAGATTTTTGCACTACCAGTGACCACAGCTTCGCGAAGCCAGCTTCTTGATGCTATTTCGTTCGGCTGGACTCCCCTCCAGGAATTTGTGAAGCGTGGAGTGGGAGGAGATCAGAACACGCCCTTATTTAGATCTAGGGGTGTTTACATCAATTTTTGCGAAGTCAACATCTTACAATCAAGGCCCACCTGTCAGAAAGTGATTAAATGGGCTAAATCCTCTGATTAGTGCTATTTGCAAAATGTTTACCGAATCCGCGGTGATTTTTGTAAAAAATTAGCAATCTAGTGGTTTTCCGCAAACGAAGCCCGAAATGTGGTGGTTTTCTGCTTTTAACTCTAGAGGAAGCTCACATGCACCAACGCTGACGTATACCAATAGTTCATTCGCTACAACGAAGACCAAGGGCCTCTGGTCCCCCCTCATGAGGGAAGCTGAAGGTGTGAGGCGGCACTAGCTGCGGAGACGTAGACAGCAAGCTGTCCAGGAAATTCCAGTCGATGCCGGCTGCCGCCTGTCCCTGCTGGACAAAGTCATAGCCGGCGTCGCCGCAACCAGCAGCGGCGGTGGTCATCGGAGGGTTCTCAATGAGCTGCGGGATGTTGCTGAAGATGCTCTGCTTGCTTTCCAGCGGGTCATAGGGGGAGTACTGGGCACCCTGGCCGGAGAAGCCGATGCCGCCGCATTGGTCGTACAGCCAGGGCCGCGTGTTGTAGTAGCCACCGAGATGTGGTGCAGCGGAGTATGCGGGGAAGATGTAGGATGACCTCTGGTTTGGGGTCGGCTTCTGGAACGCCCGGCACACCACCCAACCTTCCTCCTGCTTCATCACAATGATCATCATCATCAAAACTAAATTCCGAGTGAAAAAAATAGCGCACTATAGCGTCGCTAATAGCACGTTATAGTGTTCTGAGAAAAGTCTCGCTAAATAAGTTAGTGTCTTGCTAATAGCCTGCTATAGCACCCTAATAGCGTATTTTAAGGGTCATGCTATTTTTTCATCGCTAAATTCTCAAGAAGAAGAGGAACAAGGAAAAGATGCGTTGGAGATTTTGGAAAAGAAACAGTGGAGATGGGGGGTGAAGAAGAGGAACCGAAGAATTGCATACATGTGTGGGCCCGTGCTCGCTTGTCTGGAGGCGGTACTCGTGGATGATCCAGTCGGTCTTCCTACCGTTGGGTGCGCGGTCCCTGTAGAAGACGAGTGTCTTCCTCATGCCGATGATGCCCCGGCTCTTGGATGAGGTTACCGGCTTGTCGCGGCCGGTGGCCTTCCAGAACCCTGCCGCCGTGGCGCGGTTGGTGCGGGTGCCGCTGGGGTACTTGCGGTCCTTGAAGCTGAAGAAGTACCACTCCGACGACGACTGGTCCTCCTTATCCGGCCGTGCTCCGCCGCCACCCCTGCCGCCACTGCACCTCTCTGCACCATCGACAATTGCAAAAACACCACTGTTAATTAGTAACTTGAATTGATATATAGAACGCCATGAGTATACAAATTCCGAGATCAACTGCCAAAATTTGTTTGAACCTTGGAGGTCCCATGGCTCTATCCGGTAGAGATCCACCTCCTGGATGATGTCCAGGTCGATCTTGTGGGCGGCCACCTTCCGAGCCAGGTAGTACCCCACCAGCTCCTCCTCTGTTGGGTGGAACCTGAACCCCGGGGGAACACACGACTCCTCCTGCTGATGCTGCTGGTCCCTTGCTAGCATCTAGCTCTCCTGTGAACTGAACTCAAGAGCACAGCCTTTTCAACTTTTTACTACTGGCTGTAGGTAGCTGTGTGCAGAGAGGAGGAACAGTGGCGATCAATCATGTATATATGTATGTGTGTGGGCTAGAGAGAAGAAGAGAAGATCTTTATAGATAGCTAGTGTTCTAGAGAGGTGGTCACCACAGACACTTGACAGCAAGCAAAGCAGAGCACACGTATGTATGCGCACGCAAATATGAATTGCTATTTATATTGTAATCTAGCTCCAGCAGCCTATGTAGCCCACACCAAATCTGTCTAACTAGTGCAATCATGTCCTGGATTGATTTTTTGAGGACAAAGTACAGTTGTAATGTAGCTTGTAATGTAAAGTTGGAATGGAAGAAGATAGAGGAGAAAAGAGGAATGAAAAGGACCTGCAGTGGATGCTGCCTATAGCTGTGAGAGTGAAACTTTTAGGGGCATGAATGCAAAGGCCAGCATGTATCTTTGAGTGCACTTCAGGATTGGCCTCTCCACCACCTCTATCCGTGTATTTTCCATCATTTTTCTGTGCCGGCCTACTCGTACCGGACACGTACCAACACTATGGTTAGAGAGACGGTTGGGTCTATGGTCAATTTTGTGGTGGACTAGAGGACTGAACGACAGGTATGTACTACGAGTACCAGCAACAGCAAGGGAATATGGCTTGGGAGGTACACCGATTGAGCAGGAATATGGTTGCAGAGACTGATTTCAACCTGAACTCAAACTCAACACTACCTACTACATAAGAGTAATACCAGCAGGAATTTGGTGCAGGAATATGAGGACACTTTTGCATGGTAGAATGGAAGTACTACTAGCTAGCTGGTGGTACAACACTGCACTAAAATTAAGTAGTCAGGCTCATCCATCTGCCATGCAACCCGCTTGTAGAAGTGACAAAATAATTAACATACAAAGCACATATAGACAAGTAGAGCGATATCATAGGTGGGGACTCACCAAATTAGCCGATTCGAGGAGAAGACGAAAAGAGAAGTAGTAAGATGGATTGAAAAGAGCTGCCTGCCTGCCTGGTTGGTTGTTGGAGCAGAGGAGCGCTGTTGTTTCTATGATGCAGTAGAGAGAGAGAGATGAGGCGCTGGATTGCAAATGCAGTAGTAGTACGATGAACGAGGTTGGTAACTGCTAGGGAAGCTTGATTGGGCCCCTATTTATATAATCTGTCACCAGTCGATTTTTTGCACTGAGAGTGACAGATTAGAGACACACTAATCGATTTCTTGTACAAGTGAGTGAAAAGCCATGGATTGCGCGTGGGGGTGGCTACACGGCTAGCCGGGGGTGGTGGTGGTGGTGGTCGGTTTGGTCGGCTGAGAAGAAGAAGAGACATGGTCCATAAGTTAGCTAATTGCGACCACCCCACTCACGAGTCCATAAGCATATTTCGGTTGCATGTCT
The DNA here is from genome assembly GCA_032464435.1 of Aegilops umbellulata. Lineage (NCBI taxonomy): Eukaryota > Viridiplantae > Streptophyta > Magnoliopsida > Poales > Poaceae > Aegilops > Aegilops umbellulata. Next base: position 483,508,156 of record CP136059.1, on the reverse strand, counting down.
ACACATCATTCCCTGTCAGCTGATCAAGTAGCTAGTTAGCTTTACGGCCGCCGTTATATTGGTGCGCAAGACTGATTGTGACTGACCGTCTTATGTGCTTGCAACACACGTTAGCCTTGGCCTAGCTCAAGCTCACGTTAGTCTGGGACTCTGGGTGCAGATACAACGTGGGATTGAGGATAATACACTATTGATTGATTCATTGCAACAATCGTAGACACTTTCTGGTGGGCTCGGCACCAGCGAGCGAATCATCCTCGGGCAATGCGCTGCCACTCATTGCATCTCCAGTGACTTGGTGAATGATATGCCTTCAATTCAATCTAGTTGATAGGATTTTCACTGGCCAAGGTTGTGCACATCATAGCAGCATGCCCATGGCCGCCCATTTCCATTGATGTGGACATGTCGCGCATGATTTATATCTTATGCATGATTATATGGATTGATTACTAATATATACTTCCTTAGTTCCTAAATATAAGTCTTTTTAGATATTTCAATGCGCCCTACATACGGGGCAAAATGAGCGAATCTACACTCTAAAATATGTCAATACATCCGTATGTAGTTTTTATTGAAATCTCTAAGACTTATATTTAGGAACGGAGGGAGTATAATCTGTTTCAAATGACGTACTCCAGTGACTTGATGAAGTTCTGGTTTATCATATTGATTAATTAATAAATCTAAGCCGCCTTCATTTGTTAATGAACCAGTAGAGGTGGTTTATAGGCGCCCTGCGTGAACTGAGCACCGTGCCACTCGAATGAGAGAGATTAAAAGAAAACGGGACATACGTACACGTTTACATAGATGACACACACTTACCATGCTCCTATGCAGTTATGAGAGACCGAGCCAACAAATATTGAGAACGGTGAAGTCATCATAGGTACCTCATAGTTGACGTGCATCACATACCCCTCAAAGAATATTGCCGGAAAGTCTGAAATAAATCTAAAAATATCCCCCCCCCCCCTTTTGCCCTCTCGTGCCCTAAAAGCATCCCGAGCTAAAAAAAATTAGGGCTGCTTTTGAAGAGGCTCTAAAGAAGAGGTCAGGCTGCAACAAAAAGAGGTCATGCCAGACGGAATCAATCCATAATGAAGGATGGATGCACCCAACGTAACAGTGGCAGACAAGGGTGCAACGTACGTACCACTGCAAGCTAGATAATCCTACTTGTACCTTGTACTCCCTCCGTTCGGAATTACTTGTCTCAGAAATGGATGTATCTAGAACTAAAATATGTCTAGATACATCCATTTCTGCGACAAGTAATTCCGAACGGAGGGAGTAGCTGTGTGTATATTTGTCCACTGTTTTGCTTGCATCCTACGTTCACGGCCGGATTGGGGTGGACTGGTAGAATACAACACATATCATAGCTAACGCGGTTATACTAGTACACTACACTACATGCTGGCCGATGCAAGTTTCTTTTTTTTCCTTTTTTTTTTGAGGATGCTGGGCGATGCAAGTTGTGAGACGTACACACAACTGAAAAGTGTGTTGTCGCGTAATTGAGATGCTACTCAGTGATCAAGTACTACTGTGTAGTAAGTAGTAGCTAGACATTGATGTATATCAAACGATATGTTGGCCCCAGAATAAATCTCCCAATAAAAGGAGGTAGAATGGTCCCAGGTTATATATTCCGGCGATCGCCAATGGTAAGATGGATGTTCAATACTATTAATTAATTAAGCAGAGCCACACTGTATTTGTGGACTCAGAACGAATAACACAGAAGATAGATCAGTGGCATGTATGCTTTACTCATGAATACGTACGCAGACGGTAGCTCCACGGACAGTGTCAGTCGGAAGATAAATGTTGGTTCAGCAGTGTACGTACGGACAGTACCTCAACGCATGTCCGGATCAGTGTACGTATACATCTCCACAGGTTGAAACAAGAAAAGGATTGAAAAATGTTTCGAGCTAAGCCCAGCGCAGAATGGTGGTGTAGGAGGTGGACACGTGGCTAGCTTCTCTATCGTCGATCGGGGATCGTGGTCCGAGCTATAAATGGCGCAGTGATCTCGTGTATCAACGTGACAGTTGTAGTCGACAACGATTGGCGACTACTTTAGGAGCACTCAACATTTTCGTTTCATGTTGGTTGCGCCTCTAGGCAGGTAAGTTTTTGCAGGGTAACTAAAAATTCAGCACGGAGCATATAATATATGCAGTGTCGTTTTATCAGTTTTGATGAATTTAAGACAAATAGATTCAACACGGAACATGTACGTGGTGATGAGAAATGGTACCGTCTGTCTCTCAATCGGTTGCTATCCTCTCGGATGGATGGATCCTTTCATTGAACCAAAAATGCTAGACTTGCGGATTGTTTTTACAGGAAGTTACGGTCCGACCCTTTTGCCCTCACTAGCCCCCCCCCCCCATCTGAATTTCAGGGTGGGGCCCGCCTCATCTAATAACCAATTAAAACAACCCATATTAGCCTTGCCCGTAAATGTCATGTAAAGCATCCCTAGTTGTAGCAAAGTTCCCATTGAACACCACATGATTGCGTTGTGAAGGAATTCTTGAGAAAACAATTTTTTTCAGTAATAAATCAAAGAAGAATTCAACACGGAGTCAAGACGAGGCCTGAGAAGGTCTTCAAACTGTGATCAGAGGAGTGAGTGTGAATGCAGATCCATAAAGATGGGTCCGGTTTCATAAGTACATACCATGAAGAAGATGGGAAACTAATGTCTTTTTTTTCATCCTTTTCAATCTATATTCCTACACTATACAAATATATCATTTATTTGAAAATTCACATCCGACAAATTTATTTAAAATAATATTGATTTTTTGCGGAAAAGATTTGGACCTATTTTGAATGTTCACCAGAAGTAAAAAGCATCTCAAACATATTTAAAACTATATCGAGGCTCTTAGACCACAAAACAACCACTACCGCCATCAGAAAGAGGCGCCAACACGCTGCGGTCAATTCTCCCCTACCAGGGCCGACTTGACCTTGTTGATAACAATCAGGAAGTCTTCGTGCACCTGCCCCTAAAGACCAGAGCCTTGGAGTTGCAATCTTCGATGTTGAACAATTAAATAGATGTAAAGTGACTGACACCAAATCACACGCCACCATGCACGCGCAAAGCGAAAAACCTAACCTCACAGTCCCAAAGGGGTGACATGAATATACGCCAGAGTTCCTCCATCTCCGTCTGAACAGACGAACACGAGGAGGATCGGACCTTGAAAAACAAATGTGAAGCAGATGAAGAAGAAGAAGCATCGCTATTTGCCCGAGCACCGCACCTGCGAGAATAAAAATGCTAACCTAAACTACATGCCGAAGCAGAGGCGTCGTGATTCCCCCCTTGCCACCAGACACCGGAGCGTCAAACAGAGGCGATGTGAATCCACGGGCTCGTAGATTAAGCTTGGCTGGGAGAGTTTGCCCTAGCCGCTAAGGAGATGGAGAGAAATGTTCTTGCCATGTTGAGTTTATAATGATGATTATTTGAGCTAGAGATAAATCACACATCATGTGTTGGTCCTAAAAAATACCCGCAAAGAAGTGTTGATCCTAAAAATTAACACATCAAGTAATTCCATTGTTAACATACATTAAAGAATGTAACTTTGTAAAAAAGAGAATACAAGTTTTGGTAAAGCACCTGCCGTAAACAATTATATTTTAAACAATAGTTTGCATGTTTGTTTTTACTTCTCTATATGTATTGTTTGGCTATCACATTACTTTGAAACGTAGAGACTACATATTCCTCGGGTTAAACCTAGGCATTGGTACCCCTACCTAGTGTCTGTGATGGGCCCATTTTTAGTGAGAGAGCTTAGACAAACCCGGACAAGTGATATTTGGGATTTATTTTTCCCAGGAAAGTAGGTATAATGATCCATTTCTGTCAAAATAAATGGTATACTGATTCATAATCTAACGTTAAGAATGATTTATTTACTATTTTAAAAACAGTTTGGAGTTTTATGGGCAGATGGGGATTGGTGCCAGGAGGGGAGACATACTGTATCGATCTTCTTCTCCTTCCCAAAGTGCATGCACCCATCGCTGCCAAGCAAGATAAGATAGCTACTGCCTACTGAGTTGAATGATCTGTTGCAATGCACGCCCACACATTCGATCCAACCAACATATACGCGTGCACCGATCGATCAATATAGGCCAGTCACTCTCACATCGTGATTGATCCCCAAGGAACGAACGAGCGGTACCTGCTGTTTGGAGGAGTACCACTAGTCATAGCTATGGGTCAAGATTGTTTTTATTGCACCAGACCTAGCATGACCACGAGACGCGACGGTGACGAGGAGGAGGAGGAGGAGGAGGAGGAGGAGGAGGAGCACACAAGGGCCATGTCCGTCCTGGTCACTGGTCAAGGAAGAATCCAGGGCAATTTCTTTCTGCCTGCTTCGTATCTCCGAAGATCTCGCCTTCATTAGCACTGCTGTTTAATTTATCTTCATATTGCTAGTAATTAATTTGTCTACGACAAGACGAACGTGGGAGTACGTATTATATTGATCGCATGTGGTTTGCTGCTTTCTCACACTGCATTAGATTGCCAGATGACTAGTATCTTCTTTGGTCGACCACCGGCCGATGTTTCTTTCCATTGTTTACTCTTCCTCTTTTTCGTGTCTCCCTTTATTGCAGACTAGTAAAGCAGTCTTGGTGAGGACCCAACTCCGTTGCATTGCCAGAATCCATGTTCCATATTTGAAGCGGGTTGACCTCTGTGCTTCTCTCATGCAGTGGCGGAGCTACATGCAATGCTGAGGGGGGCGTGCCCCCCCCAGCTGCAGCATATTTTCTGAAGGAAAAAAATTAATAGCCTTAAATTAATTAATTGATGTCATTTGGCCCCTCCAAACATGCTTATTTTCTCTTTGGCCCCCCATTTGGTTCTCCGCTAGCTCCGCCACTGCTCTCATGGTACAATCCTCTTCCTGCTGAGCCCCCTTTCTCCTCGGTCCATAGAGGGGATCCTGCAATAATCCTTCACTATCCACTGGATTCATCGGAACCCACTTCACATTTCTTATGTAATCCGCATATTGCATTTGCATTCCATCGTGTGTGCAATGCAGTGCATGCTCTGTGTTCAGGTGGCCAACGATACGTGTAGTGAATGGACATGTCCAACTACTCGGTTTTCCCATCGAAGTTACAACTACTAAAAAATGTCATCGTTCTGTGAGATGCTTGCTCAAAAATGTCATTAGATAGCTAAGAACTGTCATTGTTCCATTAGACTTTTCCTCAAAATGCCATTAGACGCCGTTACTGCAAGTATAACCTGTTGACCATGTTATATGACCAAAATACCTCTAGAATCACATGTCAACTTTCTCAATCTCGCAATGATAACTGTGAGGCTCACTTGTTAGGAGAAAGTGAGCAAATAGTTTTGCAGGAAAATAAGAACGTTGTTGGGGATTCAATGGGACCTGCACTTTACCATAGTGAGATACAAAGAGAGCCGACATGTTGGTCCATAGGTATTTGGACCATTATAACATGTAAACAGGCTTTGAGCTGACAGTAATGGTGTTTAGTAACATTTTTTAGTATGCGTCTAAAAGTGTGATGCCTTCTTTTTTAGCAGTTGAATTTTCTAATGGCAAAATTGAGTAGTGGGACACAACTAATGACATAAATGATACAACCCAAAAATTTAGTGCACTAGAAAAGTCAGAATTAAGGACGAAAGAGACAACTAAGGCAGACACGCAATCTAGTTCCAATCCATGCTACATATCTATAACTACATACATATTTATTCGGGGGTAGTTCAGTTTAATCTTATTTAGTACTCATCCATGCACCAATAGAAAGAAGTCGCAACAACAGGGTTCATAGAAGTGGGGGAGCTACAAACAATTCAATGTTGGGTAGACCAGGGCCGTCTAGGCTAATTGATAATTTACAAATTTTGCTCTTAGCGTCTAATTCACCCATCATCACATTTTTGTTGCTGGGCTGGGCGGGCCAAGACATGCCGGTCCATCTAACAACGCTCGATTAGAATTTGTTTGTTTGTTTTTTCCATTGAGATTGGAACCCATTTATCCTTTGTAAATTATCAATCTACTACAAACCACCAAAGAGTTCAACCCCCCTCACCTTCACATCTAGGATGCGCACAACCAAAGCTCAACCAACCAAATCTCAACCCCCCTAAGCACGTCGATGTCTATCCAATTATTGCAAACATTTTGTATAGATCACAAGATTTTAGATTTGGGGTTACTTTAGCTCCATGGTATTTTAAGTTTATCACCTTGGTCATCAACCCATCAAAGGAGGTGCCACGGCTAGCTCTCTATTTCCTAAGTTCTTTCAAGATTTATCCTTGGCACTTGTTATTGGCACACTTGTATCTGGTTCACATGTTGTACCCCGAGTAGTGCTTTAAATGTTCATCAAAACTCAAGTATGTTGTTTTGATATACATTCAAGTTTTATACTCTCATGGTTTGAAATTTCCCAATAATCGTAGGTGGTATTTTAAGTAATAAAGCGCCCCTTTTCGAAAAAAACTGTTATGTAAAAAAAATAAAGCGTGCATGGGTTATTTTGTGCTCACCCCAGGTGGTCTAATTTGGGACATTCCTTTTTGGGCAACATTTGGAATTGTAGTACTGACTTTCTGAAATTACCCAACTTTCATGGTTTTGGATGTATGTCAGCGATAGGTTGGTCCCAAAATAAATCTCTGAATAAAAAGAGGTAGATTGATCTCAGATTGTTCTGGTGATCTCAAATGGTAAGATAGACGTCATCCATAAATATTAATTGAGCATAGCAACACTGTGTATTTAGGAAGTCCGTCATGATTACTGAAATTTCAACAGCGGATCGCACATTATGTACTTTTCTGATCCCTGTCTCTTCCTTCTTTTCTTATTTAATTTCTGTCTCCACCCCTTATAAAATATTGTTAGTACTTCACTACTGTGGTGACAAAAAAGTAGTGTAAATGTTCACCGACGAGAGTGTCTTGACTAGTGTAGTTCTAACTATGTTAGACTCAAATCCATACATATGTACTCCCTCCATAACAAAATATAAGATGTTTTTGCAGATCAAATTAAACAGAAAAAACATCATATATTTTGTTACGGAGGTAGTATGTACTTCCTCTTTAAACAAATATAACTCTAGTGATCTAAACGCTCTTATATTTCTTTACGGTGAGAGTACATACCTATTGAAGTAGACTACAAAAATGATGAGAAATGCGTTGATCGAGTCGAGCTTACTATGAAACGCTTGCCCAACCCAGATGTGACATGCACAGCTGGGCAGTGCAACAAGGAGTCGGGATCCGAGTGATAAATCAATGAATGGTCCAGTGGCAGTTGCAGGTGGATCTCGACTGATGGCTATATATACGTGGAGCTAGCTAGATCAATCATCTGTCACGCAACACCGGACATTTTAAATTTGTGTTGGTTGCTAGATAGTTATGCCTATGCATAGTAACTAAAATTTCAACACGGAACATGCAGTGTCCTTTTTCATTCAGTTTTGAATTGAAGAAAAGTAGATTCAACACAGACCACATAGGCAGTGATGACACATGGTACTCGAATGATAGCTGTCCTTTTGGGGTGGATGGATACTTCCACTCAATACGTGTGATTTAATCTTAACTATTTTGTACATGCATGAATTCCTGAAAATCAAGCAAGAATTCAACCTTGAGTCAAGAAGGGACATGGACAAGACATTCAAGTTATTAGTATATGAGTAGTGAGAAAACCAGACCAAAACGTGACAGGTTTCTTGTTCGAGCTAAATAACAAAGAGAATTAATGTCATTTCCATCCTTTTCTATATTTATTAAAATAGTGAGTTGGGCATAGCTAGGACGATCGTTGCTCAAATTAAATAGGACATGCTGATGCTTGGGCTGTTTGGCCCTCCACGTGTGGCAGTAAATTAGAAAAGAAATGTTAATAATTCAGATGTTTTAGTAAAGCAAGCACCACAAAAAAAAAGATTTTTCAAATTATTTTAACTATAGTTTATGTGCATGTTTTTTCTCGTCCTCTATATGTATGATTTATTTTAAATGTCGATGCGTGATATTTTTGGTGAAGTACTCGATTATTGGGTTACTGTTACCCGATTTGCACTGCACGTGTTCAGATCACACCATGGGTTTAACTCGGCAACACTCTTCCAGGTCTCACTTTGCAAGAAAACGATGGAGGCCAATTGATATGCGCGTCCGGCATTTCGGGAACAGCTGGATTGGCTCGAGCCAAGGAGACATACTCCATCTTCTTCTCCTTGGCCTCCAAACTTCCAAAGTGCAAGCACCCATCGGTGGACATCAAGATAAGATAGCTACTGCCTGCTGAGTTAAACACTTGAAAGATCTATATATATCTATGAGCCAATGCATGGCCACACATTCGATCCAATTAATATATACGCGTGCATTGATCAATGCCGGTCTCTCTCACAATCTGATTCCAATTAGTTGATGCTGGCCTACTGTTAGGACTACAATTCACAGGCTGCAGTTGAGATCCTTTTTAAGACACCGGACGTTACATGATGGCGAGACGCAACAGTAACGACGACAATGACTTCAATCGGCCGTGTGGTCACGGTCAGAGAAGAATTCCGAACAATTTATTTCTGTCTTCGTCGGATCTCGGAAGATCTTTGCCTTTGTTAGTACTGTTGATTAATTTGTCTTGAAGTCGTTTTCCAGGCCAAGATGCACGCAGGAGTGCGTATTATATATTCTGTTTGTTGCTTTATGTCCTCGCCGCCCTTTAGATAGATAATTGCAAGATCAAGTAGCTAAGTTAGTCTTGGATTGGATGGATGAACCAAAAAGAAAGACGGGTCTAAACTGCTTCTTGTTTCTTTCCATCCTCTACATTTTCGTCGTCTTGCATTTGTTCGGTACGTAATTTTTTTTGTTCGGTACATAATTAACAGTGCATTGCATTCTATGTGTCCCTTTCCATTCCTACAACACTGGCAGATAATACTTCTGATAGCTTCTGGAAGATCCGAAAGTGTTGTTCTAATGCTGAGCTCAGGCGAACAGTAAAATAGTCCAAAAAAATAGGGTTTTTTTGAAACTTTGACAAATGTTTTCTTATGAAGCAAAATTTAATCACCAGATGACATTCGTTTAAAATGTAGCAAAATAACAAAACTGTTGCTCCAAAATGCGTTTGAAACTAACGTTTTGGAGCATCGACATTTTGACACATTTTCCAACGGTGTCATATGGTGTTGGAATTTTTCAAGCTCTGGAAGCATTTGCCAAAGTTTCACACATGAAAATTCGGAAATTTTTGAATTTTTTTATGTATTTTACCGCCTTCGAAGCTAGCTCGGAAGCACGACCTCCATTTGCATCACGCATGATTTAATTCTCAATCGAGATGGATCGATGGACGATAAACTGTATACGGTGGTCACTTGCACTATTAACATTCAAAACGCACGTAGAGTAGCTGGCCTGCATACATTTGGTCGTCTGTTGCTCAATTTCTGTCCTCTCCTTTGTTTGCAAGACTTGGACCAATGACTAGAAATAAAGACCGGGTCCAATTTGTAATGTTCTTTCTGTCCTCGTGCCCATTTTCTTGTTCTTTTTGGATGCAAAGAGGTTGCATCCATGCAAGCCAATACAGCATGGTCGGCGTTCATACCCAAACCGGCCAATGGCCTAGTGGTGACGGCCGGGTCGGTCCTGTGGGGGCAGAACTTCCATACCCCAACCATCTCTAACTAATGGATTTGTCAGAATCTTCCACTTCATTTGCATCTCTGACGTAATCTAGTAGGTGTATGTTACATGGTGTGGTCTGCCTTCCCGTTCCCGCAATACTACCCAATTGAAAGTAAGCTTCTGGAATATCTCTATGCAGATCCGTGGCAAACACTTATTTCCCTCATTTCAGTTCAGTTCGGTCAAAAGAATCCTATATAGTATTGACCAGACAACATACATCACATTATACAATTCGTTCATGCTTGCTGATGTTGCAAATGGGAGAAATGTCTCGGCCTTGTCTGCTAGTGTTAAAAAAAAGTAGGCGGAAAGTCTCTCCCCCTTCATAAAATTTAACTGATCGATGTTCTCGATCCAACTTGACCAGCATTCAAAACCTTATGTGCCTGCCTAATGAATGGACATGCCAGCTACCTGTTTAACGTTTTCGCAAAAAAAAGCTACCTGTTTAACGAAAATCAAGGACGACTGGACCACACTCCTTCTCTTCTCCTCAGCCTATTATTTTGGTGCCACCAGAAAGTACGTACATCAGCCGGACATGGATCCTCTGACTTTGCAATCCCTGCCATACCCTGCCTTTGAGTCACTGACAGGTGGGCCCCATGCTCTGTGGGACCCATGTGTCAGTCACTCAAAGGTAGGCTGGGGCACGGCCTAGTTTTTCTTTTTCTTCTCCCGAATCATCATGCTACATATATTGTCCCTCCATATCTAAATATAAGCCTTTTTAGATATTTTATTTAATAAGGACTACATACGAATGTATATAGACATGTTTTGAAGTGTAGATTCACTCATTTGCTTCGTGTGTAGTCCGAATTGCAACGGAGGGAGTAGTACAGAGTGTTTCAAGATTTCACAATCCTAAAACAAAGGTCCTAAAAAAATTCACAAAAAAAGACGGAATGTTTCAAGGTGTATGATTTTGCATCTCGTTCTTTTTTCTGACATGTGGTCATGCTCATGGAATGGATGAATAATAAAAATAATAAGTTTTCATCCACTAATCGATAGAAAATGTTAAAAATGAATACATACATATTAATATTTGGTCAATTCGAACCTGCGACCCCATTATTTTGAATAAGTTGCGGTAACCACCCTATACACCACAAATGTTGTGATTTATTAGTCCCTTTTTCTTCTTTTCTTCTTTCTTTCTGTTCGATTAATCCTAATTTCTATTGAACGGAGCTTTCTTTGTTTCTTTAATGCGTGAAACTTTTTTCAGTTCAAAAGTTTTTTTCATATTGGTGAACCTTTTTCACAAAACCGGTGGACTTTTTCAAATTGACGTCACCTGTTCAATTTTTTAGATTTTTCCTAGAATTTGTGAACTTTTTTCGAATTGGTGAAAGTTTCTCAAATTGATGGTTTTTTTCAAATTCATGAAATTTTTACAAATCTATGAATTTCGATTTGGAATTTGTGAAATTTAGTCAAAATTGATGGATTTTTATAAATCAATTAATTATTTTCATATTCGTTGAACATTTTTTCGAAATTGATGATTTTTTTCATATCGGTTAATTTTCATGAAACATTTCTAAATTCATCAACTTTTTTTTAAAATGGTTCTTTTTTTCAAATTCCCAATTTCTTATAAAAAAATCATGATTTTTTCCAAATTAGTTAACTTTTTCATGTTCATGAGAATTTCTCAAATTCATGAATTTTAAAAATGTTGCTGATAAAAAAATTCAACCTTAATACAGTTAAGTCAATGGGCCACTGGCCCAGTTCGTTGTCAACAATTTTCTTCGACGACGTGGTTGTCCTCTTTGCCTCGGTCCTTGGACTTTGGGGTGTCTCAAAAAAAATTGTTGGACTTTGTTTGTGGAGATAAAACGTATAAAATATATTTTGAACAAAATTTTTGTCTATTTTAGAAAAGTACATCATATATTGAATTTTTGCTGCATAAGAAAAGAAGTTCATTGTACATTGAAAAAATGTATATAAGAACAGTTCACTTTATATACAAAAATGTTCACCGCATATTAAAGAAAATGAAAATGTGTATCAAACATATTTCCTGTATATAAAAAATATAGCGAAGAAAACTATAAAAAAAATATGAAAACCACATCCAAAAGAAAAAAAGGAAAAAAGAACCAAAATAGAAAACCGAAAAAGTAGCAACCCACGGCAAAAACAAAAAAACTGCAGGAGCAGAGAACCAAATAGTAGCCAATGCACGAAAACCCCACCCCCATACTGCGCCGAACCTAATCGACTCTCCCGCAAGCATCGCCTCTCCTATTTGTCGCCTGCCGCATCCAACCGAGCAAAGAATTTTCTGTTCACAATTAGGGATCCATTACCGCATGCTGAATTCATGCGGAGGGTTTTCACGTTTTGAGCAATCTGGGCACATATTTTTTTGGAGTCTCCTATCTACTCATTATTTTATTCTCTCATGCCAAACCCAGAAATACGTGTTGTCAAGTGCAACCAACTGGCCAATAGTTCTCTAACCTACATGTTGCACCCTATCCAAACCAAGATATGGAGTACTTTGGCCCTTCTTAAATCATGGAATGAATTGGTCTTGCTGCATACAAATTGAACTCTGTATGGTGGACCTTGGTTCGTCTGGTATTTTACATCTCGCAACTCAAACAGCAAGTTCCAAATCATACTCTAGTATATGATAGCCTGCCTAAACTGTCAAATTTTAATCATGCCAATGTGATTGCAGAAATGCTAGACATACACCTCATCAAGAAAGATAAATGCTTCTTGACTTCACATACTAATTCAAAGGACTCATCTCCCTATTGCATTGGTTACTTGGGAAGACTAAGAGAGAACTCATCACTACTTTCCAATGGCACCAAGATGCGGACAAGCTAGTTCTTTAGCCAGGGGCCATTTCAGCGCGGCCTCACTAACATATGAGCACGGACGGTAGAAAGTCACAACAATGATCTAATCGGCTACTGCTAGTGCTATGTCTCTCTTACTGCGAGGCAGAAGGAAGCGTCACTTCAAGCGTTCATCTTAGTGGGCTGGCTCACTATTGCAGTTTTGTGAAGCTTCTAAAGAGAGGTTTTAGAACGTTCCTCAAAATTTTGAAAAGGTTCCACACATTTGTTTTACTTTTATTTTTTTCTGCATCGTAGTTTTTAAATACATGTTGACTTTATTTGAATTACATGTTGAACATTCTTAAGTACACCATGAACATTTATATGAATACATGATGGCATTTGTAAACACACAATTAATATTTTTAATACTATTTAATAAATTTTTAAATACAAACATTTTGTAGAATGTACAAAATATTTTATAAGTTTGTTTGTTATTTGTAAAAATTTGAATATATGTTTCATTTGTACAAAAAAAATTTTGGTGGTATGAATAGTGTTTTTAAATTACCGGGCAAGTTTTTGAATTTTAAAAATACTTTTTAATGCTCAATGAAACATTAAAGTAAAGAAGAAAAAGTGAAACTACTATTCATTATATAACTCTCTACTCGATTAGATAGATCACAAAACTAGCACTAAAAATAGATCATACTAAACTTTTATTCGATTAAATCATGAAATAACGAAAGAGCGAACTAAAGTAAGTAAAGATAATAAAAGTTATGGTGAGACGATACCGGAGCACCTCCCACAAGCTTGGCACAACCCAAGGGGACTGCCCATACACGTGTACTCAAGTTTCTTTCTTTGGTGATGATGGTGATGATGAAGTAGTGGCCTTGTCTCCCATTACACTAGTCAGTGTTCCCTTCAGGGTTTGTAATTCTTGGAGCAAATGTTGGATCAACTTGGTACTAGTTTGAATTTCCTCCATAAGGTGCTTGTTCATTTTTAGATGGTATGAATAGTGTTTCCAAATTACCTGACACCTTAAGCATGCTTTTTCTCGTTTTCTATTTGCACATTTTATTTATGTTTTGCTTTAATTTTTACTTTTGTTTAAATTTCAAAACGTGATAAATATTTATATTACAGAATTCAATTTAAATAAATTTCAAAAACAATGAGAATCATGCATTTCAGAAATATTAAATTAATATAGGAAAGTTTTTCTGAAGGATAAAAAAATGAACAAAATCAATGTAAAAAAAGAGTTAAATGTGTATAAAAAAAGTTCCTGATATCTACGAAAGATGTAAAAAAACTTAACATCAAAACATAAACCTGGTAATAATGTTAATGATGTATGTGGAAAATATGGAACCTATATAAAAATGTTTTATATGTATACCAAAACTTATAATGTGAATGAAAAAGAAAACATGCATCGAAACTGATCTTCCGAAAAATGATAGTTCTATATTTGAAAAATGTGAAATGTGTATTAAAAAAGGAAACCAGTGTATAGTGAAAATGTAGACTTATGTTGAAAAAATCCCAAAAAAACCCGAGAAGAAACAAAGAATCCAAAAAAATATCGAAAAATAGTTTAAATAAAAAATGAAACAGATAAATGTATGTATAATGGTTCATATGTATGAAAAAAGGTAGACGTCAAAACATATATTTGAAAAAAACATGTATTTGAAAAAACAGGTATGAAAATGGTCCTTATGTGTCATGTGTCCTTTCGGATGAATATTAGAATCTTAAAGAAAAACAGTACGCAACATGCATGTGAATATGAAAAATATATTTATTCATGATATATGGAAATTGTGTCGTACTTAGCCTGTTTTCCCCCCCAAAACATTAAGTGGAGCAAAAATTTCCAGTTTATGTAGTCCCTTAGCTAGCACTTCAATTTCCTCATAATACTAGTATTGTTTATAAATAATAGCATTCATTTCACCATGAAAAATTCATGCTAAGTGATGGTGTCCCAGATTGGGTTTCACTCTCCAGGTCGTATCCCAGCTGGGTGAGCCAGGCCAAGGAACACTATGTCAGTTCACCAATACGCCATGCTGAGGCTGCCCATGGCGTAAAGAAGACTCCCAAAGATTTTACTTATACTCCAGGTATTTAGAGGTCATTTACAACTTGTTTACCTTATGGGTAACCGCCTTGGTTCTCACCCTAAGGCCCTCGGTACCTATATAAGCCGAGGGGTAGGGCTCGACAACAGACAAGGATCTTGCAGTATATCAACTTTTACTTTGTACTCAATCCAAAATCAATATAAACACAAGCAGGACATAGGGTATTATCTCTTAGGAGAGCCTAAACCTTTGTGCAAGCCCTTGTCTCTGATACCATCTGATACATATCCTCTGAACTGGAAGGAATACTTCACGTGTGCTTGGAATAAATTCTACATAAATGTACTTCAAGGTGCCCAGATAAATTATGCAGAATGTGCCCTGATCGTTTTCGTAAACATTAATGGATTTGTGGAAATTTTCTAGTTTTTTTTAATGTTGAAACTTGACCCCAAAAGTTTGAATGCGAGAATTTAAACAACCAAAAACCAGTTTCCCAAATCATCTGATAATTTCCAAGAATGGTTCTGAAAACATGATTGATTTTCTGAGTTTTCTAGATTTCCAGCGAAGGAGCTCATTGTCGACCAAGCGCAGTGGAGATGGAGGTGATGTTTTCTCATTTTTACACCTCCTGGTGTCGGCCTTGTGGAGGGTTCACTACGTAAAAATGCCCCCTTTTCGTATAGGGCAAACCCCGACTGAACTGGCCCACTTCTCTGCAATGTAGCGCTCGTGCCCTTTTGCAAGCGGGGGCGAGGATAGTAGAGCTCGGGCATTGTAGTGCGCCCCGTGTTTGTGCTTTTCCAAGGTTTTTGAAAAAACCATGCAACAAGATATTTTAAAAAGTTTGAAAACTTTGTGAACTTTTTCCAACAAGATGCAGTTCTGATATTCCATCTATAAGATGTGCATCAATCTACATGAAAGCCATTATGAAAGAAGAGATGAACCACCAAATTTATGGAGTATAATAATGTGGGATTTAACTTCTATCTATTAAAGGCGTGCACATGTGCATATGGATTTTCTAACATTCCAAGATAGTTAGCACAAAATTTTATGTTTTGCTCCATTGAACAAGGCCACTATTAGATATTAATATGCCATTTTTTTTCAAAAAAAATGGATAGTTAACATACAAAAAGTAAATATAGGAAAGAGAAATGGTTTGTGTCTAAATTAATGGCAATATAAATTAGTGAAAGACTATTTGGAGGGTACCCTTAGAGCAGGAGGCATGTGTGTGTGTTTGTGTGTGTGTGTTTGTGTGTGTGTGTGTGTGTGTGTGTGTGTGTGTGTGTGTGTGTGTGTGTGTGTGTGTGTGTGTGTGTGTGTGTGTGTGTGTGTGTGTGTGTGTGTGTGTGCGCGCGCGCGCGCGCCTATTAACACGTGTCAGATCAAGATATGGATAATAAAGAAGGTGAGGAAAATAGGATGTGATGCCTCGTCGAGTGGCTAGGTGTAGCTCCAAAACATCACAAGGTAACCATCATAAACGCCATTGACATAGGCGACCTCATCTTCATCGCAATCTTTTTTCCTTCGTATTAGTGCCTTGTTTTCCCCTAAATCTCTATAATCCTCTACCATTTCATGGTGGTTGTTGCAGCAAATTATTTCTCGATGATCTATTGCATTATTTTAAACCATTTTGTAGTAATTTCGTTGTCCGCTTGGAGTTCGAGATTGAATATTATGTTTAATTGTTTTGTAATGGCGGTGTGACTTGTGATAGTACGAGTATAAACGTACATTAGCTCCCACTTGAGGTTTAGTAATGTGTAATGATAATGATAGGAGGTTGGAGTGATCAGATATCAAATAATACTCACATAAACGATCATGGAGAACCCACCTCCTTGGGGCATCGACACATGATAGTGCCCTCCGCGCCGCCCGTTTCCGCTCGCCTAACGCCGATGCCTCAGTTACATCTCACATTTCTAGAATATGATGTTTTTCCTAGTATTTTGCTAAATGTGATAAATATTCATCTGTAGTGAGTTGTCATCCTTGAACTTAATTTAGGGGAAAAAGTGAAGAATATAGGAAAGAGGCTCAACTTCTGCCAGTGCTCACACTTCATCATACAACACAACCTTATTACTTATTACATCGCACATCCTGCGAGAGTTGCGTCATGTTTTTTTCAGCACTGTTTTTCGCACACACACAAAATTATAATGTATTTAGTACCTAATATGTAACACCACCCTTGGGGAAACCCCTCCTTGTGGCATGCCTCAACACATTGACGCGGCTTGCAAAAAGGGGTGGTATAGCTCACGCTGTATACTCTGCATATCTTGGTATGCGAGCCTACAAACAACGAAAATATGGTATTTAAAAAATTAGATCCAACGATGTTCTATCGAGAAACAACATACAATATGGGCATGGAGTATGAATTTCACTTATTTCTTTCATAAAAAAATGCATTAAGGAAGTGCCTTTTTCTTCATATAATTTTTTGAGGAAACGCTTACCATGAACTAAAAGAAATGGAATGTTTAGTAGAAGGAACATCAGAGTTGACACCTTGACACGTCCCATGTCTTCAAGAATAAACAGTCACAAAGGAAAGTTAGCAAAATAAGAAAGAGGTACAACAAAATAGGCTAAGCCATAATATATACCATGGAAAGATGAGATCTAAAAATGTTATTGATAAGGTAGTGTAATCCTATCGAAAATATGTGCATGATGCTAGTATGATATAATATCTGAAAGATATGTCTCTGTCTGCATGAAAGCTATTCTAAATGAAGATATGAACCAAAACATTTATGGACTATATTTATGTAATCATTTAAGTTCTACCTACAAGCTGCAATTCTGATATTCCATCTGTAAGATGTTGGGTGGAAGCCATTATGAAAGAAGATATGAACCACCGAATTTATGGAGTATAATAATGTGGCCCGCCATCAAGCCGAAGCTCAGGATAGAACTATCTAGAACACTCTTTATATGTGTGTAATCTTTCTTCTATATGTTCTTGGACATGTTGCTCTCGGCCACGTACGCGGCACCACGCTGCATCTTCTCGTCCATGGCCTTGCTGAACGACCTCATCGCCGGCGTCCAGCCAGACAGCACGCCATGTTGCTGGCCTTGCTGACTCCTCTTCGACGGCGCAAGAGGAGTCAGCAAGGCCAGCAACATGGCGTGCTGTCTGGCTGGACGCCGGCGATGAGGTCGTTCAGCAAGGCCATGGACGAGAAGATGCAGCGTGGTGCCGCGTACGTGGCCGCGGGCCAGGGGCGGAGACAGGGAGGGGCGAGCAGGGTCAGACCCGTGCCAATCGCTCGACCCCCTCAACGATTTGTAGGTGTACTGTAAATGCCTAATGGCCGCAACTAATTGCATAATTAGCCCAGCCCATATGTTGATAATTTACTGAAACATCGCCGAAGTAGAGAAGCCCATATGACCCAATAACCCATGTACGGTGTTTGTGGATGGCTGTTATTTTGACATGGGCCGGTGTCTAATCGATCAGATCGAACGATTGATATCCGCCGACGTACCTGTTTGTGCTGCACCTGCACATCTGCTAGGGCGTTGGCCGCCGTCGCCGCCGCTTGCCAGTTGCCATCAGCATGTCCTGGGGCTAGGTCGTTCGGCATCGTCGCTGGCCGCTACTCGCCGCTACAACAACACCGTCCATTGATCTACAGTCTGTTATCAATGTGCGGGGAGAGCGAGATGCAGGCGGATCAAAATACGGGTAGACGTGGTGAGAGCACAGATGCAGGTACACTACATACTACAATACATTCCACCGTTCCAAAATAGTTATAGTTTACCTTTGCCAAGTAAGTCAAATTTATAAAAAAAATATGATATCAACAAAATAAAATATACATAGCATGAATATTTTTTAAAGATTCTAATAAATCTAATTTGTTGTTCCAGATATTGGTATATTTTTATACAAATTTGAAGAAGGTTGACTTAGGATAAACCTAAACTCCAATTATTTTGAAACAATTGTAATATGAATTTTATAAATAACAACCATAAAATACTTAACTTAATTAACAGTTGTACATAGAAAATAGTAAATTATTTTAGTAATCTTGTGTCTTTTTATAGTAGTTAAAGATTAAGTGAAAGGCAACAACTACTCCCCCCGCAAAAAAAAGACAACAACAACTGATGGGGTAGATATTTTTTCGAACCAATTGCTTCAACTTCGAGTTTCAACAATTTATTGAGAATTATCGTTTCTTTGATAATTAAAACAATAATTTTATGCTTTATCACGGACGCTATCATTGAGACTTAACATACAGTGATATACCATCGTTTTCGTCAAATAGTGTTTCGCCCGCCTCATATTCAAATCCTGGCTCCGCCCTTGCCGCCGGCAACGAGGTCGCTGGACGCCGCAATGGTAGAGAGCACTAGGAGAGGACGAGACGAGCTAACCCTAATTCACTCGATCGTGGTAGTGGCATACGTACACGCCAACCGGCAGCTTACGATACGTGCACGGGAATGGGTAGTTGGGATTTTTTTTAGGGTGGTAGTTTTTTTTAACACAGTACAGACGCAAGCGTTCATATACACGCGCATACACTCACCCCTATGAACGCACACACGGACACCCTACCCCTATGGGCACCTCTGAAAGACTGAGCTGGCATATCATCTTGATATTTACGAAGTCGCCGTAGGCACCTCGTGGTCGACAGGAACGTCTCCTCCCACTAAATGCGCATCGCCGGAAATCCTGAAATAAATCCAGGAATAAATGCGAGCACCAGGACTTGAACCCTGATGGGCTGGGGATACCACAGTCCCTCTAACCATCCAACCACATGTTGGTTCGCTTTGAGGGTGGTAGTTGGGATTGAAAGCTGATGGTAGGCGGGATTTATGTGCTTTGAGATTGTGGTAGCCACATGGGATCCATCCGGCTGGGTCTAACCTTCTAGGGAATGAGAACCGGTCTCATAGAATTTTTTTTCCGCACATGATGGCATGTGCATGCCCGCCACCCATTTTGATCTATTTTTTTAAAACATTTCGATCTATTGATGAGGAAATGTCACTGCATGCTTGGTATCTTGTCCATAGATTAGACGGATCCATACAACATATGTTGCAAATTACGTACTCCGATCCAGTGACTTCAAAAAGTTCCAGCCTATCAGATTAGTTAATCTCACAGCCGCCATCCATTCATGATTTATCCATAGTAGTAGTGGATGGGGACAACACGCGCTAATTGGGCAATTTAGCTAGCTATGGTGCTATTCGTGAAATAGCACGCTATATTGCCCTAAAACGATTTTTTTAGTCCATCAGCCCAATGACCCGAGTCAAACCAAGCCCAAATAGGCAAAATAGCTAATCTGCCACCCGACCAAGAGCTTCCGGTCGTCAACTCTTGACTTCTCCATTCTTCACCCCACTGACCTAGCCCAAATAGGTAAACCACCAGACAGAGAATAATAATGGACGAATAAATTAAAATCGATTTTGCACTTTGTCAGGCAACTGAAGTCACAATTTCAGTCAGTCAATATTTCACATAGTTCCGAGACTAAAGACATAAGTGCCGCAGTGAGCATAGACAGGTACATGGACGCGGGTGAGGCCCCAACAGGAGCCTAGCCGGCGATGGATCGGCCAAAGGAGGAAGGATACGGTAGAACAAAGAAGAAACACGACGGCCGTTGGATTTGATCGGACATGAATTTTTTGTGCATCACCTAACCAATTGGCGGTCTCAATTGTACTTCTGGGAAAAGGCGGCAACAAAATAAACAAATCGATTCGGTTAGATAGTTAATTAGCTCTAATAGAAATCCAACACTGGCAAACAAGGGTGCAATGTACGTACCACTGCAAGCTAGATACATATACAAGTTGTAGCTGTGTGTATATTTCTCCGCCGTGTTGCTTGCATCCAGTGGCGGTTTCAGGCACAAATGGCACTGTAGATCACTCTAGCACACTGTAGATAGAAGGCTTGCCTGGGATGTTGTGTGATGCTGGCTCTGCTACTGTTGCATCGTACGTTACGGCTGCATTGGGCTGGGCGGGTAGAATATACATATCACAGTTAACGCGGTTATAGTACACGACGCTGTACATGCTGATGGATGCATGTTGTGAGACGTGCACAGCTGAAAAGTGTGCTGCGCCGTAATGGCAATGCTAATCAGTGATCAAATACTAGCTACTGGCTAGTAGTTGCATGTTGATGTATATTAACGATAGGTTGGTCCCAGAATAAATCTCCCCCAAAAAATAGATAGATTATTGGTCCCAGATTATATATATTACAGTGAACGGCAATTGTAAGACAAGGTTTTGATTTTTGGTTTGTGAAATTTTTTGCCGCAGGCTGAGATGATTGAATTTCAGCCATTTTTTAAAAGAAAATCGGCCGAAGTTTGCCCAAATTTTGACCAAAATCTGTTTTTTTGCCTAATGATATTTTTCGCCCTAGGCCGAGATGGCCGAAATTCAAAACACAGGATGTTATGCTTAATATAATTCAGCAGAGCAACACTGTATTCGCCGACTCATTTTTTTTAGAAAAGAAGGATGACCCCCGGCCTCTGCATCTGGTAGATGCATACGGCCACTTTATTGATTATTCTCGAGGACCTTACAAAGTGTTACAACGATAAGCCTGAATCTACCAACTAGGCAACATATGCCGCTACTCCTATCCATATGATGAAGGGGTGCTAGCTGGGCCACTACCCAGACCACGCACCTGAACCTAACATCAAAAGCCGGAATCCCCAGCCTAGCCACATACCGGGTCTGGGGCATAAACCGGTCTGACGCACTCACAGGTGTCGTCTCCACCATCTTCCACTGGTCCATCTCCAAGCAGATTGAGGTGCCAACCTTGGCAGGCCCTCCGCCATCAACGCCACCATGATGCCAAATGACGACCACCACCTACGGTAGAACATCACCAAGCAGATGGAGCTCTACCACAAGATGAAGATCAACGGTAGAATAGATAAATCACCGCACACATTGCCGCCGCCAAACACCTCACACTCACCACGAAGCGCCCACCGTGCTTCCGGGGACCCCAGGCGACGCCTTCAAGAAGGAGCGCGACGAAGGTACGACGCCGTCGCCCGCAAGGGGAACTAGAGCTTTCGCCCAAATGAAGAACACAGTGAGAGACGGGATAGGACCTCGACAACGCCTCCAAGAAGGGAACCGACGCCCACAAAGCGCCGCCATTGTCGTGGCCTCCGCCGACGGCCAAGGGTTTCCCCTGATCCCGCCCCCGTCCCAACCACCCGGCCAAAGACCTGGCCAGGGGAGCGCCCGAAGCCGGGGAAGGTGTCGGACTTCATCGACGCAGGCACGCCGGGTGACGGGGCACGCCGACCCACCGTAGTAGACGTCCACCGAGACCTCGCCGGCCGCATAGCCGAAGTCACGGACCACCAGCTCCCACGGCCGTCGCCCGTCGAGAGGCCACGCCGTCCACACCGTCCGAGGCCGCCGCCCCGGCATCCACCCACCGCGCACATCCCGTCAAAACACGGAGAACGCCTCACACCGCCGCCACCAGGGAGACCACACCGCGAGCACCCAAGCCGGGCGACGAGGCAGGGCCGCGCCGGCCAGATCCAGGCGGATCCGGCGATCCCCGGCCCACCAGCCGCCAGAGAGGAGCCAGCCCCGATCCAGGGCTGAGCCGGCCTGATCTGGCAGTTCGGCGGCCACCAGGAGTTGAGGAGGCGGGCGGCGGCGTCTGATGCGGGGAGGGGGCGCCTCCACGTCGAGGCGGGTGCGCGGGGAAGCCCCGCCGCCGCCCACTGCCGCGCGGGCAGCTGCTGGCGGCGGCGGGGGAGGAGGAGGGGAGACGGGGGGGAACCTGGGGGCGGCTAGGGTTTCGCCCCCGAGTCACCCGGAGCGGACGGCGCGGGGGAGGGGAGGGGGAGGGGAGGGGGGAGCTATGAGCTATGTGTGAAACTTAAACAAGATTTGCTGACTCATAACTCATGTGTCATTCAGGTGTGTCCGTGGAGAGCAACAATGTTTTCTTTTTTGCACGGTAATATGTGTCTCATTCATATCATAAAAAACAACACTGTATTCGCTAGGTTTGGATCGGTGTCATGGGTACGTATATGTACACAAGAATTACGTACGCAGACAGTAGCCCTACGGACACGCCGACACGCCGCTCTCATCGCTTCTCTACCGGAACTGGCTTGAACTTTTTTATGACAGTCGGGAAGTCTTCATACATGTGCCTCTAAGGACCTGCGCCTTGAAGCTACAGTCTCTAGTGTTGAACCACTACATAGATCTGAAGTACCTGACACCAAATCACACACCACCATACACGTGTGACAAGAAATCCTAACCTTGGTTCCCCAAGCGGACATCATGAATATACACCGGAGTTCTGTCGACTCCGTCCGGAGGGACGAACTCGACGAGGATCTGAGCCTAGAAGACAAATTCGAACAAGAAGAAGCATTGCCATCTACCCGAGCACTGCATATGCGAGGCTGTAAACTCTAACCAAAGCTATTTTCCGGAGAAGAGGTACTGGGATTCCCATCCTCGCTACCGGCCGCCGGAGCCTCGGACAGAGAGGAGGCGCATCCACGTGCTCTTCGGAAAAGCCAAGATGGGAGAGTTCACCCTGCCGCCGATGGGAAGGAGAGACAAACGTTCTGGGTTTGTTTAGTTTATGATAACAATTATTTTGAGCTAGAGATAAGTCACAAATCAAGTGTTGGTCCTAAAAGATACCCGCAAAAAAAGTGTTGATCCTAAAAAAATCACTCATCAAGCTATTCCATGGTTAGCATACAATAAAATAATGTATCTTTGTAAAAAAAACGCTGCAAATTTTAGTATAACATGCCATAAACAAGTATATTTTAAACGATAGCTTGCATGTGTGTTGTTACTTTCTATATGTATTATTTGGTTGTCACATTATTTTGAAGTGTCTGGGATTGGCACATGCCCCATTTTTAGTGCGAGCGCCTACACAAACCCGGGCGAGTGATATTTGGGGTTATTTTTCAGAGGAAAGTAGGTATAATGATTCATAATCTAACATTGGGAATGATCTGTATACTATTTCGAATACAAATCAGGGTTTTATCTAGGCAGGTCGGGGGGTATTGCACATACAGACCCGATATGCATTCCTTGGCAACAGCTTATTCATTTCATCGATGAACGATGCTGCATGGGAGACGAAACCTATGTGATCCTTGTACGACAACTGATATGGTTTATTGATATCTACCTTGTTCTAAATTTGGATGCTCCAGATTAACAACGTAAAAACATGTCCGTGTGCACACTGTGCTCATTTCATTGATGCCTTCTCTCTTGCTTTCTAAGAAAACAATGGAGGCTAATTGATTGATGGAGGCTAATTGTATGGATCTTCTTCTCCTTCCCAAAGTGCATGCACCCAGCCATCCCTGTCAAGCAAGATAAGTTGAATGATCCTTTGCAATGCAGGACCACACATTCGATCCAGCCAACATATATACGCGTGCACCGTTTGATCAATATAGGCCTGTCACTCTCACATCCTGATCGACTCCCAAGTGGCTTCTAATTGATTCTGCTTTTCTCATTCTCTAGAGAAGGAACGAACGAGCGGTAGCTGCTACTAGGAGGAGTGCCACTATTCATAGTTATGTGTCCATATCGTTTTTATTGCACCGGAATTTACATGATCGTGAGACACGACAGTGATGATGATGATGATGAGGAGGAGGAGGAGGAGGAGGCGGACACAACGGCCGCTTCCGTTGTGGTCACTGGTCAAGGAAGAATCCTGGGCAGTTTCTTTCGGCCTGCTTCGTATCTCTGAACATGAAACGCTGCACACGGAAATTGCCAAGTACTAATCCAGGTTCTACTGGGCTGGCGAGGATGACAAACAAAAGTACCATATGGTCAGTTGGCCGGACATATGTAAACCCAAGGACCAGGGGGGTCTGGGGATTTTGTCCACCCGACGCATGAACATCGCCCTCCTGACCCGGTGGCTATGGCGTATTGCTAATGGTGACGGAGGGCTTTGGCTCACCATCATCCGGAACAAGTACCTCCGTGGACAGCCTCTGACTTTCTGCCAGCGTTCGGGCGGATCCCAGTTTTGGCAGGCCGTCATTCAGCTGCTCCCTGTGCTTCGCATTGGCACGTCCATCTCGGTTGGGTCTGGGTCCGCGACCCTGTTCTGGTTTGATCGGTGGATCGGCAACACCCCTCTGGCCGCCCGCTTTCCCGAGCTCTTCGCCATTGCTGTTGACCCGCGGGTCTCTGTTTAGACGGCCCTTATTGACTTAGGGCGCCTCGCGTTTCGCTGCCCTTTTGGCCCGCCCGAAGTGGCCGCCTGGGATGCCCTCCTCGAGGACATCGCCCTTCTCCTGATGAACGTCACCGACACCCCGGACGCCATCTCTTGGCGCCTAGAATCTCTTGGCGCCACTGAAGATTAGGATCTTCCTTTGGCAATGGATCCTTGGACGCCTCCCCTCCGGAGTCGAAGTCCTCAAGCGTAACGGACATGGAGATGGGCTTTGGCCCCTGTGCGGCACGGTGGAGGACGCTAACCACATCTTCTTCGCGTGCTCCACGGCCCAGTTTCTTTGGTTCTGTTTCCGCGAGACGGTTGGTGGACAGTGGTGCAATTCCAATTTCCCCGACCTTCTCGCAGAGATCCATGCCTCCCCCCTCTCTACCGACATATCCGTTGGCTCTGCGTAGGGGTCCTCGCCTGGACGTTGTGGACTGTCCGCAATAAGTTTGTCATCCAAAAGGTCACTCTCAGACGTGCTACTGACGCCGTTTCTAAAATGTGTGGGTACCTGCAGCTTTGGCGGCCCTCAGGATCGGGACGTCATCAACACCCTCCTCGCTGACCTTCGATCGATCGCCTTCCGCCTGGCGCCACCGCTCCCCCCCCCCCCCCCCCCCGAGCCCGACTAGATGCAACCGTTTATTTTTGTTCTAAAACTTGTTGAGCTGTGCTCTCAGCATTAACCTTTATGGATCATGTGTTTTGTATGAACTTGGTGTGTGTGTGTGTTTGAACCTCTGTGGATTGTTGGCTTGGACATGGGCTTTATAATATAAAGCGGGGCGAAAGCCTTTTTCGATAAGACCTCGCCTTTGTTAGCACTGCTGATTAATTTATCTTCAGATATCTAGTGGTAAATTTGTCTACGACAAGACGCACGTAGGTGTGCGTATTATATTGATCATCTGACTTTTATTTGCTGCTTTCTGTCATAGATCTTTGATCGATGACCGGCCGGAAAGACAGACTGCATTCTTGTTTCTTTCCGTTGTTTACTCTTCCTCTTTTTTGTTTGCACGCTCGCTTGCTTGTGTCTCCCTTTGTTGCAGACTAGTAAAGCAGTCTGGTCGGTTATGTGGGGATCCTGCAATAATCTTTCAGTATCCACTAGATTCATCGGAACCCACTTCGCATTTCTTAAGTAATCCGCGTATTGCCTTTGCATTTGCATTTCATCATGTGTGCAGTGCAGTGCATTCTCTGCTTTCTGTTGTTGCAAACTGACCAGCTGATACTCCCAGTTTTGATGCTTCTAGAAGATCTGCGTCTACGTTCAAACGCAAGTCTGCCAGCATTCTCTTCTAGCTCTTGCATGCCGAATTACCGAGTAAAGTGTAGTACCACTGCACCAGATGTGAGACCAGCATGCATGCATGCAGCTGCACAACGCACAGCGTGTGTCTGATTACTCTCGTCGATCGGTTCGGTCGAATTGCACTACTGCCGTACGATACATACATGATACTCCCTCCGTAAAGCTGCATGCATATATTTCTTTTACGGAGGGTGAACATATCACTGAATGGACGTGTCATCTAAAATGTTAATTCCCTGGAAAAGTGGGAATTAAGGGCGAAAGAGACAACTGAAGAAGATATCCAAACAAGTTCCAATCCATGCTACAAGATGAACACGGGAGGAAGTTAATTTCTTTTCCATCCTTCTTTTTTGAACAAGTGTTCCATCCTTTTTCTCTCTACTACTCATTAATTGTACATACAGATCTACATATTTATTTAGGAGTTGTTCGGTTTCATCCTACTCCCTCCGTTTCTAAATATAGGTCTTTCTAGAGATTTCAACAAGTGACTACATACGGAGCAAAATGAGTGAATTTATACTCTAAAATATGTCTATATACATCCGTATGTGGTAGTCCATTTGAAATCTCTAAAAAGTCTTATATTTAGGAACGGAGGAAGTATTTGATATGCATCCATGCACCGGTAGAAAGAAGTCGCAACAATAGGGTTCATAGAAGTGGCAGAGCTACAAACAACTCATTATTGGGTGGACCAGGGCAGGCTAGGCTAGTGGATACTTTACAAATTTTGCTCTCAGTGTCTAATACTCCCTCCCTCCAGAAATACTTGTCATCAAAATGAATAAAAAGGGATGTATTTAGACATATTCTAGTTCTAGATACATATCTTTTTATCCATTTTGATGACAAGTATTTCCGGACGGAGGGAGTACAACAATCATCACTGTTTTGTTCTTAGGTTGGGCAGTGCGGTAGCTGTTACTCGGAGTACTACTATTCATAGGTTGCAGTCGAGATCGTTTTTATTGCACCAGACTACTTGACTGCGAGACGCAAACAGTGATGACAACAAGGACATCAATCAGGCGCGTCGTCTTGGTCACTGGTCAAAGAAGAATCCTGAACCATTTCTTTCTGTCTTCGTCGGATCTCGGAAGATCTCTGCCTTGGTTAGCACCGTTGATTAATTTTTCTTCAGGTCGTTTCCACGCCAAGACGCATGTAGGAGTACGTATTATATATTGATCATGGGCCTTTTATTTGCTGCTTTCTGGCCACGCCACCTTTTAGATAATTTGCATGATTGAGTAGCTAAGTCAGTCTTGGATAGATGACCAGAACCAGAAACTAAGGCGGGTCTAAACTGCATTCTTGTTTCTTTCTGTCCTCTGCTTTTTGATGGTTTCTTCTTCTGTTGGTTTGCACGCTTGCTTGTGTCTCCACTATCTCTTTCTGTTGCCGCATAGTACAAAGCAAGCTGGTCGGTTTTCTGATGATTCTCTCTAAAGAATTGTCGGTTTTGTGGGGGCCTTCGATCTCTCGATATCTATCTACTGAATCCATTGGAATCCATTTTGCATTTGTTCGGTATGTAATCTACTGTGCATTGCATTGTATGTTCCCCTTTCCATTCTTACAACGCTGAGAGATAGTACTTCGAAAGCTTCTGGATGATCTGCTGACGGTGTATACCAAACTCAGAGTTGTACAAGATCTGCATGACGGCGATTTTAACTCAAGACAAATGATGTGGACATGGTAGCATTTTCTTTACGTTGGTTACCATTTTGCATGCATGAGCGTGTGTGCAGAATAAAATATCTGTGCCACTTCATCAACCGTGAGGCTGGTTGTAATGGGGAGTATCATATACTAGTATCATGCATATGATACTAGTATATGATACTACCTCCCTAATGCATAGTACCATATATTAGTATCATGTAGTACTCTATTTATTGCCATGCATGACACAAGATACATTAGCATTTAATATGATACAATATCATGATATGATACTACACCTTCTCTTTCTTCATTTAATGCTATGACACCTCATTAAAATTGCCTAGTTGGCATGCATGATACTACTTATGATACTACCATACGACCAGCCTGAGAGACCAGGATGCGGCATCACAACGCACAATTAATGCGTCAAGAAGAAACGTATGTATACCCGGCCGCTGTCAGTACATGAGCACCTCATTACGGCTTGTCGATTTGGTAACATTGCAGTACTGCCGTATGTACTATTCTTTTAACTTGCCGTACGTACATATTTGAATGGACGTGCCATCTACAAGTGAGAATTAAGAATGAAAGAACTATCCCTCAGTAAACAAATATAAAACGTTTTACGTCACTAAACATGTATCAGACTTTTTAGTTTTTTTAGAAAAGGAGGATTACCCCCGGCCTCTGCATCTAAGCGATGCATGCAACCATTTTATCAATTATTTTTAGAGACCTTACAAATCATTACATTAGTAAGCCTGAAGCCACTATCTTGACGACACCTGTCGCTACTCCTATTCTCTTGATGCAGGGGTGTCGAATGTCCGAGCCTAATACCAAACAGACATCGCACAAAAACCTAACATCTAATGCCGGTTGCCCCATCCCAGCCACTTACCGGGAATGGGTCACACACCAGTCCGGCGCACTCACCGAGGCTACCGCAGCCGTCATCCACCTAACCATCTTTAGAGCAGGTACCGACGCAAAGACCTTGCAAGGTCAGCTGTCGACGTCACCATGACGCCAGGCAGCACCACCGCCCTGCGCTCGTCCATCTAGCCGCATATGTCGTCGATATCCAGCTGCACCATGCCGCCAATACTTGTCGTCATCGACGCGGTAGAAACAACGTCGCACCTCCTGGCAACCTCCACACCATCGCCGCTGCTGGAGCTACCGGAGTCCATCACCCACAGCATCTGTCCGCCGAACATCAGAACCTCCCAAGACGGCGCCTCCATGGAGGGTACGACGTGAAGGACGCCACCGCCGCCCAATCCAGACTGAATTTTGGACTTTCGTCCGGGAGGGGTTCGGAGATGGATAGGAGAGACCTCGACATCGCCTCCACGGAGGGTAACAGCGTCGAGAGATGTCGCCGATGCCGGACCGAACAAGCCGATCAAAGTTTCCTCCGGTCCCCATCCTATACCACCAAAACTCCGTCGGCTCCGGATCCGGCAATGGACCATGAACTGGAACCTGCAGAGATGAAAGAGCCATGGGGTCCAACCCACCATGAAGGAGGATCGAGAAGAATCCATCGTAGATCTCCAAGCACCGAATCCAGCAATCCGGCGTGGTTAGCGACGACCACCACCACCCCGCGGCGGTTGACGGCGTTCAAGCCCAAGACCCGAATTGGATCCGATCTGAACCCGGCAGCGCCCGGGCCACTGATCTTTCCCACCACGCCGCGAGCAGGCCGCCGCCGCCGCGCCGCGCACGACATCGCCAAAAAAAACCCGTCGCGCCGCGCCGCCCAACCCCGCGCTAGTCCAGCACCCCGTCCGATCTGGCTGCCCTGCGCCAGCCGTGATAGACAAGAGAGAGACGCCTCGCCGCCGCCCAGCTGGCCAAGCTTTGCCCGGTGGTGCTGCAGACGGCGGCAAGGAGAGGTGGAGGCGGGAGGAGGGACGAGAGGATGGCGGCTAGGGTTCCCCCTGGGTCGCCCACGGGGGCGACACGAGGGGGACGAGGGGCGTGGACCTTAGACGTTTTAGTAGGTGAACTAAAACGTCTTCTATTTGTTTACAGAGGGAGTACTTAAGAAGAAATCCAACCCAACAATCCAAGCTATACTAGTAAAATGTCCGTGCGTTGCCACGGGCTATTAGAAACATTAATGGTTGCATCGGTAAACATAATACATGCCAAATTTTATATGTATAGAAAAAGATATAGCTAGTAATAAACTAAAAATAGTTGAAATCCACTTCAAACCAACGAATGTATGAATCACTCATATAACATTCATCAGTTCTTCTCCGGCTGGAAATGGACCTTGATATGCTATTGCCGCCGCATTATATTGCTCCACGGAACCCATCAGCCTCCTTCTCGCTAGCGCCGAGGAACCCCATTTTTGCCTCATTCTCGTTGGCATCGAGGGACCGCATTTGGCCATTTCCGCCGCCACTTCCACCAACATCTTCTATAACATGTCCCCTACCGCCCCTGACATCTTCTCCGCGAGCGCCGTCACGAAGCCATGTCCACCATGTTTCACTTCACCTTACATTACGCCTCACGTATCACAAGTACTAATAACCAACTATGCATATTAGTAAAATACAGGAATGGATCTGTAGTACATCAATATCTACACAACAAATTTGTTTTGCCGAGCGACTTGTATGCTTGCCTTCCCAAAACCAATCTGACACATCCTGATCGAACCCTTTGGTCCATAGACAAATTATAGTAATTCTGCTCTCAAAAGGAGAATTGACAGAGATAAAGAAAAAAAAGTGAAATCCAATAGCAAAATTTTAAAACACACGTATCCTCATACAACTTCGGCATCAAATAAGCCAGCCAAACAACATAAATAATAACTCAATGTTACCATTTTGAACCTAGCTGTTTGAATTCCAAGTGTTTGGCCTTTATATAGTCCCTTGAGCCTTGTAAATCATGGCTGTTGGGAGACTGTACAACAACTCCACTATGAACAATTCAACATATTTACAACCACCTATTCTTGTACGAAATTCTTATCAGAAGCTTATTGCAATGCTTTAGGTGTTGCCCAAAGGCCCACTATTTTAGTAGCATTCCGTTTACTCCTTTCCCAACCTGACCACTTTCTACCAGTTCAGAGTTAGTGACGAGAATCTAGTGATTGCAGCCGATTTAAGCAATACTATGTGTAGGTCGTTGGCAGCCCACCACACCTGTTAGAGCTCACGGAGCCATTGTTGAGCTAGGACTGCAAAATACATGAAAGTTTTACCAACTTAATTGGTTACCCTTGCGATATACATAGCTAAGTTTTGAACTATATAGATAGAGTGCTTAATCATAATTACTGCAAATCTGAAGCTACACAATTCCAATTAAATTAGATGCATGGGAGATGACTTACCTTCTTCATGACCCTGGTAGTTGTCACTGAGCATTGCGATAATTGCAACACTCCAAATAAATTCAATGCCGAAGAGATGAGTTGCCTTCTTGGCAATGAACCCTCAATAGTGAATTTCTAAGGTCCCTGAATGAACATGTGGAAGATATTCTACAGTTCTAGATATATGGCACAACCTCAGTTACAGAATGGTTAGTATACTTACAATCTAACTGAGAGGCCCCACATATGCAAATTCAGACCTCCGATAGAAAACACTGAATCTCAGCAGGAAAGATCAAATACATGCATCCCTGTTCGAGGTATTAATATGGGTAATTCTTAATTGATGCGCTAGATGGTATCTTCTCATCCAATTATAAAAGAACTCGTGATTATAAGAAAATCTTACTATATTCCATCAAAATATACAATCCTGTGAGGCTAAGATAACATCAAGAGCATAAAATTCTACAAAAAAAAACAACTTGTCACGACATTTTAGAAATAGTTAATATTTTCTCACTGGAAATGTCTATTTATGAGTTGTACACTTAACATGGAATATACTGATCTATTTGTTGACTTCTTAGTTTCAGATGTTCGTATGCGACTTCATATTTGCTCTGGGTAAAGAATGACCAAAATATCTTTTCTTGAATATAGCTTCTTATGCCCATTTTGCTGGTTCATGATAACCTAATGGTGATCTCTTGTTGTAGCCCTTATTTCACTTGATTGAATAAACAAAAGCATCACATACAAAATCTTATGCAGGTTCTAACAAGAATGAAGTGAGATAGACTACTGATTCTACAATGTACAATATTTGGTTAAATGATATTTGGTCAAGTATTTTTTTTTCTGCTTCTATCATCTGTGAGCTCATTATTAAGTGTTAGAAAAACAAAGATGATGAAATGAGCTCTAAGACGTTTAATAAGTGTCCGAAACAGTTGCCCCCTTCCTTCCACACTCACAAAGTTTGACTAACTTCCCAAAGAAATCAATCAAAAAGATTTAAAAAAATAATGCACAAGTTTCAGGGCACACCTTTGGTTTAATTTATTTTAGTATTTCTAGATCATCTCTAACTGCTTTCAATGATGAGTCACAACAAATTTACGCAAGATTTCAGAGGACACAAAGGAGAAATTTCCTTGCGCTGCCACGAAATAATAAATTTAGACGTAGATACATTGATCAATATGCTTGGCAAACTTAGCAATCCACTTTCTGTAGTTCCTTACTTGCTATTTCGCAACCTGACAATAATGTGTAGAGGAGACATACGTCTACGTCAAAGGGGGTCATGACCCAAAGCATGTTTAGTAAATCACCACAAAAAAACACTTACCTGAGCGTGCAAACAAAATTGTCAGCAACTGGGACGGGCATTGGTGAAGAACATTTCCGATCCACAATTTTAGATCACCAGGCAACCTGCACTTTTCAGAGAAAAGTGGCCACAAGAAATCACAAATTTGCTCCAGCTCCCTCCATGACTGACATAAAGGCAGCCCCAAAAGCGGAGATAAAAAACGTCCAGCTGAAGCATTAAGGACAGTTACCAGATCTTTAATCTTTCTACTCGTAAGCTCATCTCCAACAACAGCAAAATAAATACGCAAAAGGTGGATTTTTATCTTTCCTAGAACTTTAGCAGTCCAACGCTTCAGCCAATCATTGTGTACTTCTATGATTCTACCAAAGAAGATGAGCCACTTTTATGTTCCTGTTAACAATTGAATTTTCTTGCCCTCTCAGCTTGAATGCGGAAGGCCTTGTACACTTGTAGCGGGTTGGCAGTGAAACAAGTCATTGCTTACCTCGGTGTGGACACGGAAGGCCTTGGTGCCATGTTTGCGTGTCATGCACAGCTCCTCCCAACACACGTCCGCACGGAGTCCCACCAGCAGCAGGCACAGGCTCCATGGCGTCTCCTCCTCCAAGCGCCTCCCTTCTGCCAAGCTCCACCAGGAGATCCTCCGCCTGGTCTACGGCACACCGTCAAGCACCCATGCCGATGGCACCTCATCCCCTCCGGCTTTGCCACTCCCCTCCTAATGCAAATGGAATTTGTCTACAGTAGGTAGTATCTACTTACCTCGCATGACACAACACATAATGTGGAGAAGCTGGACCTAAAGAGGACATTTTCAATGTACGACTCTATATACAATTGTTATTCTCAAGACTGAATCAGGTAGTGAGCTACATGAAGAATTGATGGCATGCATATAAACCATGACATAATTTGGGCCCAACAATGCGTAATTTGTCTCTGAACTTTCTTAACAAGCAGACACTTTTTCTTATCCTATCAATGTCGTAATATTACAACAATAAACAACTACCATGGTATGAAACATCAACGTGAGAGGGATAAGACAAATACGCAAACACAATGTGCAACTAAGCAAAATAATATGCCAGGGTATCGATTCCTGTAGTGAATAATAACACCAACCGCATGAACAATGGCACTTGCCTAGCCGAACACCGGCAATCGGGCCACACTAACGCCAGCGATACAAGGGATGGGGAACGGCGGGGCAGATGAGCACAATCAGGATATGTGGAGAAGCCACGGTCGATGGCATCTGGTCAATGTTGGGCTTAACAGGGTAGCATATCGAGGCATCAAGTCAAGTCTTCCTTTTTTGTGTGGGGAAAATCAAATCTTACTTAAATAATTTAAACTTTACACCACATGTATTATTGATCTCTAACCGCCGCCACTTTGGCAAGAAACTCAGCTTGTTGGCTTCAGATTGGTTGCAAAATTGGATTAAAGCAATCACCTGCAAAAATACAGCACGCTACCTTCAAATCGCTTGCAAAAAAACGACAGTGTACTTGAGGACAGTACATATCATTGCACACTAATCATAGGAGGGCAAATAAGCTACTTTAAGTTGAATTGAAGTACTCAAATTAGAGCTAGTGCAGTATGCCACAAAGAAAATATTGTTTGTCGAGCCAAACCACATTAAAAAAAAAGAAAGGAAGCATTAGAAGATCGGAGTTAATAGTTTGTACCTTCTTCAGCTTGCATAATTGAATTGAAGTAATAAGCTTTTGTTTCGTTGCCATGGCATGCCCAGTGCATCTCCAATCCTCCCTATTATTTCCTCCTTTGACAACAACCATAAGTAACAAACCATGGCATTAAGGATACATACATTTAGGACAATAAAATCTAAGTAATTGCATATTAAAGAACTAAGAGATGTGCTTTTGCAGTCCAAGATACTAACCAGGCCTTGTGAACAATTTGCGAATACATACAAATACCACAACCACGGCCTCCATAAATTATCCAAAGAAATAGACCAGAATGGATGAACACTTGGATTGGTAGCACCTGAAAATAGTAAGATCGACAAAAGCTTCGTCAGTTAGAAGAATCAGGACGAACACTCGTGCGCTGGACCGAGGCTTGTAGCCAAGGTCTTCCTCGCTTTAGATAGAGTCAAGGGACAGTGTGGACACCAGCGGCTGGGACATGATAAGAAGCAGCATATCCGTAAGGAGGTGGAGCAGGCAACACACGAGGCGATAGTATCGGAGCTTGGTGTGGTTCCGCGTCAGCTGATTTCTCCATCCCAATCAATCTTCCTCACAAGGATGTATGTACGTACTTCCTACAAAAGGAGACCGCATCAGTGTAGCCGTGAGGGGGAAGGAGAAGATAGGGGCTGATTGTGAGACGTGTGGTGGGTTTGCCCGTTGTCGGCTGCCAAGCCCGTCGAGCTTGGGGATGTGAGGCTTCATGCGGCGGCGGCGGCGGCTGCGAGATCCATGGCAGCCAGGGAAGGGAGAGGAGCAACTCTAGCAGCACAAGATCCACGGCGGATCGGGGAAGGAGGGGAGGGGCTCGAACAACGCGAGCTTCATGGCGATTTGGGGAGGGAGAGGAGAAGCGTGCGGGGAGGAGGGATGCGCACCGTGCAGCTCTTGGAGGAGACAGGGAGAGATGCAGGGAGCGGGAGGGGCTGGACCCGAGGAGTGACGCCCGGCGCGTCCATCGATCGACAGCTTGGCCAGCGCCAGCTGCTCCCTCCATCAACGCCGCCGTTGGGAGAGGGACGCGGCCGCAGCCGACGCGTTCATCGGCCATGGCGAGGCAGATGAGCCCGCGGGCGGGATTCGATTCGGCGGCCGGCTGCGTCCGAGGGAGACGAGAGCGGGTTAGGGATGGGCATATGGCGTCACTCGAGTTTTTTCTGGAGGAGCGTGCGTGGGGGTGGGGAGGGACGAAATAAAACCAGACTAAAAAAACCGGGACCAAAATGGTGGGACGAAAATAAGCCGTGGACGCAATCCTACCAACTCAGACATTAGGAGTAGAGATATACGCGAAGTGGTTACCACAGAACAACACAATATTTGGGTCCCTAGCTAAACCTAAGAACTAGCGAGAGTGTTCGTCTCACTTCTCTGTTTGTGATTTATTTGGTAATGCTAATACATTTCTACACGAAACGCGTGCTGCCGGTCTCTAGGGATCTCGCGATCTTTTCTTTAGGAAAAAGTCCATTTCTCTAGGGATCTCGCGATCTCGGTGCATTTAGACCGGGATTGCATAGTTCAGGGTGCAATCGACCGGGATTTCGGCTTGAGGGTTTGTTTCGGCCAACCTCTATGAGTTCAGGGTTTAAAATAGACCTTTTCCATTTCTTTATAACAGTCACGTCCCTAGCTATCCTTTTTCCATCCTTAAACGGAGCGCTATCTTTTTTCGGTAGTGGATGGACGCGTCACGCGTGAGTTGATCACTGTCATGTTCTCGACTCCACGTACGTTTCATACAATAGTATGATGAACAGGCGGGAGGGACACAGGGGCAATGCTTGTGTCCTAACAATATATTTTGTGTCATCTCACCTTTGTTGTACTAACAATCCATGGACGGATCCCTCCTTTACTTCACTTTTTTTTTCCTTTGAAATCCTCTTGAAAACATGGACGGACCCTCTTCAAAACACCAGGACCGTTAGTGGGGGTAAATGTTCATGCCGCCGACGGAGCTAGCTCGAAAGCAGGACCTCCATTTGCATCTCACGAGATTTAATTCTCGGTCGAGATGGATCGATGGACAACTCAAGACGATAAATTGTATACGACGGTCACTTGCACTATTCAAAACACACGTAGAGTAGCTAGCCTCCGTACATATCACCGTCTCCTTTAATTTGCAAGACTTGGACCGATGACTAGAACTAAAGACCGGGTCCAAATTGTATTATTCTTTCAATCGTCGTCTGCTTTTCTTCTTCTTTCCATGCAAGATAATCGAGCATGGTCGGTGTTCATACCCAAACCGGCCAATGGCCTAGTAGTGACGGCCGGGTCGGTCGTCTGCTGGGTGGATTGGCATAATCTTCCACTTTATTTGCATCTCTGACGTAATCTAGTACTCCCTCTGTAACCTGATATGGTGATCTAAATTATCTTATATTAGTTTACAGAGCAAGTAGGTGTATGTTACATGGTGTGGTCTGCCTTTCCGTTCGCGCAAACTGACTTCCAGAAGCTTTACTTTCACTTGGGTAGTACAGCCAGTTTGCGCACCCACTCCCTCCGTGTTGGGCTGGCCTATTAAGTTTTTTTTTCTTTTTTCTGTTAAACAGCAAAAAATCACAACGTGACATTCGATCTGGCAACCTCCTTCTTTCGTATAAACTGCGGTAACAACCTTGTACACCAAAAAATGTTGTGATTTACTTAGTCCATTTTTCTTCTTTTATTTTTCTTTCCATTCGCTCAATCCCAATTTCTATTCAACGGGGTTTTCTTTGGTTTTTATAATGCATGAAGCTTTTTGCAATTCAGAACTTTGTTTCAAACTCTGATCCTTTTTCAAAAAATCCGTGGACTTTTTCAAATCCATGAAATCTTTTGAATTTTCACGATTTTTTCCAAAATTTGTGAACTTTCCTTCTAATTGGTGAATAGTTTTTTCAAAATTAATTATCTTTTCTCAAAATCTCTGATTTTTTTTCAATTCAGGAACTTTCCAAAATTGATGTTTTTTCACATCAGAATTTTTATGAAACTTTTTCCAAAATGGTTGGGTTTTTTTTCAAATCAGCAAAAAAATAATTCAAATTCATGATTTTTTCCAAATCCTTGAACTTTTTCAAGTTCATGAAGGTTTCTCAAGTTCACGAACTTTTTTTCGTTTCTTCAAAATTTTCCCATTTCTATGCACCTTTTTTAAAATAATATGTGTTAACTTATGGTAGGGTAAAACAAAACTGTTTCCTTATTGTGGTCAGCCGAAAAGGCTCGACCTAGTAGTAGTTATTATCTACAGCCATAAACACTCAGGTGAGGAGCACCGCATACGGCGTCATAAAACAGGCGAGTCAATGGGCCGCTGGCCCAGTTCGCGGTTAGTTGTTTTCTTCGACGAGCTGGTTGTACTTTTTGTCTCAGTTGTTGGACTTTGGTTGTCTCAAAAAAAAAGTTGTTGGACAATGTTTGTGGAGCTAAAATGCATAGAAACGTATAAAATATATTTTGTCTCCAAACAAAACGTATAAAATATATTTTTACCAAAAGTTTTGTCTATTTTAGAAAATTCCATCGTATATTGAATTCTTTTACCGCATAAGAAAAGAAGTTCATCGTACATTGAAAAAATGTATATAAAAACAGTTCAATTTATATACAAAAATGTTCACCCTACATTAAAGAAAATGAAAACCTGTATTTGAACATATTTCCTGTATATAAAAAAACAGTACAGAAAACTATGAAAAAATGACAACCACATCCAAAAGAAAAAAGAATCAATAAAAGAGCCAAAATAGAAAACCAAAAAAATAGCAAAGCAGAAAAAAATACTGCAGCAGCAGAGAACAAAACAGTAGCAACAAGAAACCTCCACCCCCATACTGGGCCAGCCCTAATCGACTCTCCCGCGAGCATCGCCTCGCCTATTTGCCGCCTACGGGAGACGAATATGATTTGCCGGATCAACGCTCGTAGCCAAGCATAACAGCATTCAGCCAAGCCAAGCATTTCCTATTCACAATTAGGGAGCCATTACCGCAGGCTGAGTTCATGTGGAAGGTGTTCACGTTTTGAGCAATCTGGACCGCGATATGAAAAGCAATACACGGGGAATATTTTTTGGAGTCTCCTATCTACTATTGTTTTTATTTTCTCATGCCTATCCCCAGAAATAGGTGTTGTCAAGTACAACCAACTCGCCAATAGTTCCAAAACTTACATGTTGGACCCTAATCAAATCTTTATTTGGCGTACTTTGGCCCTTTGTAAATCTTGGAACGAATTGGTCCTGCTGAATGTAAACTTAAGTTGGTACGGTGGAGCTTCGTTTGTCTGGTATTTCACATCTCCCAACTCAAAAAACAATTACCAAATCATACTCTAGTATATGACAACCAGCCTAATCTGTCAATTTTTAATCATGCCGATGTGATCCCTGCATAAATACTAGATATACACCTCATCAAGAAAGATAACGCTTCATTACTTCACGTACTAATTCGATGGACTCATCTCTCTATTGCATTGGCTACTTGGGAAGACTAAGAGACAACTATCATTGCTTCCTAATGGCACCAACATGGGGATAAGCTAGTTCTTTAGGCGGGGGCCCTTTCAGTGCCGCGTCTAACAGATGAGCAAGCACAGTAGAAAGTCGCAACAACGATCTGATCGGCTACCACCAGTGCTATGTCTCTCTTACTACGAGGCAGAAGGAAGTGTCGCCTCAAGCGTTCATCTTAGTGGGCCAGCCCACTAGTGCGGTTTTGGGAAGCTTCTACACATTGGCTTTAGAACTTTCCGCACAATTTTGAAAAGGTTCCACGCATTTTTAGTTTTTTTGTTTATATGCACCGTTGTTATAAATACATTTTGACTTTATTTAAATACATGTGAGACTTTATTTAAATACGTCGGTTACCACTTTGCATGCATGAGCGTTGCTAGACTACTGCCCGTGTGCAGAATAAAATATCTGTGCCACTTCACCAACCGTGAGAGAACAGCATGCGGCATCACAACGCACAATTAATGCGTCAAGAAGAAACGTACGTATACCCGGCCGCTGTCAGTACATGAGCACCTCATTACGCTTGTCGAGCTGGTAGCATGAGTAAAGTCTGAAATAAACCCTGAGATTGTAGACACCGACGCAAATAAACCTTGACCTTCAATTCCCTGAAGTTGGTACCCTGTATTTACAAATCCCGGTTAATCCAGACCTTGTATAAGTAAAATCTTGTTTGATGGAATAGAAAAGGTCCGATCCCAGCCAGGATTGATCTCTACAGCCACTTACAACATGGGCCCACTTGTCATATGCATCTCCTTCCCCAATATCTCTTCCTCACAAGTTCACTCCCCAATCGATCTTGGGCTCGCCTCCGGACGAGGCCCTAATGAGCGTGCCGGTCAGGGTCGGCTCGGCTGTCTGACACCATCGCAGACGAGTTCCTGGGCAGTTTCCAAGCCTGACGACGTGCGTGGCCGACGACGCGGTATCCCGATTCCCGACTCGAGGAGCTGACGTTGGGGACCTCGCCGGCGAGCGATTGCTGTTCGTCCAGACTAAGCGGAAGGGAAGATGACGCCGATGGGACGAAGATGCTGGCACGGATGCCAACACGCACATGAAAAGGACCCTTTGGCGCAGCTGCTCCGCGCCTCGTCTTCCTCGTCGTGGACGCGCACATCCCCTGCTATGGCCTTGCCGAAGTCAGTCGCCGCATGGGCCTCCCTCCCCTGCAAAACCACGACCTTCCCTCTCTTCTGCCGTTAGACGCCGGGCCACGCCGAAGCGCCCCGTGAGGCCGTGACCTTCTTTTCTCGTCCTCTCCCTCTAGTCGATGCCAAGGCGAGCTCTATAGCGCGCTAGCGCCGCCACGGTGCGCGCATGCGCACAACTGCTGCACCACGTCCGTAATCTCGCATCCACTAGCGCCGCGCTACTGCAGCGCCGCCGCACACACAGGACACCCCGGGAAGAGAAAGAGCCCTCAACTATGCTCGTCAACGTTGTCGCGGATACTGAAAAATTCGCATGCATGCAGTCGCCCTCATCGCGCGTGCCGACGTCCGCAAAGCTGCAATGGGAGCCTGGGAGGCGGCCATGACGACCTGCTCAAGCCAGCGCGGCATCAAGAGTAAGGAGAACGGCAGGCAAGATGAGAGTGTGCGCTCACGGGAGTGCCAGGGCGCGCGTGCGTGTTACACTATGGCGACCCAGCTAGCAGCGGCTGCGATGTTCAAGATGGGTATAGGAATAGGAAGTAGATGGAGGGCAGCCTGGATGCTCCGGTGGAGAGCTATGCACGCTCGCCAGTGGCCAGGTCGACGACGTTTGCCACTAGGCGCGGCTCATCTCTTCCGGCTGCATCTGCTCCCGTCAATGTGCGGCTTGTTAACTCACCACCACCTCCCCAGGAGCATCTACCCTATTGCCATTGATCGATCTGAGAGGAAAGAGAAAAGGGGGAGAGAGATTGGAGGGAGGAAGAAGAGATGACTAGCGATGTGTTCACCCGCGCAGCAATGAAAGAACAACGTTCCTGGCCAGGATTGTGCTTTTCCCGGTGCGCCAAAAAGTTCAGGGTATCAACTTCAGAAATTTAGAGGTGAGGGTTCATTTACGTCGACGTCTACAATCTCAGGGTTTATTTCAGACTTCACTCCTGATAGCATTGCAGTACTGCCGTACATACGTATTTGAATGGACGTGCCATCTACAAGAAGTGGGAATTAAGAATGAAAGAACTACTCCCTCGATAAACAAATATAAGACATTCTACGTCACTAAACATGTATAAGACATTTTAGGTGAACTAAAATGTTTTATATTTGTTTACAGAGGGAGTACTTAAGAAGAAATCCAACCCAACAATCCAAGCTATACGCGAAGTGGCTACCACAGAACAACACAATATTTGGGTCCCTAGCTAAACCTAGGAACTAGCGAGACTGTTCGTCTCACTTCTCTGTTTGCGATTTGTTTGGTAATGCTAATACATTTCAACACGAAACGCGTGCTGCCGGTCTCTGGGGATCTAGCGATGGATGCAGCCCGTCGATCTCGAGGCATCGCTTTATAACAGCCACGTCCGTAGCTATCCTTTTTCCATCCTTTAAAGAAGCACTAGTGCAGAACCGGGCAATATCACCGGTTCGTAAGGCCCTTTAATGCCGGTTTCATAACCGGCACTAAAGTGTGGGCACTAAAGCACCCCCTCCTTTAGTACCGGTTCAGCACGAATCGGTGCTAAAGCGCAACCACGTGGCACGAGCCAGCTCCGGAGGCCGGAAGCCCTTTAGTAGTACTAAAATGTTTGCGGGATTTTTGGTTTTATGAATTTTTTTCATTTAATTTTGTGTTTTCTATTTTAATTCTTTTTCGTTTGCTGGTATGTTACGATACTACATATTGTACATACATACATACATACATACATACATACATATATATACGGATTGACTATTCGTCACCCTGGATGAGGAATAGTTATTTTTCACCCCCTTTATTTTACCATCAATACACCGTAATTTTACGTTTCGTAAGTTTTGTCTTATTTTCGACATAAAAAGAGACCGTAAGAAAATATACAATCATCGTAAAAAATATTTTATGTTATGTAAAATTACAAACGTAAAAACATAGTGTAAAATACACATAAACTGCAAATTTTGTTATCTTATGACCTATATTTAGATTTTCTTATGCGAAATTTTACGTAGTGAATCAATAGGAATATAATTATTTGAATTTCAAACGTAATTTAATTATGAAATGATCGTAAGATTACCTCGGGTGAAGAATAACTTATTCTGCATCCTGTGTGATGAATTGTTTGAAATTACGATCATTTCATAATTAAATTACGTTTGAAATTCAAATAATTATATTCCTATTGATTCACTACGTAAAATTTCGCATAAGAAAATCAAAGTATAAGTCATAAGATAAGAAAATTTGCAGTTTATGTGTATTTTACACTATGTTTTTACGTTTGTAATTTTACATAACATAAAAGAAAATTACGACGATTGTATATTTTCTTACGGTCTCTTTTTATGTCGGAAATAAGACAAAATTTACGGAACGTAAAATTATGGTGTATTGATGGTAAAATAGAGGGGGGTGAAGAATAACTATTTCTCACCCAGGGTGACGAATAGTCATATAGTGGTTCATGACCTGGTCGATGGGGGCGGTAGCGGGTAATAATATTTTCCGTTCGGATTTATGACCTAGTCGAGCAAAAATCCCGCTATTTTCTCTTGAAGTGCTTCTATGCGCTCCGTTTCTAGGAGCTTGTCCCGCACCTCTGTGAACTGTTAAGAAGGAGATCAATGTGCATGTGTATTAGTTGTGTGACTAGATATCGATAATGGTGTACAAATTGTGAATAGTGTTCTGACAAGCGTACCCATTCCTGTGTTTGAGATCTGCTCCTTTCGGACGCCATGTGCCTCCTTTCTGTGAGATGTGCATATTTCTTTAAGACTCCCATGAACCTCTCAAAGGGGAACATATTGCATAGAAATACAGGACCCAAAACGTTAATCTCTTCGCATAGGTGAACTAGGACGTGCGTCATGATGTTGAAGAAGGATGGAGGAAACACCAACTCGAAACTGACAAGACATTGCACCAAATCATTCTCTAACCTTGGTATGATTTCTGGATCGATTACCTTCTGAGAGATTGCATTAAGAAATGCACATAGCTTCACAATGGCTAATCGAACGTTTTCCGGTAGAAGCCCCCTCAATGCAACCAGAAGCCCTCTCCGTCTCATCGGCCAACGGCAGCTCCGGGCGGCGGTGCCTCCAACCGGGGAGCCACCCGAATCATGGCTAAATCTGGTGCCCGCAAGGAGGCAGCGCCAGCCCGGTCGTCGGCGACCTCGCCACCACATCACTTCCCCGGTGCCCCGGCAAGCTGGTAAAGTTTCTCTGTAGGTCGAGCTACATGGGACCTCTTATTTTCAGCCCTCCAACATTGCTTTGAGATCCGTACTCTCCAACTAACTTACAACAAGAAGATTTCTCTTTTTTTTCTCTCAAATGAGATAACATATAGACTTCAAACTTTCCAGATCAAACAAACTTTACAACTTCAATGTGTGAAAAAACTTTCAGATTTTTTAGACCGACATAAATATACAAAATGAGAATTTTCTTGATTAAAAAAATAATTTTTAGCATTTAAAATGCATGAAAAAATCTGAAAGCTTTTCCCACGTAGTAATTAAAATGTTTTGTTGTCCCGCGAAGTTTGAAGTTTATACGTTGTTTCGTTTGAGAGAAACAAAAATGACAGATGTTTCTGCACGGATCCTGATGCAAAAATGGATGGCTAAGATAA
Organism: Aegilops umbellulata; assembly: GCA_032464435.1. NCBI lineage: Eukaryota > Viridiplantae > Streptophyta > Magnoliopsida > Poales > Poaceae > Aegilops > Aegilops umbellulata. The sequence goes on along the minus strand of CP136059.1, from coordinate 483,464,368 downwards.
GGGGTACCACGTAGCTCGGACTACACAGAACCGCACTCCGGCAAGCTCGCATGCCAACCCCTCGCCACAGCCGCTCATCTACCCCGGCGCCTCGACGAGCTCCGCCGCCAACCCCTCCACGCCACCGCACTTGTACCCCCATGTCATGGAGACCTCCTCTGCCAACCCCTTGTTGAATACATGGTACAGTTCTCTGCAGCAACTGCAGTTTCTTAGCTCGCATTTGCATCGCTTGGCAATTACTATTTTGCGTTCTGCTTGTGGAGTTCCTGATTCAGCAGTTGTACGTGTTCAAGCAGATATTCCCAAGTCTGTAGCTATGTTCAGGTCGTTGCTTGCTTGATTTTTTCAGATGCATTTTGTACTAGATTAGCATAGACTAGGTTCAGTTAACTAGCAGAGACTAGGTCCTTTTTGAAAAAGCAGAGACTAGGTAAAATAATTTGATGTGAGATTCACTTAACTAGATTGAGTCCCAGGTGCTTCTATCAAATCAACAACTTGAAACTGCAAAGATCAACTGGAGCTCACCCCGCCGTAGGAGACAGTCCTAACCTTTCACGAATCGTAGCCCATACTGAGCCCGAAAGGCCTCCCGCACTGCACGTGATCTACCATCTACGACGCCCCATGGCGGTGCCGGCGCGGCTGCTGCTCCGCTCGCTGAGGCAGCCTCCTCTCGTCTCCTCCTCTCCGTGCGCCCACCCCGCCGCCGATCTCCTCCACCGCTCGCCCACGCTGGTACTGTTTCTTTCCCGCAAGCGTCCCTCCATCGTTTACTTTGCTACAGCCAAGCCTAGCTATGACACAACTTCCCAGCTAGCTCTTTCACTTCATACAGTATTTTTACACTGGAGCTCGCCATATCTAAGCTTATGTTCGTTCGTCGCAGTCGCCGGTTGGTTTTCCATAATGAGTCTGCATGTGAATTTTGCACACAATTCATATACAGCACTACCGGAACAGGGCCCTGTGCCGACGGCCATATATATGCCGACGGCCCCCGTCGGCCCAATCTGGGCTATGCCGACAGCCAAGTCCAGGCCGTCGGCGTAGAAAAGCCGTCGGGCTACCCCGAGCTATGCCGACGGCCCCCGTCGGCCCAGTTGAGCCGTCGGCATATCCCGAGATACGCCTACAGCAGCCGTCGGCATACATGTGCCGTCGGCATAGTTGCGGGCCCGGCGATCCGGCTCGTTCCGTGCGGCTAACGGCGTCCGATCTATGCCGACGGCCGAGACGGGAGGCCGTCGGCATATATGCGTTTGCCACCTCACCGATCCGAGGCGCACCGACCACCGTCTATGCCGACGGCTGCCGTCGGCATAGATGCCACATCATCGATCCGCGGAGCGCCGGCCATCTGCCCTAGCCGCGGAGCGCCGGCCATCATAGTTTATCATTGAATCACTCAACTCATGCCTTGTTTGCTTCTGGTTTATGCATGATTGCAGCAACTCTATAGAGTTCTTGACGAGCACAAGGCCAGAGCCGACGTGGTCTTGCTTGCGGCTGCGAAGAAGAAAGCTCGTCAGTTGCAGTACGAGGTGCGCTGGGTTGCCGTCTCGCAGTACTACCACTACTACCTGCACCAAAAGATGACCAAAACTCAAGCGCAGAAGCAACGACTTACCTTGAACAGGGAGCAGTTCCTGAAGGTAACTATTACTTCATTGTTTCAAGCAGTCAACTATATGTTTCTTGCTCACATGTCATGTGCTTCCAAAATTTGCATAGGTTGTTCCTCGTTGGTGCTATGGAAGGCATGACGGATGGGCGAGTTTGGTGGATAGGTGGATCGGCGCCGATGCAGAGTTTGCTGCCAAGAGCATCAAGGGCCGGGCTAACCGTGGAGAGGACGGGACACACGTCCAAGGAAACAGGAACCACTGGGGCTTCAAGGCCATCAAGGTATATCTATGTGCATAATGCATTTTTGTTCTTCTTTACCGTCATGTTCTTATGTATGGCTGACTTCTATTTGACGTTGTAGGAGGACAAGTTGAAGAGGCCGCTCTCGGACATGGAGTCGTGGAAGCTGGCCCGCGAGCGGAGTCATCGCAAGGACGGCGAGAGCCAGTACTACGGCAAGACCGAGGAGCACCTGGGGTCTTACATTCATAACTATCAGGAGTTGCATCCGGATGTTCCTGTTGCTGAGGTCGCCCAGTCTCAGATCGACGACATGGCGGTGGTGGCCATCCAGGGGAAGAAGAATGGCCGGTATCCGTGTTTCGACGGCTTGATCACTCCTTCGATCTCGTACACACAGCTTCGGCATACCAACCCGAGCCTGTTAGAGAGTACGGGGCGTTCACACACTCCCTTAGCCCGCCAGCATGCTGTAAGTACTTCCTCTTTATCTTTTTCTATCTAGCATTCTCAGTTTATTTTCAGCATTGCTCACTTAGAAACAACCTAAATTATGTAGGCATATAAGGAGTTTGTCGAGCATAGGAATCTCGAGGTGCGGGAGTACTTGAAACGAGTGAAGGCAAACGATGATTACAACCGTCAGATGATGACGGTTAGTTTTGCCCTCTTAAAACCAAGCTAAATTTTTGCACTTTCATTCCTTCTGATCTTCTAGTTTGCTTGTTTAACTAACATTCAGGCTATGTTGGCGTCTTGGACTAACCGCACGGATCCACCACAAATGGGACCCCCACCACCACCTGCGGGAGAACCCCCACACGTGCCCACGTTCGATGAATGGGTGGCACTAGGCAGTGATGGTCCGGTTAGTACAATTGCCTAACCACTAGCAAACTAGTTCTCGTTCATGAAACACTATCATATCATATTTACCGTTAGAATCTTTTCTGAAACATGTAGGGGACCGGTGGCTCGACTCCTGCTTCGTCGACCCCAGTCACTCCGATCTGGCAGAGTGGTGGTGGTCGCGATGGCGGTTTTGGCGGAGGTGGTGGTGGTTTTGGCGGAGGAGGTGCTGGTTTTGGCGGAGGTGGTGGTGATTATGGTGGAGGTGGTCTTGCGTGATGATTCCGTGCATGTGGCTATCGTGCCATGCCTTTCATATTCATACTTTTATCATGTTTCATGCCTTGCACTACTTTCATGTTCATGAACTTCCGTCGGTGATGAACTTGAGTATGTTTAGATGATGATGGTGAACTTGAGTATGTTTAGATGATGATGGTGAACTTGAGTATGTTTAGATGATGAATTGTCATATTTCTGCATAATTTCATATTGTTCTGTTTTGAAATGCTGTCAAATGAATTGGAAAAGAGAAAACAGGGAAAATAAAAAAAATAAAAAAAACTATGCCTACAGCAAAGCCGTCGGCATAGATACGCCCAGGAGTTACCAGGGCTTGCCACGTGGCAGCTATGCCGACGGCTTTGCCGTAGGCATAGACCTGCTGCCAGGAGAAACCAGGAGCTGCCACGTGGCAGAGATATGCCGACGGCTTTGCCGTCGGCATAGATTCATCTATGCCTATGGCTTTGCCGTAGGCATAGACCTGCTGCCAGGAGAAACCAGGAGCTGCCACGTGGCAGAGATATGCCGACGGCAAAGCCGTCGGCATAGATTCATCTATGCCGACGGCTTTGCCGTAGGCATATCCTTGCCACCAGGAGCACCACGGGCTGCCACGTGGCAGAGGTATGCCGACGGCAAAGCCGTCGGCATAGCTCTGGTACGTGGCATTGCCTGACTCGTCACCGCTTTTGACGGCGCCGTCCGTCGCCGTCAGACGGAAAACAGTGCCGACGGCTAAACTATGCCGACAACTGACGTCAGGCCGTCGGCATAGGCCCCTATGCCGACGGCAAAACTATGCCGACGGTCTGACAAGGATACGCTGACGACATCTACGCCGACGGGTCTATGCCGACGGCAGCCGTCGGCATAGATCTATGCCGACGGCAATGGGGCCTATGCCGACGGCCCGTGGCCGTAGGCATAGCCCGCGAATCCAGTAGTGCAGGGTGTGCAGTCTGGACGTGAATTTTGGGGCAATCTTCATGCAGTCTTGCTGCGGAGAGGGTTTGGAGGATCGCATTCGTCGCCGCCGTCCAAGACGCCTCGCCGCATCGGTCTTGGGGCGGTAGCCAATGCGCTCTCTGCATCCTTTGTCTGCGCTTCGGCCTTCCCCCTTTTTAACCAGACATCGCAGCCCACGTGGCCACACGACCATGGAAGCAACAGCGAGAAGAGGCGGTGGACTGATGGCATTATCGCTGTTAATCTTCTGTGAGTCTCACACAATGCTAAATTCAATTAAGTACTTTCTATTTAGCTTCTTTGTGCCTTTTTTTCCATATTTATTTTTTGTTGTGCTTGTGCTTGCGTCGTCAAAGGGTTTATGTGGCAGATATAGCATCGAAAAGGAGGCTTACTATGTGGGGAGCTAGGGTTTGTTCTTCTATTGGCCGAAAATTCCTTACCAGTGTGTATATATAGTCTGTCAATGTATTGTCCATCTAATGCTTGCTTAATGCAACAATTATTTGCTACGCAGGTAAACGACCCGATCCGCAATGGGCAAATCTGGCGCCTGGCTACACCAGCTCTCCTTCATCAAGGTCCTCTTCACATCGCTGTATGTGTTCCTGTTTCGGTTGAGATTACAATTATACTCTACAGAATGGCAACTGCGCTAACTTTCGATCATCGTCATGGCGATACAGTTCAATACTCTCTCCTTGGCTAGCATTGGGCCAAAGGTGGAAAAGGATGCTGGCCCTAGGAGATTTCTAGCCATTTATTGCACTTCGGCACTATCAGGTACATGTTTCATTGTCCTTGGCTTGTTTATGGTATAACCCATCTTACGTCTTACTATGTCATCCCTAGCTATTTTTTTATTCATTCATTCTTGCAACTATAACAGGTTCACTAATGAGTTACTGGTTTATCTCCGCGCGCACATATGGTGTTGGTGCATCCGGTGCTATCTGTGGATTGGTATGTCCATCAGTACATTTATCGCCTCGGAATTCTTTTCTCTTGCCTAGGCATAGCTTTGATCTTATATGACTTTATATTTGCCGGCATTTGTGTGTGTGTTGGTGTTGGATGTGTAGAAGTCGGGTGTGTGCTCATTTTGTTTGTATTCACTTGATGCTTCATTTGAACTAAATAAAATCCACCCTTTGTTAAAAACAATACTGCCGCATGCAGTTGTAGAATTTTTCTTCCTCTCAGCAATACAAAGATCATGTGTGCTTGACCCTATAATGCCGTGTTCCTTGCGAATTCACCTTCATTTCGCTGGCCCAAAAATGTGAGTCCCCATGTTTCTATTGAAAGAGGCTTGGGACCTAAGTATTCGTTTCGGATCAATAGTTGTTGCAGCACATGTTTAGTCCAAGAACATAAAAGCAACTCGCATAATACAGATTTAGCGAATGTCCAAACCTCGTATCCATGACACAGTTTTATGGGTAAATCGCTTCTATTCCAAAGCTGAAATGTCAACCTATATGACGTAATGCTCATATCTTGACTGAAACTGGCATGTAATGTGGTTGGTTTTATCTGTTGTACTTGTGCACTAAAAAAAATCTTGCATCCCGCTGTTTCGTTAACCTTCCTCTATCTTCATGTTCAGGTTGGTGCATATGCTGTTTATGTATGGAGACACAAAGAGCTTTTTCGAAACGGAAAGGAAGTTTTAGAGAGTGTTAAAATTGTGGTTTTATTAAATGTGGTACTAATTTTGATATATGTCTTTCTGTTTTGCCGTCTGATTGTTGCTTTCCATGCATTTGCACGTCTCATGGGTTCGGTTTGACAGGGCATTGGCATCCTGCTTAGGCACCGCATCGACAACTGGGCACATGTATGTCTCCCCTACAATTTTGCATCGGGTTTGTTAATTTTGGCAACAGATGAAATGCTTCATTGGCTAATTTATTTGGATTGATTCACATTCACACAGCTGGGAGGGTTCCTTGAGGGAGCAGCGGTCGAATGGTTCTACGGCCCTGATTGGAAACGGCGCCCTTTGTTCGGCCAATGAGTAGCAGAAGACCACACTAATGTACACGGCTTGCACATATAATTGACAGGCCGGTCCCTATATTGCTGTGGAACGTGCAAATACATTTACTAACTGAGTTAACAGGAGTGCTTGCAAAGTGCAAGTGGTACTGTATCCTACAACCACAAGACTTTCACCTAGCATTAAAACTGTGAGATTTTTGTTCTCCAAAGTCACCTGCTATTGTATATAACTGACGCCTGATTAGTTGTCATTCATTTTTGTTCGTGAATAGTTCATGATTCATATATACGGCTGGCTAGCTGTTTGCCTATATATTCACTCTCAGAAGAAGAGTTAGCTGTCGTATGCATGGTGTCAAACACAATCATCGAGTTTTATCAACCGAAGTAGACACTGTACACTGTCACTCACGTAGTAGCAGCTGGTTGCTGTGCTGCTAAAAGATGGATAACATTTGCCTCACCACCATGCAATAAATCAAAATCAACATCTACAAATAAATGCATGGTTACAACGCGTGTGCAAAAAAAGATCAAATTGAGAGCGCGAAAAGCCTTGACAAAACAAATAAAGGATGGAAATCTGCAAAAGTAATGCAACAAGAAGGCAGAAGTTTAGTAAACAAACTCGGGTGCAAAACAGGTACAAAGGAAAGAACAAAAGGAGATGCATGCTCGAATGAAATCATCGTGCATGACTATTGGAGATGAGTACCTACATCCGTGCATCAACCTCGATTAGAAGATGTTTGAATTGCTCCCACGCAGCGTAGGTGCCACTGAACCACCCGTTGCATGCAGCAACATTGTTCTGTCGTGATGACCTGGCCGTCATCAGCCTTTAACATGGAGGACACACGACAGGCTCTGTGTCCCAGTATCACTAGCAAAATGGTAGTGTGCAGCGTAAGGATGCAGCTAGGGCTATCCTTCTAAAAAAAGTATCACTTGAATTATTGTATTTTATATTTCAAACGGTGAAAATGTGCTTTCAAGGTGTATTTGGAAGGCCACTTGTACAGTTCCCAGTCGAGAGAAACTTAATCGGGTGAGGTCCACGGTGACGAGCAGGGGCGGAGCCAGGGGGGACGAGCAGGGGCCTGCCCCCCCCCCCCCCCCCCCAACGATCAACAATTTTAGTAGAAACGACGAGTAATTACCAACGAGATTAGATCAATATACATACGCCCCCCCCCCCCCCCCCTAACTCGAATCCTGGCTCCGCCACTGGTCACGAGAAGGGTGAGGCATGGGGGTGCATAGCCAGAGAGAGTAGGGAGGCATGGGCCTGGACCGGTGGGCTGGTATAAGCCACTGGATGGGTAACTGTGGTGCGTCCACTGCTATGACCACGCTGACTACCTGGGTGGTCGCTGAGATGGGTAACTGTGAGCAGAAGTGCATTTTCCTCGATCCGAGATGAAACGTCTGATGGCTGCAACGCATCCTGGGAGCTAATGGATTTCTCGTACTATTTCTAGAGGCTTCAGGTTTATGATAGCTTGGAGTTTGTATGTATTTGCCTTGATCCCTCCCTGGGAAACAATGAACCCAAGGAGCTCACCCGCGGGAACCCCGAAAACACATTTTTTTCAGGATATAACTTCGTACGGAAACTGCATAGGTCGGTGAATGTCTGCTGAAGGTCGGAGAGGAGGCTGGAGCCGCGCCTTGACTTGACTACTATGTCATCGAGGTAGGCCTTGCCGTTAATGCCGATCTAGTTGTATAGGCACTTCTGCATCATCCTTTGGTATATTGCTCCTGCGTTCTTGTGCCCGAAAGGCATGGTGATGTAGTAGAAAGGTCCAAAGTGTGTTATGAAAGAGGCCTTTTCCTAGTCGGACTCCTTTCAAGTGCATCTGATGGTAGCATGAGTAGAAGTCTAAGAAACACAACCTTTCGCAGGTCACGGTGCAGTAGATGACTTGATCGATGCGAGGTAAAAGGAACATGTCCTTTGAGAACGCCCTTTTGAGGTCAGTATACTCGACACCCACACGCCAGGACATTTTATTCTTGCGCACCATGATGGTATTGGCGAGCCACTTTGGATGAGCGGCCTCTCCAATTAACGTGATAGCCATGATCCAAGAAACATCTTCTCGGATGGCCAACATGTGTGTCTACATGTCCTGGGCTTGCTTGACCGGCCTAGTTTCTCTAAGGAAAACGGCAAAGGGCTGTGCCGTTTCTCTATACAGAGTTCCTCGACACACCCATCGAGAATTACTCGTAGATCCAACAGATCTTCTCCGTTGGTCAGGTCGGCAAGAATGCCATGGGCTTCGGTCAGCCGCTCGGCTAGTCAATGCCTGACTATCCAGACATCCAGGAGTCAGAGACCGTCGTCCTTGATGGTCCCAATAAGGATGGTGATCACATTCATGTGCTTGATAGGAAGAGCAAGAGGGGCGGCATCATGAATGAAGAGCTCAGTGTCTTCAGCAGCATGACTCACGTTGTCTGGGACATTGCAACCGCCATCAGGGAGAGTAAAACGTTTGACGTCCACCCTAACCTCTATAGCTCTGTCATGGACCAAGGTGGCTTTAGCTCAGAGGCTCTGAGCCACTTGCTGGACAACAAGGCCCAGGCTGTTGGGTTTGTTGCCGTGGCAGACACCCACAGGCTGCTCTTGGTCAGGACATGGCTAGGCAGGCACTACTACTAGTACTTTTTTTAGTGGTGGAAGTGACAGCATGCATAATCCTCGATGGCGCTGGCGATGGCGATGATGATCAACATATGGGGAATGTTGCATGGAAAATAAAAAAACTCCTATGAAACACCCAAGATCTAATCTAGGAGATGCTAGCAATGAGAGAGGAGTGTGTCTACATACCCTTGTAGACCGAAAGCATTAATGTTCTAATGAACGTGGTTGACGTAGTAGTACTCGCGTCGCCATCCAATCCGATTCACCACCGAAGGACGGCACCTCCGAGATGTGCAAATGTACGGCTCGGTGACGTTTCCACCTTCTTGATCCAGCAAGCGAGGGGGGAGGTAATGGGATCTAGGCTAGCAGGACGGTGTGGTGGTGATTGTGGCAGTGGAACTCCGGTAGGGCTTTCCCAAGCGCAACCGGAGGAGGAGAAGGAGGGAGAGAGGGAGGCTGACGACTAGCAAAAGGATGGGCTTCCCCCTGCGCCCCCAACTTATATAGGGCTGGGGGGGCAAGGCTGGTGGGGCGGCGGCCAAGGGGGTGGCTTGCCCGCCGAGGCTATGGGGAGCCACCTTTTAGGGCTTCCCCCAAACCCTAGCTGTATGGGCCCTTGGGGGGCTGTTGTGCTTAGCCCATGTACGCCAGCGTGCCCCCCCCCCTCGGCACATGTAGGCCCATGGGGCGGGTGGACTCCCGGAACCCTTCGGAACCCCTGGTATAATGTCGGTGGACCCCGAACTTTACCAGAACCCAAAATATACTTGCCATACATAAATCTTTACCGCCAGACAATTCTCACTACTGCAGGAATGCCTAGTAGTGACAGGAGAAAATATGCAAGCAGTGGCGGGCCAGGCTACCAGGGGCGCCCGCCACCGACCTCCCTCCACTTCTATAATCGCATCAGTGGCGGATGCCCGCCCACCACTGGTAGAGCCTCTGCAGTGGCGAGCAAAGCGTATTTATCCGCCACTATTTATTCATATTGCAATGGCAGGCTTATTGCCCACCATTGAAAAGCTTAGGCATGCGAATTAAAAAAATTCCACCCACGACAACAATTATGCTGCCATGGCTACATTTTGCATGAATCCAATTTAAGAAATTTAATACTAGAAGTAAATAAACCACGCATTGTAAGCTTAGACTATCCACAGTGGGAGTAACATAGATAGTAACATCACACATATCTAAATAAAATAGATGATGTGGCAAGCAATAAATGAAGAAAGAGAGGAAAGTGGTAACATAGCTAGTTACTAGTAGTATGAGTAACATCACACATATCAAGGCAAAAATGTGTCTATCGTCTAATAAATGAAGTGTTGCATATTACCACACATATGTTACTCCCCACTATAGAGGTAGTAACATAGACTAGTAACATAGGCATGTTACTAATCTATGTTACTACCCATTGTTGCTAGTCTTAGGCATGCAAGTTCACTAGGTAATTAGTACTCTTCATAACAACTACTAATACTTCAAATTTGATCCAGTTAACAAACCAACATTAAAATATCACATGCATCTTAACTAAGTAACTAAGAGTTCATCGACTTGAAGATATTTGACTTGGACCTTATTTTTAAAAAAAGTCTACAACAACCATCATCTGGAAGTTGTTGTTCCTATTGTTCCTTATAATGATGATCACTGTTGTGTCAACCCTTAGTTTTCTCTTTCCCTTCAGAAATTCCCGTCAGGCGACCTCATAGAACGATATGCGGCCGTCTGTGTCCGTCTTGGATTGAACGATGGTGACAAGACCTGCTGCTCCAAGGCGTACTCTAGCCATGCTGGCAGCAGGGATGCCCTCGCCAAAATCATCTTCATAGATAATTTGTATGATCCTCGTGATTAAAAGCAAAATAGAGCATGTAATGTTAGACATCTCGCTATATGGTGTTATGAATAAAAAGAGAGAAAAGATATGAAGCATACCATGTTGTGTTTCACAATGTTGGTCTTAGTAAAATGGTGCTTATAGTATGAATCACTGTAAAGAACTTAAGACATCTACTACAACACAATATGAATAAAAGATAAATAAAGAAATTTGGCATGACCTCTGCATAAATTATACACATCAATTGCTAGAAATTTGATGAAACGGAAATAATCAACGTTTCACCAAAACTTTAGCACTTATGGTATGCATCCCTGTAAAAATATGAAGACAGCTACCACAACATAATATTGAACTCAGTATGAACAGAAATAACGTACACAATAATACGATATACTCCCCCCTTGTTTTCCTTGTTGCTGGTTACGTATGTGGCTGGTGAGTTCATATTACGTCTTTTGATTGTTGAACTCATCTATCAATCTACAATTTTTTTAATGTATGCATTAAAAACTATACAACTAGAGACTACAACTATAAAGAAATTTAGAAAATATTAACCCTAGTATGAACAAATTGAACTCATTACAATAACGAATATGAACACATATACTGCGACCCTCTCCCTAACCCTAGTCGAACATGGCTGCTGCCGCGATTGTCCGTGTGCGTGGTGACCGCGGCTGTGGGTGGCGAGGACGAGGGCCAAAACGGGAGGCGGGGATGCCGACAGATTACCTAGCGGAGCAGAGGGCAATGGGGTGGTGGATCGAGGGCGAGGGTGATGGAGCAGCGGATCAAGGGCGAGGGCAACGCGGTGCAGGGCGAGGGCACCGACGAGTATGGCGAGGACGATGAAGGCATTGGACAGCAAGGAGGACGGCGGCAACGACGTGGGCAGCGAGGATGAGCCAACAACGACAGCGACGACGAGAGCGGGATGGGGAAGAGTGAGAGTGAAGTGTGGTAGAGGGACCCGCCATTGCTAATTTGGGGTGGCAGGCGGCAATCTTCGAGTTGAATGTGGACTGTCCAGAGGTAACTTATGTGGCAGGCATGACCGGTCACCCGGCACAACTAATATCTGCATAAAAAATTAACTGCTTGCAGGCATTCATTTATGACGGGACCTTTGGCTTACCCGCCATTGTTGCCAATAACACCAGTGGCGGGTCCGCCTAGCCACTCGCCACTGCAAGCATTCGTAGTCCGCCTAGCTAGTCGCCACTGCAAGTATTCATAACATAGCCTAGCTTGGCAGTGCTTATTTGTGGCTGGTGGTGTATTTTTCCCACCACTGGTGTGCCTGATGCTCTATTGGTCACGTTGTGTCACTCGACGCTGCTACTTCTTCTAGCTTGCGGTGGCGGGAGCCTGGTCGCGTCCACCACTCTTTTGAGTTCACCTATAAGGCTTTTCCTAGTAGTGTCCGGAGCTCCTCGTGATCTTGTGTATCCCATCTGAGGCTCTGAACAACCTTTGGACTACCCCACATTAATATACCACTACTACCCTAGAGTTACCGAACATTATGTTTGTGAACCTATGGGTTCGAGAACATGCAAACATGACTGAGACACCTCTCCCGTCAGTAATGAGTAGCGGGACCTGGATGCCCGTACTGAATCCCACATATTTAATGAAGATCTTTATTGGTTTGAACCACGATGTCAAGGATTCAGTTAATCCCGTATACAATTCATTTCGTCCGGCGATATGTTACTTGCCCGAGATTCGATCATCGGTATCGCCATACCTAGTTAGATCTGTGTGCCGACAAGTCTCTTTACTCGTTCTATAATACAATATCATTGTGACTAAACTCATTAGTCACATGCTTGCAAAATAGTTTGGATATTTTGTTACCGAGAGGGCCCAGAGGTATCTCTCCGTCCTACGGAGTGACAGCTCGCACTCTCGATCCATGCAATCCAACAAACACTTACCGAGATACCTGTAGGGCACCTTTATGGTCACCCAGTTACAAACTGAAGTTTGATACGCCCAAAGTATTCTTACGGTATTTGGGAGTGGCACGATCACATGGTTTAAGGAACAGATACTTGACATGAAGAAAGTTGTAGCAATTAAACTAAGTGACACGATCAAATGCTAGCTAAGCTTACAATTGGTTCCGTCCATCACATCATTCTTCTAATGATGATTTGATCCCATTATTAAATGACAACTCATGTCTATGTTTAGGAAACCTTAACCATCTTTCATCAATGAGCTAGTCTAGTAGAGGCTTGCTAGGGATATGGTGTCTGTTTATGTTTCCAGACACGTATTTAAGTTTCCGGTCAATACACTTCTAGCATGGGTAATAAAATATTTATCAAGACCAATGAAATATGATAATAACAACTTTATTATTGCCTCTAGGGCATATTTCCAATAGTCTCCCACTTGCTCTAGAGTCAATAATCTAGTCTACATAGTGATGAATCTAACACCCATCAAGTTCTGGTGTTGACCATGTTTTGCTCATGGGAGAGGTTTAGTCATCAAATCTGCCACATTCAGATTTGTATGTACTTTGCAATTCTCTATGCCTCCTTCCTTGATGCAATCGCAGATGGAGATGAAGCGGTGTTTGATATGCTTGGTGAGGGAGTCCTGGATTAGGGGGTGTTCGGATAGCCGAACTATATCTTCAGCCGGACTCCAGGACTATGAAGATACAAGATTGAAGACTTCGTCCCGTGTCCGGAAGGTTCTTTCCTTGGCGTGGAAGGCAAGCTAGGCGTGCGGATATTCAAGATCTCCTACCAATGTAACCGACTCTGTGTAACCCTAACCCTATCCGGTGCCTATATAAACCGGAGGGTTGTAGTCCGTAGGACGAACACATCATAACCATCATCATACCCATAGGCTAGCTTCTAGGGTTTAGCCTCCTTGATCTCGTGGTAGATCTACTCTTGTACTACCCATATCATCAATATTAATCTAGCAGGAGTAGGGTTTTACCTCCATCGAGAGGGCCCGAACCTGGGTAAAATAAAGTGTCCCTTGTCTCCGGTTACCGTCCGACCTTGACGCACAGATCGGGACCCCCTACCCGAGATCCGCCGGTTTTGACACCGACACTTGGTTTTCTTGTGAAACATTGGCTCCTTGACTATGGCCATGGCACCAGTGTTGTCACGATAGATAGTCATGTGATCCGATGCAGTAGGAACAACACCTAGATTGGACATGACCTCCTTCATGCAGACTCCTTCCTACACTGCTTCAGAAGCAGCTATATATTCCGCTTCACATGTAGATGCTGCTACCACACTCTGCTTGGAGCTACTCCAACTGATCACTCCACCATTCAAAATAAATATGTATCTGGTATGAGACTTTGAGTCATCCGAATCGGTGTCGAAGCTAGCATTGACGTAACCCTTTACGACGAGCTCTTTATCACCTCGTAAACAAGAAACATTTCCTTAGTACTCTTTAGATACTTAGGGATATTCTTGACCGCTATCTAGTCTTCCAGTCCTGGATCACTCTAGTACATAAAAGCCATACTTATGGCAAGGCAGACATGAGGTCTAGTGCAAAGCATAGCATACATGATAGAGCCTATGGCTGAGGTATAGGATACGACCATCATCTTTTATCCTTCTTCTGCCGTAGCTGAGCATTGAGTCTTACTGAACTTCATACCTGCAACATGGGGAAGAACCCCTTCTTTGACTGGTCCACTTTGAACTTCTTCAAAACTTTGTCAGTGTATGTACTTTGTAAAAGTCCTATCAGGCGTCTTGATCTATATCTATAGATCTTGAAGCCCAATATATAAGTTGCTTCACTGAGGTATTTCATTGAAAAACTCTTGTTCAAATAACATATTATGATTTCCAAATTTTCTATATCATCTCCAATGAATAATATGTCATCCACATATAGTATGCTTTCCAAATGTACTATATCATTTCCAATAAATAATATGTCATCCACATACAGTATTAACAATGCTATAGAGATCCCACTCACTATCTTGAAAATACAAGCTTCCCCATAAGCTTGGATAAATCCAAAAACTTTGATCACATCATCAAAGCGAATATTCCATCTCTGAGATGCTTGCACCGGTCCATAAATGGATCGCTGGAGCTTGCATACCTTATTAGCATCCGTAGGATCGACAAAACCTACAGGTTGCATCATTTACAACTCTTCCTTAAGGAAACCATTAAGGAACGCAGTTTGGACATCCATCTCATAGATTTCATAATCGAAAAATCTAGCAATTTCTAACATAATCCTAACATCCTTTAGCATTTCTACTGGTCTGAAGGTCTCATCGTAGTCAACCCCTTCAACTTGTCGAAAACCCTTTGCGAAAAGTAGAGCTTTATAGACGGTGAAATTACCATCAACGTCCGTCTTGTTCTTAAAGATCCATTTGTTCTCAATGTATTTTCAGTCATCAGGTAAGTCTACCAATGTCCTTACTTGGTTTTCATACATGGATCCTATCTCGGATTTCATGGCCTCTAGCCATCTATCGAAATCCAGGATCATCATCGCCTCCTCAAAGTTTGTAGGTTCACCATTCTCTAACAACATGACATCCAAGACAGGATTACTATACTATTCAGGAGCGGTATGTGTCCTGGTCGAGCTACGAAGTTCAGTAGTAGCTTGATTCAAAGTTTCATGATCACCATCCTTAGCTTCCTCTCTAGTTGGAGTAGGTATCATAGGAACATCTCCAAACTTATTTTTAGCATGATATATTGATTTGTTGTACACATAGGAACACCGATTTGCTTCTGGTGTAGGCACATGTTTTGCGTGGAATTTTTTTGGTCAAAACATATCAACGCTAGGTATAGTTTCGAAGATCTCGATGCTAGAAATCCAGCGATAAAAATGATTCGCTATTTGGACGCACGGTTTAAGAAATATATAATATTTTAAATAAATGAATCTACGAAAAAAACTACTCCC
The DNA here is from genome assembly GCA_032464435.1 of Aegilops umbellulata. Classification (NCBI taxonomy): domain Eukaryota; kingdom Viridiplantae; phylum Streptophyta; class Magnoliopsida; order Poales; family Poaceae; genus Aegilops; species Aegilops umbellulata. The sequence goes on along the minus strand of CP136059.1, from coordinate 483,448,922 downwards.
TCCGTCCCGAAATGTAAGACGTTTTTTGCGTCAAAAAACAGTCTTACATTTTGGGACGGAGGGAGTAGCACGCTGTACACATATATTGCGTTACTCGTCGCAGCATGAGAAAGATGGGAGTGTGCAAACGTCTTGGATTGCTGCTGGGCCTGCACGCACCCGACCCCGAGACTTTGGGCCCGCACAGCCGGCCCACATATATTGTCTTTGTTCATCGATAATTCATTGGTCGTACAGTGTTTGCGAGGACTGCTATTATGCTCTTCACGTATATCACGCATGGTCAAGAATACTGGAAGTGGCATGTTGTCAAACCACCCCAATCACCTGAGAAACAAAAACAACAACAACAACAACAACAACAACAACAACAACAACAACAACAACAACAACAAGATGAGGGAGGGAGAGAGAGTGAGAGAGAGAATGGGAGTCAGAGGCGGTTGTGGCAGCTGGAGGACAACATCTATTTCGGTCAAAACCATCTTACCACTGCCGATGTCAGTGGGCATGCCAAGATATTTTTCGGATAAGCTTTCATTTGTTATATTCAGTATCTGTTTCATCGAAACTCAAATATTTTGAGGGCATCCCTTACTAAAGAAGACTGATGACTTGGCCATATTAACTTTCTGCTCAGGTGCACTGCAATAACTATCCAACAAAGACATGACCAAAACTAGCACCCTCGCTACTAGCCTTGACGAACAGCAGGCTGTCATCTGCGAAGAGTAGGTGACCCACCGGTGGAGCCAACTCTGTCACTTTAATTCCACTGATTTGATGACGGATTTTGACTTTTTATGAGGCACAAAAGGCCCTCTGCTGCTAACAAGAATAGGTAGGGCGAGATTGTATCTCCCTGGCGAATACCTCTTGAAGGTTTGAACTCCTGGACGAAGTAGAATGGGTTAGTTCGGCCAGGCCCATTAGAATAAAAAAAGTCCAAGAAGAAATGCATTCAGGAACAGGTTGGGCTACGGCCCATGGAAGAAAGAGAGAGAGATTTATATTCTTTATTTACACGAAAATCCATTAAAGGATACAAAAAAAGAAAAAAGGAATTTGGCCCACACACTAATACAAAAAAGGAATGGATTTTCTTTGTAGAAAAATACGGAAAAGGAATAGAAGCTCAAAAAATACCAAACAAACTTAAGAAAAAAAATCCAACAAATGCAGACTCACATGTTTTAATGTTCTGAATACAGGAAAAAAACCAAGCTAAAAGAGCAGATCAAAAATCAAATTTAACTTCAGATGGACATGATTTCAAATTAAATAATCCAAAATTAGAAAAACTCAATTTAAGCTTTTGTTAACTTGATAAAACAAACAAAATTTTCTGACCCTATATTGTGTACTTTTTCTGAACATTCCAACAAATCATGATGTTACATTTCGGGTAGCTAGACCACAGTCCCCACACAGAGATTTAAGCAAAGAAGCTAGGAAATCATTGACCTTGCTGGCTATTATCAAAAAAATGTTCAAAGCTATGGAGTTATTGCTCGAGTGTAGGCCTTGCCCAATTTTGCAAAGCATATTGTTCTTGAGACAGTTACATTTGGTGAAGGAACTGGCGGCGTGCTTTATGCAGCAGCAGTACCCCACATCCTTTCTGAATAAAGATTTGTGATGGAGTCGATTCTGGCGTATCTCTGGTTGGTGTACTAAGACGGTAGCCTATATATGATGGTAACAGTAGACGCGATTTTTTACCCAGGTTCGGGCACTCTCAAAGAGATAATAAACTATTTCCTCCTTTGATTGTATGTATTGGGATGGAGTACAGAGTATAGGTTTGTCCGCGTGAGATTCTTCAGTGTCGTTTACGTGCCTAACCCCTGGTTTATATAGATACTGTGGGGTCTAGGGTTACATATAGGTCAGCTACTTATATGATAGAGTGTGGTGTACACGACTTCTAAGTCTTAGGGAAACCTTCCTTGCATGAGTCGCATGCCTTCTGGAAAATAGAAATACCAAAAATCGGGAAAATAGAGAAAAAATAAAAATATGGAAAAGAAAAACAGAAAACAAATTAAACCAAAAAAGCTGCTGAAGCACGATCAAATTTTCTGAAGCGCAGATGAACAGTTTTGTGCTTCGCGGGGCAGCACGACTATGCTTCATGGGGCAGCACGACTATGCTTCACGCCGAAACACATATGTGATCCACTTTTCTTGGGAAGCACACTTTTGCTTCATGGGAAAGTACACCTGCACTTCACGAGAAAGCAGAACTGGCCTTAACCGTCAGCACAACTGTGTTTTTGTGCTTCATGCGATAACAAACACACAAAGCAAACGAAGAATAAAAAACAAAAGAATAAAACAACTTCAAAAAACCAGGCAAAATAAAAAAAAAACTTCAGAAAACAGTTAAAACATGTGAAAAAACAACAAACAAAACATGCTCCCGAGGGGTGGGCCCGGCAAGCAACACATGGCGGCTGGAGCGCTCTCGAGCATTTCGGGAGTGTCGCTCCCTTCAAAATATTTCTATAACACTGGAGACGCTCCCTTGACTGGCTATGCTCCTTTGCTTCTCTGGTTATTGGCAGGCATCCTTTTTTTCTATCGATCCCTGCTGAAATGAAACCCACCATCTACTGCTCTAATAGAAAAACAAATCTTCTCTTGGTGAAGTAAGAAATGTTGGTGAATTCAGGAAACTCATGAATCTAAAAAATGAAACGAGTTCAAAAAAAGTTCGTGTATTTATGAAATATTCATGACTTTTTAAAATTATCATGGATTTACAAACAAGTTTAGGATTGAAAATGTTCGTGGATTTGAAAAAAGTTCATGAACTAAAAACTGTTTCAAAGTTTGGTTTTCTACGGATTTAAGAAAATGCTAACAAAGTTGAAATTGTTCCTGAATTTGGAAAAATTTCACTGATTTTGAAAAATTGTTAATGAATTTGAAACTATTCATGAATTCTAAAAAGTGTTCGTGGATTTAAAAATAAAAAATGAATCAAGAAGAAACAAGAAAGAGAACCAAAAATGAAAAAAGAACGGAAATGTTAACGCCCACACGTGTGGGCGTTCACCACCCCGACCACACGCAAGGATCACCGTTGGCAGGTATGTGCACGAATCTTGGCACAAACCAGGCGTTTTTTTGCGCCACGTAGGACGAGGCGAGTGTGCGGTGGGCGAGTAGGTTCGCCCGCACGTTGGTTGCCACCCCGCGGTCAGCGGTTGCCATCTGAGTCGTGCGGTGGAACTGCAATGCGCCCACACGACACACTTCGACTGCGGTTGACGTCGCACGCCTCTGCCCCCTCCCACTCACGCTCCCATTTACTCTCCCGAACCGCAGTTACTGGCAGAACCCACTCGCATTTCCAACCATCGAAGGAGAAGGAGAGGGGAGAAGGCGACGGCCAAGGCGGAAGGAGTGACGGTGTTCGGGGCCGTTGGTGGTGCTCGCCGGAACGGAGCGGCTCGCCGGAGCTCCTGTGGGTTGAAGGTACTGCTCGCTGCACCCCTGGCAATCCCTTACTGCATTTTCCTCCCCTCCCCTCCCTGTTCAATTCAGGCGATTCAGGCGATTCGTAGAGATTCAGGCGATTCGTCGATGCGTCGGCGTTCCCGCCGGCGCCGAATTCGTCTGCTAGAAGTTTTTGGTTGCACTTGCTAGTTTCGTCGCGGCCGCGGTGGCGGCATCATCGGCGCGGTTCTGCTTGTTCGGAGGCACGCACTAGTCTTTTGCATATGAATTGAGCAGGTGGCTTCCGGGCAGTGTTTGATGCGCGTTGGTTCAATTTTTGTGGTTTACAGTGAGTTCGTGGGAGAATCACGGGGGTGAATTTGAAGGCGAATTAGTTGCCATTGAACCCTAGATCTAGTAGTTGGTTTTTGAAAATGCAGAATGAGGCGAACTTGATAGTTGCATTAACTATCATGATCGCGCGACCACTAACTTCCTGAACATATTTGATAGTTGCCACAAACGTGTTTCCCCCCTGCGGCAACAAACTACTGTAAACGACTGTGTTAGTTGCCAGATGTTAGCTTTCGCACATGGCAACTATTTTTTTCATTCAGTGTATGTGATAGTTGCCAGACAGACGATCTTCCATGTGGCAACTAATTTCGCTGAAGTACTGCGATACTTGCCACACAAACGCTCTTTCATGTGGCAACTAATTTTGCTAAAGTAGTGTGATACTTGCCACACACCACTCTTTTTTCCGTGTGGCAACTATTGTTGCTGAATTCCCGTGTTAGGTGCCACAACCATTCCATTTTCATTGCGGCCAGTGTGTTTTCTGAATGATATGCGACAGTAACCACGGTGTGACAGTTGCCACAATCTGTAGTCAGTGGGCATTCAAGAGCCAAGTGAAATGGATGGCAAACATCGAGCACTTAAAGTGTGCTTGTTGCCATCTGGGTAATATATTCATGTGGCAAATAGAGTGCGAACACACTGCCTGTTGCCATTCTGCATATATGACAGTGTGGCAAAATAGAGTGCGAACACACTGCCTGTTTGCCATTCTGCATATAAGATAGTGTGGCAAAGTGGCTGCACAATGTGGCAACCGAATTTGAATATCGAATGTTTTCAGATGCCATACGTATGCGTTGCATGCGGCAAGTGTTTTTGGTGACCTCCTTGCACTTACATTTTCCACAATGACAATTTGGTATGTTCCCATCTCAACAGAATGGCTCTCGGCGATCGTCAAAACGACGATGATGATTTCATGGATCCACCACAGCGTAATCGGGCAACCGGGCGGAGAAAAGAGGGTGATGGGGTAAATGTTCACACACACCCCCCCTGCTTCCTGATATCTTTTTTTGTGTCTAAAAACATGGCAACATCTGATCACTTTCATGTCTGTTTTTTGCAGAAGAAGAAATGTATCCGCAACAGAGCCTCGCAAGAACGACTGACTGCGCTGACTGAAAAATTCAGCGACGATCAGAAGGGGGCTGCTGCTGAGATGGGTATGCAGTCTATGATGGTTGTCCGGTGCACGAACCTTGTCAATCCTGTATGCGATTGGCTTGGTGAGATCTACGACCCCGCCTCCAGAGAATTCGTGATTCCGGGACGCGGAAGACTACCGCTGAATGAGGAATCCGTGTTCTGCACGTTGGGTGTGCCCCGTGGACATATCAAAGTCCCGTACGAGGTCGACAACAAGGTCGAGGGAGCGTTGTTCCCCCGTTTGTTTCCTGGTTTGGAGTCCATGCCGAACACGTCTGCAGTGGCAGACTCGTTGGAGGCCATGACGACGCATGGAGATGTTTTCAAGATGAAGCTTCTCAGGTACCTAATCTCAGCCGTTTTCGCGCCAACCACGTCTCTTCGCCCAAGCAACAAATGCTTCCCCATCCTGGTGAATGATCTATCTGTACTACATTCTTTTTCCTTCAATTTTTTGCTCCGATGTCATGTGCAAGCTACTCACTGCCACTTTTTGTTGTTGTTGTTTTTCCATTGGAATTCTGACGCGGCTACTCCTTGCCCTGAATTTTATGCGGTGCAGGCGAAATTGAAAGATGTGAAGAACATGAACTGGTGCAAGTTCATTGCTGACTTCCTGCATGATGCATTCGCAAGCAAGGTGTACCAGAAGGGTTGTCGACTTCATTTAATGGTATTTTTTACTGGTCCTTTCTATGAACACTCCTTTTTTAACACATTTTTATTCATGAATGGCAACATGATCATAACAAGATGGCAACTGCCACCATGACTATATAGCAACTGCCACCATGACTATATAGCAACTGGCATCATACTATGATGGCACCTGCCATCATGACTACATGGCAACTGTCATCATACTATGATGGCAACTGCCATCACACTATGATGGCAACTGCCATCACACTATGATGGCAACTGCCATCACACTATGATGGCAACTAGCACATGCAGATGGCATATTATTCGTACAATCCCATACATTCTATCATGTTTTTGTCGCAAAATACCATGATCGCAACTGAGTTTTCTTTCTTTTTAACATTGTTGTACATCAGCTCATGTACGTCGACTGCCTTGATCTGTACACCGTGTATTTCACTGGGACAGGAGGCCCGCCGCCTACGCACAAGTTTGCTGTTTCTGCATGGACTATCGATGTTGTCAAGGCTGTGCTTGCTGCAGACAGGATAACTGATAGCAAATATGGAAAACTGCAGGTTATTTCTGTTTTTTTGCAACACATGAACTGTTAGTCAGTGTCCATCGTTCTCTCTCTTATATCGTTGCTACTTTTCTTTCTTTCATCTCCCCAGCTGATGGCCAAGCATGCTATAGACTACAGCGTGTTTGGGGGGCCTCAAAAGTTTGAAAAGTGGATGGACGTGCACTCAGCTCCGTCTTGCCCTGCAGAGGTAATCAAAAGATCTACATATATGATTTTCCGTGGAGTATTTTTCGATGTCGTGCAAGTGATTGCAATACGGGGTTGTCATTGATGCCTCTTTTGTTTCGTGTACAGGCGAGGGCACCTGTTGAGCAGCTAATAAGGCAGTTTGCATCTGGAATGACCGGCTTGCTCGGGAAGTTGGTTGAGGGGTGGACGTCCCTCAGTGGCTCCGACGGCGACGCGGTTGCGAGGCAATTCACTTCATTCGTCCCAGAACGTACACACCGGCCAACCGGTTCCCGTGGCCGGTATGACTACAACAGTTCTCAGGAGCTCGCTGACACACAAGACGAACTAGGTGGAGACGATGGTCTCAGCAGGGATGACGACGATGTCATGGATGATGTGCAAGAGGACACCGACGATGACGAACACGTTGAAGTTCGCGCACGTGGTAACAAGGGCAAGGATGCAACAGATGCCCCCCAATCGGATAAAGTCAAACAACACACGGCTGTGAGAGGCGAAGCGGTTTTGCCATCAAAGAGGGGGATGGCTACAGATGGTGCTGGGCAAGTTTCTGCTGGCAAGAGGTCTAGAACCGACCCTGTAGATGCCAGGAAGAGGTTCGACTTTTCATCTTAGAGTTTGCTTTGTCTATTTTCTTTGAAGAGACTCATCCTCTTTTTTGCACTCGTGTTCTGTCAAATGCGGCAATGAGATTGCCGACCGACAGTTGCCACCTCTTTTTTTTGACCTCCATCTCATACGTGCAGCGAGCCGACAGCTGGTGAACGAGCAGTTATGAAGAAACAGGCGCCAACGCCAACCCGTGTTTCAGCTCGGTTGAACAAAGGTGCCCCCATTGCCGGTGACACGACTTCCACCAGGACATCCCCTCGCACGACGACAACCAACACCGGGGATCCTGTCGTGTTGCCAGACCTGAGGAAGGCAGTCAGGAAGTAGGTTTTTTCATCTGCTTTCATTGACATAGAACCTATATTTTTTTTTGATTTTCCAATGCATTCGTAAGCTTGTCACATTGCCGTCTGTCATCGCCCCCCCACGTGGCAACCGCTGTTTTACCAAATGGTCTTTTTTTCTACTTTTTCTAAGCGTGCGGCAAACTTCTATTTGTTTTTTGACATGGCAAGTGGAATGTAGGCCAAATGGTAACTTCAATGTACCTAATGGCAAGTGCCATCTTTTTATCGTTGGATTCTGAGCTCATCCGACGCCTAGGTTTTGAAATCTCATTCATGGCAGATCAGACATTTCTATCATTCTTTCAAGGTTGCTAACATGGCAACTTATGCTGGATGGCAACTGCTAGTTATGACACATGGCAACTCATGTTCCCATTACATGGCAACTGCCAGCTTTTCCACCTGTTTTCCATTTTTTTTAAATTTTCTACCAATGCAAACATAATTTTGTTTCATTTTAAAATACCTTCTTTTGATGTGCTTCATTTTTTTTGCAGGGTGAAGAAGACCACTACGCGTGGGTCCAAGCATGTCAGTAAGGACCCGCTCGAACGCCTGCATTCAAAGTTGTCAACAGGGGGCAACTCAGATGCACAGGAGGCACCAGTCGACGATACCGCTGCTGCACCGTTGACCGCTCCCACCAACTCTGATGCAAGTGGCCGACCATCTCCGCCGGCTGCAGACGTGCAGCCTACAACAACAGGCATCCGTACATCGGGGAGTGACGAGTCGGTATCTGCCAGGACAGCTGAAATACTGCCAACCCTTCTGGCAATGAAGGATGCTGCTGTGAGCCATGCCACCCCATCAGCAAGCGTTGAAGTGGACGCTCCCGAGACGAACCTAGGCAAGGAAGATTCCCGCTCATCTGACACTGATTCCAAGAGCGTGCGCGGTGGCACTACTGTGTCCACGACAGAAGCGGTCGAGGCGGCAGTTCACAAGGACATGCCATCTACAGGTGAGAGTCCTGGCACAACAGCTCCAGCTGCTGACGGTGCAGATACTGCTAAGGCGACTGTTTTGGGTGCTGGTCTACCACCTAGGCGTCGTAGCCCCCGCAAGCAACCAACGGACATACCGACCGCACCGGCAGTAGCCAGGAGCAGGAGAGACGAGTCCGGTTTTGTTCCTGCGTCCACACTATTCCCGCCACCGGCAGTAGACAGGAGCAGGAGAGACGAGTCTGGTTTTGTTCCTGCGTCCACTCTGTTCCCGCCACCTGCCAAAAGCAATGTGACGGAGAAACCAGAAGACCGGAGCACAACTGATGCAGGTGTCAAGCCGGGCACGAGCGACGCAGGTCAACACCCGGAGCAGACTGCGCCTTCACCCGCAGTGGAAATCCCCAGCATAAATCTGCGCACTTCCAGGCTCCCAGTCAACGTCGGTGTCCCCTACAGCCCAAACAAGAAGATTGTCATGAAAGCTGCGGCTGACACCGCTGACAACACGCCCCGCCCTACAAATAAGGCCGATCATTCTGCAGCGGCCGATTCAGATATGTTTGTTGATCTTTCACCCTTGGATTCTGCCCCGCAAGTCGTTCGTGGTCCCGCCAGTAGGAATGAGAGGCACCCAATGGCCTTTACGCCACCGAGCTTCAGCCTTGGCATCAGTCAAGATCAACCGGTTGTGCAAGATCCTATGCCAGTTGCCTTTGCTTTCCCAGGAGGCATGCCTGCAATGATGGCGCAACCAATGGTCGAGGGCAGGAAGGCTGTCAAGTTCGCAGAGCCGATTGTGCAAGGTACACTTGCCATGTCCTTACGATTTTTCTTGCATACATCTGTGTAGTTTCACTTTTGTCCCAATCCTATTTTTTGGGGGTTCTCACCTGCGATGGCAGCTGACATGTGATGACATGGCAACTGTATTTGATGCACCGTATCACCTACATTTTTTTGCTGCCATGTGCATTTGCCATTTTGGGCAACCACGTGGCAACTGAAGTTGATTCAACATGGCAACTGTAGTTGCTGTCACATGGCAAATACAGTGCATTACACATGGCAACTGGATTTGCCACACCTTATCATCTGCATTTTTTTGTTTCCATGCTTGCATTTCTTCATACGACAATCACATGGCAAGTGGATTTTACACAACATGGCAACTGTAGTTGCTGTGACATGGCAACTACAGTCCAACTAGATGGCAACCACAGTCCAACTACATGGCAATTGTAGTTGATATGACATGCTCACTGTAGATGGACCACACATGGCAACTGCCCCACATTTTCCTCCATACAACTCACAACCCGCACCCTATATTCTCACAATCCATCTGTTTTTGATTTTCTAGGTATCCTAACCCACTTTTTCTATCATTGCAGCCACCCCCGAGGAGATTTCACCGTCACTTGACGAAACTTACCGCATGCTTGAGGAGGCAGCATTGCAGAGGAGGTCCTCACGAGGGCAAGGGCAATCAAGTTCCAACGTGCCCACATACACGGTATCTGAGGATACCATTAGGAGTGCCACTCTTGGTTCTGTGAGGCAGCAGAGGGTAGTGCACCCACCTCCTGCGGAAGACTACGAGCCCGAATTCAGGGCCACCAAGGAACAGACCCAGCTGTACGATATCGTCAAGCGGTTTGGAAATGCGAGATCCAGCGGCAAGCACATGAAGGAGCTGAAAGCGTAAACGACCACACCCCATAAAATCTCATTTTGCTTTGCTCCTTTTCTACCATTCACATCCTCTGTACTTTCTATGTTATATTGGTTTAGTTCTTTCATAAATTTTATTTTTACTTAGTAGGCATGATCCTTCCATGCTATATTGTTTTCATACAGCTCATGTTTGGACAGAACCAAAGTCATTCAATGCGGAGCAACGTACGTCGACCTTGGCGATCTTGCTGAGTCCGTGAGGCCAAACGGCAAAATGTCGACGAACGTAGTTGCATGCGGGATTGACTACATCAACAACCACACCGACGTGTGTGCCGACAAGACAATCATGCATTACAGTGTGACCTGCAAAATTTGGGACGATGACTTCCACCACAAAATCCTGAGGAAGAACTTTGCCCAACACGGTGATTTCAAGCTCACAATGAAGAAATACGTGAGTACTCCTTCACTTTCTGCTCTGTGTTTTTCACAAGGTGTGATTTTTTGTTGCCATCACCTGCATTTGTGTTTTTACGTGGCATCTGTTTTTCATGTGGCACCAGCTGCCGTGCACACTGACTTATTGATTTTTGCATGCCGCGCAAAACTATGTGGCAACTTGCCAGTAAAATACATGGCATACTGTTGTTCACATATGGACGGCAACTGTATTTCAATTACACCCACCCATAACCAGAGTTTTCCTTAGTGATTCTAATTCCTCTGTCACTCTGTTGTTCTCTTACGTGGACGCTGACTCTCATTTTCCCTCACTTTTCTAAATGCAGGTCATGTTCCCCATGTTCCAGGAGCTTGCACCACATGACCCACACGACAAGTGTGGTCACCACTACGCGATCTGTCTTGACCTGAAGAACCAACGTGTTGAGGTGCTTGATTCAATCCGTTCGGAAGATGATTCAGACCTCACCACGCATGCTGAATTCTTCATTAAGAACCTCAAAGAGACATGGCATCGTCACTATGAACACTCAAAGGTCCAGATCAGGCATTTCCCGATTGAGTATGTGGCGACTGCGAAGCAAGGGAACACGTAATTTCTTTCATCCCTTTCCGTATGCCAGTTACATCAATCCAATCCCTGTTTTTGTTTTGTCAGATCTGAAACTGAAGTATGTCTTTTTGTTACGTCTGTGTTCTTTGTGTGGTCACGTTACCCTTTCTTCCTCGTGCAGGACGGACTGTGGCTTTCACGCGCTGGAGTACTTTGCGAAGTGGGAAGGCAGAATTGTCCCTGCTATCACAGCTGCAACGGTCGTTGAGCTCCGGAAAATCCACACATGGAACTGGTTGACGAATGAGGATTTCAACAAGCGGTCGGGAGCACGCGAGTTTGTGTAGGAAGCTGTCAAGAAAGTCACGAAGAAGTACAAGTGATCACGCGGCGTTACAGACCGGACACACACCTTACATTCTGTTGCTGAGGAATGTAAGGTATTATCTCTTTGTTTCTCGTTGAAAACTATGTTTGTGTGCTACGTTGTGGCTACAATCCCATGTAGGCTACTATGCAGTGGTGGTGTGTGAGCGACATCTGAATAGTTTCATGTAATATATGTGTGGACGTGAACCTACTTTTAGGCGTAATTATTAGAATGTTTTCGACGCTTCTAGCACCGGTTTTCATGCTTCGAACGCGCCTACGATGTCTTAAAAACGATGGCAAATGTAGTTCATCAAACATGGGTAGTGGAAGTCATCGTCGTTTTACATTTTTGGTTGTTTTTGCTTCTTCATTTCCATCGCTAACTGCACCGGCTAGCATGGGGTAGGTTGATCACGCAAGCAAAACGTTTTGCTGGGGTTTATGCATGTTACGTTGTTTTCCAACTTGTTTCCCATACAAGTGCACGCAACACACTACGCGACCGTAAACCGCGTCGTATTTGTCATGTGAATATATGCCATGCAGAGTCATCAGAAATACCATGGCATATGTCCAGTACATCTAACATGGCAGATACAGTACATTCAACATGGCAGCTCCAGCATAATTAACATGGCAAATACAGCTCAACTAAGATGGCAGATCCAGTACAATTACAATGGCAGATCCACTGCATTTAGCATGGCATATTCAATACAAAATAGCATGGCATGTTCAGCATACAATAGCATGGCATGTTTAGTGTCAACAAGCATGGCAGACTAACTACACACAACATGGCAAATTAAATGCACACATCATGGTAGATTAAGTACCCACAACATGGCAACTGCACTTCTAAATTTTCCCTTGCACTTCTGACGCCCATGAAGAGCTATACCCCCAATTGTTTTAAAATAGTATTCTCTACATCTAGGGTACAAAACAAAAATGTCCACATCGCCACAATTTTTGCTCATGGATTGGCCGCCCCTTTCTTCGTTTTCTTGTGTTTTGCTTGGATCTCCAATCCCGACTTATACCTTATCTCTCTTGGACGACCCTTTGTGATAGAACGGGGTGGATTCCTGACCTGCGTCTGTGTGCTTGCTGTTCCAGATCCTATCTCCGAGTTTTCGGACGACGGCCCCATGGATGAAGGCACGCTTGATGTGCGGGGGAACCGGTGTAAGGCTTCCTCGGCTTTCCTCTTCTTGATCTCATCAAGCTCTCTTTTCAGTGCCTTCCTGTGTTTTTCTGCGACTCTCGCTGTGTCATCACTCTTGCACGCTTCATCAATTAGCTCAGCATAGTTCTTTGTCAGCACAACGTGCCTCACGGCTTCCTTGGTTGACTCTGGTCTCTCGTCATGCACAGCCAGAACTGCGTGTGTTGTCTGCGGCGCCAGCGCGTCGTCAGCGTCCCAAGTCCATCGCCGCCTTATGAAATGGCGGGGCATCCGTGTCACAGCGTTCACGTCCATTACTTTTAGTATGTGACAACACACAATGCCGTCCCGTTCGAACTTGCAGCATTGGCAGTAGAACTCGCCTTCGCCTATCGAGGCTGTGACAAAGTAGTTCCTTCCTTTGTCCGGGTCTTCAGGTTCTGAATCTGACATGCCCAAAATTGAACACACCTTGAACGTACATTCGTCCACCTGGAAAGCCATTAACATGCTGGCACGCTTTATTTCCTCCTGGAATCTGCAAGTTTTGTGTGTTTTCTTTAAACTATCGCGCGCTTTTTCCTTGTGCCACCTTATGTTGTCATGTAAAATAGAGAATACATTTTGTTTGAACATGGCAAACGTAATTCACTGAACATGGCAATTATAGTACGTTGAACATGGCAAATGCAGTACGATATACATGGCAAATGCAGTACACTAGACATGGCAAATGCAGTACAGTAGACATGGCAACTGCATTTTATTAAACAATGGCAACAACAGTTGAGTGAACATGGCAATTGCATTTCAGCAAACATGGCAGATGCATTTCAGTACACATGGCAATTGCATTTCAGTATCCATGGAAACAGCATAACATTTTCCACTTGACACTTGCATTTGCACACCAACATGCCCAGTGGAAGTACATTGCATTAAACATGGCAAGTGCATTTCATTGAACATTGAAACTGCATCCGGGTAAGCATGACAAACAGAATTTCTACTGAATATGACAACTGCATCTGAGCAAGCATGGCAAACATTACTTTATTAAACATGGCAACCGCAAAATCATGGCAACTGCATCGCACTCTATAAGGCACATACTGACTTGGTGCTTTTTCTGCAAATAAGACTGCAACACAACTGCCTTACTTGTTAAACATCTTGTTGGTGTATATCTTGCTCATTTGCCTCTCCATCGGTAAGTACGTTAGCAATTTTGGCTGCTTTAGCGCGGTGTTCGCTTCTTGCTGCAGCTCAGATCCCAGAATTTTTTGTTGCAAAGCTGTGTACTGCTTGGCAAACTGTAGCAATGAGTTGCCAGGACTGACGTACCGCTTTAAAACAGCATTGAAACCCTCGCTCCGCTGCGTAGTCTGCAGAAAGGGGAAGAAGCACTGCATGAAGTAGGCCGGCACCCAGTACATTCGCTTCTCCCAGAGGCTTACAAGAGTCTCGTTGTCTTGGACTTTATGTGTTTCAGTCATGGCCATCCAGCTCCTTTCAAACTCCTCCACCGTCAAGCTGTGGTCCACGCACAACTCGAATTCCTTGTGCAGATCTGGACGTTCAGCAAAAAACGGTCCTAGCGTCTCCTCAGCCTTCCTTATAATGTGCCACCTGCAGTGCCTGTGCACTGCCAACGGAAAGACCTTCTCTATGCCTGCACGCATGCTGAAATCCTGGTCTGTTATTATGTTCATCGGAGCAAGTCCATCCATGCACTCCAAGAAGGTCTTGAACAGCCAAACGTACCCATCCGTGTCTTCGTTCCGGACGAGCCCACAGCCGAACTGCAACGACTGATTGTGGTTATTTATCCCTATGAACAGAGCGCATGGCATCTTGTACATGTTGGTGAGGTACGTCGCGTCGAATGAAATGCAATCTCGGAAATGTTTGTAGGCTCTCCTTGCAGCACCATCCACCCAATACATGTTCCTGACACGGTCCTCATCGTCCAACCTTATCCTGTAAAAGAAATCTGGATCTTCTTTGGCTTTCTCATCGAAGTAGGCAATTGTGGCCTCTATGTCTGCCAACTTGCTCTCTCTACGGTACCTGGCCTGTAGGTTTGTGACGTCAGCTGGTATGTACGGCATGCTACTCAGAGTCCCCTTTTTGCTGTGGATGAGAGATAGTATCTGCACCATTCTTGACGGACCGACGTTACAATCATGTAGCAGCTTTACGAATTGTCTTTCGACGGGGGTGAACCCTCTGTGGGCAGTCAGAAATTTCACCAGGTCGAACTTCTTTATCAGTTGGTTGTTGTGCTCGTCAAAATACTCATTGACCACCCACTGTGCTCCATCTACGTTTAGCTTACACCGGACAGGGCACTCAGTCTTCTGAATGATACCTCTCTTTCGTACCGGCACGACAGGCGCATCGCCCTTCACCTTCTTGTTCCTGCGTGCCTTGTGGCACCTCATCTCACCTTTGCTGTACTCGTTAGTTTTCTTAATTTTCCTATGGTACTCGGTGTTGACCGCAAATCCATGGAACTTTGCATATGTCTGGTAGTATTCCTTTGCTGCTTCGAAGGACTCAAATCTCTGCCCAATGTACGGTGGCTGAGGCACCACGATCTCTGATTGCCCACCATCTTCATCCCCTTGTGCGTCGTCGTCAGTTTCATCGTTCACCTCAGTATGGGTGGCAGTCCCATCCACCTGAGTGTTGCCAGTGCTTGTGTTCAAAGGGGTGCTTGCCGGCATTGCTGGAATGATTGCCATTCCCGACTCCGACTCGAAATTGTCTGCGTCATGTTTGTCTGCTGGCTGGTGGAACGCGTCTTCCGTGCGCTCAGAGCTCCCCGCGGTAGAAGTGCATGCGCCGCTGTGCATTGTAGTTGTAGGTTCTGTAGCAGGAAAAAACAGGTACGAGATTAAGATTTTTTGTGTTGGATAACATGTGCATCGCGATGGATCACACCATCTTCGAGTGATTTTCCATGACATCATTTACAGACAGCAAGCCGTCAGTCTGTGGGTGGACATTTTTATGGCAGCTGTACGTGTGCAGACATGGCAGCTACTGTTCAACAAACATGGCAAACCATTGTTTTGCCTACAAATAACTACAAATAGCAAATGTAGCGCTGTTTTTTGTGGTTCAGATATTTTTCCCTCTACCTTGTTGTGTTGTATTTGACCATCTTTTGTGGTCTGTGACACCATACTGACGTGATCCACCAGGAATTTGCGAAGCTTGCCAGGAGACGTTTGCCGGGTCACCGCCAGCGTAATAACCTGCAAGCATAGTAGTGGTTGGTCAAATCGCGGCAAAACACATTTCGTGCTAGCACGGCAACTGCAGTTGCCCTCATGTGGCAAATGCAGTTTTGCTTGGATGGCAACTGAAGTTGCATCGGCATGGCAACTGAAGTTGCATCGGCATGGCAATCGCAGTTTGCTTCTAGATGGCAATTGCAGTTGTCATGACATGGCAACTGCAGCTTTTCATACAATGGCAACTGCAGGTGTGCATAGATGGCAAATGCTGTTTTTAATACATGGCAACCGTAGATGACCAGTCATGGCAATTTTTGTAGCTGTCAACTATGCTCATTGTGCTAACTGAGCACCCGCATCTTCACTATGTTTATGGACTCACCTGTGTATGCCGTCGATGGCAGGTACATTGGTGCCGCCCGATGCCACGTGCTGCACGAAGGCTCTGCATTTTATACCACGCGACAACTCGTGAGTCCTCTTGCCATGTTTTTTCATGTTCATTTTTTCATGTCCACAGCATTACGTGTTCTTTTTTCATTTTTTTTGCATTACCTTGATTAGCCATACAAGCTAGTTGGAGTTGGCTGCCCGTACATTTGTCAGCGTTAGCGCCTTGCGACTGAACTCGCCACGGGGGCTCCCTAAGAGTGTTCTGTCATAAGAACCTGCAAGAAAAAAGACAGTGCACGTCATAAGTAGAATGCCATGCCCGTCGTCGCGAAGGTGGCAAATGTTTCTCTTCATTGTTTTAGCACGCATCGTACCTATGCCTGCATATTGTTCTAGCAGCGGCAGCAACGGCCCTGCAGAGATGAGCTGACTGTACTCTGATGCATCCAAAGGTGGCGGCGTTTCTGGCCTTTGAGAACCCCAATCGTCAGCGCCATCTTCGTGATTCATTCTTTCCAGTGTCTCGCTTCCGTTCCGATGTGTTCTCAATCACTGGATGAACAACAAGGCATCAACAATCCAAAAAAAAAATTATCATTGTGCTGCTTGCATGTAGAAGTTAACACGTTAGTGTTATCACACTTTCATGCGTTGGCAACCAACATATCATGGCTAGTAGGACATGCACATCACACATCTTTTCTAAAATCTGGGTGCTAGCTATTCGTTTGATTCGACGGCATCAGCCTCTACAATAGGATGGCAAGCAATGAGTTGACATGGTGGCAGCTGAGGGCAATGACAGGTGGCAACTGACGTTAGACAGCAATGGCAATTAATTTTCACACCCCCCATTATTCCAAATTTATCAATTTTTCTCTCCCTTTTTATGGATTCGTGCACATCAATTTCATTTACCAACTACGTGCATCAATCTACTGAGAACTTACAGTTATCTCTAGCGTACTACACGGCAGATCTAGTGTGTTCTGCTTGGCAACTGCGAAGACACACAACGTACGTAGTGTTTTAACCCTGTAGGATGGATCTAGTTTCCAACTTCGTTGGAGATTTTGCAATTTTCTGGTCAGAAGGAGGATGAGAAGCAGTAGGGAGATCGGGAGATTCACTTGCTTGTAGTTGATCGTCTTTGGAGGATGTTGCCGGAGTGGGGGTGGGGGTGGTTTGGGGTGGGGGAGATAAGGGGGGCGGTTCGCGGTGGGAGGGCACTACGGATCCTCCCTGGTTGCCATGGCAACCAGAGATGGCCGGCGACGGAGGTCGGGGTTCGACAGGTTGGGGACGAGGTCGGCAGACGATAGAGGGGACGGATCGGAGGCCGGGACCGGCTTGGTCGTGCGGGCAGCGGCTCCTCTGGCCCGGACGAGGCAGTGCGGGCGGGGTTGCCACGCACCGGACGTGCGGGCGCGCTTTTTATGCGCGCGGACAGGGTCGTGCGGGGCGGACCCCGTCCATGCCACACGATGCGTGCGGGCGGGTTGCCCTCCACGCCACACGTGTGGCAGTTATCTGCACCCAAAAAGAAACATGAAAGCATTGAAAATCCAACGGATTAAGAAAAAAAAAAGGTTGGGAGCTTCCGCACATCGCTTGGAAACTTCCTATGTTAGAGCCAAGTCTTATGGGGCTTATGGCTGGCTGCCCCCTCCCCAGCTTATGATTTGTGGGCTTCTTGAATAAGTTGCGGAGGAGACAACTTATTTCCACAGCCACCCATGAGCCCCAAAAGAAATGGCCCTTAGTGAGGAGACTCGGTGCGCAACACTTCTACCACGAGAACGACTCTTCCACCATGACCGCGTAGCACGTCCTCCAAGATCTTTAGACCGGAGTTGCATTCACTTGTCCTATATGTATCCCTCGCACCATGACCACAATGAGCTTTGCGAAGTCGGCAGGTCGTTGCTGATTGCCCTCCTTCACGCCTTGATGGGCGGCCTGGACGAGTGCTTTTCATTGCCTTGTCTGGTTTGGCTGAGGCTCGCTGGATGCTACATGGGCCCACCCATATCCCGAACGATTTCGTGTGTGCGTTTCTACCGGAAGCGAACGATTCCGTCTTTTCTTCTTCCTCAAGTTGATCCTCTTCTCTCCGTCCCAAATCCGTTGCGCTCCAACGGCCCCTACTCCGCTCCGTCCGGCCCGCCTCGACGTCGCCCCCAAGTTCGCCTCCCTTCGACCTCCTCCTTCTCCGGCCCGCCTCGACGTCGCCCCCAAGTTGCGCTCCAACGGCCCCTACTCCGCTCGGACTGCTAAACCTTGTGCTGTCGGAGGCAGTCATAACCTTGTACGACTAGTAGCCCTCTCCACTCTCCACAATACCTCGAAACGAAAGGCCTCCTGCACCTGCACCTGATCTACGACGATCCCATGGCCATGGCGGCGCGGCTGCTGCTCCGCTCCCTCAGGCGTCCTCCTCCAAGCTCCTCCTCTCCTCCTCTCCTCCACGGCTCGCCATCGCCGTCACCGGTACTGCTTCTTCCTTTTATCTGTCCCTTCCCTGCCTCCTTTACTCTGTTGCTGGTTTTGCAACGGACGTCACATGTTGGTAAAATTAGCCATTTAACTTTCGAGCTAGCTCTTTCACGACCTTCTTCATGTTTATCGCTGTGTCCGCTTGGTTTAATCAATCTGGTTGTGAATCCCACACACACACTCCATATGTAGGGCGTGGGGCATCCTCATGCAGTCATGCTGCGGAGAGGTTTCGGAGGATCACATTCGTCGCAGTCTAAACCGCCCCGAGACTGCCTCGGTTTCGGTGCGGTAGCCAATGCGGTCTCTGCATCCTTTGTCTGCGCTTCTGCTGCCCCCTTTTTCAACCAGAAATCGCTGCCCACGTGGCCACATGACCATGGAAGCAACATGGAGAAGAGGCAGTCGACTAATGATATTATCGCTGCTAATCTCCTATGAGTCTCACAATGCTAAACTCAGTCAAGCACCATGCATGCAACATTTCCTTCCTTCTATTTAGCTTAGTGGTGTGTTTCTTTGATTTCTTTTTTATTTTGCACGTGCTTGGTTGGATTGCAGGGTTTATGTGGCAGATATAGCATCGAAAAGGAAGCTTACTCAGTGGGGCGGTAAGGTTTGTTCTTCCGCCGGCTTAGAATTCCTTTCCACTGTGTATATATATGTTCTGTCCATGTATTGTCCATCTAATTAATGCTTCCTGAATGCAACGATTAATTGCCACGAAGGTCAACAGCCTGATCAGCAAAGGGCAAATCTGGCGCCTGGTCACACCAGCTCTTCTTCATGGACCTCTTTATCACATTACTGTACGTGTTCTTGTTATGGGTGAGATTACAATTATACTCTACAGAGAATGGCAATTGCGCTAACTTCCGATCATCGTCATGATGATACAGTTAAATACTTTCTCTTTGGCTAGCATCGGGCCTCAGGTGGAAGAGGTTGCTGGCCCTAAAAGATTTCTAGCCATTTATTTCACTTCGGCACTATCAGGTACATGTTTCATTCTCTTTGACCTGTTCTTGATATAACCCGTAATGTTTGGATCTTATTATGTCATCCCTAGCTATTTTTCTATTCATTAATTCTTGCAATTGTAACAGGTTCGCTAATGAGTTACTGGTTTAACTCCGCACATAGTGTTGGTGCATCCGGTGCTATCTTTGGATTGGTATGTCCATCAGTCTATTTATTGCCTCTAAGTTGTGGAAATATTTCTGTTCTCGAAAATACAAAAATCATGTATGCTTGACCCTATATCGCTTCATAATTCGGTAGGAACACGACATTATTATGAACTAGCCGCATTGCTGACTACCTTGCAATTTTCTCTCTATTTTATGTTTTCTAAAAACTACTCCCTTATGTAGATACCGAATGAAGATTGTAACTTTTAACAGGACCTTGAGTTGTTTATTAATCATCGAAACATCACCCTGCACAGCCAAAATATAGATATTTCACCAAGAGATGTCTATTTTGGAATGCATAATTTGTCTTGCTCTTTTGAAAAGTCGGATACCAGCGATATAAGATTTAAATAGTATCGCTATAGGTTTTGGAAACCCTCCCACTAAGCTATGCACTTTTAACGCTGACACTACTAGAATCGCCCTAAATGCCGAGTTTCAAAGGAACTCGGCAGAACCCATAATAAACTCGGTGAAATCTTCCTGCTATAGCGTTAATATAGCTCACTATTTTCACTGTAGTGCTAAATTTGGAGTTAATTAGCGTTGCTAATCTACTGCTGGGCCAAAAAAAATATGCACTCTTCAAAATCACGTCGCAACGGTTCAAATTTATGCCTTATTATTCCCAATTGTGGAGCGGTCTAACCATTCTTCCTAGAACCTAACTCCAGTTCCATCGTCGATAGCGAATATACTGGTCAAAGTGGGACAAAAAGTGCTAATTCACATTCATTTAGCTAGCAAAAAGTGTGTGTTCCGCTGTTTCTAGTGACAGCCGCTTGGGACCTAAGTATTCGTTCCACATCAATAGTTGCCGAAAAGTGACATCTTTAGTCCAAGAGCCTAAAAGTGACTTGCATAAGAAAGATTTATTCTGAATGCCGAAACCTTGTATCCCTCGCATGGTTTTATGGGTAAGTCACTTCTATTCTAAAGCTTAAATGGCCAAATGTAAACTTATAGGAGTATTGCATAAGTTTGACTCAAATTGGCATGTAAACGTGGCCCGTTTTACCTGCTGTATTTGTGCAATAAAAAATTTCTTGTATCTCACCCTTTCATTAACCATCCTCAACCTTTATGTCCAGGTTGGTGCACAGGCTGTTTATCTGTGGAGGCACCAAGAGCTTTTTGCAAACGCAAAGGAAAATTTAGAGAATATTAAATTTGTGGTTTTATTAAATCTGGTACTCATTCAATCTTTGTCTTTGTGTTTTGCCATCTTCTTGCTGCATACCATATGCATGTGCAAGTCTCATGTGTTCTGTTTGACAGGGCATCGGCATCATTTGTCGCCGCATCGACAATTGGGCACATGTAGGTCTTTTGTGGAGTTCTTTAATTTTTGAAACAGATGAAATGCTTGATTGGCTAGCTTACTTGGATTGATTCATATTCATGCAGCTGGGAGGGTTGCTTGGGGGAGCAGCGGTCGAATGGTTCTATGGTCCAGATTGGAAAGGGCGCCCGCTGTTTGGCCAATGAGTAGCACAAGACCACAATAATGATAATGGCTTGCACATAAATTTAACGGCCCAGTCCTCTATTGCTGTGAAACAAGCAAATACCTTCTCGAACTAAGGGCACCTCTAGCCGGTCCCATAAAAATGGAGGATTAAATGCCGAGTACACTTATGTTTTGGCCAGACCTAGCCGAACACCTAAATTTAGTGGAGTACATTTTTGTTTTCGACAAAGTGTTTCAAATCTAGTTTACTTAATATATTGCAACTTCATATTAGCACACTAATAAAAACCAAACATAATAAATAAGTTCTACACAATTCAAGAATATTACATTAATAGTTTACAAACCAAATAATTGGTATTCAAAGACACCAAATGGTTGAAAATAATCTCTCGGAATCTTGGCATTGCCCTCCGCTGTATCAAGGCTGACTAGTATCCAGCGAAACTATGATTCTCTTCTCGACCGCCGAATATCATCGTTGAAAATCATGCCAAGGACAAGTTTAAAGTCATTGTCATCTTCTTCCTCCTCCAATGACGATCTGTCCTCAAAGATCATCTCTCTAAGCCTCTTCATCTTCAGTTGAACAGAGTCGTTTAAGTTCAATTCGGACAAGCAAAACAAGACAATGTAGCCAAAATAAACTCACCTAGGAAAACCGTCGAACACTTGCAAGGCGGTGGAGGTGTACCGCCTGGCGGCTGCCAGCGGCATAGAGCTCCAACGAGCGAGCGCCGAGGTATGGGGATGACCGGAAAAAGTTCATAATGCTAGTGAGATGCTGGCCGCCAATGATAAAAAGAATCTGAGGCGGTTCCCGGTGAATCGGTTGACGCGGTGGCGGCGGCGGCGTTTCCGCTCGATTCTGGTTGACGGCGACAACAGGCGAACGGCTCGGACACCAACAAAATGATGGCAAGGGCCAAGGGAGGTGGCGAGGTAGTAGCGGAGGCGGTGGTTAGTCGTGAGCAGGTGCGTCGGCAATGATGTAGTGGGGGTGGGGGCGTCCAAAAGAGGCCGGAAATTTTACCCAGCCGTTTCAAGGCCGAGTATATTTTGGCGTAGGCGGAGCCCAGGAGTAATTTTTTTACTTCACTCTATAATTTGGACGATCAGCTAGCTGCCAGTTAGAGGAATAAAACCAAAATTTTACTCATCTAACCGGATCTAGGGGGGTGACTAGAGATGCCCTAAGCAGATAGGAGTGCTTGCAAAGGGCAAACATGTTCCCGTAAAACACTAAGTATTCCAGTCTCCCAGAACCACTTTTGGAGCCTTTGTACTGAAACAATGAGATATTTTTATCTCTTGAGTCACCCGCTATTGTACTCTTTGTTTAACAGAGTAGTTGATGCTATATTAATTAGCTATCATGCACTTTTTGTTCATGAGTAATGCATGGTTCATGTATACAGCGTATGCAACATGTACACTTGTGGCACCACGTCTCAGCGGAACCGGAACACCCCATATTCTAGCCCAACGATAAATTCTTCTAGAATACAGCACTACTTGGCATAGAACAAATCAGCTCTTATTACAAATACTCAGGGTACAAGGGTTCTGATGTTACAATGGTTACATCGACACGGCGACACTACGCCTACTATGGTAGCTCTATGCTAGCAGCGGAACAACTCATAGCAACGGAATATTCTAGCAATGGAACATCAACAATAGCAATTGACTCCACTCTGCAGGGACTATGGTACCTCTAGATTATTGACTCTAGTGCAAGTGGGAGACTGAAGGAAATATGCCCTAGAGACAATAATAAAGTTGTTATTTATATTTCCTTATATCATGATAAATGTTTATTATTCATGCTAGAATTGTATTAACCGGAAACTTAGTACATGTGTGAATACATAGACAAACAGAGTGTCCCTAGTATGCCTCTACTAGACTAGTTCATTAATCAAAGATGGTTAAGTTTCCTGACCATAGACATGTGGTGTCATTTGATGAACGGGATCACATCATTAGAGAATGATGTGATGGACAAGACCCATCTGTTAACTTAGCATAAATGATCGTTTAGTTTTATTGCTATTGCTTTCTTCATGACTTATACATGTTCCTCTGACTATGAGATTATGCAACTCCGGAATATCGGGGGAACACCTTGTGTGCTATCAAACGTCACAACGTAACTGGGTGATTATAAAGATGCCCTACAGGTGTCTTCGATGGTGTTTGTTGAGTTGGCATAGATCAAGATTAGGATTTGTCACTCCGTGTATCAGAGAGGTGTTGAGGAACATAGTAATTTGAAAAACATTCCTACGCACACGCAAGATCATGATGATACATAGCAACGAGAGGAGAGAGTGTCGTCTACGTACCCTCCTTCTCCTGCCCCCTCCTCTTCGGGCGGCGGTCTCCCCCACCGCTCGCCGGAGGTATGTACGGCGTACTGTTTCTTGCATGTCACGTGTGATGTGTATCGGCTACATCGATCTAAGCTCAAGCGATAGCTAGCTTTGGCAAATAAATTAGTTATCTTTGACTTCTTCCGTTCTTGGTGTGGACCAGGACGTGCAGCATCTTCGGTCATGCAGTCTTGCCAAGAGTAGGCAACAGTCCCATTCAAAGAAGAAGAAGAAGAAGAAGAAGAAGAAGAAGAAGAAGGAGGAAGAAGAAGAAGAAGAAGAAGAAGAAGAGAGCAGGCAACGGCCGGCAATAGTCTAAGCCGGCACCCCGCCACCGCGGCATCCCCGGTGTGTTAGCCAACGTGCTCTCCTCTGCATCCTGTGCATGGGGCGCCTCTGCTGCGGCCCTTCTAGAGAAGAAGAGGCGGTGGACTAACACTTTCATCGCTGTCAATATCCTGTGAGTGAGTCCGACAATGCTAATTAATAACCACACTGCATGATTTCCATCTATTTATATACCTTCTTTTGTCTGTGCATTAGTTCATTGATTGATAACTTCCTTATTACTTGTTGTTTAAGTGTTCACGGCGCAGATATAGCAACTAACAGATTGCTTTTTTTGCTTGGAGCTAAGGTATGTTCTCTCGGTTGGAAAATTAAATTACTGTAGTACTTTCTTTGTATATATTCTGTCGTCTGAAGTAACACGACAATGATTTCACCATGGATTTCTTTGTATATATTACCTAAGAATAGGGCAAATCTGGCATCTGGCTACATCCTCACTTCTTCATGGGGGCCTTGTTCACCTTGCTGTACGTGTTCGTGTTTCTTCGGTTGAGATTACAATTAATTATACCCTATCGGGTGGCAATCGCTAATTTTCTACTATTGTGATGACACAGTCAAATAGTCTGTCTTTGAATGATGTTGGGCCAAAAGTGGAACAAGTTGCTGGCCCTAGAAGATTTCTAGCTATTTACTGGACTTCGGCGGTATCAGGTTTTAATTTGCCCTTCAATAGCTTCTGACAACTGTTAATTGATAGGTAATCCTCTGTAAAGAAATATAAGAGTATTTAGGTCACTAAAATAGTGATATAAATGCTCTTCTATTTATTTACGGAGGGAGTACTATTTAATGTTCATGATTTAACCTTCATTCTTGGAAATGTGACAGGTTCCCTAACGAGTTACTGTTTTTTCCCTTCCCCTTCTATTGGTGCATCTGATGCTATCTGTGGATTGGTATGCATTTCCATTGATTGATACATACACAGTTGTTTCATCTCCTCGATAAATTTTCTTAAATCTCACTGTTTCATCGACCTTTATCTTCATGCATGATCAGACTGGTGCACAAATTGTTTATACGTGGAGGCATCGAGCGCATTTGAGAAACGCAAAGGAAACTCTGGTGGTTATTGCACTTAGGGTCTTCGTAAATCTGGTATACGTCTTCAGTTATATTTTTCACTCGTTTGATTTTGGTGTTCTTTTATTTTGCCGTTTGCTTGCTGCATTAGTACCATGTGCACATCTCATACGCATATTCTGTTTGGCAGGTCAATGGCATTCTGTCAAGGCACCGCATTGACAATTGGGCACATGTAGGTCTCCTTGTTATGTTCCCACGTGTACAGTTCATTCAACCGGCGAGAAATGAGATGCTTAATTATAGCTTATTTGGATTGATTCACATGCAGTTAGGAGGCTTGCTTGGGGGAGCTGCTGCTGAATGGTTTCTCGGTCCAGATTGCAAGCAGCGTGTTGCAAATCCAAAGGATGGAAGGGTGGTGCCTCTTGTTCAGCCAATCAACAGTAGTACTAAAAGACCATGCATGCAAAAAGATAACAAGAAGAAAGGGTACTAAAATACCACACAGTAACTTGTACACGAAATTAATAGACTGGCTTGTATATTGTCGTGTACAAATAGGTGTACTAAGCAGATAGAGTGTTTAATTTGCAAGCTACAAAAAGTCACCCTACTAGTTACGACGCAGTAAAACAGAGAGGAGTGTTTCAGGACCATGTCTCACCCGAACCTATGCTCGGCACCGTCTAATCTAGCACCGCTCACATGTGGATTCGGGCACTGTTAGCATTCAAGTTTCTTTGATCTTGTACTGTTTACTTTAATCCCTTTCTCCTTCATGGTTGACTAGACCTGCGCAAGCTACATTTTTTTTTTTTGAACATGGTGGGCTGGCTCACCTCCCCATGAACTGTAGCACAGAAGCCCAAGCCTATGATTTCAAAACAATTATATTCTGTCTGAGGCCTGTCGGCACTGTTCATCTTCCCTCACAATATTTCCTTGTTGTGCGAGATATGAGTGCCTACAGTAGAAACTTCTAGTTTCGTATCATGAAACATGCTAAGCAATTCTCAAAAGAAAATAAACATCCTACATGCATCTGTTTCGCATCCAAGATTAAGAATATGTAACGTTGGTTTTCATGCCTGATAAATTTCACAAAAATAGTTCTAAATATTTTGGTGTCTACCTTCGATTTTGTATAGGTGCTCTTTACTTTATGTGAACTGACATGTCCCTATCATAATTCCGGTTCCAAAAATAAATGGTGCACTGCTTCAGACTTTCTTTAAATGTTGGCATATCTTTACATGCAGACATGCAGTTCTGGCACTGCTTCAGATTTTCTTTTTGCTAAATGTAATCAAAATTTGGCCTCACTTCTGTAAGAAAGAAGCTGAACCCACTTAATATACGGCGTGCAGTGTATTCTTGCTTTTGCGAATTTCTTTCCAAGGATAACTGTTTCTAAAATGGACTAGCACTTGTGAGACATATTTGTATACCCATATATGGCAGTACAGAATCATTTTCAATGTCAAAATCATCACTGGTAGCTTGCCCGCATAGCGAGGCATTAAACAATTGTAAATAGAGCAGGTGCATGGGAGACATCCCAGCCTCCCAGGCAAGTGCACTAGTAATTTATTCTCCATATTGCTAGCATTCAGTAGGTTTATTAACATGAGTAGGCCTTGTAATCCATCTCTTGATCGTTCCCGCCATGGTTTACTGAACCGGCCATGCACAGATCCCTGTAGAAGCTGACGCGAAATGTGTGGTGCTGAGCAAAAGTGCGGCTGGACCATGGTTCTATGCAACATTTGTGCAGTAAAACATCTTCCCGTCTCCCCAGTCTAGACTTGCTCTCTGAACTCTTGGGGAATTTTGTAATGTTTAAAACTTGTATTTTAAACTGGGCGAAGTATCCAGTGAAAACGCTCATTGAGTGAAAACATGAAAACTATGCTCGTGGGCCATCGGATTGCAAATGTATGGTACAGATCAGAGGTGGGAATCCCCCAGCCACTTAAGGGCATCTCCAGCCGTTCGGCCCCCCAGGACGCCTAATAGAGCGGCCTGGGGGCGAGCCGGCGCTAGTTCGGCCCCTGGAGGCGAATTAGCGCCCAGTCACGCCCCCACGCGCCGGCCCCAGGATGCAGGAAATTTAAACTTGGTCGTTCCCGCTCACAAAAGACGCCGCAAATCCGGCGATCGGACGTAGTCTGGCGTTACAAAAAATAGAGTTCGCGTGCGCAATGATTCACTCGGCGGGGTCGGCTCCAGGCGTTGGCGGAGTCGGCGTGCGTGGACTCGGCGGTGCCGGAGCTGCTTCGGTGCTGGGCTGTGTCGGCGCGGCTTCGGCACTGTTGGACACTGTTTGGGCTTGGCGTCTGGGTGGTCGTGGGCGTCGTGGGCGTCGTCGGCGTTGCTGTCGGCAGCTCGTTCAGGATGAGGCCGCGCTGCATCAGGTACCACGCCTTGAGCTTCTCGTCGTTGCTCTGGAGCATGTCCGCCTCGCCCATCAGAAAAGCCATGTCGGTGTCAAAACCGGCGGATCTCAGGTAGGGGGTCCCGATCTGTGCGTCAAGGTCGGATGGTAACAGGAGGCAAGGGACACTTTATTTTACCCAGGTTCGGGCCCTCTCGATGGAGGTAAAACCCTACTCCTGCTAGATTAAAATTGATGATATGGGTAGTACAAGAGTAGATCTACCACGAGATCAAGGAGGCTAAACCCTAGAAGCTAGCCTATGGGTATGATGATGGTTATGATGTGTTCGTCCTACGGACTACAACCCTCCGGTTTATATAGGCACCGGATAGGGTTAGGGTTACACAGAGTCGGTTACATTGGTAG
The DNA here is from genome assembly GCA_032464435.1 of Aegilops umbellulata. Lineage (NCBI taxonomy): Eukaryota > Viridiplantae > Streptophyta > Magnoliopsida > Poales > Poaceae > Aegilops > Aegilops umbellulata. The sequence goes on along the minus strand of CP136059.1, from coordinate 483,421,046 downwards.
GAGATCTCGAATATCCGCACGCCTAGCTTGCCTTCCACGCCAAGGAAAGAACCTTCCGGACAAGGGACGAAGTCTTCAATCTTGTATCTTCATAGTCCTGGAGTCCGGCTGAAGGTATAGTTCGGCTATCCGAACACCCCCTAATCCAGGACTCCCTCAGTAGCCCCCGAACCAGGCTTCAATGACGTCGAGTCCAGCGCGCAAATTTGTCTTCGGCATTGCAAGGCGGGTTCCCCCTCTGAATCTTGTGTACCTGTATGAATAATGTCCGTAGCGCTCCTCGGTCTCGGTGCCCAATAATTGCCGTCTTCCACATGTTGAACGAATGCGAAAAGCCCGGGGGTGTTTTTTATATTCACACCCTTGGTCATATAAACGAGCCGCCTATTTAACGGGATGGGGATCTAGATCAAAACCACATCTTCTTCTCCCCGCGAGTTATCATCAGAGCGTCTCCAGCAAAGGTCCATTCCAACATGGCCAGCCGTCGCAGCTCCTCCCCTTGCCCCTCCAGCCCCAAATCCGGAGACTGGGAGAGTTGCACCATCCCACACAGCGAGCTAGTGTCACTGCAGACCAAAGGATTCCTTCCCCAAGCGTGTATGGTCCCGGTCCGAGCCGGACTCGCCACCTACAACGGCGGCAAGCAAGCGGAGAGCACCCCCAATCCTTCTAAAGGAGAGCGGGTGTGCCTCGTCCCTTATTTATTAAGGGGTCTAGGATTTCCAATTCATCCATTCCTCCGCGGGCTTCTGGAGTTCTACGGCCTCCAGCTGCACAACCTCACGCCTGGCTCTGTGCTACATATTGCAGGCTTCGTTGCCCTTTGCGAGCTGTTTTTAGGCGTCGAGGCTCATTTTGCGCTGTGGAAGAGGTTGTTCTGCTTGGTGCCCCGTTCTCAGAAGGGGTCTATATACCAAGTGGGCGGAGCCGAAATATGGCGCGTCGCCGGGACCGGATACCTATCCGGAACCCCAGAGAAGGCGTCCGAGGGCTGGCCTTCAGAATGGTTCTACATAGACGACGTCCCGCTGCCGGACCTTGTCCGGGTCGGCCTCCCTGAGTTCAGCATGGCTCCCTTAAAGAAACGCTTAAGTTGGCGTCCGCGGAGCTCTCAGAGAGAAAGCAACAGAGACGTTCTTTACCTGATGGGCCGGATAAGACTGTTGGCTCATTCCGGACTAACCATGATTGGAGTCATGGCCGCATGTATTATGCGGGGGGTGCAGCCGCTTCAATATAGGAGCCACCCCATGTGGGGTTTCAACGGGGAGGATGACGCCACCCGTTATGGCCGCAAGGGGCCAGACACAGCTGCCGCTCTAGTAAAGATTCTAACATCTTTGTACAAGGGAGAAAAGGAGGACTTCCTCCGCGTCAACCCGCGGGCCGGATTCACTATGTATGAACCTCCAAGTTGGGTAAGTGAACAATTGCACTTGCCCGCTTATTTAATGCTCCCATGACTAGATACGTAATCTGGTGATTTCAATGCAGGAGCTTCGACAGGAGGTAAAGGATATCAACAGCTGCCCTCCACAACCTGAGGACCCAGAGCGGTCCCTCGATCCGGACTCCGAAGAGGATCCGGACATATCGGTGGAGCTCATCGACGGGGTGTTCCACCAGTTAAGCAAAGATAATACCTTGGTAGCCATTACGGCTGATTATCCCGGGTTAATCCCGGCCTCCCAGGTGACAGAAATCGGAGTGTTCATTCCCGCAAGAGAGATTCCGTCCTTACATATTCCGGTGTTTCTGACGACAACCGTATTTTACAGGGGAGATTTCCGAGGAGGGAGGCCGAACCTGCGGCGGCTGGACAACAAGGAGCCGCCGGGCCCCGTGGGGTAAAAAGGGATGAAGTCCTGACTGAGAGTTCGGCACAAAGGTATAACGCGCCCTCTCTCTTCCTGGCGTTATTCTGTCAAGGCATATTAACATCCGTACTGTTTCCAGGACGAAGAGGCCTCGCCGGACTATATCCGGAGGGGCCGCAAACCGCGCCTCTACTAGCCAGGCTCCAACGTCTGGTCCGGAGGCGGGGGTGAACACCAGGCTTGCGCCGGACGCTCCTTCAATAGAGGATGCAGACCGGCTATCTGCCACAAATTCAGAAGTGGAGAGCGCCATGAACCATAGGCGTCGCCGGACAGTTCTACGCGACGCTTGTTTCTCCTGAGAGGCCTTAAACGCCTTCAATTCGGGAGATGCGTACCTTCGTGCTGCTCAAGATGGTTTATCCAGGGCCACGGAGCAGTATGTGAAAGACATACGGGTAAGAAAATTTAAATATATATATACCAGTAGCCCCCGAGACTTGAAATAGTTAAACTAACTGATTTAAGGATCATATAATATGTAGGTTCTTACTGAGAAGAACACCGTGCTGTCCCAGGAGCTGGAAAAGTGCAAGGCCCAACTAGAGGCCGCACTAGCCGCTACAGGGGAGCCCAAAGGGACCCACTCAGGTACGATATACGTTGAGAGATTTGGTATTGTGCGACTTATGTGCGAATCTGACAATTAATGTTGCAGATGGTGCCGGACTAGATCCGGAGAGGCAACAACTCTTACGCCAGTTAAAGGCTGGCGAGAGTACGTTGACAAGGGTGAGGCGAGAGAAGAATGATCTTCAGGATGCCAACACCAAGCTGGATGTTGAACTGAAAGACGTTCGTGGCCAGCTATCTGACTCCATCAAGGAGAATCAGCGTCTTCGACGCGGCATATTTAGTAAGTGCTTGAGCGAACTCTTGAAAAAAAAAGGAGTTCGGCGAGGAAGACGAATAACAGAATTATGTCTGTAGGTACGCTCATAGGTCGTCCTGCAGAGGAGATGCCTGGTTCTACGGGTGACCTTCTCCCCGAACTCCTGCAACTGCACGAACGAATTCGGCAGGCAATGCAAGGGGTTGCCCGGGCCTTATGGCCTGCCCACTCCACGCCCGAGGGCCTTGGAGAGCTTGCGGAGAAGCTGACGGGGGCTCGACGGCACATCCGGTTGTGGAAGATATCATCCTGTCGACAAGGCGCGAGGGAGGCCTGGGCTATGGTGAAGACCCGCTTTACGAAGTCTGACCCCAATCACATGGCCGAGGTCGGACCAGTGGGGCCTGACGGGAAGGGAATCCCTGTGAGCTTGGTGTATGGCCAGGTAGAGCTGGCCGCAAAGTATTCCCAGCAGGACTGTAAATTAGACAGCCTGTTAGATGGTATAGAGGAGGAATACGATCAGTCAAGATGACTATGTAATTTATAATTGACATGTGTAATGCCTTCTAGCCGGATTGTAGATCGTTTGTCGTTGCCGACCTTTTCGCTTCGACCTCGGGACCTGACGGTCCGGAGTGTGTCCGAATACCATAACGGCTATAAAAAAACGGGGTATGCATGGAGACCAGGCGTAGGGTGTTGGAGAACGTAGTAATTTCAAAAAATTTCCTACGCACACGCAAGATCATGGTGATGCATAGCAACGAGAGGGTAGAGTGTTGTCTACGTACCCTCGTAGACCAAAAGCGGAAGCGTTATATCAACGCGGTTGATGTAGTCGTACGTCTTCACGATCCGACCGATCCAAGCACCGTTACTCCGGCACCTCCGAGTTCTTGGCACACGTTCAGCTCGATGACGATCCCCGGGCTCCGATCCAGCAAAGCGTCGGGGAGGAGTTCCGTCAGCACAACGGTGTGGTGACGATCTTGATGTTCTACCGTCGCAGGGCTTCGCCTAAGCACCGTAACGATATGACCGAGGTGGAATATGGTGGAGGAGGGCACCGCACACGGCTAAGGAACGATCACGAAGATCAACTTGTGTGTCCATGGGGTGCCCCCTGCCTCAGTATATAAAGGATGGAGGAGGAGGAGGCCGGCCAAGGCTATTGGTGCGGCCAGGATGGGAGTCCGACTAGGACTCCAAGTCCTAGTAGGAGTCCATCAAGAGGGGAGGAAGGGAGAAGGAAGTGGAGGAGTAGGAAAGGTGGTCGGCCCCCTTTTCCCTAGTCCAATTCGGACTAGAGGGGAGGGGGGCGCAGCAGCCTTTTTCCTCTTCCCACTAAAGCCCATCAAGGCCCATTACTTCTCCCGTAATCCCGTAACTCCTCGATACTCCCGAAAATACCCGAATCACTCAGAACCTTTCCGATGTCCGAATATAGTCGTTCAATATATCGATCTTTACGTCTCGACCATTTCGAGACTCCTCGTCATGTCCCCGATCTCATCCGGGACTCCGAACTCCTTCCGTACATCAAAACTCATAAACTCATAATATAACTGTCATCGAAACCTTAAGCGTGCGGACCCTACGGTTCGAGAACAATGTAGACATGACCGAGACACGTCTCCGGTCAATAACCAATAGCGGGACCTGGATGCCCATATTGGCTCCTACATATTCTACGAAGATCTTTATCGGTCAGACCGCATAACAACATACGTTGTTCCCTTTGTCCATCGGTATGTTACTTGCCCGAGATTCGATCGTCGGTATCCAATACCTAGTTCAATCTCGTTACCGGCAAGTCTCTTTACTCGTTCCGTAATACATCATCCCGCAACTAACTCATTAGTTGCAATGCTTGCAAGGCTTAAGTGATGTGCATTACCGAGAGGGCCCAGAGATACCTCTCCCACAATTGGAGTGGCAAATCCTAATCTCGAAATACGCCAACCCAACATCTACCTTTGGTGACACCTGTAGTACTCCTTTATAATCACCCAGTTACGTTGTGACGCTTGGTAGCACCCAAAGTGTTCCTCCGGCAAACGGGAGTTGCATAATCTCATAGTCAAAGGAACATGTATAAGTCATGGATAAAAGCAACAGCAACATACTAAACGATCGGGTGCTATGCTAATGGAATGGGTCATGTCAATCAGATCATTCAACTAATGATGTGACCTTGTTAATCAAATGACAACTCCTTTGTCCATGGTTAGGAAACTTAACCATCTTTGATCAACAAGCTAGTCAAGTAGAGGCATACTAGTGACACTCTGTTTGTCTATGTATCCACACATGTATTATGTTTCCAGTTAATACAATTCTAGCATGAATAATAAACATTTATCATTACATGTAAGGAAATAAATAATAACTTTATTATTGCCTCTAGGGCATATTTCCTTCAGTCTCCCACTTGTACTAGAGTCAATAATCTAGTTCACATCGCCATGTGATTACCAGCAATACTTCACATCACCATGTGATTAACACCCATAGTTCACATCGATATGTGATCAACACCCAAAGGGTTTGCTAGATTCAGTAATCTAGTTCACATCGCTATGTGATTAACACCCAAAGAGTACTACGGTGTGATCATGTTTTGCTTGTGAGAGAAGTTTAGTCAACGGGTCTGCCACATTCAGATCCGTTATGTATTTTGCAATTTTCTATGTCTACAATGCTCTGCACGGAGCTACTCTAGCTAATTGCTCCCACTTTCAATATGTATCTAGATCGAGACTTAGAGCTATCCAGATCGGTGTCAAAACTTGCATCGACGTAACCCTTTACGATGAACCTTTTGTCACTTCCATAATCGAGAAACATATCCTTATTCCACTAAGGATAATTTTGACCGCTGTCCAGTGATCTACTCCTAGGTCACCATTGTTCTCCCTTGCTTAACTCAGTATAGGGTATACAATAGATCTGGTAAACAGCATGGCATACTTTATAGAACCTATGGCCGAGGCATAGGGAATGACTTTCATTCTCTTTCTATCTTCTACCGTGGTCAGGCTTTGAGTCTTACTCAATTTCACACCTTGTAACACAGGAAAGAACTCTTTCTTTGACTGTTCCATTTTGAACTACTTCAAAATCCTGTCAAGGTATGTACTCATTGAAAAAACTTATCAAGCGTCTTGATCTATCTCTATAGATATTGATGCTCAATATGTAAGCAGCTTCACCGAGGTCTTCCTTTGAAAAACTCCTTTCAAACACTCCTTTGTGCTTTACAGAATAATTCTACATTATTTCTGATCCACAATATGTCATACATATACTTATCAGAAATGTTGTAGTGCTCCCACTCACTTTCTTGTAAATACAGGCTTCACCGCAAGTCTGTATAAAACTATATGCTTTGATCAACTTATCAAAGCGTGTATTCCAACTCCGAGATGCTTGCACCAGTCCATAGATGAATCGCTGGAGCTTGCATATTTTGTTAACACCTTTAGGATCGACAAAACCTTCTAGTTGCATCGTATACAACTCTTCTTTAATAAATCCTTTAAGGAATGCAGTTTTGTTTATCCATTTGCCGGATTTCATAAAATTCGGCAATTGCTAACATGATTCGGACAGACTTAAGCATAGATACGAGTGAGAAACTCTCATCGTAGTCAACACCTTGAACTTGTCGAAAACCCTTTTTGCGACAATTCTAGCTTTGTAGATAGTAACACTACTATCATCGTCCGTCTTCCTATTGAAGATCCATTTATTTTCTATGGCTTGCCGATCATCGAGCAAATCCACCAAAGTCCATACTTTGTTTTCATATATGGATCAAATCTCAGATTTTATGGCCTCAAACCATTTCGCGGAATCTGGGCTCATCATCGCTTCCTCATAGTTCGCAAGTTCATCATGGTCTAGTAACATGACTTCCAGAACAGGATTACCGTACCACTCTGGTGCGGATCTCACTCTGGTTTACTTACGAGATTCGGTAGTAACTTGATCTTGAAGTTATATGATCATTATCATTAGCTTCCTTACTAATTGGTGTAGTAGTCACAAGAACAGATTTCTGTGATGAACTACTTTCCAATAAGGGAGAAGGTACAATTACCTTATCAAGTTTTCTACTTTCCTCCCACTCACTTCTTTCAAGAGAATCTCCTTCTCTATAAAGGATCCATCTTTAGCAACGATTTTGCCTTTGGATCTGTGATAGAAAGTGTACCCAACAATCTCCTTTGGGTATCCTATGAAGACACATTTCTCCGATTTGGTTCGAGCTTATCATGATGAAACTTTTTCACATAAGCATCGCAACTCCAAACTTTAAGAAACAACAACTTTGGTTTCTTGCCAAACAACAACTTTGGTTGTCCTGCCGATCAAGCTCGGCTTCTCTTTCTTCATACATGCGCACTTGAGGTGAGTCATGAATTATGTCGCAGGGCAGAATCGCCTCAGTGCCGTACACCATAAAGAATGGTGTGAATCCGGTGGTACGATTTGGCGTGGTTCGCAGCCCCCAGAGTACGGAGTCGAGCTCCTCTACCCAGTGCATATCAGATTCCTTAAGGGACCGCACTAGTCTGGGTTTGATGCCGCTCATGATGAGACCATTTGCACGTTCGACCTGACCGTTAGTTTGTGGGTGATAGACAGAAGCGTAGTCGAGCTTAATGCCCATGTTTTTGCACCATAGCTTTACTTCATTAGAGGTGAAGTTTGTGCCGTTATCGGTGATAATGCTGTGGGGGACACCATAACGGTGTACGACCCCGGATACGAAGTCTATCACAGGTCTGGATTCAGCCGTATTGACAGGCTTGGCTTCTATCCATTTGGTGAATTTGTCCACCATGACCAATAAGTATTTTTTCTTGTGGGTTCCGCCTTTAAGGGGTCCCACCATATCGAGCCCCCAGACCGCGAAAGGCCAAGTGATGGGGATAGTCCGGAGGGCGTTGGGTGGCATATGGCTTTGGTTGGCAAAGAGCTGGCAACCGACGCACCGTTTGACTAGGTCCTGAGCGTCTGCTCTAGCCGTCGGCCAATAGAAGCCAGTACGGAAAGCCTTGCTTACAAGGGACCGAGCCGCGGCGTGATGGCCACCGAGTCCGGCATGAATTTCAGCTAACAGACTCCGCCCTTCCTCTTCGGAGATACACCTTTGAAGGACTCCTGTAGTGCTTTTCTTATATAGCTCTCCCTCGTGGACTTTATAGGCTTTAGATCGCCGCACTATGCAGCATGCCTCGTTTTGGTCCTTGGGGAGTTCCTTCCTAGTAAGGTAGGCTAGGAATGGCTCCGTCCACGGGGCGATGACCGCCATTATTGCGTGGGCTGAGGGTGTAATTTCGGTGGCGGGGCCGCCGATTATGTCTGATTGTTCGGCATTGGGTTGTGCGGTTATGCCCGGGCTATTATCCGAGGGTTCCCCCTCCCATTTTACGGATGGTTTGAATAATCTTTCTAAGAAGATGTTGGGGGGGACTGCATCTTGTTTTGCTCCAATGCGTGCCAGGACGTTCGCTGCCTGATTATTTTCTCGGGCTATGTGATGGAACTCCAGTCCCTCGAACCGAGCTGACATTTTTAGTACGGCATTGCGATAAGCTGCCATTTTTGGGTCTTTGGCGTCGAAGTCGCCGTTTATTTGGGATATCGCGAGGTTTGAGTCCCCGCGTACTTCCAGGCGTTGAATGCCCATGGATACCGCCACCCGGAGGCCATGTAGAAGGGCCTCGTATTCGGCTGCATTGTTGGAGTCCGTGTACATAATTTGGAGTACATATTGGACTGTATCTCCTGTGGGGGACGTCAAAATGACGCCAGCCCCCAGTCCGGCCAGCATTTTGGAGCCGTCGAAATGCATGATCCAGTTTGAGTACGTGCCGTACTCTTTAGGGAGTTCGGCCTCTGTCCATTCGGCGACGAAGTCGGCTAGGACTTGTGATTTAATTGCTCGCCGTGGCTTGTAGGTTATATCGAACGGGAGGAGCTCTATGGCCCATTTTGCTATCCGGCCTGTTGCATCGCGGTTGTTGATAATATCGTTGAGTGGTACTTCCGAGGCTACTGCAATAGAACACTCTTGAAAGTAGTGTCGTAGCTTCCGGGATGCCATGAATACCGCGTATGCGATTTTTTGATAATGCGGGTACCGTGATTTGCATGGTGTGAGGACAGTGGACACGTAGTAAACCGGCCTTTGAAGGGGTAATCTATGTCCGTCCGTTATCCGTTCGACGACGAGTACTGCACTAACAACTTGATGGGTTGCGTCAATGTACAATAGCATGGGTTCGCCGGTATTCGGCGCGGCCAGGACAGGGTTTGTTGCCAAGATGGCCTTTATTTCCTCGAGTCCGGCCGTGGCAGCGTCCGTCCACTCGAAGTGTTCGGTGCGCCTAAGGAGGCGGTAAAGGGGTAGTGCCTTTTCTCCCAAGCGGGAGATGAAGCGGCTTAAGGCCGCCACGCATCCGGTGAGTTTCTGAATTTGCTTGAGATCTTTTGGGACATCCAATTGTGACAGAGCTCGAATTTTAGCTGGATTTGCTTCAATTCCTCTGCCGCATACAATGAAGCCCTGGAGCTTTCCGGCTGGGATGCTGAAGACACATTTTTCCGGATTGAGCTTGATGTCGTATTTTCGCAGGTTGTCGAATGTAAGTCTCAGGTCGTCTACTAGAGATTCGACGTGTCTTGATTTAACGACCACATCATCTACGTACGCCTCCACTGTTTTGCCGATCTGGTTTGCCAGACATGTTTGAATCATGCGCTGATATGTCGCGCCGGCGTTTTTGAGCCCAAAGGGCATTATGTTGAAGCAGAATGGGCCGTATGGCGTGATGAATGCTGTTGCAGCTTGGTCGGATTCTGCCATCTTTATTTGATGGTAACCGGAGTATGCGTCGAGGAAACACAGGGAATCGTGTCCTGCGGTGGCATCGATGATTTGATCAATTCGAGGGAGGGGAAAGGGATCCTTTGGGCAGGCCTTATTAAGGTCTTTGAAGTCGACACACAGGCGCCAAGATTTGTCCTTCTTTGGTACCATTACCAGGTTTGCTAGCCAGTCCGGGTGTTTGATATCTCTAATGAATCCGGCCTCGAATAATTTGGCTAGTTCCTCTCCCATGGCCTGTCTCTTTGGTTCGGAGAAACGCCGAAGGGTTTGTTTGACAGGTTTGAATCCTTTCTGGATATTTAAGCTGTGCTCGGCCAGCCTGCGTGGGATTCCTGGCATATCTGAGGGGTGCCAGGCGAAAATATCCCAGTTCTCTCGTAGGAACTCACGCAGTGCGGCGTTTACATCAGGGCTCAATTGTGCCCCGATGGAGGCTGTTTTATTCGGGTCCGTTGGGTGGACCTGGAATTTGACTATTTCGTCCGCTGGTTTGAAGGATGTGGATTTGGATCTCTTATCGAGTATCACATCATCCCTGCTAACCGTGGGTCGCAGCGCCGTCAGCTCTTCGGTCGCTAAGGCTTCAGATAGTGCCTCGAGGGCTAATGCGGTTGTCTTGTTTTCGACGCGGAGTGCTATGTCCGGATCACTAGCGAGAGTGATAATTCCGTTTGGCCCAGGCATCTTAAGCTTCATGTACCTGTAATGGGGTATGGCTTGGAAAACTGTGAATGCCTCTCGTCCTAATATAGCGTGATATCTGCTTCTGAACGGGGTCACCTGAAACGTGATTTGTTCGGACCTGTAATTATCCGGCGTGTCGAATACCACATCTAGTGTGATCTTTCCGGTGCAGCGCGCTTCCTGACTGGGGATTATTCCTCTAAAGGTTGTGCTGTTTCGCTCAATGCGATTCCAGTCTATTTCCATCTTTTGGAGGGTTTCCTCGTAGATGAGGTTCAGTCCGCTGCCTCCGTCCATAAGTACCTTTGCGAGGCGACAGCCGTCCATTATGGGACTGAGGACCAATGCGGCTGGCGCTCTGGCTGTTCGGAATTTAGGTTCGTCGCTCGCATTGAAGGTGATGGCAGTATTGCTCCATGGATTTATGGTCGCCACTTGGTAGACTTCGGCGAGGCTGCGAAGTGTTCTTTTTCGCATGTTATTTGATGCGAAAGTCTCGGAGATTGTGAGAACGGTACTGAAATTCTCGGGCTGGTTTCCTTCGACCTCTGGATTTAGGAGGTCCTCGCCAATTTTGGCCACCTGCCGGAGTATCCAACATGCCCTGAGGCTGTGAGTTTTGGTGACATCCTCTGCACTGTGAATTTTGCAGGGTCCATCGAGCCACCTTTCTAGCACGGTTCCGTGCCCCCTAGAGGGTTTTGATTTTTTATTTAATCCGGGCGCTTTGCTGTAGTGCGCCCTTTTGATTCGGACGGGATTGCTATTCAAGGCCGGATTATCCCAAAATTTAATTTCGGTTTTCCGAGCACTTTCCATCGCGCAGTATTTTTGTACTATGGACGCCAAGTCAGCAAAGCGCGTAATATTACGAAGACTTATGGCGTTGAGTATCCCCTTGTCCGTGCAGTTACTGCAAAAGATTGAAATCGCGTCCCCCTCGTGGCAGTCCTTTGTCCTGTTCATAAGCAGGAGGAATCTGGCCCAGTAATGTTGTACTGTTTCTTCGGGCATCTGCTTGATTTGGGAGAGATCGCTTAAGATCGGATGGGCGGAATTCATTAGATCTGATACTTCGCCCGGTTTGCTGTTCGGAGGCCGAACGACCTCCGGATTCCGAGATCCGGAGTCCTGTATGTTTTCCGGTTTGCCTGGTTCCAAGCCCAGGACTTGGATTGTATCCTCCCCTCCGTGGACATCCGGCATGGAGGGTTCCAGAATTCGGACGTAACTGGTCCTTAAGATTGATGAAGGGCCACCGCATTGTGTTTCCACCACAGCAATATGATGGGTGGCTTGGGGAGAGTTGATTTCTCTTAGATCGGGTTTAGGCCCAACCTGGTCGTAGTTTGTAGCGACCCCCAAGGTGGCGATGCGATCCAGGAGCTCGTTTATGAAGGAGAGCTCCACCGGATCTAGCGGCTCGGCCAATTCCAAGCTCACGCGGAGATTGTTTTCGATGACCCGAGAGGTCACCGTCGGCGTAATGGCCGAACGGGCGGTCATGAGAAAGCCACCCAGCCGGAGGGTTTGGCCGATAGCCAAAGCTCCCTCAGTGACGGCGCCGTCTTTAAAGACGGGAAAAGGCATCCTTCCTGATCGCGACGGCACAGAGGAACTCTCAATGAAAGCACCAATGTCGGTGTCAAAACCGGCGGATCTCGGGTAGGGGGTCCCGATCTGTGCGTCAAGGTCGGATGGTAACAGGAGACAAGGGACACTTTATTTTACCCAGGTTCGGGCCCTCTCGATGGAGGTAAAACCCTACTCTTGCTAGATTAATATTGATGATATGGGTAGTACAAGAGTAGATCTACCACGAGATCAAGGAGGCTAAACCCTAGAAGCTAGCCTATGGGTATGATGATGGTTATGATGTGTTCGTCCTACGGACTACAGCCCTCTGGTTTATATAGGCACCGGATAGGGTTAGGGTTACACAGAGTCGGTTACATTGGTAGGATATCTCGAATATCCGCACGCCTAGCTTGCCTTCCACGCCAAGGAAAGAACCTTCCGGACACGGGACGAAGTCTTCAATCTTGTATCTTCATAGTCCTGGAGTCCGGCTGAAGGTATAGTTCGGCTATCCGAACACCCCCTAATCCAGGACTCCCTCAGTGTTCCTCTTCTTCGCGGCGACGTTCGTCCGGAGCAAGTCGAGTTTGATGGCGTTGTTCTTCATCAGCGACGACCATCGCGCCTCGGTCTTCTCTTCGCGCAGGACGGCCCGGGCCTACGCGTCGGCGAGGCAATGCTCGATGGACTCCTGAACTCGCGCGGTCGCCGCATCGGCGTTTTTCCCCTTCTTCGCCAACTTGTGCCCGTCCGGCCGCCCCTCTGACGCGCCCGGAGTCAACGTGTCCGGCTTGTATGTCTCCTTGGCCTTATCAAGGGCGCGCCGGACTTCCGCCCACTTTTCGCACTTGTCAATGCGCTTGTAGACGTGGAGGTGTTTGAAGTCGGCGTCTTGGTTATCACCCCGATACATGGCGAACATACGCAGCAGCTGATCCTCAACGCTGGCGCCGCTCTCCGGGCGAGCCGTGACCTCCTCGACGATTCCATGCCATTTGTTGCACGCCAACTAGACACTGCCCCAATGGTTCGCCATCGCCTTGGAGCCGCGCTGCATGTAGACGCCTTTGAAATAGGGGTCGACGAGCTTTCGTTCGTCGAACTCGGCCTTGATGCGGTCCCAGTACGTCTCCAAGCTCTGGTTCGCGCCGGTAGTCGGGTCGAGGCAGACGACTTTCCATGCTTCGGCGAGGCATTTCTCTTACTTGGACGTCCACTTGATGCGCGGTTCGCCTAACCTGGCCGCCCGCTTCTTCTTCTTCTTCTAGCGCCCCTTCGTCGGAACAGGAGCCGGCTCATCCTCCTCGTCCTCCTCCTCCTCCTCCTCCTCCTCGGGTTCCTGCGCGTCCTCGCCGTAGACGTAGCCGAGCTCGGCCTCCATGTCGCCGCCGAGATTCACTACCTCGTCCTGGGTGGCGAACCCAGGAGACGCGGCGGCCGCGGTCGATCCTGTCGCGATGATGTCGTCCATGTCGGCTCCCGTGTCGTCGGCGTCGCCGAGGTGCGAGAAGGGCAGCGGTCCACGGTAGAGATGGGGCGTTGGTGTGGTCGCGTAGGCGGCGGGCGGCGAGTAGGTGTATGGAGGGTACTGCACGCCGACGAAGGCGGGCGAGGGCGTGCGCGTAGCGGGGTGACCATGAGGGAAGGTCACGTTTGGGTTGAACCCACCGTGCGCGTCGCCGTCGGCGTAGCCGGGCGACGATGAACCCCATGGAGATCCGGCGCCTTGCTGTCCCCAGGGCGTGTACTGGGCGTGGCTGACGACGGGCGGATTCATCCCCGCCTGGTCGACCGATGAAGACGCCGCCAAGCGCGCCGCGTTGTCGCGGGCCTTCTTGGCGATGGCCCTGTTCCGCCTGTCGGCGATGACCGCTTCGCGCCGCTGAACTTCCACCCCCCACTCGGCATTCGACAGGCCCGGCGGCTTCGATGGCGGCGCCCTCGGCTTCCTCTGCTTCGGCTGGACCACGTCGCCAGTCGCGTTTGTCACCGCGCGCGGCATGGCGTACTTCTTCGGCGGCATGGCGGCGACTGGAAGGCGAGCGGGGAGGGGTTTGGCGGGAGAAAGGGGAAGAATGGCGGGAGGAGGGCGAGCGAGCGGGAGACATGCGAGGGAAAAGCGTCAACAAACGGCGGGAAAAGGCCCTCGGGTCGCCTCCAGGGCGGGCCCACACGCCTTTTTCGCTTGCGCCGGCTCCCCAAGCGCCCCCAGGGCGCCGGGTTCGGCCTGGGTCCGCCGGCACCAGTTTTGGCCCGAGCCGGCGAAAATCGGGGTCCTGGGGGCGCGACTGGGCCGATTTTTCGGCGTCGGCGCAAAAAAAAACGCCTGGGGAGGCCTTCCTGGGGCGCGGCTGGAGATGCCCTAACCACAGTTTTCGCGATAACCCCCTACTAACAGTAACCCTACTTTTTCTCCAGCCGCGGCGATTCAACGGCGACTGGCTGCGGCGCCGCTCGCGGCGGTGACTCAAAGGCCGCGGCAGCGCCCCACGCGACCGCATCTTGGCACGGACCACGTGCGCTGGCGGCGCGGCGCTCGCCGCATGCAACGACTACCCACAGCCATGGTGATGCCCCCGTGCGGCGGTGACCTCCGCGACCCGCACAGCACCCACACGCGAGGGAGACCAAGCGGCCGCGGCGCTTCATCCATACCACAGCGACCCGGCGCTGCCTCCACATGAGGGAGATCGAGCGGCCGCGGGGCGGCATCCATTCGACGACGACCCGACAGCTTGCTTGCCCTTCAAAACTGCTCCCCGAGAATGTTTTGTTGGTGTTTGACAAAGAAATTCCTGATGTTTTGCTGTGACTGAATGAATGTAGATGTATAGACAAATCCTAGTTCTTTTGCTGCACGTGGATCAGTGTGGATCTACAAAAAATATTTGAATAAATGTTGATGTACAAGAAATCTTTTCTGTCATTTCATTGACATGGATGACACAAAAGGATTCAGAGTACTGGTGCACTGAATTTCATGTGCTGATGTTATCTCTCTATATTTGTACTTCCACTGATGCCAAATATGTACTGGTAGTATTCAGAGAAAACTGAAATTCATGAGATAACATTCAGACAGCTAGAAGTGACAAGCCATGTATATACTGGTGGTTAACATCCGCAGTCTTGCTAAATTCAGAGTTGACTAAGCCATCTGCTAAAACTAACAGGAATCGGAATTAACTAATTAACCTCTTGTGGCTTATTACCCCGTCTAATTGTAGCTAGTAAAAAGGAACAATTTGCCATGAGAAACAACATTCCTGCACAGCTATTCAGAGATACAAGGCCATCTAAAATGCATCCAACAAGTCAGCTTCAGTACAAATATTCAGAATATTCAGGCAATGATTTCAACATCACTTCTATGCAGTAAACCGGAGCGAACAACATGCCGTGAGAAACAAGATTCTTGCACTACGGACCAAGATTCCACCATGACCATTTTGATGAATATTCAGACAAAAATATTCCGAAGAACTAACATATTCAGTAATACACTTGCACTGAATTATGTGCTTGTATTATGAAAATTTTGTCTTGCACAAATTCTCAGATTACATCATTGGAGCACCGTTCAGTCTAAATAAAGAGAAAGCGCCATGGTCCTCGCTGTGGGCAACAATGGATAAGGCGAAAGGATTTCCTACCCCGTGAGTAAGACAGGGGGTTATATGAAAAATAGCCATAAGTGGCTGGTTAGCAAACCCACCTCTCATCTGTGCCATGCGTTAAAGATCCAACGGATTGGGACGTAAGTTTCCAGATTTTCATCGAATCAGCATTTTCACTAGATACTTCCCCTTTAAACTATAACAGATTTATGTTAGTCCAAAGTCACCTACTAACGTATTTACCTTGATTTTCCGCAAAAGAAAAGAGAATTTACCTTGTCTAACAGTATAGCCCACGTGTGATATAGTCATGCCTTTTTGTTCATGAATAATGCATGGTTCATACGGCTAACTGTTTTTCTATGTGAAGTACTTCAGTTCTCAAAAGAACAGTTAAAATATGCAACATAGAGTAGGAGCATGTACATAGTGCTCCAACTACCAGCTCTATAAAATATATACACATTGACATTAGCAGTGCATATATATACCAGTGTTGCTTTTTACTTGGATAATGGATATATGTGATTTGATCCCTCCACTAGCAATCGTCCATGCACATGTGCAATAATTTTTACGCCGGCGTCTATCACCATCGATGGGTTGATAGTACCTTTAATTATCCTTTGCCAGTGGGGGTTAGAAAAAAAGGATGATTTTTTCAGGGCCGGGTTGGTTTGGCAGGAAAATAAAGATAAAAAGAAGTATCATCTAGTTAACTGGACAACTTGTTGTATACCAAAAGAACATTATGGTTTAGGGATTTTGAATTTAGATCTCATGAACAAAGCCTTGTTAGCTAAATGATTTCGGAAATTAGAAACTAAAGAAATTCTATGGATTGATCTTCTTCTTAATAAATATGTGAAGGAAAAATGCATTTCTGGGATTAAAGAAAGAGTGGGGGACTCTCAATTTTGGCTAATCTCCTGAAAGCTAAAAATTTATACTATCAACATGTTACAAAAACTGGGGGATGGAAGGAACACCAGATTTTTGGAGGATTGGTGGGTAGGATCCAAACCACTAAAAGATGCTTACCCCAGGTTGTGCGATATAAATTTTGATCATGAGATCTCTGTTGCCGAGGCCATTAATAAGGGATGGGACAATTTTCCTTGAGAAGAAATCTCATTGGTGATTTGCTAACTTGTGGGCTAGTCTTAAAAGTAGATCTGAGGAGGTTAGAATGTATGGGGGGAAGGGCATACCCCAGTGGATGTCAATTAGTGATAGAATCTTTTCTGTTAAATCTTTATACATGTTTCTTGTTAAAACTGAGGTGGGTTTTCCACACAAATTTCTTTGGAAGGTGAAATCTCCGACTAAAATCAAAATGTTCTTCTGGTTGATTGCTCGCAGGAGCTTTGCTAATAAAGACAATCTAGTTAAGAAAGGATGGAAGGGAGGAAAAGAATGTGTACTTTGTGGGTAGGATGAAAATATAAATCACGTGCTTTTTGAATGCTCTGCTGCTAGGCTCATCTGGAGCTTGATGAAGTGTGCTTTTGATTTGAGATCAATTCCATGTAATTTGGAAGAATACTTGAATGTCCGGCTAAATACATTCCAGGAAACTTACATAAGACTTATTCTGGTTGGAATTTCTGCTATGTTTTGGTATTTATGGAAAGGTAGAAATGATATTATTTCAAAGCAAAAAAGATTCATGATCCCATGATCCCTGTGAGACTAATACGTAATTTGATCGTGGACTATTCTGTTTTGCAGAAGAAAAAACACACAACAAAAAATACTAATGTTGGGGGCAAAGCTAATCAAGGAGGTGGCAAGTGAAATTTATAGAGTGTCGCAGGGATGGAGACCGGGAGTTCAAAGACTACAGGCTTGAAAATGTATGAAGTTGCTACTGTGTTACTGGGCAAGTCCACTATTCTGGCCTCGAGACCCTAACCTTGCAGGCGATGTTGCTGGCGTGTCGATACCTGCCTATTTTGTTCCCTCCATCGGGTTTTATACCCCTTTAAGTTTCCAGACTTTACTGTGTCGACGGGCTGCGCCCCGGTTTGCTTCTTAATTCCGTTAATCTGAACTTAGTAGATCTGTCCAGGTAGTTTGGTAGCTTTTTTATTGTGATGATAATTTGTTCAGACTCATGGTTTCGTTAATATAATTGGAGGGGGGGGGCTCTTTTGCTAAAAAAACATATGAGTGCGATAAGTGGGTGTGGCCACATATGGATATATCAATAGTAGTTGCTTATTTATCATAAATGCCTTGTCGGGAGGCAACTAATCATCATCAAGGAACAATATGTAGCGTCAGTCGCACGTTCATTGTCACTAGTATGTCGCCAGTTATCTATACATGCAAACATGTGTTACGTTTTGTAGCGTGGGAGGGGTTAGGGATCGTATAGACACAGAAATCACTGCATGCAACCTCCCACACTCTCTCCTAATACAAACAGGCAAACGGTTTTTTATTTGGGGTGTTTTTGTTGATTGACATTTTCTCAACCAAAATTTTGTTTTAGAAGTTTTACATATTTGAATTTCTGGCCACAAGACCTTTAGAAAAAGACCAATCTTGAATGCATTTTAAAATAATTTAAATTTCATAGTCTCAATAAAATTTTAATAAACCCCGATATGTGTGAAATATTATTGAAATTGAGTGAAATAGTTGAATATGTGTTAAATTGTTTTTGAAAGTATTGACAGATTACTAATGTGGCATAACTTCGAAAAAAGGCTACACATACATTTCACACATAGATAAGTCATTTCAATCATTTTTAGTGCTTATTTGTGAAATTGGTTAAATTTGACAAAAGATTGAGCTTTTGAAAGAAATTTGAATTGGTTCACTAGTATTTTGGTCAAAATCATAAATAGGCACTTAAACGGAGAAAAAATAAAACATTTGCTAGATCATTCTGAAATCAATGAAAGTAGAACCGAAAATATTAAATTACTTATAATATGTCACACGCATTTCAGTTATTTCCTTCAATTTGGAAAATGTTTGACACATACTTCATATTGTAATCAACTCCGTTGTTTCGAAAACGATGACCATATTTATAAACATTCAGAATACTTTCATATATTTCAGTGGATTGAAATAGTGACATTTATGACATTTCTAAGTTGATTTAATAGTTGTTTAATTTTTTAAAAAAACTGAAATATGTGGTAAACATATTTAAATATAACTAAAATAAGTTAATTCCAAAACATGTTTGACATTCATTTCAATTTTGGAAAACATTTTTTGCATGATTAGTTCTTTCACTCAATTTTAATATTTTAGAAATCATTTAGTACATATTTCAATCACTTCACTCAACTTCAGAATAATATTTTACTCCCTCCGTTCCAAAATATTTGGGATGGAGGGAGTACATATTTTAGTTGATTGAAACAACAAGAATATAAACTAGTTCAACATATAAAGATTGATCTTGTTCTAAAAAATTTATCACTAGAAATGCTTTTCTGTAGGCGATCGATCTGCACGACCAGCCTATATTAAGAGTTTCTGATGATCACACAATCTCTTTTCATGTTAGAATTTGAATTTGGATGACTCTTTATTAGATTGATGCTAGAGCTACAGACATCTGCATACGGATCCTGTTTTACGGATTAGCATTTCATGTTGTGATTGGATTAGGGGAAGAGGAGGGCCCCACCCCTGAGAAAATCTGGGGGGGGGGGGGCATGAGAGATTGGGCTTTTGCTACACCTACGAAAAAATGTGCTAACTTGGCCTGATTGGATATGAAGAAAAAAAAGACCCAGGGCCATCCCGTGAAATTCACTAGGAGCTGATTTGCTGAGGAAAGAAAACTACGTATGTTTAAGTAGTGCTCCCTCTCTAAAAATTAGCTGATATTCACAAGCATGAGGCCTACTAGGAGCATCACCGTAAAGCCACTTAACAAACTTCATATGCTTTGCCTCATAAATTCTTGGACCACACTCCTTATATTCATGCCCGATCTTTCCACAAACATTGGGGAATCTTGCTAACTTCTCATACTGAACAACAAACACCTTGTGTTCCTTCCCTTTGATCATACTCACGTGCTTGGTCAGGGGTTCGCGCCCATCATGGCGCAACCTCACTCTGATGTACTCACCCCAGGAATTGCCTGACAATCGCATGTACGGCACCTTGTCCACTATCTTAATCATCTTCTCCACAATCTCCTTATCACAAAAAGCATATGGAAGCTTATGAGTTTGCGACAAAATCAGCATGTGCACAATCTGAAAACCCTCCGCACAACCGAATCCATCATGTAGACGAAGAAAAACAACCCAAAAACGGAAGATCCAGGGTCCTTGGTTCACGAGATGCTCCCAGCCCCCCCCCCCCCAAGCAAGAGGCTTGGACAACAAACAAATTGTTACCTAGTGGCCGGGAGTGCACTTTTCTAGGCGGGGTGTGCCTGAAAGTTTTCTCTGTGTGAACTCTAGAGAGCGCTACCCACCGCACCCAACCATTGATCATAGGATCCGCCTTATCAATTACAAGATCATCAAACTCCTCCTCGACAAGATCTAACTAGCCAAAGAAATCATCTAGATCGCTTGTACTACCATCCTTCACCTTGTAGCTCATCATCGAGTTTGCGTCCGAGACCGATGCCATTGCTCCCAGGGGAAGAAACAGCTGCGTGGCGGCGATAGGGACTCGAGGTTGACAAGATCCACCGAGGAAGTTAAATCCTAACCGCCACCAGGAGAGAAGTTTTTAGTCCTCCCGTTTGTATTCGCCCATTCATTGTCACTAGTCTACCGCATGGTTGCCAAACATGCAAAGACGTGTTACCTTTTGTAAAGTGGGAATTTTTTTAAAGGGGGAATTAGGGATCACGCAGAGAGAGAAATGACTGCATGCAACCTTCCAAACTCTCTCTCTCTCTCCATACAAAAGGCAAACCTTTTCTTCTTAGGGATATTTTAGATGATTTACATTCTTAACTAAAATTTAGTTTCGAAAGTTTTACATATTTTAATTTTTGATGACATGACCTTTAGAACAAGACCAATCTTGAATATATTCTATAATAATTAAAATTTTAAGGTTTCAATCATGTTTAAATAAACCCCAATATGTGTGAAATATTTCTAAAATTGGGTGAATTAATTGAATATGTGTTAAATATTGCTTGAAAAATATTGACATATAACTAAAAGAGTACAACTTCGGGAAAAAAACTGCAAATACATTTCACACATATCTAAATCACTTCAATATTTTCTAGTGCTTATTTATGAATTGACTAAAATATGACGATACAAATCCAAACTTGTGAAAGAAACTTCAATTATTTGACTTGTATTTTGGTCAAATACAAAAGTTAGCACTTATGTGTACAAAACTGAAAGTAGGTGCTAGATGTTTTCTGAAATTAATAAAAAAATAGAACCGGAAATATGTCACACAGACATTTCAATTATTTCATTTAATTTTGGAAAAACTTTCACACATGATTCATATATTTTAATCAACTTCATCATTTCAAAAAATCAACTATAATTTATAAATATTCAGATAACTTTCATACATTTAAATAAATTGAAACTATGACATCTGAGACATTTTAAACCATATCTAATTTAGATGCTTCAATTATATTTGAAGACAAGAAATGTGTGCTAAATATATTCTAAAATTGAGTATAATATTCCAAAATAGTTTTTAAGCGTGTTCCAAAATTGATTCAAATATAATGAAATGATTTAATTTCATAAAATAATTCACATACATTTCAACTACTTCACTCAATTTCAGAAAACCATTTGCGCAATATTAGCTATTTCACTCAATTTTGGAAGAATTTTAACACAACCATTTTTAGATTATTTATAATTTTTTTGTTTAAATGTTTTACAACAAAACTTAAATATGTATTTAAAATCCAAAAGTGACTATAATAACTGTAAATATATGTTAGATGTGTTTTTGAATTTTTGTTGAATTATAGGTAAAATAATTTAATTTCAGAAAATACTTCACATACATTTTAAGGGTTTCGCTCAATTTCCAAAAGGAAGCATTGAACTTGCTTCAACCGAATATAAAAAATGTTACTTGTTTCAATTGAATTTGACAAGCTGTTTGAAGTTGGAATGCATACTTATCAATTTTTAAAAATTTCAACTATTCAATCATATTTGTGGGGCAATCTATGATTGGATGGTTAGGAGGACAGTGGTATCCTCAACCCACCGGCGTTTAAGTCCTAGACTTGAAACTGATGCCCGCATTTTCTGAATATATTTCGGACCTTTCGGGGATGCGCGCTCAGTGGTCCCGTTGAATATAAAGATGTCTATGGCGACATCGTCAATCTTTTTTTGAGGAAAACTTCAATTTATTCATCATCAATTATGATAGTACAATGAATAACAGAAATAATAAAAGTTACATCCAGACTCGAAGCGAGCTGAAGTCATG
The DNA here is from genome assembly GCA_032464435.1 of Aegilops umbellulata. Lineage (NCBI taxonomy): Eukaryota > Viridiplantae > Streptophyta > Magnoliopsida > Poales > Poaceae > Aegilops > Aegilops umbellulata. Next base: position 483,399,116 of record CP136059.1, on the reverse strand, counting down.
CTGCTGTCATCTCCCCTCCCTCCCTGGAGCCGGACAAAAATTGTTGTAGTAGACAGTCGGGAACTCATTGTGCTAAGGCCCTATAGGACCAACGCATCAGAACAGCAACCGCATCCGTTTAATAGAAGGGTAGATCGGAAGGATCCAACTTGTAGACATACGAACAAAGATCGAATTCACATGGATCCACCGGAAAAAAACGCCGACCGAATCCTGCAAGATCCGCCGGAGACAAATTTCCACACGCCCTCCGATGACACGAGAAGCACCACTGGGACAGGGGCTAGGCAGGGAGAACCTTATTCTATCTTCAGAGAGCCGCCGTTGCTGCCTCCTCTCGCTGAGCAGGACACATACCCTAACAAAACTCAGAAAAAAAAATATCCAAAAACGAAGCCCTTCCGGTCGCAAGGGCCGAGATCCACCATGCCTTCATGGCCCTAAGGCCACTGGAGACGACGCAGACCGACGCCGGCGCCGGCGGGAGGCAGAAGGAACCCTTGCGGTAGGGCATCGTTCTGCACGTCCGGCCTATTCAGACCATGACACAATTCACTGAACATCAGAACTTCTTATTTCCCTCTTCCTCGATCGGACTGAGACAGCCGGAATCATGTTGGAAACAGTCAGTCCGAACCTTCATCTGAATCATAATCCCGGCTGGTCTCCACATCGATCATCATGATCGAGTCCATGACTCATCCTCCCCCAGAAGGCAAAGCGAAACAGACCTACACAATCTCCATCGAAGCGGTCGAAACGAGAAAGGCCTGCTAGTATCGAAACTAGAAAGGCCTGCTAGTACGACCGAAAAGATCTTGCGCCCATGGCGTCGCGGTTGCTGCTCCGGCTCCGCACCTTCCGCCGGCCCCCTCCTTCTTTGGCGCCTCCCCACCTCGCCGGCGGTCTCCACCACCGCTCGCCGCCGGTACGTGCAGTTTCCCAAACTGCGAGGCCCCTATATATGCCTTAGCTTTTGTAAATTAGTACGTCCGTACGTAGTCGGCTTAATCTGGACTGTATCGTACAACGCACACATGCATATATAGGGCGTGCTGCGTCATCTTCACGTCGTCTTGCCGCCGAGAGTAGCAGGCACCAGCAGCCGGTGGTTTGGAGGAGGATCGCACGCGTCCAAGTCGAAGCCACTCCGCCGCCTCATCGTTGGGAACGTGCTCTCCGCCGCGTCTTTCTCCGCCGCCGGCCTTCTCACCAGCAACAAGTCAGAGCAGGAATCACCTCCCACCGGGCCAAATGACCATGGAAGCAACAAGGGCAAGAGGAACTGCACCGATGCTCTTCTCGCCGTCAATTTCCTGTACCTGAGCATAATTAAGCTTGGTTTCCTTCCTGATAAGCATTTTAAATTTGTTCGTACTACATTTGTTGATTTTTTTTTTCCTTTTTGCGTGCTTGCGTCGTCAAAGGGTTCACGTCGCAGATGCCACATCAAACAGAGCGCTTAGTATGTTGGGGGCTAAGGTTTGTAGTACATTCTATCCGTTCAACATTTATTCCGGTGCATCTTTTTTTCTCGAAAAAGAGGCAGCAGCGTACCGTGTCTCCGTGACATCAGTTGATGCACTTATTCATCTCATTCGGGTCTATCTATCTATATTTCGTTGATTAATTAATTGTCCGTCTAATATAATGCTGTGTGCAACGATGGTTTACCATGAACGGATCAAAGGAAAACGACCTGATCCGCCGAGGGCAGATATGGCGTCTGCTTACATCCTCCGTTCTTCATGGGGATTTCAAGCACCTATCTGTAAGTATGTGTGTTGGGTCATTACGTACGTACGATTATGCTCTACGGAATCAATGACAACTAATAACTTCCTATGTATCGTCCTGATCCTGATGATGCATGCAGAATAATTGTACCACTTTGGATAGGATTGGGCCTAGGTTGGAAGAGGCTACTGGCCCCAGAAGGTTCCTGGCTATTTATTGCACTTCAGCGTTGTCAGGTCAGGTGTTTCTTAATTTGTGTTTTCCATAAACCGTATGTGTTTGGATCTTCTTGTTATTTCAGTGCTCACTTCCTTACAGTTTGTAAGGTCCACTCGTATTCAAAGTAACTGATTGTTCATGCTTTGGAATTGTTGTAATAGGTTCACTGATGAGCTACTGGTTTTGCCCCAACCCTTCCGTCGGTGCTTCCGATGCTATTTTAGGATTGGTGCGTCCATTTATCTTACTCCCAAGATGCATTTTCCTATATCTCACTCGCCGTTGATCATCGACATTCTGCCTTGACTATCAGGTTGGTGCGGAAGCCGTTTACATGTGGAGGCACCGGAAGCACTTGGAGAAAGCAAATGAAACTCTGGGGGAAATCGCGTTTGTGGTTTTCTGCAATCTGGTACTACATTTGGTTTTTGATCTTTGTTGTTTGCCCTTGTTTTCGCCAAGAAAATTGCTGCATTAATTCCATGCGGGTGCAGATCGATCTCACATGTTTCGTTTGACAGTGCATTGGTTTCATCTTAAAGCATCGCACCCGCACGGACGACTGGGCACATGTAGGTCTCCTAATTGAATTTTCTATGCAGTCCATTCGATCTGCTGTGACAAATGAAACACTTAATTAGATTACTTGGATGGATTGATTCTCATGCAGTTAGGAGGCTTCCTTGGGGGAGCGGCTGTCGAATGGTTCGCCGGTCCACATTGGCAGAAGCATGTTGGGCCGGATGGAAAGGAAGTGTTCGAAGATAGGGCGCCTCTTGTTCGGATAATGAATAGGTAGAAGGCCACAGGTGACGACGACTCGGCTTGTACATGGAATTAGCAGGCCCCTACTTCAAAAATACAAACATGTCCCGGTAAAATACTTGTTATCTCCCGAGTCTAAGTAGACTTCTTCTGACAACACTTGGAGCCTGCTAACATACTCATCTGTTGTATTGTATGTAATGTATTTACCTTGTTTCATGGTTCATACAGCTAACCATTTCTCCATCTCTTCAAGAACACCATGAAATATATATTCTGTAAATTTATTCATGGAGGAAACTAAACCTTAAATGTAAGACTACAAAATTGTTTTCGTACTAGAAGAACTACGTGCATGAAAGGTCAGGACGTGGAGTTTCTGCTCCCCGGTGCACATGCACCTGGATGGACAGTTAAATCCCCCAAAAATAGTAGAAACATCCAAAAAAATCTGTTTTTTTTACAACACACATGTTTGAATATTCTACCCCTGTGAAAAAATTCATGAAGAACTAGCATTCAATGCACTCAGGGCAAAAAGAAAACAGTACTCTCAAAAAGCTCACTTTTATGCATTTTGGGATGCATGTTTTTTCTTTACCAAAGCATGAAATGTGAACCCTACGGAAAAAATCATACATAGGGAGAACACACAAGAATGTATGTCTACAGAAATATTTAGAATTTTTTACAAATTTCTTATTACTTTTCAGAATTTAATGTTCACATGGGTGCATTTGCACTTGGGAGTAGGATGGCACTTTTGCGTGGATTCTTGCAATATCAATAGGCAAACATTTATTCATAATTTATTAACGAATAAGAAAAAAATGAAATTGATATGGAAATTTATATTGCCTTCTAAATGTTCCCGGTAGACAATGGTTTTATTAAAAACAACATACAAATTACGAGAAGCAATCTAGGTATTCTCTTTCCCTCCATATGCCTTGGCGGCTAGGGCAACTCCCCCTCCAAGTTCTTGTTTCTTACATGTCTTTTGTTTCGCAAAAAAAAATATCAAATGAAGTCCAAACGCGAGAATTTTTTTGGAGATTGTTTTTTTGGAATATATGTGAACTTTTGGTGCAAGAGTCAACGCAACAGAGGCCCACGGCCACCACAAGGCAGGGGGCGCGCTAGGGTGCCCAAGGCAACCCGTAAGTCGGTTTGAGCTCTCCTACGGGTGCAAGAAAGCTAATATACGAAAAAAATCATGTTAAATTTCAGCCAGATTGGAGTCATAGATCTTCCGGGTATTTAAGAAATTGTGTTCTACTAGAAAACATGAACGCGAAACAGAGAAGAAAACGGAGAGAGATCCAATCTAAGGGGGATCCCGCCCTTCGGGGGCCATGGACCAGAGGGGGAATCCTTCTCCCATCTAGGGGGAGGCCAAGCAAGAAGGCGGAGGGGGGCTCCCCCCCCCCCACCCACCCTCTTTCGGTAGGGCCAAAGCACTGCCTGGGTAACCATCATGGCGGCGACCTACTCCAACAACTCCATTGTCTTCCTCAACACTTCCATCACCTTCCCTCATCTATTATCAGCGGTCCACTCTCCCGCAACCCGCTGTACCCCCTACTTCAACATGGTGCTTTATGATATATATTATTATCTAATGATGTGTTGCCATCCTACGATATTTTAGTAGATTTTTTTGTCCTATATGGGTTGATTGATGATCTTGCTTGGTTTGAGTTGTATGTTTTATTTTGGTGCTGTCCTATGGTGCCCTACGTGTTGTGCACACGTGTGGGATTCCTGCTGTAGGGTGTTACAATATTTTCATAATTTACTTATTGTCGGTGTTGTGTGAGCGAAAGAAACACAAACTCATGTAAGTAGGTTGTTGCGTATGAGAGTAAAGACGAATTTACTCTTAATGCTATGTTTGCGACTTTACACTCTATGCTATGTTTGGGTTTACCTTAATGAGATTTAGTAGTTGTGGATGCTTGCTAGAGTTCTAATCATAAGTTCATGTGATCCAAGTACGGAAAGTGTGTTAGCTTACGCCTCTCCCTCATATAAAATTACAATAATGATTACCGACCTTGTTATCACCACTTTTACACACTCTCTATAATAACTTAATTGTACTTTTATCAAAACAGCACCTAACTATTATTTTCACGTCCTTTATTATCTTGAAAACTTATCTCATTACACCTACAAAGTAGTTTAATTATTGTTCTAGGTAATGCAAATGTTAGTGTGTGTAGAGTTATATCGGTGGTCGATAGATCTTGAAGAGAATACAAATTCTACCTTCATCTCCTCGTTAGATTCGACACTCTTACTTATCCAAATAAGGCTACACATCATCCCCTATATTTGTGGGTTATCAGCCACCAGTGAACTTATGAACATCAGTCCAATTCTCCTCATTGATAAAAGTCCTGTTTTTTTTTGCTTTAACTTACAATTTAATATTATGCAATTTTATATCTTTTTTGATACATTAATCTCTTTTGTAACTAGCAAAGTTAGCAAGATTGACAACTTCACTAGAACCGTTGGGGACAAGTGAAATTTCACAGTTGAGTGCAAGGCTGATCATTAGACCTGTAGATTGATTATCTCAGTTCCTTAACTAAAGGGGTGATTTATTGCTTACTATAAACCCTTTGCGCTTGAGGACCCAACAAACAATATATTCTCAAAGCAGCAGCTGGCAATCGAGTGATTATAGGAGGTTCATTTTTTTAGAGAGAAGACTCAAGCCGAGCCCGAGATAGGGCTTGAGCCTAGCCCGACTTTGAATTAACAAAGACATTAACCGGCCAGGATTACAATGAAACCATACCGTACAACCATTGAAAGAAAATAAAACAGGGATGCAACCCCATGATGGCCGATACAAGGAGCTAAAGGGAAGCTAAAATGCTACGAATAGAGAAGAAAAAGACGCTTGAAGACCTAACAGAGGACTTGAGGGGAGTTGCGCCACATAGTAGGATCGCATTGCAATCGAAGCCATGAAGAAGACACAGAAAGCCGCTGCCAACTACGACGATGGCCAAGTCATCAGGCCCAGGCTTGAATGGTGTCGTACCGACAGCAAGGTGGAGTTGCTCCCCGAGAGAAAGATGAACAAAATTAATGTCAAGTAGAAGATTGGGCACGACCACCACAACAAGCAAACACCTCAGGACACAAGCTACCGCCCACACAATGAAGCATGATGAAGACGCTAGCTATAGAACAGGAGCATCCCAAGAAGAAACGACACCAAGTTGAGCAGCAGAGCCACCAGGAGGAGCCAGAACTCGCCAAGATCACCGTCTCACAACTACCGTCATATCCTAGTCACCGTAGAGGGGACCTCTATCCCCTCTTGCCAAGGCTCATGAGCGTCGATTTGCCGGACTAACAGGACCACACGGAGGAAGCATGACAACCAAAGGAGGGAACCAGTCTTCCATGGTGAAGCTACACCACTAGAAGAAGAAACCACCGCCACAAGGAGCGCGCAAAGCACGCAATAACCTACACGCCTCCCCACAGACCCAAAACGACGCCTTTAAGAAGGTAATGGCGCAGCTGTGGCGCCGCCGCTTCCAAAACCTAAGTTGTGGGCTTTCACCCGAGTGTAGGCGGAGGAGGTGGACCTCAGTGTCGCCTTCAACAAGGGGATCAATGCTCGGAGCACCGTAGCCGCCCAAACCAAAGTAGCTAGTGGGTTTTCACCCAGGTGTGGGGAGAGGAGAAGGAGAGGGAGGTGGACCTCAATATTTTCTTCAACAAGAGGATCAACGCCCGGAGCAACATCAACGTAGAGACCACGGGCAGCGGCCAAGGGGTTACCACGATCCAGAACTCCCCACTCTGCATCCATCCACACAACCAACTGCTTGATCCGGCCGGACATGACATGGAGGAGACGACTTCAAGCAACGAGGGAGTTGTATTGAGATCTGGCGCAAGAGGATCGTAGGGGACCAGCTACATGACGCCTAAATCCACCGCCGCCTCGCCACCCATGCAGCCGAGGGGAAGCGGTCAACAACTCCAGTGAACGCCGCCCGCCGGCGAGACGATGCCACACACTCCGGCAGGCCGCCGAATGGAACCCTAGGTCCATCCCCAAGAGGCAAACGCGGCCAAAGATCACGTTGGAACCCTCATCGGCGGTCGCATGTGGTTACCGGTGACTGCCTCCAGCAACGGCAAGAGGCAGATGCGGAGAAGGGGGTGGCGGCGGACAATAGATTGGTCGCCTCGGGGTCGCCCTTGGGAGGGCGATGCGAGGGAGGGGGCAGGTGTGAAATTGTTTTTCTTCACTCGATCACATATATTTTGACCTAATAATAAAGGGGCTATTGCTTCTAGCTGTACGTCACCGAAGTTGTCCCCGAAGTTGCAAAATATTACCCATCAATGCCACCTATAAGTAATAAAAAAACGTTTCACACATGGGAATCCCCGCCTGGGCCGGCCCATGCATTACGAACCTTTTATACTGCGCTCCACGGACTGGTAGAAGACACACCGTGCCTGTTATGGTCGGCCCATGTCAAGGCGGCCTTTTTAAATTTTCCTTTTCATTTTTTTATTTTCCTTTTCCATCTTTGTTTTTTACTTTAAATAATTTGGGACTTTAAGAAAGTTCCAAACATTAAAAAATGAATTTTGAAATAAAATATTTAGTAATTCATAAATGTGGGTGGGTTCAGAAAATATTCGTGATTTTCAAAAAACGTTCGCACTTTTGAAAACAAATGTTCAGGAAATCAAAAAAAGTTGATAATTTCTTAAAAAAAAGTTCATGTATTAAAAATAATAATAAAATTGAATAAAATTTAGCCAATTCATAAAATGTTCATGGATTGAAAAGTATCCTAGAAATTAAAAACTGTCTGGGACATACAAAATAGTTTATTCATTCATAAAATGCTCACGAATTCAAAACATGATCATGCATTTCAAAAATGTCCGTTAAATCAAAAAAATGTTCGTGAATTACAAAAATTGTTCCACCTATTTTCAAAAAATGTTCGTCGATTCTAGAAATATTCACAATTTAAACAAAATGTTTGCAAATCATATAAAATATTCATGAATACAATTTCTTTTTCATGATTTTCGAAAATGTTTGAAAATCTGTAAAAATCTACATGAATTTAAAAAATGTTGACAATTTCAGATATGTTCATGAGTTTAAAAAATGTTCATGATTTTTAAAAATTGTTCACAATTTCACGAAGATGAGAATGAGTGTATCTTGGTGATGCAGCAAAATATGGTCATGACGATTGAAGATTATGATTTTTTTTTTCCGTTACAACGTATGGGCCGTTTTGCTAGTCTGGATTATAAAACATGCTGACAATCAATTGTGGTTCTGGGTTCATGAGGGTCAATTACCGGAGCGGGTCGGAAGGTTGCAATTACACGTCTGTAGTGCGCACGCGCACCATGCATGCACGTACAAGCGTGGGGCTGCTCGATGGATGGATGTATCTATATTTTCGTAGCATCATCATGTTCCATATGCATGGACTGATGAGATGCTCTTTGGTTTGCTCATTGGTTCATCCAAATATGCATATTCAGCAGGTGATGTCGCATTTGTTCATCTGCATAACCTAATTAATGATGCAATTGGGCTGTGGTCATAGCAAACAGAAGGCAATTAGTAAGGGCCAGTCCACGGGCACGAATGCGGGAGCCGGCCATCCAATGCTAACCACATACATTTCAAACCGGGTTTCAACTAAGCGGATGAAATTCATGCGAACCGGCTGGTTTTCGCATAAACCGAATGAAATTCATTAAATTTTGTATAATTTTAACTGAATCATACTCTAAACCTAATCTAAATGATCATCGGCGCCCGTTTGCATGTCCAACAGTGAGCCTCGAGAAGTGAAGCCTCCGGCTCTTGCCTTCGCCTTCTCTAGTTCCGCCTCGGCGCTCTCCAGTTCTGCCTCCACCACCGCAGCCTGACCGGCTAATCGGCCGACGATGATCAGTCCACCAAACTTAGTTTCAGCGGGAGGTAAGGAGCGATGGCCTTCTTGGGACCTAAGCGACGGCGACCTACCATGCACTGCTCTTCCTTGCTGCCGACGGTGCCGCACACGTGTCGGCTTCGTGGTCGTGGCGGCGGGGCGCGGCCGTTGTGGAGCTGAAGTTGTCCTCCTCGCCATCGTTCTTGCCGAACACCTCGTCCGCCGCCTCGACAATCTCCCTGTAGGCTTGTAATTCCGCCTGACGGATGTTGTACCACCAGCGGTACCGATGGATGTCGAGGGCGGAGTGGTAGGATTCGAGTAGCACCTACTTTTCCGCCACGTCCACGTACGACGCGATGGTCGTGCGGGGGCGGAGCCAGCGTGTAAGCATTGGGTTCAATCCAACCCAATGGATTTTTTCATGCCACGTACATGCATACACCTTGTCCCTCGTATGAACCACTAGAAAATCTTAGTTCAACCCATCAAACTAGCACCACACCGGCCAGAAGCCTCTCAGCCCATAAATTATTACTCCCTTCGTTTCTTTTTACTCCGCATATAAGATTTGGTCAACGTCAAGCTATACAAAGTTTGACCAAATTTATATAAAAAAAGTAAACATCTACAATACTAAAATTATATAGTATGAAAATACGTTTCATGATGCATCTGATAATATTGATTTCATATTGTGAATGTTTATATTTTTTAATATAAAGTTAGTCAAACTCTACAAAGCTTGATTTTGACCAAACCTTATATGCGGACTAAAAAGAAACGGAGGGAGTATTATTTTACTGGCTCCGCCCATAATAAACTCTTTAAAACATCAACAGTCCAACCAAAAGCCCACAGCTATTTCTCAAAAAACAAAAGAAGCCCACAGGTAAATGTGAAGGCATACGATGCCATCCGCGCAGCAGGCTCGCCCGTTCGATTACATACCATGTATACGCAAGTAACGCAACAGGCTACACGCCTCGCGTCTCCCCGTCGGCCGCGGCCGGCAATTGAAGTACAAACTGAAGAACGAGGCTACATCGGCCCTCTGCGCATGTGTTTTAGCCCAGCACATCTTTACGGTATTACTCTTTGCCCTAAGTTTCTAGTAACTGCGTTTTCCCTGAACTGATCTAGGTTTTGAAACGATGTTTTTCAAAGAGAAATTGATCACCACGTTCAGATAATGATGCAGACTCTTCAAGGCCACCCGTTAGATGTAAACAAACTGCATCAAAAGTCATTGCTTCAAATAATCTTCCAAGGCCTTCTATGTAGAGAGAAACTAATTTAGATGCTTGGCCGGTCGGAAGAGAATCTAATATTAGACCAGAAATCCAGATGGAGGTTTTGTAGGCCTGATCGGCCTGCACCTGCTGGAACTTGGCCTCCGGCTCCTCCCGCACCATGTCCGTGTAGCCTGCACCGGCGAGGAGGGTGGCGTCGGCTCGTCCTCGGCCGCATTCTCCATGTGGATGTCGTCGACCTCCGTCTGCCTGCTGGCCTGCTAGCCGGCAGCAATGGCCGCCGTCTCCCTCTTATGCTCAGACGAGAGGCTGTCCCAGACGGCTTTGAGCGTGAGGACACCATGGCGGGCGTGGTGCCGTGAGGAGAAAGAGACGGGAGGAGGATGGTTGTGGCAATGGCCGGGGATGGAGTTTATATAGCGGGTGGATTGCAATGGGTCGCAGCGGTATGGTTAATGATGGGCAGGAGACAGACGGACGGGTGGCGCTAGAGTAGGTTCCTCGGCACCGCATATCATTAATGTAAGGCGGTGGATCGACGGGGTTTTGACGCATAGCAGTCCCCTGCGCCGAGAAACGGCGCAGGCGGCGCTCTCTCGGTCGGCGCGCCGCTTTAATGCCGGCAACACTCAGAGGTCGCGGCCGCTCTAACCGGTCATGAATGTGGCATTGACGCTTTGCATGCAGTAGCGCTGACCGTTTTGGGCGGGAAACGCGCGCGGCGAGGGAGGGGGTTAATGGTGGGCCAGGGCAGTCGGAAGCGGACGTGATAGCGGTCCGGACGCCTGCAAAGACCCCCTAGTTTGTCTTTGGTTTACGAGGAAAAGTGCATCCGGACCATCGAGTGGACCGATACAGAACCGTATGGGATGGCACAACACATTCAGACCGCATAGTCCGAACGGTTATCGATGGTTTGAGGGTCGACGTTGAAGATGCCCTCCTAGTAGGAGTAAGTTGGCTAGAGACGGCATATATGAAGAAATTAAAACCAAACAATCAGACTGTCCTGTCAGATGGAAAGACAAACTACTTTTCGTAAAGTGAACGGTCCAAACGTTTATGAAGTATAACTTTTTGGTCTATTTAGGGCACATCTGGATGTGCTCTAGTTATTGCACATCTAAATAACTCAATCAAGTATAAATAAAATGAAAAGAGAATAAAGAAAAATACCTACACGAATCATTGTGTAAGATCAATAATATTGAATTTAGATGTGTAATACTTATGGCATATCTAGATGTGCTTTAGCAAAATTGTAACTTTTTTCTCCTTGACTTCCAAGCTAAGCGAGATACACAACACATTAATTGATCTCCGTCAAAACGAGAGGCCTGCCTGCACGTACGTGGTATTCTTGTCTACAACGCCGTCCCCATTGCCATGGCGACGCGGCTGCTGCTCCGTCTCCGCTCCATCAGCCAGCCTCTTCCTCCAGCACATATTCCCGTCTCCTGCTCTTCGGCTGCCCAACTCGGAAATTGCGTCCTTCACTGCTCGCCAGTGGCGGAGCCAGGAAATATGTATTAGGGGGGCCAAGTACTGCTAAAACAAGTTAGGGAGGGCCAAATTACAGAAAAACAGATTTTCAACAGCAAAAGATTACTGATTATGCTACTGTTCATAGCAAATTAGGAGCAAAATCCACATGTTAGGGGGGGCCAGGGCCCCTGCTGGTCCCCCCTGTCTCCACCACTGCTGCTCGCCGCCGGTACGTTTCTACTAAAGCAAAGACACTTTTTTGAAAATTATTTTGAGACGGAGGCAGTATATGCCTTACATATTTACTGTTATCAGATTGCCTGCACCGGGCCACATATAGACCTATAATGTATATATTTGGGGTACATTGCTTGTCATGCAACTTAATTTCATGCTCTTTCACGCTTTCATGTGCATGGTTGCTTGGTTTATTTACTTTTATGGGATTTTTTATTGATCATCTGTTTAATTATAGGGCATGCGGGAACTTCATGTCTTGCCAAGAGCAGTACCCAATGTAACTTTAGGGCGAATTGTAACAAATGTAACTTTAGGGCGAATTGCATTTGATGTTGTAATCAATGCGGTACGTAGTGATTTACTTCTTCGATCATTTGATTATAAGCTTCGTTTGTCTTCTCTTTTCTGCCATGCATTTGTTGAATTTCATGTGCAGATCTCATATGTTTGTTTGTGTGCAGGGCGTTGGCCTCTACGTAATGAAACACATAGACAACTGGGGTCATGTAGGTCTCCTAATTAATAACTCTATCCATGTAATCCATGCAGCGATATTGTATGAAATGCTTAATTAGTTTATACTTGGGTTGATTCACATGCAGTTAGGAGGCTTGCTTGCGGGAGTGGTTGTTGAATGTTTTATCGGTCCACATTGGATGAAGCTAGGTGTTGCAGAGGATAGAACGAAGGTGATCCAAGACAGGGCACCTCTTGCTCGGCTAACCAATGGTGGTAGAAGACCACAAAAAACAGTCTTTACTGAGACAGAAGAAGGGTTGTTCGCAAAGTGAAACACATGCATATTCCAGCCTCCAAAGTTGACTTGTTTTGGTGAGACTAGTTGATGCATTGGAGCAAACTTGTTGTACTACTTCGAAAGAGTTAGACTTCTTATGATATTGTTACTAGTCCAAAGTCACCTGATATATATAGTATCTACCTTGGTTAACTATATGTAGGAGTAACTAAAGCCGGCTTTTTGTTCATGAATAATCTATATCTATATCTATTACCTAATAATAAAGGGGCAATTACTTCTGTCGGTACGTCATCGAAATTGCCCCCAAAATTGCAAAATATTACACACTGATGCAACCAATAAGTGATTAAAAAACGTTTCACATAGGGGAATCCCGCCTGGGCCGGCCATGTAGTAGGAAACTTCTATACTGTGCTCACCATGCTAGGAGAAGACACAGCGCGCCTGTTCGGGCCAGCACATGTCTGGGCGGCCTTTTTATTTTTATTTTTTTTCCTTTTTCTGCTTTGTTTTTTTCTACTTTAAATAATTTGGGACTTCAAAACAGTTCTGAAAATTAAAAAAATACGAATTTTGAAATATTTCTTTTAGTAACTCATAAATGTTTGTGGATTAAGAAAATGTTTACGATTATTTAAAAATATTTGCATATTCAAAAGGATGTTCGCAATTTTGAAAAACAAGTGTTTAGGAAATAAAAAAATATTGATGGTCTTTTAAACAAGTTCATGCATTAAAAATGTTAATAAAATTGAAAAAAATTGTCATTACAAAAATTGTTCATGAACTGAAAAGTACCCTAAAAATTCAAAAGTTGTTCATGATTTAAAAAATAGTTTGTTGATTCATAAAATGTTCGCTGTTTCAAAAACTGATCATGCATTTGTAAAAATGTTCATGAATTTCAAAAGTTGTTCCACCAATTGCCAAAAAAGTGTTCGTCAGTTCTAGAAATGTTCGCCTATTCAATGTTTTATAAAATGTTTATAACTTTTTACAAATAGTATAAAATGTTCATGAATTGAAAAAATGTTCGAAATCTGTAAAATATTCAAGAATTTGAATTTTTTTAATGATTTCAGATATGTTCACAAGTTTATAAAAATGATCATGATTTTCAAAAATTGTTCGTAATTTCACGAAAATGAGAGTGATGGTGTATTATTATGCTTCTTTTTGTCGTGTTGCAACGCACATGCCGGATAACGCGAGCACCAGGACTTGAACCCTGGTGAGCTGAAGATACCATTGTCCCTCTTACCATCCAACCACAGGTTGTTTCGCCAAAACTACGTGTAATCTTTACCTAATAATAAAGAGAATTGGGTTTTTGTCCGTACGTCATTTAAATTGCCCCCAAAGTTGGCAGAAAATTACCCACTGTGCCATCCGTAAGTAAAACGATTCGTTTTATTTCAACATCGCCGCCGGGTTTGCTTCTTAAAATATAATACACTCCTTTTTGAGTCTAAACACACTTCAATTTATTGGAAAATGTTCATGGGGATACAATTTAGATCTGGGGGGTTTATGAGCCACACGTGGCGCCCCGGGTCCAGACCAAAAGCATGCTTAGCAAGGCTATGTGCCTCTAGATTTGTAGCCCGTCCTTGAAAGATGACGGTGCACTGTTGGAAAATCTCCATTGTCTCTCTGATCTCCTTCACGATAGGTGCATACATCCCTCCAATGCCAAGTTTTATATCCTGCACCACACCCTTGCAATCCGATGCAACAATCACATGGGATAATGAAAGATCTTGGGCGAGTGCAAGAGCCTCCCGGCAAGCTAGCGCCTCAAGTGTTGCCGGGTCAGTGAGGCCGGCGCATCTGATCGCTGATGAGCCCAAGTAATTACCATCTCCGTCCCTGCAAACTGCACTGAAAGAGCCCTCTTCATTTGCTCTGTTGACAGCCCCGTCGACCCTAATTTTAGCAAAATTTTCCGGTGGCCTGATCCAGCTAGGCTGCCTCCCTCCGGAACTAGTAACTGGAGTGTGTTTCACCTCAGCTACCTTGCAGACATTGAGCTCCCGAATAAACTTCTAGATGAATTGACGTGTTGACATCGGACTCTGGAAGATGTGCTCATGTAAAGCTTGGCGTCGGGAGAACCAAATAGCCCACAGAGTAACAAGTACTTGAGTGAACTCCGCCGAGGGAAGCGTGTCCTGTAGAGAGAAGATCCACCGTTTTGCATCTGGTTCAGTTGTTTCAGTTAAAACATCAAAAATCTCAGGCGCTTGCAAAGCCCAGACCGAACGAGCAACATGGCAATGTATGAATTGACGTGTTGACATCAGACTCTGGAAGATGTGCTCATGTAAAGCTTGGCATCGGGAGAACCAAATAGCCCACAGAGTAACAAGTACTTGAGTGAACTCCGCCGAGGGAAGCGTGTCCTGTAGAGAGAAGATCCACCGTTTTGCATCTGGTTCAGTTGTTTCAGTTAAAACATCAAAAATCTCAGGCGCTTGCAAAGCCCAGACCGAACGAGCAACATGGCAATGTATGAGAGAGTGTTGCCAGGAATCTGTTGCACCACATAGCCCGCAACTGTCCACGGTCGCCATGTTTCAGTGGTGTAGAACATCCGCCGTCGGGATCGACTGTTGAGCTAGTCTCCAGAGAAAAATTTTAATCTTTGAAGGCACTTCGATCTTCCATAGCTTGGACCAGGACTTCTGTTCACCTTCAGAGTTGGAGGAATCCGCTCGCCCCTCTAGCCAAGCTTCTCGGCTGTGTTTCGTGGTAACAAGCATGCGATATGCCGATCGAACTGAAAATACCCCGTTCCTCTCATGATCCCAAGACCAGAAGTCATCCATCTGCTTAGTACATAGAGGAATTGAGAAGATGGCCGCAGCATCAGTCGGTAAAAAGACTTGGGACACAACCTGTCGGTCCCAGGAAGCATCGGGCATTATCAGTTCGCTAACAAGTTGCGGTGGATTGGCGACCCTGCTCGTGATCGGTCTCATGTTATGAGGGCGAGGGAGCCAGTTGTGATGCCATATCTCCGTAGACTGCCCATCACCAACCCGGCGTATGAGACCTTGTGACATAGTATCTCTTCCATCAAGAATGGATCTCCACACTTGAGATGGGGAAGAGCCAAGTTCGGCATGGAGGAATTCTCCCGTGGGGAAGTACTTGGCCTTTAGGATTCTTGCACTTAGGGTGTTTGGGTCTGTCAGAATACGCCACGCCTGTCTCGCTAGAAGAGCAAGATTAAAAAGTTCAATATCGCGAAAACCAAGGCCCCCACACTGCTTAGGCCTTGTCATGGTGCTCCAAGAAACCCAATGTGGCTTCCTCTTACCATCCTTGCTGCCCCACCAAAATTTCCTTATGAGGGAGTTCAAGTGCTCACATAGCCCGCGAGGAAGTTTGAAGCATGACATTGAGTATACCGGAACAACCTGTGCCACTGACTTGATTAGAACTTCTTTCCCTCCCACAGATAAAATTTTTTCCAGCCAACCCTTGACTTTGTTCCACACTCTATCCTTCAGAAACTTAAAAGCACCATTTTTGCAGTTTCCCACATCCGATGGCATTCCCAAGTATCTTTCTGAAAGAGACTCATTGGTTATGTTAAGTGCCTGTTTCACTTCGGTTCTGAGACTGTTTGGACACCCTTTACTGAAGAAAACCGAAGATTTTGAGAGGTTGACTCTTTGACCCGAGGCATTACAATAAGAGTCTAACAAGGAGGACAACTCGTTTGCTCCATCAACACTGGCCTTAACGAACAACAGGCTATCATCTGCGAAAAGCAAGTGGCTTACCGGCGGAGCCGATGGAGCATCTTGAATACCATTGAGGTGCGATGACTCACTTGTAGTTTTTAGGAGGCACGAAAGGCCCTCCGCTGCAAGCAAGAACAGGTAAGGAGAAATCGGGTCCCCCTGTCGGATCCCTCTAGACGGCAAAAATTCTTCGAGTTTAGTGCCATTAAATAAAACTGAGAATTGAACGGAACTCACCATTCTCATGATCAGAGCTACCCACGTGGGAGCAAAGCCCATCTTTAGCATAATGGCCTCCAAGTAGTTCTACTCAACCCTATCATAAGCTTTCATCATGTCCAACTTAACTGCACAAAAGCGGTTTCTTTGCGCCTTGTTTCTTTTCATGAAGTGCAAGCATTCGTATGCCATGATGATATTGTCTGTAATCAACCTTCCTGGCACAAAAGTTGATTGCTCCTCGGAGATGATATCAGGCAGGATGATTTTTAGTCTATTGGACAAAACCTTTGAAGCAATCTTGTAAAGGACGTTACAGACTTATGGGTCGAAATTGCGTGAGCTAGGTTGGATCTTTTACCTTCGGGATTAAAACCAAGATAGTTTCATTGATTACTTCCGGGCTCTCCTCACCACGAAGAATGCGAAGAACCACCTCTGTTACCTCAGTACCACATAAGGCCCAATGCCTTTGGAAGAAGTGAGCCGGATATCCATCAGCTCCAGGTGCCTTCGTAGGGAACATTTGGAACAAGGCCGTCTTAATCTCTTTTGCCGTGTACGGTGCGAGTAAGTTATCATTCATCTCACTTGTCACCTTGGTCGGAACAGCCGCCAAAACCTCATCCATGCCCGACGTCCCTTCTGAAGTAAAGAGATTTTTGTAAAAGGAGTTCGCAAGGTTGGCCATCTCAGGCACATCTTGCGTCATCGATCCATCATCCCGTTGGAGGCTTTTAATCTGGTTCTTCCTACGCCGCATGCTAGCTCGTCGTTGGAAGTATTTCATGTTTTTATCTCCGTCCGTAAGCCAGTCCACCCGAGATCTTTGCCGAAGCAGGATCTCTTCCATATGATAGAGCTCGACGAGCCTATCCACCATTTTGACCTCTGCATGTGACGGCGCAGTTCTCTGGGGGTCGTTCTGGAAAACTGCAAGTGCTTTCTTGAGTTTTTTAATCTCCCACACCTTCCCGATCGTTGCCCCACTCCATTGGGTTAGAGAGACAGACAGGTTTGTGAGTTTTTTTACTCATATCGGCCACAGTGTTCGCTCCCTGCTCCTGCGCCCAAAGACTGTCCAGGGTTGCTTTGTATTCGGCATGTCTCTCCCAGTACAGCTCGTATCTGAAGATTTTATTTCCTTTGTCAGCTGTCGGACGAGGTTCTAGCTGCAACCGGATAGGGCAATGGTCCGAGGTAGCTGCATTTTCATGGAATAAAGTGGCATGAGGGAACATAGCAGCCCAATCACTGTTCACCATAGCACGGTCTAGACGCACTCGGCAATAAGTGACGCCTGCTGTTTTCTTCTCAAAGGTCCATGGACGACCTTGGTAGCCCAAATCATCAAGAGCGCAAACATCCATCGCATCTCGAAAGCCATCTATCTGTGAAGCACGCCTCTGTCCTGATCCGACGTGTTCATGGGCATGTAAGACCTCATTGAAATCTCCTAAACATAGCCAGGGCAATGGGTTAGCCGAGACTAAAGATTTTAGCATATCCCAAGTTTTATATCGCTCTCCGACTTGGGCTTCCCCATAAACGCAGGTTAGGCGCCAGTCTGCGCTGTTAGGGGAGCTAACTGTGGCATCAATATGGTACTCCGAATAACCAAAAACATTGATATTTATTCCGTCATTCCAAAAAAGGCCAAGGCCACCGCTACCGCCGGTACTGCCAACAGCATAAGCATGAGAAAAACCTAATGTGTCACCAAGACTTTCGACCCGTGCTTTGGAAATTTGTGTCTCAACTACGCACAACACGGCCGGGGCAAATTGCTTCGCTAGATCACGAAGCTCCCGAATTGTCGCGGCTTTGCCCGCACCGCGACAATTCCAACATAGGAGATTCATTGCGCCCGGCGATCCTCCTCACAGGAGGTCGCCGATTTTGCGTCGTTTGTTTTTTCTGAAGCACCACTTTTCTTTAGGTTGTTCTTGTCTTGGTTTGCACGGAGCCTTTTCTGATCCTGCTTGGATGAGGGACTTGCCGGCACCATCGTCAGTGGCAAAGCTAGGGCACTGTTGGTCACAGGCGGAGCTGTCTTTGGGCTTATCACACCCAGGTCATCTGGCATACGCTTCCTGTTCCCATCTGCTTCTTGCATCACCGCATCCATGTCACCATCTGATTCTTGCTCTGAGTGTTTCTGTCCCATGCGTCCTCCCCGGCCACAGAGACGGCCTCCTTGTCGCCCCCTGCCCCTGCCAGCTCTAGGGCCAGCACCAACTCGCATATTCCATGTTGCCCTCAGATCCTTGAAGTATAGGGATGATGGAGGATGAATCCCGTCACCATGCTCCTTGAAGACATGCCCTAGATGGCCACATACGGCACACCAGTCCGGAAGGCGCTCGTACTTCACACGATAGATCTGTCGTTTGCCATCACGGATCATGGAAACCGCATTCTTGAGAGGCTTGTTGACATTGATCCTAACCCAGACGCGGTAGAAGTTACCCGCAAAGTCCTGAGTCATTGTTTCCATAAACAGAACTTCTCCTGTTACACAAGAACTTAAGCAGCTTGATGGCTAAGGCAATGGTCTACCACGCAGGCGGCCCAGGTTCGATCCCTGGTTCCCACCCCTAACGGGCCGGCCCATGTGCGGACGGTGGCGCCCCCTGTTTTGTCTTTTGCTTTTTACTTTTTCATTTTTATTTTTCACTTTTCTTTTTTAAGTTAATTCGGGATTTTCAAAAGAACCAAATTTCAAAAACTTGTGAGCTTTAAAAATATACTAATAATCATAAACTGTTTATGAACTCATAAAATATTTGAAAATCGTATAATTGGTCGCATATTATAAAAATATTCACAAATCACAAATAGATGTTCATGAAATAAAAAATGTTCATAATTGTTTAAAAATAATCAAGTATTTAAAACATATTCTGGAAATAGAAAAACATATACATGAATTGTAGAAAATGTTCCCAAAAATTGTAACATATCTATAAATAATTAACAAAATGAACCGTCGCTTGCATAGAAGTTTTATTAGGGGATCTGTGGAGGTCGTTTTATGATTTTATTTAGTCCCTTTGCATCGGGTTTAAAAAGGGCCCATGTGCGGATGGTGGCGCCCCCTGTTTTGTTTTTTTGTTTTTAGTTTTTCATTTTTATTTTTCACGTTTCTTTTTTAAGTTAATTCGGGATTTTCAAAAGAACCAAATTTCAAAAACTTGTGAGCTTTAAAAATATACTAATAATCATAAACTGTTTATGAATTCATAAAATATTTGAAAATCATATAATTGGTCGCATATTATAAAAATATTCACAAATCACAAATAGATGTTCATGAAATAAAAAAATGTTCATAATTGTTTAAAAATAATCCAGTATTTAAAACATATTCTGGAAATAGAAAAACATATACATGAATTGTAGAAAATGTTCCCAAAAATTGTAACATATCTATAAATAATTAACAAAATGAACCGTCGCTTGCATAGAAGTTTTATTAGGGGATCTGTGGAGGTCGTTTTATGATTTTATTTAGTCCCTTTGCGTCGGGTTTAAAAAGGGCCCATGTGCGGATGGTGGCGCCCCCTGTTTTGTTTTTTTGTTTTTACTTTTTCATTTTTATTTTCCACTTTTCTTTTTTAAGTTAATTCGGGATTTTCAAAAGAACCAAATTTCAAAAACTTGTGAGCTTTAAAAATATACTAATAATCATAAACTGTTTATGAATTCATAAAATATTTGAAAATCATATAATTGGTCGCATATTATAAAAATATTCTCAAATCACAAATAGATATTCATGAAATAAAAAAATTCATATTTTTTAAAAATAATCCAGTATTTAAAACATATTCTGGAAATAGAAAAACATGTACATGAATTGTAGAAAATGTTCCCAAAAATTGAAACATATCTATAAATAATTAACAAAACGAACCGTCGCTTGCATAGAAGTTTTATTAGGGGATCTATGGAGGTCATTTTATGATTTTATTTAGTCCCTTTGCGTCGGGTTTAAAAATGGTCTTCGTGTTTCATACAACGGTGAGACCAAAAAACTAGACATAGCTTCCTATTGGTTAGTTCTTCTAAGCTATGCAAAAATGATAAATGTCTATTTTGCCTTCATACACATCTATGTTTATTCTGGTACCCTACGCTAGGTCAAGACGAGGCAAAAAACTAGACGAGGTACTGGTATGTTAAACACCCCTATGCTAGGTCAAGACGAGGCACATCATTCATCACTCTAGCTCAAGCAGGGTCTATCAATGCAGTTTGCTCAGCCAATTTTTTTTTCGTTATGGCGCCTTAGGAAATCAAAGCGTGATCAAACCATCACATGTTTAGTTTCTTTAATGAATTTTTAGAAGTCCCTTATTTCATCATGACATCACTTAGACATAGTTTGTGAAATGATATTTTAAAAGTCCTTATCTCATCCTGACATTTGATTTAGACTTTTTTTATATCTAGCACACCTACATAATCTCCCGTTGCAACGCATGGGCATATTTGCTATAATAAAGCAAATTGGGTTTATTCTCGTCCGTCATGGCATTTTTCAGAAAAGTCCCTCTATTTTAGATAATTCAACCCACGGTCCTGTTTTAAGTCACACCCGAACCGTTATTTTACATTTTTTAAACCTCGCTTATCTTTTAGGTAATTCATCCTCGGATCATATTTAAGTCAAACAAATGCTTTTCTAAATCGTTCATATCTTTTAAACCGTAACTCCTATTTGAACATATTATATATGAAATTTGATTAGAAAAATACGTAGAATGTGAATATGAGATTATGTTTACCTATTAAGTATTTTTAAATATTAGTTTGGAAGATAGTTAAGTCAAACAAATGAGTTTCCAAATTATACTCCCTCCGTAAAGAAATATAAAAGCATTTAGAACACTACTTTAGTAATCTAAATGCTCTTATATTTCTTTATAGAGGGAGTACGTATATGAAATTTGAATAGAAAAATCTATGGAATATGAATATGATGTTAATTCTACCTGTTAAATATTTTTAAAATAATGTTTTAGAAGCAAACTTATAATTTATAGCGCACGATCATTTTTCTTTCGTACCGGCGGCGATCCGAATTGCAAATAAACACCCCACTATAATCATATAGGGAAAAAACATCAATAACTACACATGCATACCTCTGAAAAACATTGCAGGGGAAAACAACAGATTTCTCATCGCGAGAGTGAGAGAATGAGAGAGAGAGAGAGAGAGAGAGAGAGGAAGAGAGAGACGGCTTAGGATTAACCATATTCGAACACGTTTTATTTTGTTTGTGTGAACAGCGAGGCCATCGCCGGCGAGGGTGAGAAGGAGGATAACCGGCAGCACAAATATGATGCCTCGCTACAATGAAGGGGATGGACGTATTGTGGTCTTCAGTGATGGTTGTTGGGTTAAGAGTGTGTGTTATGTTTTCTCTTCCGATGCAACGCACGGGCTCTTTTGCTAGTTAACTAATCTAAGCCGAAATACCCTTCCTAGACAAAAGAGTCCCGTTGGAAACAGTCCTAATAAAACCTTCTGTGGATCCCTATCCGCCGACGTTACATTATATGATAATCGTAACGAACGGCCTGCAGGCACACACACGTAGGCTATCTCGTCTAGGACTTCGCCCATGGCCATGGCGACGCCAACGCGGCTGCCGCTCCGGCTCCACCACTTCATGCGGCCTCCTCATGCCGCCCATCTCCTCCGCCGCTCGTCGCCGGTAAGTACCGTTTCTTCTTTCTATACGCATGCCCGCTCTTTCACTTTAACCAATCTGGACCCATGGTTCTCGGCTGAACTTTGCAGTCCATGGAAGCGCAGGCCGTGCGGCACCTTCACGTCGCCTCTCGCTGCGAGCAGCAGGCAACAGCAGCATCCGGTGGTCGTCGCCGCTGCCGCTTCCCCGCAACCTCATCCACCGGGCGTCAGCGAATACATCAGATGACCAAGAGCTGCCACACGACCATGGAAGGGACAGGGAGAAGAGGCGGTGGACCGATGCTCTCATCGCCGTTTGCCTCATGTACGTACGTGTCCGAGTCAGTCAGTCATGTTTCTTTTTTACTAAATTTACTCTACACGCACTATGTTTCTTTTTTACATGCATGCATGCATGATTTCCAATAGTAGCATTGACTCTCAGCATCCTCTCAATCTTCTGCTTTCCCACCAAAAAAACGAAAGGAGCTTATTTCTTATGTTGATTTTTTTTTCCTGCTGCTTAACTCGAATTGAAGGATTCATGCCGTCGATGCTGCAACAACAAGAAGGCTTTGTGCGTGGGGAATGAAGGTAGGTTTGCCATGCCCGTCTTTCTTTCTGAACAACCGGAAGTAGCGCCGCCTATTCATTAAGTGGAGCGTCCGCTCAAAATTCATTCTAGTGTATCTATGTGTATTGTATGTGGATTGTCATGCACCAATGATGTTGAATGCAAACTTATAATGATTAATAATCGAAGGACAACGCCCTAATCAGAAAAGGGGAAATATGGCGTCTACTCACATCATCTTTTCTGCACAGGGGTATTATCCACATTGGAGTACGTGTTCCTTCCTCTTTATTTTTTCCAACTGAGAGTACAATCATATGTACTCTAGATAATGGCATCCGATTGCTAACTTCTTCTATATCATCGCGATCGATGATGCCTGCAGTTAAATATGTTCTCTTTGGATGATATCGGGCCTATGGTGGAAGAGGCTACTGGCCCTGCAAGATTTATATCTATTTATTGCACTTCAGCACTGGCAGGTACTCCTATTTATTTGTCCTTCACATGTTTTTAATAATCCTGTGTCAAAAGAACCCATGAATGTGCTTAATTATGTTTCTCTCCGTATTCATACAGGTTCGCTGATGAGTTATTTCTTTACTCCCAAACCCTCTGTTGGTGCCTCCGATGCAATATGTGGATTGGTATGCCTCTTTGTTGCCAAATGCAATTTTTTGCTTTTTTGTTTCTTGTTGCAGTACGAAAATTGCATGTGCTTAACTCTACAATGCTTCATAATTTAATATGAATAGGACATTATCACGAACTACGCTTACAGATTATAACACTGATGGATAATCTATTGATTGTTTTTTCACGTTTTTGGGTAATGAAAGCTTCAATCGACTTAAATCGTTAGTTTAAAAAAATCGATTTAAATCGTTATGTTTAAGGTGATGCAACTGACCACTGATCACTCATACAGCCCCGCCTTCTGCATAGCTAGACTGAATGTTGCCAAAAACAAGTAGAGAGTTTATTACATGATAATAATCCCATCAAGGAGAAAAAAAATGAAAATATCTTCACCTGGTTACTATTCCGTCTGAACACAAGGCAGAACCTGCACCACATGCACATATCAGCACTAGCGTATGTCTTTGACATCAATCACAACACCATCCTCTTCGAGACTTCGACCCTTGGAAATTCATTCCACCACATAGCTTTGAACTTCAACTGTGCAATCATATCCTACTTAAGGTGTTCTAAAAATTTTGGGATGGAAGAAATGCAATAGTCATCTGCAATGCGGATCAACATAGCTATCGATAATCAAGAACATATATAAGGTTTTATTCTCTACCCTATTGATATAGATAACAAATCCATAATGATGTTGCCAATTCTTAGCTAACGTACCTCTCATCACACGCAAGCGTACCTATATTATTCTTGGTTGTGTGCCCGCGTTGATTTTTTTAAAAGGTTCCAATCTACTAAAGTAGATTATATGGATGCAGAAAAAGCTTTTTATTTTAGGATTAAGTCATTTATGCTTTGCTAGATCTACATAAGGTGGTAGAGCACCAATACAAAGCTACTGCCACCATCCATGATATATAAGACACTCCCTAACTAACCAATGCATGCTGAAGGGGCATGTAATATGGTTATTTTGATGGATTTAGTTGTATGATGAAACACGAATGTTTGGTTAAGAATATGAGGACTAAATTGAAAAATATGGTTTACTGTATTAGTTATTGTAGTGGGTCTTTTACTATGCATGTTTGCATTTAGAGGTGGATCTTTTCTATGCATGCTTGCATGTTGAGGTGGCATGTGTGCATGTTGAGAGAATTAGTTTAGTGGGAAACTATTTAGTTTTATACATATATAGGATCTCATTGTTTCATCCACCTTTGTTTCTCTCTCGACGGCCAGATTAGCGCGCACGCTGTTTATATGTGGAGGCATCGAGGGCATTTAGAAAAGGCACAAGAAAATCTAGAGGAAATCGCTTTTGTGATTTTCATGGACCTGGTACATACTGATTTATTCACAATTTCACTTGATTGATTTTGATATTTGTTCCCCATATGCAGATCTCATGTGTTCTCTTTTACAGTGCATTGGCCTCCTCTTATGGCGCATCATTGACAACTGGGCTCATGTAGGTCTCCTTAATAATTAATATTTTCTCTACACAATTTATGATTCATTCGACAACAATTTAGATGAAATGAAATGGGTGTTAGCTTATACTTGGGTTGATTCACATGCAGCTAGGAGGCTTGCTTGGGGGAGCGGCTATGGGATGGTTTGTCGGACCAAATTGGAGCGGCGGACGCGTGTCTGTTGCAGAGGATGGAGCAATTGTGTTCCAAGATAGGGCGCCTCTTGCTCAGCTAATCAAGGGTACGAGGAGGCTAACCAAATGGAATGATGCATGTAAAGAACAACCTGACACCTAATTTGCTCTGATGTGTGCAAATACCTATGTATATCAGGAAGATAGAGATCTAGCAAAGTGCAAACAGTCGTTACGTACTCCAGATATCTCCCACTAGAACAGTTGGAGCACTTCGCAGTCTCCTGACCAAGTCTATACTTGCTACGTGACAACACTGGGAGATTGTTGTACTTTTGTTTTGGATGGCCAGCTCGCACCTATTAAAGCCGCGTGACATATTTTTGTTAGTCAACAATGTAGTCGCCTCCGCACATGGTTGGCTATTGTATTCACCTTGCTTATAACAATATAACCAACACATGTCTTTGTTCATCCATAACTCATTGGTCGTATGGTCAAGAATACTGGAAGTGGTTGTATTCACGTATATCACGCATGGTCAAGAATACTGGAAGTGGTATGTTGACAAACCACACCAATCTCACCTGACAAACAACAACAACAACAACAACAACAACAACAACAACAACAACAACAACAACAACAACAACAACAACAAGATGAGAGAGAGAGTAGGGGGGGGGGGGCAATGGGAGTCAGAGGCGGTTGTGGCAGCTAGAGGACAACATCTATTTTGGTCAAAACCATCTAACCCATTTGCCACATCAACTAAAAAAATGCTTAAGGGGGTGATTTAAATGTCGTTGCATGTACACTCATGTAAACCAGACTAAATTTCACTCCAGGAGTTATCTCTCGACATCAAATAGACTTATCTTTACTATTAAAGGGGATTTGCGGTTGTGATGGTAGGTTTGGTGTTTATACGTTCGTTGGTCACCCCTCCTCCTATCAGTGTTGTCTTTTCCTCCGAAACAAACATTACCAGCAACTGCCACCGTACCGACCTAAGACGCTTTAGCGATGCGTATGGCAATCAGCGCACCTCGTACCCCCGCTAAAGCCATCGTATCCCCCTCCAGGAATGCGCATGGCTGCCATGAAGGAGGTGTAGTGCCTCCGCCCGCTCGTTGATGCGTCCTTGGTGGCCTACAACTAGGCCATCAAGCGCTCGGTGCCACGTCGACGCGCTCACTGTCAGGGAGGCTCGGCGACAGCAACCTCGACTTCGTGTACAGCTTACCTCTGACCCCGGTGCCGTCGTCACAAGTAGGTCTGTGCCTCTGCCCACCGGTGTGCCGCCGTCTGCCCCTTGCTCATGTCTCATGAACCTCTTTGATCCCATGCATGGACGCGCTCATGCCCGTCCTTGTCGTCGTCGGGTACATCTTCCGCTTGGACCCCACCTCCATCGTCTGGGGTGATTGGTCAGCGGCGCCGCGCAAGCGTGTGCAGGCTAATGTTGTCGTGTACTTCCTAGTGATTCCCCGGCATCAAGTCCCGTGATGCACGCTGGAGTTCGTAGTTGCCCGCTTATGTGTTGCACCAAAGGACACAATCTCTAGGTGATGTACCGATGTCCACTGTACCTACAAAAACTGACTATATTTGAAGTTAGAAGTAATTGAACCCAATCTGCTACTTGCACCTTCCCTGAGTTTTGTTCTTGTAGTTTTTCCTCCGTTTCCCTTATCATTTAATAATCTGTAGAAGCTACTACAACAAATTAAGTAAGTACATCTTTCTTTCTTCTCCAAGTTGGTTCTATTCTGTTCATCGGAAGTCTGTAAATGGAGTTGGGACCAAGAGAGTGGCGTAGATTTGCTTGAGGTTTTGAATTATTTTCTGATGTCATGTTTGCATGTTATGTTGTTTGCATAATGATTAGTGACAAAAAGTAGTGGCAACCATTTGGTTGAGTAAGCTCATGTTTTTACTCAAATCCAGAATTACCGGTAATACACAAAATTTTATTGTGATATGATTTGCATGAAAACGCTCATTTGACTTTGTAGTGAATGTTTCATCTAATGCATATTCCTCCATACAAATAATTTAATTTAATTTGAGCAGAATAGTTGATGGATGGATGCGAGAACAGGACTACTGGCAACAGACAAAAAGGTAAACATGATTCTTTTATAGTTAGTTGGCTCTTTTAATTGGAGCAAAATATAAGTTGCAACCCAATTAGTTATTTTATCTGCTTTCACATGCTTCATGTGAGAAATTGCAAAGAATATGTTTTGAATTAGCACTTTAGCTCATAATGCACCATCATTCATTGCCACCGCATAGAGATTATTGGTAAGATAGCTGAGAGGAAGAGAGTGAAACTATGATAACATATATTATAGAGATTTTAGACCCAATAGTATTTGCAGTCTTGTTGTGGATCGTTTGAAAGTTTTTTGGCTAATAAGTGTCGACATTGCATGCCTGATTGGGTTAGTCAACTCCAATGTTCTCTACTGCAAGTTAAAGAATTTAAGATGATGATCCTAAGCTATGAAATCAACAACGTCATTATGAAGGAAATATGCCCTAGAGGCAATAATAAAGTTATTACTTATTTCCTTATTTCATGATAAATGTTTATTATTCATGCTAGAATTGTATTAGCCGGAAACATAATACATGTGTGAATATATAAACAAATAGAGTGTCACTAGTATGCCTCTACTTGACTAGCTCGTTAATCAAAGATGGTTATGTTTCCTAACCATGAACAAAGAGTTGTTATTTGATTAACGAGGTCACATCATTAGTTGAATAATCTGATTGACATGATCCATTCCATTAGCTTAGCACCCGATCGTTTAGTATGTTGCTATTGCTTTCTTCATGACTTATACATGTTCCTATGACTATGAGATTATGCAACTCCCGTTTACCGGAGGAACACTTTGTGTGCTACCAAACGTCACAACGTAACTGGGTGATTATAAAGGTGCTCTACAGGTGTCTCCAAAGGTACTTGTTGGGTTGGCGTATTTCGAGATTAGGATTTGTCACTCCGATAGTCGGAGAGGTATCTCTGGGCCCTCTCGGTAATGCACATCACATAAGCCTTGCAAGCATTACAACTAATATGTTAGTTGTGAGATGATGTATTACGGAACGAGTAAAGAGACTTGCCGGCAACGAGATTGAACTAGGTATTGGATACCGATGATCGAATCTCGGGCAAGTAACATACCGATGACAAAGGGAACAACGTATGTTGTTATGCGGTCTGACCGATAAAGATCTTCGTAGAATATGTAGGAGCCAATATGGGCATCCAGGTCCTGCTATTGGTTATTGACCGGAGACGTGTCTCGGTCATGTCTACATTGTTCTCGAACCGTAGGGTCCGCACGCTTAACGTTACGATGACAGTTATTATGAGTTTATGCATTTTGATGTACCGAAGGTACTTCGGAGTCCCGGATGTGATCACGGACATGACGAGGAGTCTTGAAATGGTCGAGACATAAAGATCAATATATTGGAAGCCTATATTTGGACATCGGAATCGTTCCGGGTGAAATCGGCATTTTATCGGAGTACCGAGGGGTTACCGGAACCCCCCGGGGGGTTAATGGGCCTTCATGGGCCATAAGGGAGAAGAGAGGGGCCGGCCAGGGTAGGCCGCGCGCCCCCTCCCCCCCTAGTCCGAATAGGACAAGGAAGGGGGGCGCCCCCCTTTCCTCTTCTCCCTCCCCCTTTCCTTCTCCAACAAGGCAAGAGAGGGGGGAGTCCTACTCCCGGTGGGAGTAGGACTCCTCCAGGCGCACCCCATGGGGGCCGGCCGCACCTCCCCCTCCCTCCTTTATATACGGGGGCAGGGGGGCACCCTAGAACACACAAGTTGATCTTCGTGATCGTTCCTTAGCCGTGTGCGGTGCCCCCCTCCACCATATTCCACCTCGGTCATATCGTAGCGGTGCTTAGGCGAAGCCCTGCGTCGGTAGAACATCATCATCGTCATCACGCCGTCGTGCCGACAAAACTCATCCCCGAAGCTTTGCTGGATCGGAGCCCGGGGAGCGTCATCGAGCTGAACGTGTGCTAAGAACTCGGAGGTGCCGGAGTAACGGTGCTTGGATCTGTTGGACCGGGAAGACGTACGACTACTTCCTCTACGTTGCGTCAATGCTTCCGCTTCGGTCTATGAGGGTACGTAGACAACACTCTCCCCTCTCGTTGCTATGCATCACCATGATCTTGCGTGTGCGTAGGATTTTTTTTAAAATTACTACGTTCCCCAACAGTGGCATCCGAGCCTAGGTTTTATGTGTTGATGTTATATGCACGAGTAGAACATAAGTGAGTTGTGGGCGATATAAGTCATACTGCCTACCAACATGTCATACTTTGGTTCGGCGGTATTGTTGGATGAAGCGGCCCGGACCGACATTACGCGTACGCTTACGCGAGACTGGTTCTACCGCCGTGCTTTGCACACAGGTGGCTGGCGGGTGTCAGTTTCTCCAACTTTAGTTGAACCGAGTGTGGCTACGCCCGGTCCTTGCAAAGGTTAAAACGGCATCAACTTGACAAACTATCGTTGTGGTTTTGATGCGTAGGTAAGATTGGTTCTTGCTTAAAGCCCGTAGCAGCCACGTAAAACTTGCAACAAACAAAGTAGAGGACGTCTAACTTGTTTTTGCAGGGCATGTTGTGATGTGATATGGTCAAGACATGATGCTAAATTTTATTGTATGAGATGATCATGTTTTGTAACCGAGTTATCGGCAACTGGCTGGAGCCATATGGTTGTCGCTTTATTGTATGCAATGCAATCGCCCTGTAATGCTTTACTTTATCACTAAGCGGTAGCGATAGTCGTAGAAGCATAAGATTGGTGAGACGACAACGATGCTACGATGGAGATCAAGGTGTCGCGCCGGTGACGATGGTGATCATGACGGTGCTTCGAAGATGGAGATCACAAGCACAAGATGATGATGGCCATATCATATCACTTATATTGATTGCATGTGATGTTTATCTTCTATGCATCTTATCTTGCTTTGATTGATGGTAGCATTTTAAGATGATCTCTCACTAATTATCAAGAAGTGTTCTCCCTGAGTATGCACTGTTGCAAAAGTTCTTCGTGCTGAGACACCACATGATGATCGGGTGTGATAGGCTCTACATTCAAATACAACGGGTGCAAAACAGTTGCACACGCGGAATACTCAGGTTATACTTGACGAGCCAAGCATATACAGATATGGCCTCGAAACACGGAGATAGAAAGGTCGAGCGTGAATCATATAGTAGATATGATCAACATAGTGATGTTCACCATTGAAACTACTCCATTTCACGTGATGATCGGACATGGTTTAGTTGATTTGGATCACGTGATCACTTAGAAGATTAGAGGGATGTCTTTCTAAGTGGGAGTTCTTAAGTAATATGATTAATTGAACTTAAATTTATCATGAACTTAGTCCTGGTAGTATTAGCATATCTATGTTGTAGATCAATAGCTCGCATTGTTGCTTTCATATGTTTATTTTGATATGTTCCTAGAGAAAATTGTGTTGAAAGATGTTAGTAGCAATGATGCGGATTGGTTCCGTGATCTGAGGTTTATCCTCATTGCTGCATAGAGGAATTATGTCCTTGATGCACCGCTAGGTGACAGACCTATTTCAGGAGTAGATGCAGACGTTATGAACGTTTGGCTAGCTCAATATGATGACTACTTGATAGTTTAAGTGCACCATGCTTAACAGCTTAGAACCGGGACTTCAAAGACGTTTTGAACGTCATGGACCATATGAGATGTTCCAGGAGTTGAAGTTAATATTTCAAGCAAATACCCGAGTTGAGAGATATGAAGTCTCGAACAAGTTCTATAGCTAAAAGATGGAGGAGAATCGCTCAACTAGTGAGCATGTACTCAGATTGTCTGGGTACTACAATCGCTTGAATCAAGTGGGAGTTAATCTTCCAGATAAAATAATGATTGACAGAATTCTCTAGTCACCATCACCAAGTTAGTAGAACTTCATGATGAACTATAATATGCAAGGGATGACGAAAGTAATTCCCAAGCTCTTCGTGATGCTGAAATCGACGAAGATAGAAATCAAGAAAAACATCAAGTGTTGATGGTTAACAAGACCACTAGTTTCAAGAAAAGGGCAAAGGGAGGAAGGGGAACTTCAAGAAGAACGGCAAGCAAGTTGCTGCTCAAGTGAAGAAGCCCAAGTCTGGACCTAAGCCTGAGACTGAGTGCTTCTACTGCAAAGGGACTGGTCACTAGAAGCGGAACTACCCCAAATAATTGGTGGATAAGAAGGATGGCAAAGTGAACAAAGGTATATTGGATATACATGTTATTGATGTGTACTTTACTAGTGTTTATAGCAACCCCTCGGTATTGTTGGGGAACGTTGCAGAAAACAAAAATTTTCCTACGGTTTCACCAAGATCCATCTATGAGTTCATCTAGCAACGAGTGATCGGATGCATCTACATACCTTTGTAGATCGCGAGCGGAAGCGTTCAAAAGAACGGGGATGAAGTAGTCGTACACGACGTGATCCAAATCACCGGAGATCCTAGCACCGAACGGACGGCACCTCCGCGTTCAACACACGTACGGTCAGCGTAACGTCTCCTCCTTCTTGATCCAGCAAGGGGAGAGGAGAGGTTGAGGAAGATGGCTCCAGCAGCAGCACGACGGCGTGGTGGTGATGGAGCTGCAGTACTCCGGCAGGGCTTCGCCAAGCTCTATGGAGGAGGAGGAGGTGTTGGAGAGGGAGAGGGAGGCGCCAAGGCAAAAGGTGCGGCTGCCCCCTCCCCTCCCCCCTTTATATAGGCCTCTTGGGGGGCGCCGGCCCTGGGAGATCTGATCTCCCAAGGGGGCGGCGGCCAGGGAGGATTTCCTCCCCCCCAAGGCACCTAGGAGGTGCCTTCCACTTGTGGGACTCTTCCCCTTTGGAACCCTAGGCGCATGGGCCTCTTGGGGCTGGTTCCCCTTGGCCCATGTAGGCCAAGGCGCACCCCCTACAGCCCATGTGGCCCCCCCGAGGCAGGTGGCCCCACCCGGTGGACCCCGGGGACCCTTCTGGTGGTCCCGGTACTATATCGGTGACCCCGAAACTTGTCCCGATGGCCAAAACAGCATTTCCCATATATAATTCTTTACCTCCGGACCATTCCGAAACTCCTCGTGACGTCCGGGATCTCATCCGGGACTCCGAACAACATTCGGATTACTGCATATACATATCCCTACAACCCTAGCGTCACCGAACCTTAAGTGTGTAGACCCTACGGGTTCGGGAGACATGCAGACATGACCGAGACGGCTCTCGGGCAATAACCAACAGCGGGATCTGGATACCCATGTTGGCTCCCACATGCTCCACCATGATCTTATCGGATGAACCACGATGTCGAGGATTCAAGCAACCCCGTATGCAATTCCCTTTGTCAACCGATATGTTACTTGCCCGAGATTCGATCGTTGGTATCCCAATACCTCGTTCAATCTCGTTACCGGCAAGTCACTTTACTCGTACCGTAATGCATGATCCAGTGACCAAACACTTGGTCACATTGAGCTCATAATGATGATGCATTACCGAGTGGGCCCAGTGATACCTCTCCGTCAAGCGGAGTGACAAATCCCAGTCTCGATCCGTGTCAACCCAACAGACACTTTCGGAGATACCCGTAGTATACCTTTATAGTCACCCAGTTACGTTGTGACGTTTGGCACACCCAAAGCACTCCTACGGTATCCGGGAGTTACACGATCTCATGGTCTAAGGAAAGGATTCTTGACATTGGAAAACTCTAGCAAACGAACTATACGATCTTGTGCTATGTTTAGGATTGGGTCTTGTCCATCACATCATTCTCCTAATGATGTGATCTTGTTATCAGTGACATCCAATGTCCATAGTCAGGAAACCATGACTATCTGTTGATCAACGAGCTAGTCAACTAGAGGCTTACTAGGGACATGTTGGTGTCTGTTATTCACACATGTATTATGATTTCCGGATAACACAATTATAGCACGAATAAAGACAATTATCATGAACAAGGAAATATAATAGAATAATAATGCTTTTATTATTGCCTCTAGGGCATATTTGCAACAGTCTCCCACTTGCACTAGAGTCAATAATCTAGTTACATTGTGATGAATCAAACACCCATAGAGTTCTGGTGCTGATCATGTTTTGCCTTAGGGAGAGGTTTAGTCAACGGATCTGCGACATTCAGATCCATGTGCACTTTACAAATTTCTATGTCTCCATCTTGAACATTTTCACGAATGGAGTTGAAGCGACGCTTGATGTGCCTAGTCTTCTTGTGAAACCTGGGCTCCTTGGCAAGTGCAATAGCTCCAGTGTTGTCACAGAAGAGTTTGATTGGCCCCGACGCATTGGGTATGACTCCGAGGTCGGTGATGAACTCCTTCACCCAAATTGCTTCATGTGTTGCCTCCGAGGCTGCCATGTACTCCGCTTCACATGTAGATCCTGCCACGACGCTCTGCTTGCAACTGCACCAGCTTACTGCCCCACCATTTAAAATATACACGTATCCGGTTTGTGACTTGGAGTCATCCAGATCTGTGTCGAAGCTAGCGTCGACGTAACCCTTTACGACGAGCTCTTCGTCACCTCCATAAACGAGAAACATTTCCTTAGTCCTTTTCAGGTACTTCAGGATATTCTTGACCGCTGTCCAGTGTTCCTTGCCGGGATTACTTTGGTACCTTCCTACCAAACTTACGGCAAGGTTTACATCAGGTCTGGTACACAGCATGGCATACATAATAGAACCTATGGCCGAGGCATAGGGGATGACACTCATCTCTTCTATATCTTCTGCCGTGGTCGGACATTGAGCTGAGCTCAATTTCACACCTTGTAACACAGGTAAGAACCCCTTCTTAGATTGATCCATATTGAACTTCTTCAATATCTTATCAAGGTATGTGCTTTGTGAAAGACCTATGAGGCGTCTTGATCTATCTCTATAGATCTTGATGCCTAATATATAAGCAGCTTCTCCAAGGTCCTTCATTGAAAAACTTTTATTCAAGTAGGCCTTAATGCTGTCCAAGAGTTCTATATCATCTCCCATCAAAAGTATGTCATCTATATATAGTATGAGAAATGCTACAGAGCTCCCACTCACTTTCTTGTAAACGCAGGCTTCTCCATAAGTCTGCGTAAATCCAAACGCTTTGATCATCTCATCAAAGCGAATGTTCCAACTCCGAGATGCTTGCACCAGCCCATAAATCGAGCGTTGGAGCTTGCACACCTTGTCAGCATTCTTAGGATCGACAAAACCTTCCGGCTGCATCATATACAATTCTTCCTTAAGGAAACCATTAAGGAATGCCGTTTTGACGTCCATTTGCCATATTTCATAATCGTAGAATGCGGCAATTGCTAACATGATTCGGACGGACTTCAGCTTCGCTACCGGTGAGAAAGTCTCATCGTAGTCAACCCCTTGAACTTGTCGATAACCCTTAGCGACAAGCCGAGCTTTATAGATGGTCACATTACCATCCGCGTCTGTCTTCTTCTTAAAGATCCATTTATTTTCTATGGCTCGCCGTTCAACGGGCAAGTCAGTCAAAGTCCATACTTCGTTTTCATACATGGATCCTATCTCGGATTTCATGGCTTCCAGCCATTTGTCGGAATCCGGGCCCGCCATCGCTTCTTCATAGTTCGAAGGTTCACCGTTGCCTAACAACATGATTTCCAAGACAGAGTTGCCGTACCACTCTGGTGCGGAACGTGTCCTTGTGGACCTACGAATTTCAGTAGGAGCTTGATCAGAAGCATCTTGATCATCATCATTAATTTCCTCTCTAGCCGGTGCAGGCACCTCAGGAACGTTTTCTTGAGTTGCGCCATTTTCCGGTTCAAGAGGTAACACTTCATCAAGTTCTACTTTCCTCCCACTTACTTCTTTCGAGAGAAACTCCTTCTCTAGAAAGGATCCATTCTTGGCAACAAAGATCTTGCCTTCGGATCTGAGGTAGAAGGTATACCCAATAGTTTCTTTAGGGTATCCTATGAAGACGCATTTTTCCGACTTGGGTTCGAGCTTTTCAGGTTGAAGTTTCTTGACATAAGCATCGCATCCCCAAACTTCTAGAAACGACAGCTTAGGTTTCTTCCCAAACCATAATTCATACGGTGTCGTCTCAACGGATTTCGACGTAGCCCTATTTAAAGTGAATGCGGCAGTCTCTAAAGCATAGCCCCAAAAAGATAGCGGTAAATCAGTAAGAGACATCATAGATCGCACCATATCTAATAGAGTGCGATTACGACGTTCGGACACACCATTACGCTGAGGTGTTCCAGGCGGCGTGAGTTGTGAAACTATTCCACATTTTCTTAAGTGTGTGCCAAATTCGTGACTCAAGTATTCTCCTCCACGATCTGATCGTAGAAACTTGATTTTTCTGTCACGTTGATTTTCAACCTCACTCTGAAATTCCTTGAACTTTTCAAAGGTCTCAGACTTGTGTTTCATTAAGTAGATATACCCATATCTACTCAGGTCATCAGTGAGGGTGAGAACATAACGATAGCCACCGCGAGCCTCAACACTCATTGGACCGCACACATCGGTATGTATGATTTCCAATAAGTTGGTTGCTCGCTCCATTGTTCCTGAGAACGGAGTCTTGGTCATTTTACCCATGAGGCATGGTTCGCACGTGTCAAATGATTCATAATCAAGAGACTCTAAAAGTCCATCTGCATGGAGCTTCTTCATGCGTTTGACACCTATGTGACCAAGGCGGCAGTGCCAGAAATATGTGGGACTATTGTTATCAACTTTAACTCTTTTGGTATTCACACTATGAATATGTGTATCATCACGTATGAGATTCATTAAGAATAAACCATTAACCATCGGAGCATGACCATAAAACATATCTCTCATATAAATAGAACAACCATTATTCTCGGATTTAAATGAGTAGCCATCTCGAATTAAACGAGATCCAGACACAATGTTCATGCTCAAACTTGGCACTAAATAACAATTATTGAGGTTTAAAACTAATCCCGTAGGTAAATGTAGAGGTAGCGTGCCGACGGCGATCACATCGACCTTGGAACCATTCCCAACGCGCATCGTCACCTCGTCCTTCGCCATTCTCCGTTTATTCCGTAGCTCCTGCTTTGAGTTACAAATGTGAGCAACTGCACCGGTATCAAATACCCAAGAGCTACTACGAGTACTGGTAAGGTACACATCAATTACATGTATATCACATATACCTTTTGTTTTGCCGGCCTTCTTGTCCGCTAAGTATTTGGGACAGTTCCGTTTCCAGTGACCACTTACCTTGCAATAAAAACACTCAGTCTCGGGCTTGGGTCCATTCTTTGGCTTCTTCCCGGCAACTTGCTTACCGGGCGCGGCAACTTCCTTGTCGTCCTTCTTGAAGTTCTTTTTACCCTTGCCCTTCTTGAACTTAGTGGTTTTATTCACCATCAACAGTTGATGTTCCTTCTTGATTTCTACCTCTGCTGATTTCAGCATAGCATATACCTCAGGAATGGTCTTTACCATCCCCTGCATGTTGTAGTTCATCACAAAGCTCTTGTAGCTAGGTGGAAGCGACTGGAGGATTCTGTCAATGACCGCTTCATCCGGGAGATTAACTTCCAGTTGAGTCAAGCGGTTGTGCAACCAGACATCTTGAGTATGTGTTCACTGACAGAGCTATTTTCCTCCATCTTACAGCTAAAGAATTTGTCGGAGACTTCATATCTCTCGACCCGGGCATGAACTTGGAAAACCATTTTCAGATCTTCGAACATCTCATATGCTCCATGTCTCTCAAAACGCTTTTGGAGCCCCGGCTCTAAGCTGTAAAGCATGCCACACTGAACGAGGGAGTAATCATCGGAACGTGACTGCCAAGCATTCATAACGTCTTGTTCTGCAGGGAGAACAGGTGCGTCACCCAGCGGTGCTCGTAGGACATAATCTTTCTTGGCAGCTATGAGGATGATCCTCAGGTTCCGGACCCAGTCCGTATAGTTGCTGCCATCGTCTTTCAGCTTGGTTTTCTCTAGGAACGCGTTGAAGTTGAGGACTACGTTGGCCATTTGATCTACAAGACATATTGTAAATATTTTAAACTAAGTTCATGATAATAAAGTTCATCTAATCAAATTATTTAATGAACTCCCACTTAGATAGACATCCCTCTTCTAGTCATCTAAGTATAACATGATCCGAGTCAACTAGGCCGTGTCCGATCATCACGTGAGACGGACTAGTCAACATTGGTGAACATCTTCATGTTGATCATATCTTCTATACGACTCATGCTCGACCTTTCGGTCTTCTGTGTTCCGAGGCCATGTCTGTACATGCTAGGCTCGTCAAGTCAACCTAAGTGTTTGCATGTGTAAATCTGTCTTACACCCGTTGTATGTGAACGTTAGAATCTATCACACCCGATCATCACGTGGTGCTTCGAAACAACGAACTGTCGCAACGGTGCACAGTTAGGGGGAACACTTCTTGAAATTATTATGAGGGATCATCTTATTTACTACCGTCGTTCTAAGTAAACAAGATGCAAAACATGATAAACATCACATGCAATCAAATAATAAACGTGACATGATATGGCCAATATCACATAGCTCCTTTGATCTCCATCTTGGGGCTCCATGATCATCTTGTCACCGGCTTGACACCATGATCTCCATCATCGTGTCTCCATGAAGTTGCTCGCCAACTATTACTTCTACTACTATGGCTAACGCGTTTAGCAATAAAGTAAAGTAATTTACATGGCGTTTCTCAATGACACGCAGGTCATACAAAAAATAAAGACAACTCCTATGGCTCCTGCCGGTTGTCATACTCATCGACATGCAAGTCGTGATTCCTATTACAATAGCATGAACATCTCATACATCACATATAGATCATTCATCATTCATCACAACTTTGGCCATATCATATCACAAAGCACTTGCTGCAAAAACAAGTTAGACGTCCTCTAATTGTTGTTGCAAGTTTTACGTGGCTGAATTAGGGTTCTAGCAAGAACGTTTTCTTACCTACGTGAAAGCCACAACGTGATTTGTCAACTTCTATTTGTCAACTTCATATCATAGACCCTTTTCATCGAATCCGCTCCAACTAAAGTAGGAGAGACAGACACCCGCCAGCCACCTTATGCAACTAGTGCATGTTAGTCGGTGGAACCGGTCTCACGTAAGTGTACGTGTAAGGTTGGTCCGGGCCGCTTCATTCCACAATACCGCTGAAGCAAGATAAGACTAGTAGCAGCAAGAAAGTTGACAACATCTACGCCCACAACAAATTGTGTTCTACTCGTGCAATAGAGAACTACGCATAGACTTAGCTCATGAGGCCACTGTTGGGGAACGTTGCAGAAAACAAAAATTTTCCTACGGTTTCACCAAGATCCATCTATGAGTTCATCTAGCAACGAGTGATCGGATGCATCTACATACCTTTGTAGATCGCGAGCGGAAGCGTTCAAAAGAACGGGGATGAAGTAGTCGTACACGACGTGATCCAAATCACCGGAGATCCTAGCACCGAACGGACGGCACCTCCGCGTTCAACACACGTACGGTCAGCGTAACGTCCCCTCCTTCTTGATCCAGCAAGGGGAGAGTAGAGGTTGAGGAAGATGGCTCCAGCAGCAGCACGACGGCGTGGTGGTGATGGAGCTGCAGTACTCCGGCAGGGCTTCGCCAAGCTCTATGGAGGAGGAGGAGGTGTTGGAGAGGGAGAGGGAGGCGCCAAGGCAAAAGGTGCGGCTGCCCCCCTCGCCTCCCCCCTTTATATAGGCCTCTTGGGGGGGGGGCGCCGGCCCTGGGAGATCTGATCTCCCAAGGGGGCGGCGGCCAGGGAGGATTTCCTCCCCCCCAAGGCACCTAGGAGGTGCCTTCCACTTATGGGACTCTTCCCCTTTGGAACCCTAGGCGCATGGGCCTCTTGGGGCTGGTTCCCCTTGGCCCATGTAGGCCAAGGCGCACCCCCTACAGCCCATGTGCCCCCCCCCGAGGCAGGTGGCCCCACCCGGTGGACCCCCGGGACCCTTCTGGTGGTCCCGGTACAATACCGGTGACCCCGAAACTTGTCCCGATGGCCAAAACAGCACTTCCCATATATAATTCTTTACCTCCGGACCATTCCGAAACTCCCCGTGACGTCCGGGATCTCATCCGGGACTCCGAACAACATTCCGATTACTGCATATACATATCCCTACAACCCTAGCGTCACCGAACCTTAAGTGTGTAGACCCTACGGGTTCGGGAGACATGCAGACATGACCGAGACGGCTCTCGGGCAATAACCAACAGCGGGATCTGGATACCCATGTTGGCTCCCACATGCTCCACGATGATCTCATCGGATGAACCACGATGTCGAGGATTCAAGCAACCCCGTATGCAATTCCCTTTGTCAACCGATATGTTACTTGCCCGAGATTCGATCGTTGGTATCCCAATACCTCGTTCAATCTCGTTACCGGCAAGTCACTTTACTCGTACCGTAATGCATGATCCAGTGACCAAACACTTGGTCACATTGAGCTCATAATGATGATGCATTACCGAGTGGGCCCAGTGATACCTCTCCGTCAAGCGGAGTGACAAATCCCAGTCTCGATCCGTGTCAACCCAACAGACACTTTCGGAGATACCCGTAGTATACCTTTATAGTCACCCAGTTACGTTGTGACGTTTGGCACACCCAAAGCACTCCTACGATATCCGGGAGTTACACGATCTCATGGTCTAAGGAAAGGATACTTGACATTGGAAAACTATAGCAAACGAACTATACGATCTTGTGCTATGTTTAGGATTGGGTCTTGTCCATCGCATCATTCTCCTAATGATGTGATCTCGTTATCAATGACATCCAATGTCCATAGTCAGGAAACCATGACTATCTGTTGATCAACGAGCTAGTCAACTAGAGGCTTACTAGGGACATGTTGGTGTCTGTTATTCACACATGTATTACGATTTCCGGATAACACAATTATAGCATGAATAAAGACAATTATCATGAACAAGGAAATATAATATAATAATAATGCTTTTATTATTGCCTCTAGGGCATATTTCCAACAGGTATTTGATACTGGTTCAGTTGCTAAGAGTAGTAACTCGAAACGGGAGTTGCAGAATAAATAGAGACTAGTTAAGGGTGAAGTGACGATGAGAGTTGGAAGTGGTTCCAAGATTGATATAATCATCATCGTACACTCCCTATACTTTCGAGATTAGTGTTGAACCTAAGTAAGTGTTATTTGGTGTTTGCGTTGAGCATGAATATGATTTGATCATGTTTATTGCAACACGGTTATTCATTTAAGTAAGAGAATAAATTGTTGTTCTGTTTACATGAATAAAACCTTATATGGTTACACACCCAATGAAAATGGTTCATTGAATCTCGATCGTAGTGATACACATATTCATAATATTGAAGCCAAAAGATGCAAAGTTAATAATGATAGTGCAACTTATTTGTGGCACTGCCGTTTAGGTCATATTGGTGTAAAGCGCATGAAGAAAATCCATGCTGATGGGCTTTTGGAATTACTTGATTATGAATCACTTGATGCTTGCGTACCATGCCTCTTGGGCAAGATGACTAAGACTCCGTTCTCCGGAACAATGGAGCGAGCAACTGACTTATTGGAAATAATACATACTGATGTATGCGATCCGATGAGTATTAAAGCTCGCGACAAGTATCATTATTTTCTAACCTTCACAGATGATTTAAGCAGATATGAGTATATCTACTTAATGAAATAAGAAGTCTGAAACATTTGAAAAGTTCATATAATTTCAGAGTGAAGTGGAAAATCATCGTAACAAGAAAATAAAGTTTCTACGATCTGATCGTGGAGAAGAGTATTTGAGTTACGAGTTTGGTCTTCAGTTAAAACAATGTGAAATAGTTTCACTACTCACGCCACCTGGAACACCACAGCATAATGGTGTGTCCGAACTTCATAACCGTACTTTATTGGATATAGTGCAATCTATGATGTTCCTTACAGATTTACCAACATCGTTTTGGGGTTATGCATTAAAGACAGCTGCATTCACGTTAAAAAGGGGCACCATCTAAGTCAGTTGAGACGACACAATATGAACTGTGGTTTGGCAAGAAACCAAAGTTGTCGTTTCTTAAAGTTTGGGATTGTGATGCTTATATGAATAAGTTTCATACTGATAAGCTCAAACCCATATCGGAGAAATATGTCTTCATAGGATACCCAAAGGAGACAGTTGGGTACACCTTCTATCACAGATCCGAAGGTAAGACATTCGTTGCTAAGAATGGATCCTTTCCAGAGAAGGAGTTTCTCTCGAAAGAAGTGAGTGGGAGGAAAGTATAACTTGATAAGGTAATTGTACCTGCTCCCTTATTGGAAAGTAGTTCATCACAGAAATCTGTTCCTGTGACTCTACTACACCAATTAGTGAGGAAGATAATGATGATGATCATGTAACTTTGGATCAAGTTACTACCAAACCTCGTAGGTCAACCAGAGTGAGATCCGCACCAGAGTGGTACGGTAATCCTATTCTGGAGGTCATGTTACTTGACCATGACGAACCTACGAACTATGAGGAAGTGATGATGAGCCCAGATTCCGCAAAATGGTTTGAGGCCATGAAATCTGAGATGGGATCCATGTATGAGAACAAAGTATGGACTTTGATGGATTTGCCCGATGATCGGCAAGCCATAGAAAATAAATGGATCTTCAAGAGGAAGACAGACGCTGATAGTAGTGTTACTATCTACAAAGCTAGAATTGTCGCAAAAGGTTTTTCGACAAGTTCAAAGTGTTGACTACGATGAGAATTTCTCACTCGTATCTATGCTTAAGTCTGTCCGAATTATGTTAGCAATTGCCGCATTTTATGAAATCCGGCAAATGGATAAACAAAATTGCATTCCTTAATGGATTTATTAAAGAAGAGTTGCATACGATGCAACTAGAAGGTTTTGTCTATCCTAAAGGTGTTAACAAAATATGCAAGCTCCAGCAATCCATCTATGGACTGGTGCAAGCATCTCGGAGTTGGAATATACGCTTT
The DNA here is from genome assembly GCA_032464435.1 of Aegilops umbellulata. Taxonomy (NCBI): domain Eukaryota; kingdom Viridiplantae; phylum Streptophyta; class Magnoliopsida; order Poales; family Poaceae; genus Aegilops; species Aegilops umbellulata. Next base: position 483,357,042 of record CP136059.1, on the reverse strand, counting down.
GATAAGATGATCAAAGCATATAGTTTTATACAGACTTGCGATGAAGCCTGTATTTACAAGAAAGTGAGTGGGAGCACTACAGCATTTCTGATAAGTATATGCAAATGACATATTGTTGATCGGAAATAATGTAGAATTATTCTGCAAAGCATAAAGGAGTATCTGAAAGGAGTTTTTCGAAGAAGGACCTCGGTGAAGCTGCTTACATATTGAGCATCAAGATCTATAGAGATAGATCAAAACGCTTGATAAGTTTTTTCAATGAGTACATACCTTGACAAGATTTTGAAGTAGTTCAAAATGGAACAGTCAAAGAAAGAGTTCTTGCATGTGTTACAAGGTGTGAAATTGAGTAAGACTCAAAACCCGACCACGACAGAAGATAGAAAGAAAATGAAAGTCATTCCCTATGCCTTGGCCATAGGTTCTATAAAGTATGCCATGCTGTGTACCAGATCTATTGTATACCCTACACTGATTTTGGCAAGGGAGTACAATAATGATCTAGGAGTAGATCACTGGACAGCGGTCAAAATTATCCTTAGTGGAATAAGTGTTGGGGAACGTTGCAGAAAATTAAAATTTTTCCTACGGTTTCACCAAGATCCATCTATGAGTTCATCTAGCAACGAGTATTCAGATTAGATAGCATCTACATACCACTTTGTAGATCGCAACGGAAGCGTTCGAGTGAACGTGGATGAGGTAGTCGTACTTGCCGTGATCCAATTCACCGATGATCTAGTGCCGAACGGACAGCACCTCCGCGTTCAACACACGTACGGAAAGCGTGACGTCTCCTCCTTCTTGATCCAGCAAGGCAAAGGAGAGGTTGGGGAAGAAGGCTCCAGCAGCAGCACGACGGCGTGGTGATGGTGGAACTGCAGTACTCCGGCAGGGCTTCGCCGTGCTCAATGGAGGAGGAGGAGGTGTTGGAGAGGGAGAGGGAGGCGCCAGGGCAATGGGTGGTCAGCCCCCTCTCCCCTCCCCCCTTTATATAACCCCCAAGGGGGGGCGCCGGCCCTAGGAGATGAGATCTCCTAGGGGGGGCGGCGGCCAGGGTAGGGGGGCTTGCCCCCCAAGCAAGGGGGGCGCCCCCTTTAGGGTTTTCCCTCCCCCAAACCCTAGGCGCATGGGCCCATGGGGGAAGGCGCACCAGCCCACTATGGGCTGGTTCCCTTCCTCATACAGCCCATGGGGCCCTCCGGGATAGGTGGCCCCACCCGATGGACCCCCGGGACCCTCCGGTGGTCCCGGTACAATACCGACAACCTCGAAACTTGTCCCGATGTCCGTATGATGACTTTCCATATATAAATCTTTACCTCCGGACCATTCCGAAACTCCTCGTGACGTCCGGGATCTCATCCGGGACTCCGAACAACATTCGGGTTACTGCACATACATATTCCTACAACCCTAGCGTCACCGAACCTTAAGTGTGTAGACCCTACGGGTTCGGGAGACATGCAGACATGACCGAGACGGCTCTCGGGCAATAACCAACAGCGGGATCTGGATACCCATGTTGGCTCCCACATGCTCCACGATGATCTCATCGGATGAACCACGATGTCAAGGATTCAATTAATCCCGTATACGATTCCCTTTGTCAATCGGTATTTTACTTGCCCGAGATTCGATCGTCGGTATACCAATACCTCGTTCAATCTCGTTACCGGCAAGTCACTTTTCTCGTTCCGTAATGCATGATCCCGTGATCAAACACTTTGGTCACATTGAGCTCATTGTGATGATGCATTACCGAGAGGGCCCGGTGATACCTCTCCGTCAAGCGGAGTGACAAATCCCAGTCTCGATCCATGTCAACCCAACAGATACTTTCAGAGATACCCGTAGTATACCTTTATAGTCACCCAGTTACGTTGTGACGTTTGGCACACCCAAAGCACTCCTACGGTATCCGGGAGTTACACGATCTCATGGTCTAAGGAAAGGATACTTGACATTGGAAAACTCTAGCAAACGAACTATGCGATCTTATGCTATGTTTAGGATTGGGTCTTGTCCATCACATCATTCTCCTAATGATGTGATCCCGTTATCGATGACATCCAATGTCCATAGTCAGGAAACCATGACTATCTGTCGATCAACAAGCTAGTCAACTAGAGGCTCACTAGGGACATGTTGTTGTCTGTTATTCACACATGTATTACGATTTCCGGTTAACACAATTATAGCACGAATAAAGACAATTATCATGAATAAGGAAATATAATAATAATGCTTTTATTATTGCCTCTAGGGCATATTTCCAACAGTCTCCCACTTGCACTAGAGTCAATAATCTAGTTACATTGTGATGAATCGAACACCCATAGAGTTCTGGTGCTGATCATGTTTTGCCTTAGGGAGAGGTTTAGTCAACGGATCTGCGACATTCAGATCCGTGTGCACTTTACAAATCTCTATGTCTCCATCCTGAACATTTTCACGAATGGAGTTGAAGCGACGCTTGATGTGCCTGGTCTTCTTGTGAAACCTGGGCTCCTTTGCAAGTGCAATAGCTCCAGTGTTGTCACAGAAGAGCTTGATTGGCCCCGACGCATTGGGTATGACTCCGAGGTCGGTGATGAACTCCTTCACCCAAATTGCTTCATGTGCTGCCTCCGAGGCTGCCATGTACTCCGCTTCACATGTAGATCCCGCCACGACGCTTTGCTTGCGGCTGCACCAGCTTACTGCCCCACCATTCAAAATATACACGTATCCGGTTTGTGACTTAGAGTCATCCAGATCTGTGTCGAAACTAGCGTCGACGTAACCTTTTACGACGAGCTCTTCGTCACCTCCATAAACGAGAAACATTTCCTTAGTCCTTTTCAGGTACTTCAGGATATTCTTGACCGCTGTCCAGTGTTCCTTGCCGGGATTTCTTTGGTACCTTCCTACCAAACTTACGGCAAGGTTTACATCAGGTCTGGTACACAGCATGGCATACATAATAGAACCTATGGCTGAGGCATAGGGGATGACGCTCATCTCTTCTATATCTTCTGCCGTGGTCGGACATTGAGCTGAGCTCAATTTCACACCTTGTAACACAGGTAAGAACCCTTTCTTAGATTGATCCATATTGAACTTCTTCAATATTTTATCAAGGTATGTGCTTTGTGAAAGACCTATGAGGCGTCTCGATCTATCTCTATAGATCTTGATGCCTAATATATAAGCAGCTTCTCCAAGGTCCTTCATTGAAAAACTTTTATTCAAATAGGCCTTAATGCTGTCCAAGAGTTCTATATCATTTCCCATCAAAAGTATGTCGTCTACATATAATATGAGAAATGCTACAGAGCTCCCACTCACTTTCTTGTAAACACAGGCTTCTCCATAAGTCTGTGTAAACCCAAACGCTTTGATCATCTCATCAAAGCGAATGTTCCAACTCCGAGATGCTTGCACCAGCCCATAAATCGAGCGTTGGAGCTTGCACACCTTGTCAGCATTTTTAGGATCGACAAAACCTTCCGGCTGCATCATATACAATTCTTCCTTAAGGAAACCATTAAGGAATGCCGTTTTGACGTCCATTTGCCATATCTCATAATCATAGTATGCGGCAATTGCTAACATGAGTCGGACGGACTTCAGCTTCGCTACCGGTGAGAAAGTCTCATCGTAGTCAACCCCTTGAACTTGTCGATAACCCTTAGCAACAAGCCGAGCTTTATAGATGGTCACATTACCATCCGCGTCTGTCTTCTTCTTAAAGATCCATTTATTTTCTATGGCTCGCCGTTCAACGGGCAAGTCAGTCAAAGTCCATACTTCGTTTTCATACATGGATCCTATCTTGGATTTCATGGCTTCCAGCCATTTGTCGGAATCCGGGCCCGCCATTGCTTCCTCATAGTTCGAAGGTTCACCGTTGTCTAACAACATGATTTCCAAGACAGGGGTGCCGTACCACTCTGGTGCGGAACGTGTCCTTGTGGACCTTCGAATTTCAGTAGGAGCTTGATCAGAAGCATCTTGATCATCATCATTAATTTCCTCTCTAGTCGGTGCAGGCACCTCAGAAACGTTTTCTTGAGTTTCGCCATTTTCCGGTTCAAGAGGTAACACTTCATCAAGTTCTACTTTCCTCCCACTTACTTCTTTCGAGAGAAACTCTTTCTCTAGAAAGGATCCATTCTTGGCAACAAAGATCTTGCCTTCGGATCTGAGGTAGAAGGTATACCCAACAGTTTCTTTAGGGTATCCTATGAAGACGCATTTTTCCGACTTGGGTTCGAGCTTTTCAGGTTGAAGTTTCTTGACATAAGCATCGCATCCCCAAACTTTTAGAAACGACAGCTTAGGTTTCTTCCCAAACCATAATTCATACGGTGTCGTCTCAACGGATTTCGACGGAGCCCTATTTAAAGTGAATGCGGCAGTCTCTAAAGCATAGCCCCAAAAAGATAGCGGTAAATCGGTAAGAGACATCATAGATCGCACCATATCTAATAGAGTGCGATTACGACGTTCGGACACACCATTACGCTGAGGTGTTCCAGGCGGCATGAGTTGTGAAACTATTCCACATTTTCTTAAGTGTGTGCCAAATTCGTGACTCAAGTATTCTCCTCCACGATCTGATCGTAGAAACTTGATCTTTTTATCACGTTGATTCTCAACCTCACTCTGAAATTCCTTGAACTTTTCAAAGGTCTCAGACTTGTGTTTCATTAAGTAGATATACCCATATCTACTCAAGTCATCAGTGAGGGTGAGAACATAACGATAGCCACTGCGAGCCTCAACACTCATTGGACCGCACACATCGGTATGTATGATTTCCAATAAGTTGGTTGCTCGCTCCATTGTTCCTGAGAACGGAGTCTTGGTCATTTTACCCATGAGGCATGGTTCGCACGTGTCAAATGATTCATAATCAAGAGACTCTAAAAGTCCATCTGCATGGAGCTTCTTCATGCGTTTCACACCTATGTGACCAAGGCGGCAGTGCCACAAATATGTGGGACTATTGTTATCAACTTTAACTCTTTTGGTACTCACACTATGAATATGTGTATCATCACGTACGAGATTCATCAAGAATAAACCATTAACCATCGGAGCATGACCATAAAACATATCTCTCATATAAATAGAACAACCATTATTCTCGGATTTAAATGAGTAGCCATCTCGAATTAAGCGAGATCCGGATACAATGTTCATGCTCAAAATTGGTACTAAATAACAATTATTGAGGTTTAAAACTAATCCCGTAGGTAAATGTAGAGGCAGCGTGCCGACGGCGATCACATCGACCTTGGAACCATTCCCGACACGCATCGTCACCTCGTCCTTTGCCAGTCTCCGTTTATTCCGTAGCTCCTGCTTTGAGTTACAAATGTGAGCAACTGCACCGGTATCAAATACCCAAGAGCTACTACGAGTAATGGTAAGGTACACATCAATTACATGTATATCACATATACCTTTTGTTTTGCCGGCCTTCTTGTCCGCTAAGTATTTGGGGCAGTTCCGCTTCCAGTGACCACTTCCCTTGCAATAAAAGCACTCAGTTTCGGGCTTGGGTCCATTCTTTGGCTTCTTCCCGGCAACTTGCTTACCGGGTGCGGCAACTTCCTTGCCGTCCTTCTTGAAGTTCTTTTTACCCTTGCTCCTTTTGAACTTAGTGGTTTTATTCACCATCAACACTTGATGCTCTTTCTTGATTTCTACCTCTGCTGATTTCAGCATAGCATACACCTCAGGAATGGTCTTTACCATCCCCTGCATATTGTAGTTCATCACAAAGCTCTTCTAGCTAGGTGGAAGCGACTGGAGGATTCTGTCAATGACCACTTCTTCCGGAAGATTAACTTCCAGTTGAGTCAAGGGGTTGTGCAACCCAGACATTCTGAGTATGTGCTCACTGACAGAGCTATTTTCCTCCATCTTACAGCTAAAGAATTTGTTGGAGATCTCATATCTCTCGACCCGGGCATGAGCTTGGAAAACCATTTTCAGCTCTTCGAACATCTCATATGCTCCATGTCTCTCAAAACGCTTTTGGAGCCCCGGCTCTAAGCTGTAAAGCATGCCGCACTGAACGAGGGAGTAATCATCGCATCGCGACTGCCAAGCGTTCATAACGTCTTGTTGTGCAGGGAGAATAGGTGCGTCACCCAGCGGTGCTCGTAGGACATAATCTTTCTTGGCAGCTATGAGGATGATCCTCAGGTTCCGGACCCAGTCCGTATAGTTGCTACCATCGTCTTTCAGCTTGGTTTTCTCTAGGAACGCGTTGAAGTTGAGGACTACGTTGGCCATTTGATCTACAAGACATATTGTAAATATTTAGACTAAGTTCATGATAATAAAGTTCATTTAATCAAATTATTTAATGAACTCCCACTTAGATAAACATCCCTCTTCCAGTCATCTAAGTATTACATGATCCGAGTCAGCTAGGCCGTGTCCGATCATCACGTGAGACGGACTAGTCAACATCGGTGAACATCTTCATGTTGATCGTATCTTCTATACGACTCATGCTCGACCTTTCGGTCTTCCGTGTTCCGAGGCCATGTCTGTACATGCTAGGCTCGTCAAGTCAACCTAAGTGTTTTGCGTGTGTAAATCTGTCTTACACCCGTTGTATGTGAACGTTAGAATCTATCACACCCGACCATCACGTGGTGCTTCGAAACAACGAACTGTCGCAACGGTGCACAGTTAGGGTGAACACTTTCTTGAAATTATTATGAGGGATCATCTTATTTACTACCGTCGTTCTAAGTAAACAAGATGCAAAACATGATAAACATCACATGCAATCAAATAATAAACGTGACATGATATGGCCAATATCACATAGCTCCTTTGATCTCCATCTTGGGGCTCCATGATCATCTTGTCACCGGCTTGACACCATGATCTTCATCATCATGATCTTCATCATCGTGTCTCCATGAAGTTGCTCGCCAACTATTACTTCTACTACTATGGCTAACGCGTTTAGCAATAAAGTAAAGTAACTTACATGGCGATTCTCAATGACACGCAGGTCATACAAAAAATAAAGACAACTCCTATGGCTCCTGCCGGTTGTCATACTCATCGACATGCAAGTCGTGATTCCTATTACAATAGCATGAACATCTCATACATCACATATAGATCATTCATCATACATCACAACTTTGGCCATATCATATCACAAAGCACTTGCTGCAAAAACAAGTTAGACGTCCTCTAATTGTTGTTGCAAGTTTTACGTGGCTGAATTAGGGTTCTAGCAAAAACGTTTTCTTACCTACGTGAAACCACCACAACGTGATTTGTCAACTTCTATTTACCCTTCATAAGGACCCTTTTCATCGAATCCGCTCCAACTAAAGTAGGAGAGACAGACACCCGCCAGCCACCTTATGCAACTAGTGCATGTTAGTCGGTGGAACCGGTCTCACGTAAGCGTACGTGTAAGGTTGGTCTGGGCCGCTTCATCCCACAATACCACTGAAGCAAGATAAGACTAGTAGCGGCAAGAAGAGTTGACAACATCTACGCCCACAACAAATTGTGTTCTACTCGCGCAAGAAGAACTACGCATAGACCTAGCTCTGATACCACTGTTGGGGAACGTTGCAGAAAATTAAAATTTTTCCTACGGTTTCACCAAGATCCATCTATGAGTTCATCTAGCAACGAGTATTCAGATTAGATAGCATCTACATACCACTTTGTAGATCGCAACGGAAGCGTTCGAGTGAACGTGGATGAGGTAGTCGTACTTGCCGTGATCCAATTCACCGATGATCTAGTGCCGAACGGACAGCACCTCCGCGTTCAACACACGTACGGAAAGCGTGACGTCTCCTCCTTCTTGATCCAGCAAGGCAAAGGAGAGGTTGGGGAAGAAGGCTCCAGCAGCAGCACGACGGCGTGGTGATGGTGGAACTGCAGTACTCCGGCAGGGCTTCGCCGTGCTCAATGGAGGAGGAGGAGGTGTTGGAGAGGGAGAGGGAGGCGCCAGGGCAATGGGTGGTCAGCCCCCTCTCCCCTCCCCCCTTTATATAACCCCCAAGGGGGGGCGCCGGCCCTAGGAGATGAGATCTCCTAGGGGGGGGCGGCGGCCAGGGTAGGGGGGCTTGCCCCCCAAGCAAGGGGGGCGCCCCCTTTAGGGTTTTCCCTCCCCCAAACCCTAGGCGCATGGGCCCATGGGGGAAGGCGCACCAGCCCACAATGGGCTGGTTCCCTTCCTCATACAGCCCATGGGGCCCTCCGGGATAGGTGGCCCCACCCGGTGGACCCCCGGGACCCTCCGGTGGTCCCGGTACAATACCGACAACCTCGAAACTTGTCCCGATGTCCGTATGATGACTTTCCATATATAAATCTTTACCTCCGGACCATTCCTAAACTCCTCGTGACGTCCGGGATCTCATCCGGGACTCCGAACAACATTCGGGTTACTGCACATACATATTCCTACAACCCTAGCGTCACCGAACCTTAAGTGTGTAGACCCTACGGGTTCGGGAGACATGTAGACATGACCGAGACGGCTCTCGGGCAATAACCAACAGCGGGATCTGGATACCCATGTTGGCTCCCACATGCTCCACGATGATCTCATCGGATGAACCACGATGTCAAGGATTCAATTAATCCCGTATACGATTCCCTTTGTCAATCGGTATTTTACTTGCCCGAGATTCGATCGTCGGTATACCAATACCTCGTTCAATCTCGTTACCGGCAAGTCACTTTTCTCGTTCCGTAATGCATGATCCCGTGATCAAACACTTTGGTCACATTGAGCTCATTGTGATGATGCATTACCGAGAGGGCCCGGTGATACCTCTCCGTCAAGCGGAGTGACAAATCCCAGTCTCGATCCATGTCAACCCAACAGATACTTTCAGAGATACCCGTAGTATACCTTTATAGTCACCCAGTTACGTTGTGACGTTTGGCACACCCAAAGCACTCCTACGGTATCCGGGAGTTACACGATCTCATGGTCTAAGGAAAGGATACTTGACATTGGAAAACTCTAGCAAACGAACTATGCGATCTTATGCTATGTTTAGGATTGGGTCTTGTCCATCACATCATTCTCCTAATGATGTGATCCCGTTATCGATGACATCCAATGTCCATAGTCAGGAAACCATGACTATCTGTCGATCAACAAGCTAGTCAACTAGAGGCTCACTAGGGACATGTTGTTGTCTGTTATTCACACATGTATTACGATTTCCGGTTAACACAATTATAGCACGAATAAAGACAATTATCATGAATAAGGAAATATAATAATAATGCTTTTATTATTGCCTCTAGGGCATATTTCCAACAGTCTCCCACTTGCACTAGAGTCAATAATCTAGTTACATTGTGATGAATCGAACACCCATAGAGTTCTGGTGCTGATCATGTTTTGCCTTAGGGAGAGGTTTAGTCAACGGATCTGCGACATTCAGATCCGTGTGCACTTTACAAATCTCTATGTCTCCATCCTGAACATTTTCACGAATGGAGTTGAAGCGACGCTTGATGTGCCTGGTCTTCTTGTGAAACCTGGGCTCCTTTGCAAGTGCAATAGCTCCAGTGTTGTCACAGAAGAGCTTGATTGGCCCCGACGCATTGGGTATGACTCCGAGGTCGGTGATGAACTCCTTCACCCAAATTGCTTCATGTGCTGCCTCCGAGGCTGCCATGTACTCCGCTTCACATGTAGATCCCGCCACGACGCTTTGCTTGCGGCTGCACCAGCTTACTGCCCCACCATTCAAAATATACACGTATCCGGTTTGTGACTTAGAGTCATCCAGATCTGTGTCGAAACTAGCGTCGACGTAACCTTTTACGACGAGCTCTTCGTCACCTCCATAAACGAGAAACATTTCCTTAGTCCTTTTCAGGTACTTCAGGATATTCTTGACCGCTGTCCAGTGTTCCTTGCCGGGATTTCTTTGGTACCTTCCTACCAAACTTACGGCAAGGTTTACATCAGGTCTGGTACACAGCATGGCATACATAATAGAACCTATGGCTGAGGCATAGGGGATGACGCTCATCTCTTCTATATCTTCTGCCGTGGTCGGACATTGAGCTGAGCTCAATTTCACACCTTGTAACACAGGTAAGAACCCTTTCTTAGATTGATCCATATTGAACTTCTTCAATATTTTATCAAGGTATGTGCTTTGTGAAAGACCTATGAGGCGTCTCGATCTATCTCTATAGATCTTGATGCCTAATATATAAGCAGCTTCTCCAAGGTCCTTCATTGAAAAACTTTTATTCAAATAGGCCTTAATGCTGTCCAAGAGTTCTATATCATTTCCCATCAAAAGTATGTCGTCTACATATAATATGAGAAATGCTACAGAGCTCCCACTCACTTTCTTGTAAACACAGGCTTCTCCATAAGTCTGTTGTAAACCCAAACGCTTTGATCATCTCATCAAAGCGAATGTTCCAACTCCGAGATGCTTGCACCAGCCCATAAATCGAGCGTTGGAGCTTGCACACCTTGTCAGCATTTTTAGGATCGACAAAACCTTCCGGCTGCATCATATACAATTCTTCCTTAAGGAAACCATTAAGGAATGCCGTTTTGACGTCCATTTGCCATATCTCATAATCATAGTATGCGGCAATTGCTAACATGAGTCGGACGGACTTCAGCTTCGCTACCGGTGAGAAAGTCTCATCGTAGTCAACCCCTTGAACTTGTCGATAACCCTTAGCAACAAGCCGAGCTTTATAGATGGTCACATTACCATCCGCGTCTGTCTTCTTCTTAAAGATCCATTTATTTTCTATGGCTCGCCGTTCAACGGGCAAGTCAGTCAAAGTCCATACTTCGTTTTCATACATGGATCCTATCTCGGATTTCATGGCTTCCAGCCATTTGTCAGAATCCGGGCCCGCCATTGCTTCCTCATAGTTCGAAGGTTCACCGTTGTCTAACAACATGATTTCCAAGACAGGGTTGCCGTACCACTCTGGTGCGGAACGTGTCCTTGTGGACCTTCGAATTTCAGTAGGAGCTTGATCAGAAGCATCTTGATCATCATCATTAATTTCCTCTCTAGTCGGTGCAGGCACCTCAGAAACGTTTTCTTGAGTTTCGCCATTTTCCGGTTCAAGAGGTAACACTTCATCAAGTTCTACTTTCCTCCCACTTACTTCTTTCGAGAGAAACTCTTTCTCTAGAAAGGATCCATTCTTGGCAACAAAGATCTTGCCTTCGGATCTGAGGTAGAAGGTATACCCAACAGTTTCTTTAGGGTATCCTATGAAGACGCATTTTTCCGACTTGGGTTCGAGCTTTTCAGGTTGAAGTTTCTTGACATAAGCATCGCATCCCCAAACTTTTAGAAACGACAGCTTAGGTTTCTTCCCAAACCATAATTCATACGGTGTCGTCTCAACGGATTTCGACGGAGCCCTATTTAAAGTGAATGCGGCAGTCTCTAAAGCATAGCCCCAAAAAGATAGCGGTAAATCGGTAAGAGACATCATAGATCGCACCATATCTAATAGAGTGCGATTACGACGTTCGGACACACCATTACGCTGAGGTGTTCCAGGCGGCGTGAGTTGTGAAACTATTCCACATTTTCTTAAGTGTGTGCCAAATTCATGACTCAAGTATTCTCCTCCACGATCTGATCGTAGAAACTTGATCTTTCTATCACGTTGATTCTCAACCTCACTCTGAAATTCCTTGAACTTTTCAAAGGTCTCAGACTTGTGTTTCATTAAGTAGATATACCCATATCTACTCAAGTCATCAGTGAGGGTGAGAACATAACGATAGCCACTGCGAGCCTCAACACTCATTGGACCGCACACATCGGTATGTATGATTTCCAATAAGTTGGTTGCTCGCTCCATTGTTCCTGAGAACGGAGTCTTGGTCATTTTACCCATGAGGCATGGTTCGCACGTGTCAAATGATTCATAATCAAGAGACTCTAAAAGTCCATCTGCATGGAGCTTCTTCATGCGTTTGACACCTATGTGACCAAGGCGGCAGTGCCACAAATATGTGGGACTATTGTTATCAACTTTAACTCTTTTGGTACTCACACTATGAATATGTGTATCATCACGTACGAGATTCATCAAGAATAAACCATTAACCATCGGAGCATGACCATAAAACATATCTCTCATATAAATAGAACAACCATTATTCTCGGATTTAAATGAGTAGCCATCTCGAATTAAACGAGATCCGGATACAATGTTCATGCTCAAAATTGGTACTAAATAACAATTATTGAGGTTTAAAACTAATCCCGTAGGTAAATGTAGAGGCAGCGTGCCGACGGCGATCACATCGACCTTGGAACCATTCCCGACGAGCATCGTCACCTCGTCCTTCGCCAGTCTCCGTTTATTCCGTAGCTCCTGCTTTGAGTTACAAATGTGAGCAACTGCACCGGTATCAAATACCCAAGAGCTACTACGAGTACTGGTAAGGTACACATCAATTACATGTATATCACATATACCTTTTGTTTTGCCGGCCTTCTTGTCCGCTAAGTATTTGGGGCAGTTCCGCTTCCAGTGACCACTTCCCTTGCAATAAAAGCACTCAGTTTCGGGCTTGGGTCCATTCTTTGGCTTCTTCCCGGCAACTTGCTTACCGGGTGCGGCAACTTCCTTGCCGTCCTTCTTGAAGTTCTTTTTACCCTTGCTCCTTTTGAACTTAGTGGTTTTATTCACCATCAACACTTGATGCTCTTTCTTGATTTCTACCTCTGCTGATTTCAGCATAGCATACACCTCAGGAATGGTCTTTACCATCCCCTGCATATTGTAGTTCATCACAAAGCTCTTCTAGCTAGGTGTCTCCAAAGGTACTTGTTGGGTTGGCGTATTTCGATATTAGGATTTGTCACTCCGATAGTCGGAGAGGTATCTCTGGGCCCTCTCAGTAATGCACATCACATAAGCCTTGCAAGAATTACAACTAATATGTTAGTTGTGAGATGATGTATTATGGAATGAGTAAAGAGACTTGCCGGCAACGAGATTGAACTAGGTATTGGATACCGACGATCGAATCTCGGGCAAGTAACATACCGATGACAAAGGGAACAACGTATGTTGTTATGCGGTCTGGCCGATAAAGATCTTCGTAGAATATGTAGGAGCCAATACGGGCATCCAGGTCCTGCTATTGGTTATTGACTGGAGACGTGTCTCGGTCATGTCTACATTGTTCTCGAACCGTAGGATCCGCACGCTTAATGTTACGATGACAGTTATTATGAGTTTATACATTTTGATGTACCGAAGGTAGTTTGGAGTCCCGGATGTGATCACGGACATGACGAGGAGTCTCAAAATGGTCGAGACATAAAGATCGATATATTGGAAGCCTATATTTGGACATCGGAATCGTTCCGGGTGAAATCGACATTTTATCGGAGTACCGAGGGGTTACCGGAACCCCCGGGGGGGTTAATGGGCCTTCATGGGCCATAAGGGAGAAGAGAGGGGCCGGCCAGGGCAGGCCACACGCCCCCTCCCCCCTAGTCCGAATAGGACAAGGAAGGGGGGGCGACGCCCCCCTTTCCTCTTCTCCCTCCCCCTTTCCTTCTCCAACAAGGCAAGAGAGGGGGGAGTCCTACTCCCGGTGGGAGTAGGACTCCTCCAGGCGCACCCCATGGGGGCCGGCAGCACCTCCCCCTCCCTCCTTTATATACGGGGGCAGGGGGGCACCCTAGAACACACAAGTTGATCTTCGTGATCGTTCCTTAGCCGTGTGCGGTGCCCCCCTCCACCATATTCCACCTCGGTCATATCGTTGCGGTGCTTAGGCGAAGCCCTACGTCGGTAGAACATCATCATCGTCATCACGCCGTCGTGCTGACGAAACTCATCCCCGAAGCTTTGCTGGATCGGAGCCCGGGGAGCGTCATCGAGCTGAACGTGTGCTAAGAACTCGGAGGTGCCGGAGTAACGGTGCTTGGATCGGTTGGACTGGGAAGACGTACGACTACTTCCTCTATATTGCGTCAACGCTTCCGCTTCGGTCTACGAGGGTACGTAGAAAACACTCACCCCTCTCGTTGCTATGCATCACCATGATCTTGCGTGTGCGTAGGAATTTTTTTGAAATTACTACGTTCCCCAACACATTAAGCATAAATATAATCTCGATATCACCAAGAAATGTTCTTGACAAAGCCTTTTCATATAACATAATGGAGCTTTATTTGCAAAGTGATAAATGGATCTAGTAAAGGATTTTTGGACCATTATTGGTTTGATACAATTTTGTAATCTACATGGTCGCATTTAAAAACAACACTACCTTTGAGAGAGGTGAGCATTAGTGAACAATCATAGCTGCCAAGGAGGAAGATGGGACAACTAGGAGGAGCTCGTCATAGTCGAATCTAGGTTGTCGGTTGGCCTTGGTCAGGAGGCCGGAGGAAGGGGCAATAGGCACCGATGATGGAGGTGTACATCCTGCTTCCCCCTCGTCTCCCTAGATATGGAAGACCTCCTTGACAAGAGCCATGGTTAAATTTGTACATTGCAAGACATTGTGCACCAATGTGCATATATCATAATGTAATGAGAGAAGTTTAAAGAAAGAGGGGAGAGTGTAGCTGATCATGTTTTTTTACTTTGATTTTCTTAGCTACGGTCATGTTTGTTTTCCTTTATATTCCTTGTGGTCACTAAAGGATCATACTTGTTGCTGTCAAAGAATAAGGATGGACAAACATTGTCATTGCACTACGTGCATATGTCATCAGACAATGTGCCTGTAACACCCCGGATGTAACTTGCCATATTTGTAACTCCAACTCTTGCCATTTTCGGCAATGTGATATGATATTCCCTCCATGGTTGGGGTTTCCTTCTTTTGCATTTTGTCCTTGTCATGCATTTCATATTATGTCATCATGTGCATCGCATTCGCATACGTGTTCGTTTCATGAATCCGAGCATTTTCCCCGTTGTCCGTTTTGCAATCCGACGCTCCTATGTTCCCCGGCGTCCCCTTTTACCTTTTTCCGTGAGCGGGTATTAAACTTTCTCGGAATGGACCGAGGTTTGTCAAGCGACCTTGGTATAGCACCGGTAGACCGCCTGTCAAGTTTCGGGTCATTCGGAGGTCGTTTGATACTCCAACAGTTAACCGGGTAACCGTGAAAGCCTCTTTTGTGTTGTAGCCCAAAACCCCTCCAAAACAGCCCAATAACCCATCTAAAACACTCCCATGTCCATCTCCGTTCGATCACGATCGTGTGGGCGAAAACCACACTCCATTTGGACACTCCAAACTCCCTCTACCTATAAATAAGTGCACCCCGTCCAAAATCGCAGATCAAACCCTAGCCCCGCTCCCCTCGCGCCGCCGGACGAAATCGCCGCCGCCGGACATGTCCGTCGGCCACGTCCCTCCGGCCAATGGCGTCGCACCACGTCACCTTCCCCGCCGCCACAGCCAACCAGGCGCCGCCACCTCACCCACGCTCGCACCCTCTCTCTCCTCCCTCCGCCGCTGGCCCGCGGGGCCCGGTCGCCCCCGCCCGCGCGCCGCCCGGCTCCCTGCCCGCGCCTCCCCGCGCCCTTCGACTGCGCCGCCCGCCCTCCAGCTCCTCGCCGCCGGCGCGCACCTCGCCACCCCGCTCGCCCCGCGCGCCGCCACCCACAACCGGCGCCGCCCCACGCGCCCGCCCGCGGCCCCACGCCCGGGATCCGGCGACCGCCGCCCGGATCCGGTCGCCCCGGCCTCCCCAGTGCCTCGACCCGCCGGCGCCCTTCTCCGGCCATCTCCTTCCTTTTCCGGCGACATCTCCGACGTGCCTCGATTTCCGTGCAAGGTTGATTTTCCCCGAGCCCCGAAATCCTCCAAGTCCTCGGATTTGCATATTTTTTATCCAAGTTCATTGCATCATAACTCTGCACCCGTGGCTCCATTTTGGGCGTAAAGCATATAGAATTGTTCGTCTGGATGAGTACATCATTTCGTCTCATTGCATCATTTTCATTTGAGCTCATCTTGATGCCCGAAATGCTGTTGGAAGAGGGCTATGTGTTGTTAGTTTCAGATCTGTTTCTTTAGATGCACTTTTGTCATTTTTGCCATGATTGATGTGTGCATACTATGAGCTTGAGACCTACATGTGTTTTGTAATATGCCATGCCATCTTTACAGGGGTGTATGCCATGTATTTTTGTGATCTTTGTGGTGACTAGCACAAGCATGCAAACTAGGGATCATATTGTTGCTGATTTCAGGGACTTAGTAATTTCACCAAGTCATTCCCTGCTGTTATTTTTATGCCATGTGTTCATGTTGTTTCAGAGAGATCTATGCCCTTTTTGAGCATGATCAGTAAGGGTGTTTTGAACATATGGATTTACTCTATCCATACATGCCTTTGTTTGTAATTATGGAGTGCCGTAGCTTGAGTCAATCGAGCTCTACTTTTGCTATAAAATATTGCTGGCAGATTGTTTACATGTTATTCGATTTTGCCAAGCTTGTTGTAGTTGATCCTTGCATGATATGGTGTTGTTCTTGCTATTATTAGCTTCTATGCCATGTCTTCTTGGTGGGTGTATGCTTAGTTTATCATAAAATGCTCTGTAGTGAGTGTATCGAGCTCGTAAACATGCCTACTTGTTATCTGTTTTTGACATGTCCAGTTTTCTGCTAAGTCTGAAAACTGTAACGAAACTTGCTTAATTTGACATGGGTGCTATTATATTTTCTGGTCCTTTTTGGCTTATGGTCAGTAAGGGACTTTTGTTCTATGTTTTGAGTAGATTCATGCCATGCTTTGCGTTGCTATATTGTGTTCCTGTAGCAGGTTGTTTCCTTGCTCTAAACATGTCATCCTGATGTTAAGTCTGTGAACCTGTTATCTTTTGCACTTTTGCCACGCTTGTTTGAACCTGCTATTGTGTGATTTAGCCGTAGCTCAGTGTTCATATTTTGTCAAGCATCTTGAGTAGATCACTGCCATATGATTTGCTGATATGTTTGGGTGTAGTAGCTTAATTTCTTGTTGCATGCTAAGTGGCATCATGCTGTTAATCGCAGAAATATGCCATTCTTGTTTTGCTTGTCATTTGCAAACCGTGCATCCGATTCCGGTGGTCTTTATATCGATTTCAACCGAAATCACCTCACCTTTCCAGTGGCATACTTGGTTTGCCAAGATTATGCCTTGTTCATCTTTTCCTTCCGGAGCACGCATATGCATTGCATACCACATCTCGCATATCATGCCATGTTTTGCATCATGTTGCTTGCGCATTGCATCGTGGTTGATAGTTGTTCCTTTACTTGTGTTCTTGTTTTGGGTAGAGCTGGGAGACGAGTACGTGTACGAGGAACCTGTTGAGAACACTTACGAGGATCAAGCCTTCGACAACTCTGAGAACCTTGCAGGCAAGATGACCATACCCTCGAAATCACTTCTATCTTTGCTTGCTAGTTGCTCGCTCTTTTGCTATGCCTATGCTGCGATGCCTTCCACTTGCTTATCATGCCTCCCATATTGTCAAACCAAGCCTCTAACCCACCTTGTCCTAGCAAACCGTTGTTTGGCTATGTTACCGCTTTGCTCAGCCCCTCTTATAGCGTTGTTAGTTGTAGGTGAAGATGAAGTTTGTTCCTTGTTGGAACATGGAGATGTTGTTCCTTGTTTGGAACATGTTTACTTGTGGGGATATCACAATACCTTTTATATTATTAATGCATCTATATACTTGGTAAAGGGTGGAAGACTCGGCCTTATGCCTGGTGTTTTGTTCCACTCTTGCCGCCCTAGTTCCCGTCATATCGGTATTATGTTCCCGGTTTTTGCGTCCCTAACGCGGTTGGGTGATTTATGGCCCCCCCTTGACAGTTCGCTTTGAATAAGACTCCTCCAGCAAGGCCCAACCTTGGTTTTACCATTTGCCTCGCCACCACCTACTTTTCCCTTGGGAGTCGCTCTCTCGAGGGTCATCTTTATTTAGCCCCCCCCGGCCAATGCTTGTCTAAGTGTTGGTCCAAACTAGAGCACCGTGCGGGACCGTCCCTTGGCAACTTGGGTTATGTTGGTACCTGTACGCTTCGCTTATCCGGTGTTGCCCTGAGAACGAGATATGTGCAGCTCCTATCAGGATGTCGGCGCATCGGGAGGTCTTGCTGGTCTTGTTTTATTATTGTCGAAATGTCTTGTAGCCGGGATTCCGAGACTGATCGGGTCTTCCCGGGGAGAAGGAATATCCTTCGTTGATCACGTGAGCTTATCATGGGCTAAGTTGGGACACCCCTGCAGGGTTTGAACTTTCGAAAGCCGTGCCCGCGGTTATGTGGCAGATGGGAATTTGTTAATGTCCGGTTGTAGAAAACCCGATGTTGATCTTAATTAAAATACATCAACCGCGTGTGTAACCGTGATGGTCTCTTCTCGGCGGAGTCCGGGAAGTGAACACGGTGTTGGAGTTATGCTTGACGTAAGTAGTTTCAGGATCACTTCTTGATCATAGTTCTTCGACCATGCTTTTGCCTTCTCTTCTCGCTCTCATTTGCGTATGTTAGACACCAGATATGCTAGTCGCTTGCTGCAGCTCCACCTCACTACCCTGACCTACCTTTAAGCTTAAATAGTCTTGATCTCGCGGGTGTGAGATTGCTGAGTCCCCGTGACTCACAGATACTTCCAAAACCAGTTTGAAGGTGCCGATAAAACCGTGCAGGTGACGCACCCGAGCTCAAGGAGGAGCTCGATGAAGATCTTGTTCATTATGTTGTTTCATTTCAGTTGATCAGTAGTGGAGCCCAGTTGGGACGATCGGGGATCTGTGTAGCATTTGGGGTAGTCTTCTTTTATTTTGGTTCCGTAGTCGGACCTTGATTGTATCTGTTTGATGAAATGCTCTACTCATGTATTGCATGAAGTGGCGATTGTAAGCCAACTATGTATCTCTTTCCCTTATGTATTACATGGGTTGTGTGAAGATTACCTCACTTGCGACATTGCTTTCAATGCGGTTATGCCTCTAAGTCGTGCTTCGACACATGGGAGATATAGCCGCATCGAGGGCGTTACAAGTTGGTAATCAAAGCCTTCCCCGACCTTAGGAGCCCCCACTGATTGATCGTTTTTAGCGGCCGAGTTGTGTCTAGAAAAATGTTTTGAGTCATTTAGGAATTATGTATCGGAGAATTTAGGAATTCTTTTTACTTCCCAGTCTCCTCATCGCTATGGTAAGGCATCCTGACGTAGAGTTTTGACTCTTCTCTTCTCAATAAATGAATTATTTTAAATAAACGAATCTATGAAAAAAAGAAAACTAGCAGGTGGTACACATATATTGGGTTATTTTTTTTTTTGAGACAAATATATTGCGTTACTTGGACGCAGCAGTGGAAGACGTTGCTGGTGGGCCTGCACGCACCCGGCCCCGAGGCTTCGGGCCTGCGCACAGCCGGCCCACGCAGCCCATGGCCCGCGAGCGAGAAGGGAAGGGAAAACCTGGCCCTGGGCGCTAGAAAGTTGCGTGCCCGGCTCCCCCACCTGCGCCGAGCCGCGCCGCAACGCCACCTCGCCTTTCCCTTCCCCCCCTTCTTCCTTCTCCCTTTCTCTCTCGCCCGCCACCATTACCGCCGCCGCGCCCCCCACGCAACCCTAACCCTACCCCGCCCCCACCCCCGCCCAACCCCGGTACCCCCCGCCCGCCGCCCGAACCCGCGCCCATGGAGCCCGAGCAGCCGGCGGCCGACCCCGCCGCCGCCGAGCCGGAGGAGGAGGAGGAGGACGACGACGAGGAGGAGGAGACGGAGGCGGCCGACGCGGAGGAGCAGGAGGCCGCGGAGGACGAGGAGGACGCGCTGCTCGATCGCGCGCAGGCCCTGATCTCGCGCGTCGTCGAGCAGGAGAGCAACCCCAACCCGCGCCTCATCCACACCCTCGCCACCATGTGCGAGGTCCAGGAAGCCAGGTACTCTCTCACCCATCCCCTTCCTCCCCTCCCTCTCCCCCTTCCGCCCGGCGCGGCGGGGAATTCGGCTCCGCCCCGCCGCGGCCCGCTGTGTCGAATTGATCGATCGATTGGTTTCTAGGGCTTCCCATCCCCTCCCCGCGTCACTGCCATCGCCTGTTTCGCTCGCCTGGCACAACCGTCGTGTTCTTGGGCGCCTTCTTGCAATGTCTTAATACTAGTTATTCTTCGTCTGTTCATATGACATTTGTACCGTTTGCTTGCGGCCTAGGAAGCCCATGTAGTGCAGAAAGGCATAAAAGATGGAGTGGCTATGCAAGTCGAGTCCAGCGAGTGGAGTGGAGTGTAGTGCTTGATAAATAATACTACTGTCGTGTGCTTGCCAGTGTGTCATCATGCGTACAAAGCGGTTGGGGTTGACCATGTAGACCCTGTATTTTTGTCTGATTTGATCTCGGCAAAATCAGTGATTTAATGTCGATATTTTCAGAACTCATGCAAGTTTAATATCTTTACTGACTCACATCCTGACGTATGCTTACAAATTCCTTACTCTGTTCGAATAGCATCTATGGACTAGGAACTATCTTTAATGGCGCAAGGTATAGAAGATGGAGGGGTTGCCTCTTACTGTCTATGCAAGTTTTAGCACTCATTCTGAGTGGTCAGGGACTCAGTATAGAACAAAGAAAATCCCTTGCTCGCTTGCTCTTGCCAGCTCCATGCATCCAGAAGCAGTTGAGAGCTGAGACCGACCACGTAGACTTTGTGTGTTACTCTGTATTTTTTTTTTTGGTTTCAATCATGGCATAATCTGCGATGTGATTATTTACATGCTTTAAAACTCAGGAAGTTGAATCACTTTGTTTCTACAGTATGGAGCCTCGTGCTTGATCGAGATGTATAGTTCATAATGTTTTTGGTGAATCACATTGCTCCTAATATTTCTCTTTTCGCTGATCATTGTCATGCCTATGTCCCCTGCAGGCACCTGCAGGAATGCGCTAGTGATCCGTCCTTCAATAACACAAACACAAGGGGCTCCCATACTATAGGCAAGCTGGCGAGTTTGATCAGGGTGCGTGTTCTACTTCTTTTCTGCGTCCATCGGCCTAATAACCCGAGTCTTACCTGTTTATTGCTGATATTAATCGTTGCTGCCTCAACCGTGTCTGCAGGAGAATGATGATTTCTACGACCTAGTGTTTTCTAAGTTCTTGTCAGATACATCGTACCCTTTGCCAGTACGCTGTGCTTCTGCTAGGCTGCTCCTAAGCATCCAGGATGCATTTTCGGTTAGCTTACCGCCCCTACCTCCCTCCCTTCATGCATGCACACTCTTTTGCATTGCGATCATACTTCAATCTTCTTCTGTTTCCTACACTACATTCTATTAACTTGACGCGTGTTTGTGTCCTCAGCCTCAGTTTTCTCATCCTTTTGAAGATGCTACCCTAGAAAATATAAAATCCTGGATAAAGGAAGATGGTGAAGCATCGGATGAACGTGATTGGAAGCATCTAGGAAGTGGTAAAAAACCCACAGACACTGAGATGATGAGAACATATGCTATTGGGTTGCTCTCGATGGCGTTGTATGGGTACTGTCATGTCTTACCAATATGAGATCTTATAGCATTCTTCTCTTCTTCATCAGCCTTTCTGTTATCAGTAATCTAATTGTTGCATTTTGTTCTTTGCCAGTGGTGGGCGTTTGGTAGAAGATGTCTTGAACATGGGAGTATCAGCCAAGCTCATGCGTTTTCTGCGAATACGAGTCTTTGGTGATGCCACATCTCCAGAGAAAGATGTCAATCTTCCACTAGATACCAAGCATCCTCGGGGTAGAGATGAGAATAGGGGCAAAGTACGATTGCTTCAAGACAGTTCTATACTGGACGGAACAAGGGCTGGAGATGGAATATCGACTGACCCAACTTTGGAAAAACAGTTTGATCGTGATGTTGGAATGAGGCAAGCACACGGAGAACAGGGGATGGATGACACTGGTTACCTGCTACGTGATGATGTTGATTCTACAATGGATCCTTTTGATGCAAAGTCAGTTGATGGGGAAAAGTATCCTGCAGGTGAAAGCCTGAGAGATGAACTCTTGAAGAGAAAGTTCAGCCGTACAGGATCTCGACTAAGAGGGAAAATCAAACCAGGTGAAGGCTTGCCTGAAAGTGAACGGACACCTTTATCGCCAACAGGATTGAGAATGGGAAGTCGGACTAGCAAAGAAAAGAATGCGGCTAAGGTTGAGGACCCAAAGAAAGCAATCGATTTGAACAATAGCTCTGCAGCCCCCGAGTCTGATATTCTCAGTATTTCTAAAGAAGAGTATGAGGACCGGTTCAGGGATTGCATTATCGGCTTGAAGGATATAACTGACATTGTTTTGAAGGCAGTGAGAGCTGCAGAAGCGGAAGCCAGATCAGCGAATGCTCCTGAGGAAGCTGTGAAAGCAGCAGGTGATGCTGCTGCTGAGCTTGTGAAATCTGCTGCTTTAGAGGTATGGAATAAGACATCTCTGGACCTCCCAAAATAGGAATACTTATACTTGACACTGATTCATTTTCTGCTTCATTATATGTTAGTAACTTTTGACACGCTGTGTTTTTGAAGGCTTGGAAGAGTGAAAATAGTGGCGATGCCGTTGTATTAGCTGCTGAGAAAGCTGCAGCTACTGTAGTTGATGCTGCCATGTCCACTAGCGTCTCAAGGTAATGGAAGAAACACATCCTCTCTGTGTGTGTCTGTGTGTGTTTGTGTCTTCTTATTTCATTATATTATTGTTCCTTTTCTGAGTTTTGTTTGGTATTGCAGAAGCTCTGACCAGGTTAATGAGGAGCATGTTGTTGAAGAAGCTGTGAAAATTAGTGAGGACCAGGATCTGGAAGATTTTGTTATCATTGACCAGGAGCAGCTCTTGCTACTTAGGGAAAAATATAGCATTTTGTGCTTGCAGTATCTTGGAGAGTACGTTGAAGCTTTGGGTCCTGTTCTTCATGAAAAAGGTGTTGATGTTTGCCTCGCATTGCTGCAACGGGGAATCAAAGACCAGGAGGGATGTGGCCACGTTTCACTACTTCATGAAATTCTTAGATTGATTTGTGCCCTGGCCGCACACCGGAAATTTGCTGCGCTATTTGTTGACCGGGGTGGTATTCAGAAGATCCTCTCTGTCCCTAAGATTACTCAGACATACACTGCTCTGTCTGCATGCTTGTTTACTTTCGGTTCTCTCCAGGTAAACATATAAACCTAAACTGGCTGGTCATGCATTCTGTTGATCTGTCCATGGTTTCCCTTGACCGTTCATTTATCTTGTTGCTAAGCATCCTCTGTTCTTGCAGTCTACCATGGAACGTGTTTGTGCGCTTTCACCTGACACACT
The DNA here is from genome assembly GCA_032464435.1 of Aegilops umbellulata. Lineage (NCBI taxonomy): Eukaryota > Viridiplantae > Streptophyta > Magnoliopsida > Poales > Poaceae > Aegilops > Aegilops umbellulata. The sequence goes on along the minus strand of CP136059.1, from coordinate 483,333,687 downwards.
CAACAATGTGGTTGAACTAGCGCTGCAACTCTTAGAATGCCCACAAGATGCAGCTAGAAAAAATGCAGCCATATTCTTTGCTGCTGCATTTGTGTTCAAAGCTGTTCTGGATTCATTTGATGCACAGGATGGGATGCAAAAACTTCTGAATATATTACAAGTTGCTGCATCGGTAAGGTCGGGTGGTAACTCTGGAGCATTAGGATCCTCCAACGCGAATCAAGGGAATGACCGATCGCCTGCTGAAATTCTGACTCAGTCAGAAAAGCAGGTCGCGTATCATTCATGTGTTGCACTACGGCAATATTTTAGAGCTCATCTCCTTCAGCTTGTTGATTCCATCCGGCCAAGCAAGAGTATCCGTAGTATTGCTCGGAATACTTCCAGTGCAAGAGCTGGTTACAAACCTTTTGACATCGGCAACGAGGCTATGGATGCTATTTTTCGTCAGGTCCAGCGGGACAGAAAGTTAGGACCTGCTCTCGTAAGAGCTCGCTGGCCCGTGATGGATAAATTCTTGGCCTCTAATGGTCATATTATCCTGCTAGAGTTATGCCAGGTAAAAATATGGTATTGTTTTTTTTTCTACTTCCTCTGAGAAATACAATGTTTGCAGGTAAGCTGATTTGATTTACAACAATCTGTTTCAGAGTCTACCTGCTGATCGGTATCTTCATGACTTGGCTCAGTATGCATTTGGAGTTCTTCACATCATAACTCTTATGCCACACAGCCGCAAATTGATGGTGCATGCTACATTAACTAACAACCGTATTGGTATGGCTGTTATACTAGATATAGCAAACAGTGTTGTTGGCTATGTTGATCCTGAGGTGTGTTTTTCCTTCTCAAGCTATGCATTAACTAAGTTACAAATCCAACAGTATTTGCCTTGCTGAAATTCTTCCAAATAATGTATCCTTTTACCATCCTTTGTGCATTAGGTGATTTGTCCAGCATTGAATGTGCTTGTCAATCTTGTATGCCCCCCTCCATCGATCAGCAACAAGCCGTCCTCAGCTGTTAATCAGCAACCTGCAGGAAGTTATTCAGAGAGCAGAGACAGGAATGCTGAAAAAAGCACTTCAGAAAGAAATGTTGCAGCGAACCAAAGTGAATCTCGGGAACGATATGGTGATGGCACACCTGTTGTGTCATCTGGAGTTGTTGGTGACAAGAGAATATCGCTAGGCGTAGGAGCTGGGGGTCCTGGTCTTGCTGCTCAATTGGAACAAGCTTATCGCCAAGCTCGAGAAGTAGTCAGAGCCAATAATGGTATAAAGATTCTTTTGCAGCTTCTTGGCACTCGGATGGTTACACATCCTTTGGCTATTGATCCTATTCGAGCCCTTGCCTGTCGTGTACTGCTTGGCTTGGCTAGAGACGATGCTATTGCACATATACTGACGAAGCTCCAGGTATCGTGGACATCAGATCAATGCACTTCTTTTCATGCTCTAGCTATGACCTGTAATGTAGAAACTTTATCTTACTATTGCATGACTACAATCTCAATAATGAGCAACTGCTAGCGACTACTCCCTCTGTTTCACATATAGGGGTCTATCCCTCCCCCCTCTTGCCTTGTTTCGAAATGTAAGTCCACTACAGAATTAGTAGTGTAGTTAATGAGGTATTGCTGTCTTACAATGGTTGAACACTACCTATTGAAACTGAATCATGAGATAGTTGCCTAAACATGTTTGCCTTTCCCTTTCCCCCTCAATTTCTCTTCCTTTGTCTCTGTGAAAAATGCCATGAGATGAAAGGGAGGGAGTGGCAACCAAGCCTATTCTTTGTTGTGATAATAGGGCTGGCAAACTGCCCCTCTCTGATATCCTTCTTTTATCATCTCTTTACACGTCTCCTAGTCCTGGGCAACTTTGTTTTTGCGGATGTGCCTCCTAGGTCAGTAACTTAATTATTAACATGTTATTTCAGGTTGGGAAGAAATTATCAGAACTGATTCGTGATACGAGTACCCAGTCATCTGGAGGTGATAATGCAAGATGGCTAAATGAACTGACCCAAGTGGCAATTGAGCTCATTGCGGTAAGGAACACATATTGTTTTTTTTTTTGAGTTTTTTTGAGTTTTTTTTTGAGTTGCCCAAGATTTAATATTTGTTTAGTTTTTTGCTGGTATTTTTCTGTTCATCAAGTCAATGAGCACACTGCTTGTTGTATATGTTCGATAGTCCTTGGTTACTATGGATATTGTATAATCAAGCATGCTTATAAAAGGTAAAAGTAGTGCTGATGTGGGAGTACAACTTGTGGTCCTTTGATGTTATCCAGTTATGCTTGCTTCCAGTGGGATGTTTTATGTGATAGCCTTCCCTAATTTAAGATTTTAATGCGGGTTTGAATTTGCACAGCTGAAATGGGAAGGATGAGCTAAATGAATGTTTTTTTCCTCCTGGCAGGTCTTGACTAATTCTGGTAAAGAAACAACCTTAGCAACTGATGCTGCTGCTCCAGCGTTGAAGCGCATTGAGCGAGCTGGCATAGCAGCTGCTACTCCTGTCTCTTACCATTCCAGGTTTGACTTCATGTGATATTTTCCTTGTTAGTTACTGTACTTTTCCAGCTTCAGGATCCTACATTGGCTCTTCTTTTGTGTGTAGGGAACTGATGCAACTGATACATGAACATCTCCTTGGATCTGGTTTGGCTGCTACTGCTGCCATGTTGCAGAAGGAGGCTGACCTTGCACCTTTGCCATCAACTGCTGCAGTGCTACCTGTCCACCAGCCCGCTGCCCTGGAACCATCATCTGTTCAAGTTCAACAACAGTGGCCTTCTGGCCGTGTTCAGGGATTTCTGTCCGACAAAACAATGATTGCTGCAGATCAAGCTGGCCAACGATCAGATTCTGTTGTGCCTTCATCTAAGAAGAAGGCACTGGTATTCTCATCCAGTTTCTCTAAACGAAATCAACCCTTTGTTTCGTTTTCTGGTAATAGAGCAAGCAATAGCCTGAAAAGTCCTGTACCTGCCGGAAATGTGGACGGTATGACTTGCTCTGCCTCTGCTGCCAATACTGGAGATGTGGAGACATCGCATAAAACACCAATGCCCTTGCCACTTAAGAGGAAGCTTGCGGATATGGAGTTTAGTTCTGCATCAGCAGCAAAGCGCCCTGCAATAATGGATCAAGCATCCCAATCTCCTGTGTTCCAAACTCCTGCTCCTACTCGCAGAGGCCTCTCTGTGGCAGTGGATTCTCCTACTGCAGCATTTCATCCAGGAAGGACAAACTTCAACAACATTTCCACTGAGAACTTTGAAGATTCTCAATGCACACCTGGAGTGGTAACAGGCACACCACATCTTGGTGTAAATGATCAACAAACAGGAACTTCGGAGCGCATGACGCTTGACTCATTGGTTGTACAATATTTGAAACATCAACACCGCCAATGTCCTGCTCCAATAACAACTTTGCCGCCAGTCTCTCTGCTGCACCCTCATGTTTGCCCCGAGCCTAGCCGCAGCATTAGTGCACCAGCAAATGTAACTGCTCGCATGGGAAGCCGTGAGATAAACAGGGAGTTTAGCGGGATCAAAGTGCCCCGCAGGGATCGCCAATTTATATACAGCAGGTTCAAGCCATGCCGTGTTTGCCGTGATGAGGCATCGCTGTTGACTTGCATGACTTTTATTGGAGGTGCATCAAGGGTGGCGGCTGGGAACCATAGTGGTGAATTAAGAATATTTGACAGCAACCTTGCAAATCTCATAGAGACGCACACTTGTCACCAGAATCTTGTTACTATGGTGGATTCAACATCTGTTGGTGGAACTGAGCTGATTCTCTCATCTAGCATAGATGAGGTTAAGCTCTTTGATGCTTTCTCACTGCATACGGGGCCTTTGCACACATTTGATAACTGCAAAGCTGCCAGGTTTAACCATGCTGGGACTTTATTTGCCGGCCTTTCTACGGATGCAAATCACCGGGCGGTTCTATTGTATGATGTCCAGACGCATAATGTTGATATGCAGCTTCCTGATAACTCCAGCCTGCCAGGTTCAGGCCGGGGTGTACAACCCATTATACATTTCAGTCCTTCAGATGATATGTTGCTGTGGAACGGGGTCCTGTGGGATAGACGAAGTCCCACTCCTATCCATCAGTTTGACCAGTTCACAGACTATTGTGGCGGTGGCTTTCATCCAGCTGGAAACGAGGTAATCTTTTTCTTTGACTGCAGTAATTGATTATTGTTTCAATTTATATTCCTTCAAACTTGTATCAGGGCATGCATTTTTGCCCTCACTTTTCTTGCCATGACATTTGTGTCAGTTTGTCGTTCTCAAACCACAACAGTCTTAGATGGAAATTAAGTTATTTTATCATACTCACGAAGTTACATTTATGCATATATTTTGGATGCACTATTTGTGTTTCTGGGATTCTACACTAACAAGTTACAGCCGACACAAGTCCAATCAAGTGTGGCGTGAGATCTTCTGAGCAAACTTGTTGGCCTTTCCTTAAAACAATAAAATTTGCTGTTGAGTTCAACAACATGACCAGCTAAAGTCTATTCCAACTCAGCCACTGTGCCATTTATACTGCAAGAATGCCTAAGCATAGTAAGAGAAGCATGGTAGTCAGATATTTATCGCCTGTAGGTTTACATGCACTGAAAAGTGTAAAAAAAAATATGACATGGCTCGGGAACAACGCATAAGAGTACTTTCTTATAGTATTTGTGTCAAATAGGATGTTCAGCATTTGATTGTTTATTTTTAAGTTGGTGCAAGTTCAGAAGTGTATGACCGTACTTGTTTTGATGGAATACTGCTGTGAATAAATTTGGTTTCCTGAACGTCGCTGTAAAATCTTCCTTTACTCTGTTGTTTTTGGGGGAATTCGTTTCTACTGTGCACATCTTCTCATCTCTGTCCACATTGTTTTGCAGGTGATTCTAAATTCAGAGGTGTGGGATCTGAGAAAGTTTAAGCTTCTGAGGAGTGTCCCATCCCTGGACCAGACAGTAATCAAATTCAATGGAAGTGGTGATGTTATCTATGCTATCCTCAGGCGTAACCTTGAGGATTTAACATCATCCATCCAAACCCGGAGGGTCAGACATCCCCTGTTCCCTGCATTCCGCACGATCGATGCTGTCACTTACGCAGACATTGCAACTGTCCAAATAGACCGTGGCGTCCTCGACCTTGCCACTGAGCCCAATGATTCCCTTCTCGGAGTTGTTGCCATGGACGATCCTGACGAGATGTTCTCCTCTGCTCGCATCTTTGAAGTTGGCAGGAAACGGCCAACCGATGATGACTCAGACCCGGAGGATGGAGGGGACTCGGAGGAGGAGGATGACGACGATGACGACTCGGACGTTGATGTCCTCCTCGGGACCGATTTAGGGCTTGGGGACACGGATTCTGAGGATGATCCAAGTAACAGCAGCGGTGATGATGGCGGTGACGATGAGGACGAGGAGGATATGGACAGTGGGGATGAAAACGATGACGACGATGAGGAAGGTGACTTTGATGTGGGAGGGGGCTTGCTGGAGATGATGGGTGGCGGGGATGGTGATGAGAGTGGTGACATGATCGAGTCCTTCAGCAGCGGTGAGGATGAAGGGTGGCTCATGTGAGAGCAGATGATGATCCTCTTTTCTTTCTACTCATGGTCGCCGCGGTGGTGAGGGCGTTGCGTGGGGATGCATGAGGCGGAGGAGGCAAGGCTAGGAGGAGCTGAACGAGAAACGACGTCTTTGGGTGCAAACAACAAATGCAAATCTGTATGCTCAAATTACAGTTGTAAATTATTGGCCTTGCTGGGAGAAAGTTTACGTTACGTGGGTTGGGAGTAGCTGTTGTACCTGTGAGAGCGCAACACAAGTCTGAGGCATTAGATGTTGTATGTAAAAGCAAAGCTGGTAATTTTTCGCTGTTCCTCATCAGTTGAAAATTTTGGAAATATCATGTGTTGATGCTGTGCTGTCTGAAGAGTTCTGTTCCTTTTTACTGTTTACTTGGGTTGTTTCATTTCATGGCAACTTGTTCTGAGACGCTTTTTATAGTTGCTGCACACCAAGTGACTTCAAAAGCCAAGTGATTATTATCTAGTATGTATGTATGTACCAGACCCAGAGCCATACTTGATTTTTATACGGTCATCAGTCCAATGGGCTGCTCAGGGTCAGGGAGGATAGCAGGAGCGTCCAAGGGCACCGGAGCAGGGCCGGACAAGGGTGGAAGTCTGGCAACCTCGGGATACGGCCGCGTGCACCCTCAGTTCAAATGCATGAATATTTTTCAAATTTGTGAACATATTTTGAATCAACGAACAATTTTTGAAGCGGTGAACTTTTTTGCATTTTTTTGGAATATTTTTTTAATTTTGGGAATATTATTTTACCATTCATGCATATTTTCTAAATTCATGAACATTTGTTCAAAATACAAACATTTTTTGAATCCACAAACAATTTATGATTTCCCGAAGAGTTTTCAGAATCATGAACAATTTTTTAATTCAGAAACATTTTTGAATATCTTGATTTTTTTTTCAAAATTCAAAATTATTTTGAAATTTGGAACTTTTAGTACCTGATTATTTTAAAATCATATCTAAAAATAGAAAAAGGATTTTTTTAAAAGAAAGTAGGAAAAAACCAAAAATAAAACCACACACAGAAAAAATAAAATAAAAGCCAAAGCGAAAAAATGGAACAAAAAATCCCCAAAAGAAAACATATCTACCTGGACTGGCCCATTTGGCTGCGGCTTGAGAGAAGCCTCCCCTGGAAAATAGGGTTGGCCAGTCCTAGCGACCCAATGGGTCGAGGCCTGATCCGCGCTACAATGTACGCCCCGGTTGGAGTAAGTTATCGGCTGCCTTCACTAAGGGCATGTACAATGGTTAATAAGATAGTCTTATCTTAAGTCTTGCATGTAATTTAGAGATGACAAAAAAACATGTCTACACTGGATCTTCTCTTAAGGCATGTACAATGGTGCTATCTTAGGAGTGTCACGTATCATAAATGATGAGGTGGAGGAAAAAGAACTCATAAGAAAAGGCTTGTCTTATCTTATTTAAGAGAAAACAACAAATGATCTCTTAGCACAATATGTCTCACCACGTTTTTAGGAATAGCTAGTTATTGAAGATAAGGCTAAGAAATGACCCATTGTAGACATCTTTTTTTGTCATCTCTAAATTACATGCAAAACTTAAGATAAAACTATCTTATCAACCATTGTACATGCCCTTAGTTTTATCTTCAATAACTAGCTATTCTTAAAAATATAGTGAGACATATTATGCTAAGAGATCATCTCTTAAATAAGAGAAGACAAGCCTTTTCTTATAATTTCTCTCTCCTCCCCCTCATCATTTATCCTACATGACACTCCTAAGGTAGCATCATTGTACATGCCCTAATAGATTAGCGTTTTTTTGGTGAGTAGCGTGTTTGTGAGTGGGCCATCAATGATTGATGAACAAAGATTAGCTTTTATTGTCTATCAGACTGATGACCTAGCAAGATTCGTGACATTTGGTACCCAAGTCAGGAGATTTTCCCACCCAACACCACGAATTTGACACATTCCGGACCATGTGAGAACTCTAAGCCTCAAAGGGATCATGGCAGAGCTCGATCAATAGAAGCAAATGTCGGGGGCGGCGCATGAGCCCAGAAACATCGTCGTGTCACTGCCCGTGATCCAGAATCGTTGAAAATGATCAAGTCGACGATTACAATAATGCAGCCCATCCATGCCTCCCTCGAGCCAACGGCCATAGATCTCTTTGCATGGCTTTCCGGCAAGGATACGGCCATGGGAATGCTTCAGACCAACATCGACGAGATCCAGGCACAACTTGCCAAAATCTTCGTCAAGCCTTTGCTCACTAGCAAGGAGGCGTGCTCTCCTTTGACTGTTGGTGGACACATGTCCCTTGCTCATCTCTGTGCGGGTGGTGACGGCCTATGTTCTCAAGGACCGAACCTAGTGCATTTCAATTCGCTTTTCCTAACATTCCTCTGCTTGATCCGGTTGAGTATGCCTTTGGTAGTTCCTTGGCTGATTCAACTCCGTGCATTCACCGCTCATAATTCGATGAGGGAGAATATCCCGTGAGATGGTGCATTTGATGTGAACCCTATTTTCTTGCTTTGTGCCATAGATGTGACATTGTTGGTTGATAGTGTGTTAATGTACTTCACTAATAGTGTCTCCATTTATAAGAATCACCACTTGCTTATCCTGGTCACAAAAAAGGTTCGAGCCATCTCTGTATTTAGTTTAACTTGTTTTTACTTATTTAGTTGCAACTATCTAAACCATAAACACACTGCTATCAATTTATTCAGTGTTTTGCACTTATTCCTTCATATTTTCCATGCACCAATTCATCATACTACTCATTGGGTATAACAATGTTACTTATCAAAAAGGGTTACAAATGACCCCCTACACTTGTGATGTCATGCATCAACAATATCTTTTCTTTCTGTGTAGTATTTTGCTTGTTATTCATGCTTAAAGCAATCAATTTTTGTAATTACAAGATAGATCATTTATTTTTAAAAAATTATATCCATGCCAAAAATAGAAAACATACATTTTAGAACTAAATGACAAGACAAAACATAGTGAAAACCAAGAAATTTTTTTGGCAATGATTCAAAAGGACAAAGAAAACATAGAGAACAAAATATTTACATATATTCATGATAAAAAAATGCAATACATTTGAACAACATTGTAAAAATTTTGGTGAATGTTCTAATATCTTTGAGTGTGCATTTGCACAATTATCACACTCCCGTACCAAAAAAACCACCATACATGGACAAAACCAGAGAAACAGATTATATAAGGTCAGTTCTTTGTCAATTCTATTTTTGTGTCATTACCTTAGTAAAACAAACAGTACTTAGTATTAATAAATCAAGATATTTTTATATTTTATTGGGGTTATGTAGCAAAATATTCACCAATCTTTGTAAGTACTTTAACTACAAGGTATGTCAAATGTAAAATTTAACAAACTTTTATACTAAATATTTATACTTATTTTTTATTTATTTTGATCAACATATTGCTTAATTAGCACAAATAAACCATATAATAATGTCAAAAGATTTTTAAATATAGTAATGTTTATTATAAAGTTGCAATAATATAATTGAAAATTATAGTTGTGATGTGCTAAGATAAAATATTATTTTTATATCAAAATTTACATTGTGATTTAAAATATCTTTAGTTGAACCCACTAAAACGTAAAAAAAAAGAAGTAACCAAATTACATGTCTCCTTGGATTAATTCGTGACACTTCTCAACGAATATATTGCATAAATATTCGCGTATGTGTCATTTCCTCGAATATCTGGAAAGATATACCTATAGTTTATGATTTCGCGATATCTTAGTACCATTTCAGAGTCAAATAGAATAATCTGGAGTATATGAGGTGTTTATAAGGTGCTTGTCATCAAATTGTTGGCATGGTGTTATTGGATATATGTCTTGCCTTTCCTTTTTGATGACCTGCACTGTAAATATCTGTCCAAACGAGAACTCGACTTATATTCGTGTTGTATTCAGAAAAGGCCGAGTCTTTTGATTTGGGGAACAAACTGTCTAGGGCCCTTTCCCACTGATAATGCAAATAATATTATTATTGTGGTGGTTGATTATATGATAACATGGGTGGAAGCAAGTCCCGCTATCATGTAGATGCAACACCTGTATCATCTTAATTACCGATAAATGACCCCACTTTATACACGGTGTTTTTAGGAAACTCCTTCACAAATACAAGGTTACCCATTGAATTGCCTCACCTTATGATCCCCAAAATGGACAAGTGTAATCCAAATCGAGAAATCAAGATGATTTTGCGAAAGATGGCGAACATGTCAAGAAAGTATTGGTCATTAAGGTGGGCTTAGAGGATTGCATTGAAAAGTCAAATGGGAATGAAACCCTATTAAACAGTTTTGGGTAAATCATGTCATTTTTTTATTGGAACTAAAACATCAATCCTTTTGAGCCATTAAGTATTTGAGCTATGAGTTAAAATTTAGGATGAGAAACACTTGATATTGATGTCTTAGATGAGTACAGAAATGAGCTTAAGAGAGTGCCACACTTTTCAAATTATATGGTCCAGTCAATTTTGTGTTATTAATTAGATGTGAATTCAAAAATTGTCCTTCCCGACTACTGTTCATTGTCTTCCCAAGCCGACCCTTCTTCCTCCTTTTGCCTTGCCTCGCCTCAGGCAAGCTGCTGTCGGGCCTCACTAGAGATCCCATGCCTCGCTACTGGTCGATGTGACATCCTAGTCTCCGGCTCGGGATCCATCTAATCCTAGAACGAAAATGCCTCCCCACTCACACTGTCAAGCTCTCGGACTAGATTCCACTTGTGACGCTGTGGCCAGTCGCATCATGGTCGTCTCTAGCTAGCCCGCTTTGGGCCTCGGAGCCCCACATTGTTCCCCTCTATCTATTCCAAAATGGGAGAACTTCATATTACAACCTTGAACTACCAGCGAAGTCTAATATACAACCCCAAACTACAAAACCTTCTAGTTTAAAACCCCCGACTTACAAAACCGAACAAGAAACAACCCTGGACTGGTTTTTGACTAGTCAATAACCCAGTTAGCCGCCACATTACACCCTTGACCCACTTAACCCTGCATTTGACTTTTTTCATTCTATTTTTTTCAGTTCGACAAAACTTTTTGAAACTTTCCCCGAGTTTTTTTGACTATGTACTGCAAGGCAACATCCTCACAGCTATTTATTAAATCAAACAGGCAAAAGAGTACAATAAAATTACAAACAAGGGAAGGGAAGAAGGGTAGTGTTGATTTTGAGAATATTTTATTTATTTTTGGAATTTTTCTATTTTTGGCCAAAATTTGATCCAACATAGCTACAAATTTCAATTTTCATTCTAGTTTTTATTATCTCTAGAAAATTTGTTGAAAATTTTCCATGTTGAGTATAAGGTAGTGTGGATTTTTAAGAATTCTTCAAAAATGTCTAGAAACTTCCATTTGTTAGTCAAATTTTGACCCAAAATGTCTCTAAATTTGAGTTTTCATTCTATGTTCTTGAAATATTGTTGAAAGTTTCCCAGATTGATTATAAGGGTCACTCTAGGAATCTCATAATTTGCCGTCGGGGAGTGTCTTTGCCGTCAACATTCTGTCAGGGCAAAAGGAAAAGGCTTATTTTGCCGTCATCTGCTGACGGCAAAGAGCCACTCTCGGCAAAAATGTAAAAACTGAAGGCAAAGACAGGTTTGTCGTCTGGCTAACCGTAAATACAAAAAACTGACATCAACGTCTTTGCCGTCATCCTGACGAAAAGCTGACGACAAAGTACCCCTTTGCCGCTTGGGGTTGCCATCAGTAATTCGTCCTTTTTCGTCTGTACTTCCTGACGGTAAATTAGTTGTTTCCTGTAGTGGGTAGTATGTATTTTTTAGACAATTTTCAAATATTTTTGGAAAAAATTTGTTCTTTCGTCAATATTTTGACCCAAATATTTTTTAGACAATTTTTCATTCTATTTTCTATGTTCGAAAATTTTATTCCAAACTTTTGCAGATTGTTTCAAAAAAATTGAGAACTTTTAAAAAAATTCCGAGCTCTTTCATTTTTGACTGAAATGGCTCCGAATGTGTATTTTCTTTCTAATTGTCTTTTCTGTTCTTGGAAACTTCTTGAAACTTCCCTAGATTGAATATAAGGATAATGTGAATTTATGAGAATTGTTTCAAATTTTTATCGAAAGTTTCACCTTTTTTAGATTTTTTTGATCCATAATGGTCGTGAATTTGAATTTTTGGTTTTTCTGTATGTTCTACGAAACTTGTTGAAGCTTTCTTGGATCAAGTATATGGTAGTGTGGCTTTTTAGAATACTTTAAAAGTTTCTAGGCACTTCCATTTGTTGGTGAAATTCAGGGTTAAGTGGGTTGGTTGACTGGATGCTGGCTGGGTTGTTGACCAGCCAAAACCAGTCTAGGGTTGTTTCTTGTCCGGTTTATGTTGGAGGTTGCAAACTAGATGGTTTCATAGTTTTGGATTGTGTATTGGACTTTGGTGGTAGTTCGAGGTTGTAACATGAACTTCTCTCTTTCAAAATCAACTAATGAAAAAATCTTTTTCAACTGCATAAGTAATACTAGCAAAACTGAATAAAGAATCATGATGTGCCAAGAGAGAAAGCATGGGTTGGTGAGGAGGACCTGAAACTAGACCGAGATGCTCCCGCCCACAGATTGAAACCATGGACAATAATTTGGGCAAAGAATTCCTTATTTAAAATTGTCTTAAATTTTGTTTCCTTATTTGACATTGAAAACTTTTCCTTCTATCTAAAACTGAGTCTAAATTTATTCCCTTTATGACACTTTTGACCATTTTGAGCCTTAATGGTGCTAAATGACATTTGAAAAGACCTATTTGCCTCTCATGTGGTATGTAATAAAAGTTTTAATAGATGCTAATACTGAAGCAGAAAATAAATTCCAGCTTGCTCCCGCCACTACAGCCTCACCTGCGGCTATGTAGAGTGTGTGTGTACCCGTCTGACTCCGTTTGCTTGGTGTGTGGGCCAATTTCCAAGCAAAATTTCTAGGTTCTTTCATTTTTGACTGAAATGGCTCAGAATGTGTATTTTCTTTCTAGTTATTTTTTTGTTTCTAAAAACTTCTTGAAACTTTCCCATATCAAATAGAAGGATAGTGTGGATTTTTGAGAATTGTTTCAATTTTTTCTTCTGGAAAGTTCATTTTTTGACACAAATTTTGACCCAAAATGGCCATGATTTTGATTTTTCATTTTAGTTTTTCTTTATGTTCTATGAAACTTGTTGACACTTTCCTAGATTGAATAAAAGGGTAGTTGGATTTTGAGAATAGTTTAAAACTTTTTGGGGACTTCCATTTGTTGGTTAAATTCAAGGTGAAGTGGGTCGAGGGGTGACATGTCGGCTGATTGGATGCTAACTAGGTTGTTGACCAGTCATAACTGGTCTAGGGTTGTTTCATGTCCGCTTTGGTATATTGGAGGTTGTAAACTAGATGGTTCGGAGTTTATGGTTGTGTATTAGACCTTGGTGATAGTTCAAGGGGAAGGAAATATGCCCTAGAGGGAATAATAATGTTGTTATTTTATATTTCATTATTTCATGATAAATGTTTATTATTCATGCTAGAATTGTATTAACCAGAAACTTGATACATGTGTGGATACATAGACAAAATGCTGTGTCCCTAATAAGCCTCTACTAGATTAGCTCGTCGATCAAAGATGGTTAAATTTACTAACCATAGACATGTGTTGTCATTTGATAAACGAGATCGCATCATTAGGATAATAATGTTATGGACAAGACCCATCCATTAGCTTAGCATAATGATCACTTAGTTTTATTGCTATTGCTTTCTTCATGTCATTCCGGATACCGGGAGCGCACCAGCCCTTTAACTATGAGATTATGCAACTCCCGGATACCGGAGGAATACCTTGTGTGCTATCAAATGTCACAACGTAACTGGGTGATTATAAAGATGCTCTACAGGTATCTCTGAAGGTGTTTGTTGGGTTGGCATAGATCGAGATTAGGATTTGTCACTCCGAGTATCGGAGAGGTATCTCTGGGCCCTCTCGGTAATGCACATCATAAGAAGCCTTGCAAGCAATGTGACTAATGAGTTAGTTGCGGGATGATTTATTACGGAACGAGTAAAAAGACTTGCCGGTAACGAGGTTGAACTAGGTATGAAGATACCAACGATCGAATCTCGGGCAAGTAACATACCAATGACATAGGGAATAATGTATGTTGTCATTACGGTACGACCGATAAAGATCTTCGTAGAATATGTAGGAACCAATATGAGGATCCAGGTTCCGCTATTGGTTATTGACCGGAGAGGTGTCTCGGTCATGTCTACATAGTTCTCGAACCCGTAGGGTCCGCACGCTTAACGTTAGATGACGATTTTGTATTATATGAGTTATGTGATTTGGTGACCGAATGTTGTTCAGAGTCCCGAATGAGATCACGGACATGACGAGGAGTCTCGAAATGGTCGAGAGGTAAAGATTGATATATAGGACGATGGTATTCGGACACCAGAAGTGTTCCGGAGGGTACCGGGTACATATCGGGTCACCAGAAGGGGTTTCGGGCAACCCCGACAAAGATATGGGCCTAAGGCCAAGAGAGGGACAGACCAGCCCACAAAGGGCTGGTGCGCCCCCATATAGGCCGAAATAGGAGGAGAAGGAAAGGAGGGAAGGGAGAAGGAAAGGGGAGGATTCGGCCTCCCCCTTTCCTTCCCTCCCCCTCTCTTTCCTTCCCCCTCCGATACTTATGGAAGGGGGGGAGGCCGACTTGGAGGAGGCACCCAAGTAGGATCCCTCCTACTTGGGGCGCCCCTTGCTGCTCCCTCCCTCTCCCACCTATATATATATATATATATATATATATATATATATATATATATATATATATATATATATATATATATATATATATATATATATATATATATATATATATATATATATATATATATATATATATGGGGGGGGCACCGCTAGAACACACAACATTGAATCCTAGCCGTGTGCGGCGCCCCCCTCCACAGTTTACGCCTCCGGTCATATATTTGTAGTGCTTAGGTGAAGCCCTGCGCGGATCACTTCACCATCATCGTCACCACATCGTCATGCTGATGGAACTCTCTCTCTCTCTCTCGACACTTTGCTGGATCAAGAGTTCGAGGGACGTCATCGAGCTGAACGTGCGCAGAACTCGGAGGTGCAGTACGTTCGGTGCTTGATCGGTCGGAACAAGAAGAAGTTTGACTACATCAACCGCGTTGTCAAACACTTCCGCTTTTGGCCTACGAGGGTACATGGACACACTCTCCCCCTCTCGTTGTTATGCATCTCCTAGATAGATCTTGCATGAGTGTAGAAATTTTTAAAAATTGCATGCTGAGTTTCCCAACACAAGGTTGTAAGATGAACTTCTCTCTCAAAATCCAATGATGCAAAAATCTTTTTCTCTTGCATAAGTAACACTAGCAAAACGAAATATTGAATCATGACGTGCCATGAGAGAAAGCATGAGTTGGTTAGGAGCACCTAAGAAGGACCAGGATGTGCCTGCCCACAGGTTGAAACCGTGAACCTTAATTTTGGGAGAGAATTCCTTATTTAACATTATTCTAAAATTTGTTTCCTTAATTGACACCGAAAAACTTTTCCTTCCTTATCTAACATCTAGTTTAAATTTTAAGCCCTTTATGACATCGTCGTCCATTTTGAGTCTTAACGGTGCTAAATGACACCTGAAAAGACCTATTTGCTCCTCATGTATGGGATCAAAATCTCTGCTATCAAAGGGCAGTACCTAGGTTGTTTCATTCATTCATGAGCATCTTGTCGCCGAGTAGTCGGTTGCGGGGAATGTATAGCTGACCAACCGTGGATCTGATACGCTTTCTCTCCGGGCCCTTCTCAAATTTGTCCACGAGATGCAACAACACTAGGTTGTCGACATCATCGTGCAAGATCATCTCTTCTATGTTTGAATCATCCGACAAAGACGATGACGAAGACAAACTCCAATCCATCTAAAAAGATGCCCGACCATGAATTTCTCGCGGTTAACATTGAATCAAAATATTTGGCAGGCATTGAACATACCTTCCGCCGAAGCAAAGTCGGGCGCCCCTTTCTTCTCTCCGTCAGCCCAAGCAAAGCTGGCCGCCCCTTTCTTCTTCCCCTCCGGCCAAAACCCCTTCCTCCGTTGCACGCGGCTATCCCTCGAGCGATTTCAAGGCTCACCGGCGCCGGAAACAACCAGATCCGCCGGCTACAAGGCTGCGTGCCAAGCTCTGGGGTGGATCCATGGCGCCGGTGATGGCCACTAGCCCGCGGACACAAATGGGCACCCCTGGTCGCCAAATTTGGTGGAATAGATGTGGCGCGGGGCGGTGGATCTAATGGACGGCGTGGGGCAGCATTGGGCACCAAGAACTGGCTGGGAGATGCGGCGGTGGCGGCGGGGAGTGAAGCGGGAACGGAAGCGGGAGGAAATGGCCTTCACGCCAAGGAAAAGGGATCCGGCAAAATAGTGGCGAATCCAGTAGGTACGGCCGAAACGACACGAAGTATGCAGGATCACGCAAAAAAAAAATCAGGACGACCGATTTTGCGGCATCTATTCGGGCAGGAAAAATCGCCCACATCCTGTAAACTGGCGGTTATTATTCCGGATGGCCCGGTTTATGGGATATGCTAGAGATGCTCTTAGACCGCTCGTATGTGGGGGTGAATATTTGGTGCTCCCATTGCTTAGATGCTACGAAACTCAAATTTTGAAGGATAATAAATTTCGAAAAAGTTTGTGGATGTTCAAAGGTAACTGTGTACAACCTTTAAAATATTAAACTCTAAACATGAATAGTGTCACAAGAAGACAAGAGACAATCCCTACATTTTGGTACCCTCTAGGTTGAGTTTTGTGGTACCTTTCAGGAAATGTAAGAAGGATGATGAGTCCCTGCCCAGCTAGCTAGTACCTCGCTATTCCTAGTTGATACTCTTCAGCCAGTTTTCACTTCGATTGTAAGATGAGATGTGCTAGGAAGGGAGAAATCCTACAAATTCTAACAAAAAAATAAAATAAACCCAATTAGAAATTTAGTGGGCCTGGCCTAACCATCCTTGACAACAAGTCATTTGAAGTAACATCTGTATATAGCTAGGTGTTAGGAGTATTTAGCTATGTATGTACCAACCCCTCAAAAAAGAAAAGAAAAAGGTATGTATGTATCAGAGCCATACTTGCCATAGACATGTCTGACCATACATGTTAGTAGCCCCTCCTTCAAGGTTTTGAGGAGGCCCATTCAGTCAAGCCCATCTGGTTAATACAATTTTTCCCAATCATGTTGTATACATGCACAAAGGTCTGGAGCAGTCTTAAACATTCGATCCAGTCGGCTGCTGGTTACTACAGTATGCCACCAAAATCTTTTTCTACAACCTCTCTAGAGTTTTCAACTTCAAACAACAGAAACAAGTGGATTGAAAATGCCTGCAAAAAAAAAGTGGATTGAAAATAACATGCCTTAACCAGTGCAGGCTGCCATGGTGGTGAACTGCTGGTGTACAATGGTTCAAATAGCGCAGCACGCTCATTAACCTATGTTTCATGGAAGGTGAAGAGACTGCTGGCGTTGTGACTTTGACGTGCCTCCGCTCATGGGATCCCACTGCGAGGATGTATAAGTTGGGTCTAACCACCAAGAGACGACGGAAGACGGCCCAGAGCACTCTGTATTCTCCAGTTGGCTGGTGCCGATAGAAACCAATTATGTCTCTGCACCCAGTGTTCCTAGCTCGAGGGTCCGGTAGGAGAGCACGCTTGTCGATGACCGGGTTGTAGATGTAGTATTCATTTCCATCTATGAGGATGAGGAAGCCATCACAGGCGACTGAGAGCCGAGGCTTTTTACGGTAGTGTTTGAAACCTGGGATGAAGGGCCAGAGCTGTTGACTGAAGGCGCCAGCCCACTACTGGATTCGCGGGCTATGCCTACGGCCACGGGCCGTCGGCATAGGCCCCATTGCCGTCGGCATAGATCTATGCCGACGGCTGCCGTCGGCATAGTCCCGTCGGCGTAGATGTCGTCAGCGTACTCTTGTCAGACCGTCGGCATAGTTTTGCCGTCGGCATAGGGGCCTATGCCGACGGCCTGACGTCAGCTGTCGGCATAGTTTAGCCGTCGGCACTGTTTTCTGTCTGACGGCAACGGACGGCGCCATCAAAAGCGGTGACGAGTCAGGCAATGCCACGTAGCAGAGCTATGCCGACGGCTTTGCCGTCGGCATACCTCTGCCACGTGGCAGCCCGTGGTGCTCCTGGTGGCAAGGATATGCCTACGGCAAAGCCGTCGGCGTAGATGGATCTATGCCTACGGCTTTGCCGTAGGCATAGCTGCCACGTGGCAAGCCCTGGTAACTCCTGGGCGTATCTATGCCGACGGCTTTGCTGTAGGCATAGTTTTTTTTTATTTTTTTTATTTTCCCTATTTTCTCTTTTCCAATTCATTTGACAGCATTTCAAAACAGAACAATATGAAATTATGCAGAAATATGACAATTCATCATCTAAACATACTCAAGTTCACCATCATCATCTAAACATACTCAAGTTCAACATCATCATCTAAACATACTCAAGTTCATCACCGACGGAAGTTCATGAACATGAAAGTAGTGCAAGGCATGAAACATGATAAAAGTACGAATATGAAAGGCATGGCACGATAGCCACATGCACGGAATTATCAAGCAAGACCACCTCCGCCATAACCACCACCACCTCCGCCAAAACCAGCACCTCCTCCGCCAAAACCACCACCACCTCCGCCAAAACCGCCATCGCGACCACCACCACTCTGCCAGATCGGAGTGACTGGGGTCGACGGAGCAGGAGTCGAGCCACCGGTCCCCTACATGTTTCAGAAAAGATTCTAACGGTAAATATGATATGATAGTGTTTCATGAACGAGAACTAGTTTGCTAGTAGTTAGGCAAATGTACTAACCGGACCATCACTGCCTAGTGCCACCCATTCATCGAACGTGGGCACGTGTGGGGGTTCTCCCGCAGGTGGTGGTGGGGGTCCCATTTGTGGTGGATCCGTGTGGTTAGTCCAAGACGCCAACATAGCCTGAATGTTAGTTAAACAAGCAAACTAGAAGATCAGAAGGAATGAAAGTGCAAAAATTTAGCTTGGTTTTAAGAGGGCAAAACTAACCGTCATCATCTGACGGTTGTAATCATCGTTTGCCTTCACTCGTTTCAAGTACTCCCGCACCTCGAGATTCCTATGCTCGACAAACTCCTTATATGCCTACATAATTTAGGTTGTTTCTAAGTGAGCAATGCTGAAAATAAACTGAGAATGCTAGATAGAAAAAGATAAAGAGGAAGTACTTACAGCATGCTGGCGGGCTAAGGGAGTGTGTGAACGCCCCGTACTCTCTAACAGGCTCGGGTTGGTATGCCGAAGCTGTGTGTACGAGATCGAAGGAGTGATCAAGCCGTCGAAACACGGATACCGGCCATTCTTCTTCCCCTGGATGGCCACCACCGCCATGTCGTCGATCTAAGACTGGGCGACCTCAGCAACAGGAACATCCGGATGCAACTCCTGATAGTTATGAATGTAAGACCCCAGGTGCTCCTCGGTCTTGCCGTAGTACTGGCTCTCGCCGTCCTTGCGATGACTCTGCTCGCGCGCCAGCTTCCACGACTCCATGTCTGAGAGCGGCCTCTTCAACTTGTCCTCCTACAACGTCAAATAGAAGTCAGCCATACATAAGAACATGACGGTAAAGAAGAACAAAAATGCATTATGCACATAGATATACCTTGATGGCCTTGAAGCCCCAGTGGTTCCTGTTTCCTTGGACTTGTGTCCCGTCCTCTCCACGGTTAGCCCGGCCCTTGATGCTCTTGGCAGCAAACTCTGCATCGGCGCCGATCCACCTATCCACCAAACTCGCCCATCCGTCATGCCTTCCATAGCACCAACGAGGAACAACCTATGCAAATTTTGGAAGCACATGACATGTGAGCAAGAAACATATAGTTGACTGCTTGAAACAATGAAGTAATAGTTACCTTCAGGAACTGCTCCCTGTTCAAGGTAAGTCGTTGCTTCTGCACTTGAGTTTTGGTCATCTTTTGGTGCAGGTAGTAGTGGTAGTACTGCGAGACGGCAACCCAGCGCACCTCGTACTGCAACTGACGAGCTTTCTTCTTCGCAGCCGCAAGCAAGACCACGTCGGCTCTGGCCTTGTGCTCTTCAAGAACTCTATAGAGTTGCTGCAATCATGCATAAACCAGAAGCAAACAAGGCATGAGTTGAGTGATTCAATGATAAACTATGAACGAAACTGAAGACAAGTGATTCAGAAGAGAACTTACCCAAAATTTGGTGATCACGGCCTTAGCGGCCGTCCCGTACTCCGCGTTGCTGCAAGCCTCGTAGTGGGCCCAACTCGTGGCCAAAACCCGCTGATGCGGGTCCCTGTCTGGCCGCGGGCAGAATAGGCCAGGCCAAAACTCCTTCAACAGGACAGTGATAAGGCCGTTCGGTTTACGACCCTTTCCGTGAAGGATCCAGTTTCTGCAAAAGAATCAAATGATTGCCATGTGTACAATAAGAAAATGTTGTCATCTGGTGAAAATATGATTGAGAGGCACTTACTCTGTCCCCGCAGGTTCAATGAGCCACTTGTGCTCCTCGATAGAAGGTGGTGTAGGTAGTCCGGCATTACCACGCAGCCACCCCTGCGGAGCACCTGGTGGCAAGTCACCCCACAACGCGGGATCAACCTCCCCTCCACCCTCCTCCCCCTCCTCCTCGGCCTCCTCCTCCTCACTCTCCTCCTCGGCCTCCTCCTCCTCCTCCTCACCCTCCTCCTCGGCCTCCTCCTCCTCGCCATCAGGAACATACTCCTCCTCCTCAGACTCAGAAGGTGCCTGTGTATAGGAGGGCATCGAAGAAGACCCTCCTATTTCGGACACGGCCGGAGTTTTTTGCCCCGGTTGCCTCTCCCCCACCTCCTCCTCCTCTAGGGGCTCTCCCCCCACCGCCTCCTCCTCTAGGGTCTCCTCCCCCGACCCCTCCACCTCCCTGTGAGGTGTCATCCTCGCGTAGACGGGAGGGAACCTTGTGGGCTCGTCCACTCCGAGTAAGTCCTTTAAATTTACTGAGGAAACTAGCGCCGCTAGACTTGCCCATGATTAGAAAACCTGCATTGAGAAGAGAATAAACAATTAGTAAGGATATCAATTAAACAAGCATACAGGAAAAACATTAATACCAGAAGAGCACATTAAGCATAGTATTGTAATGATCATTAAAAGAACTTACATTTTCTAGAACCCATATGAATCATCACTATTGTAATCTATTTGTGGACCGGTCTCATCATCACTATCACGCATATCTTCTTCGTTGTCTGACGGAGGTGGAGGCTCTTCCTCATCGTCAGCGTCTTCATTTAACTTTTCAAGCATAATTATGTCTCTTTGATTCACAACTGCCTCACCATCAATCCGTGCGTCGTCGTCGTTTGGGTCCAGGTCAACATAACCCAAGTCATCATCCTCGTTGTTTCGGACCACGTCATCATGTTCCTCTTGATAGAACACTCCCTCGTATGTCATGGGGTTTATGTTGTAGTAATCATCATCGTTCGGGTCCGGTAGGGGGGGCGGCAGGGGGCGGGTGTGGCGGCGGCAGGGGGCGGGTGTGGCAGCGGCGGCAGGGGCGGGGGCGAGTGCGGCGGCGGTGGCAGGGGGCGAGTGCGGCGACGGCAGCAGGGGGCGGGGTCGCGGGGAGCTGGGAGAGATTGAGTGGATGAGGGGCGACGCGAGGGGATAAGGCAAACTATGCCGACGGCTGTCGTCGGCATAGTTGCCACGTCACCGATCCGCGTGACAAGTCCCCTATGGCCGCATCTATGCCGACGGCTTTGCCGTCGGCATAGTTTTATTTTTCATTTTTTAAATGTTTTTAGTAGTTCATATTTTCCATTTTTTAAATGTTTTTAGTAGTTCATATTTTTCCTTCTTTATGTTTTTTATTTCATATAGATTTTTTAATGTTTTTTATAGTTATATATTTCCTTTTTTATGTATTATTATTTCATACGGATTTTTAATATTTTTTAACCGCTTGGCCCTCTCCTCTCCCTGAACCACACAAAGGGGAGGGGAGGCGCCGATCTCGAGCAGCTTCGTCCACCGAGGCCGTGGCCTGGTCGCGGGTCTGGGAGCGCATGGCCGCCGACTCGCCTGCTCGATGTGGAGCTTAGTAGGTCAGCTGAGTGAAGGGGGAGGGGGGTCGTCGACGGTGGGGGTTGGGGTGGGGGCGGCGGCGGCGGCGGACCCACATCTACATCCTCGGAGGCCCCGGAGGCCACCGGCCACAGCCGTAGACGCGCGAAGGGCAATCCGCTATGGCCGCAGAACGTCTACTACCGTGTCATCGCCGTCCGTGAGGGGGGGCACGCCCCGGAGACGCGTGCTGCCTCTTCGGACATGCCACCACACCACCCCGCATGTATGAGGGCCCGGTGCGACGCTCCGGTGGCATTGCTACCCCCAGGGCCCCCGTCCCGCCTAACCCTGTAGCGTTTGACCACGGGATCTAGCCCTTTGACTTTGCACGGACGGGCTTCGACCAGCGGACCTCCCCACCCGGTTGTGTTAGGTCAGCCCATAGGAACACTTTGGAGCAACAACCGGGCCAGACCCACAGCAAGATCCCCTCCGTGTAGACCCGGCGCGTCCGTTTCCCCCCTCCAGGTGCCGGCGTCATCGCCGTCCGTGAGGGGGGGCACGCCCCGGAGACGCGTGCCGCCTCTTCGGACATGCCACCACACCACCCCGCATGTATGAGGGCCCGGTGCGACGCTCCGGTGGCATTGCTACCCCCCCAGGGCCCCCGTCCCGCCTAACCCTGTAGCGTTTGACCACGGGATCTAGCCCTTTGACTTTGCACGGACGGGCTTCGACCAGCGGACCTCCCCACCCGGTTGTGTTAGGTCAGCCCATAGGAACACTTTGGAGCAACAACCGGGCCAGACCCACAGCAAGATCCCCTCCGTGTAGACCCGGCGCGTCCGTTTCCCCCCTCCAGGTGCCGGCGGCGGCGCCGTCCGTGAGGGGGGGCACACCCCGGACACCTTTGCCGCGCGTTTGCAACCGCCACAACACTTCTAGACTTGTGAGAGGCCGCCTACGCAAGATTTGGTGTCATGCTAGCCCCCGGAGGCCGCCGGCCACAGCCGTAGACGCGCGAAGGGCAATCCGCGTAGAGGGAATTTTTCGGATACTTCTCCATCACCAAAAATTATGAAAAAATACCATCGTTCCTATAGCACATGTGCCCACGTCGTGCAAAAAGAAATTTCATGATTTTATCGCGCTCCGAGTATTTAATAATATTCACGCCGCATCGTTACCGCAGAACGTCTACTACCGTGTCATCGCCGTCCGTGAGGGGGGGGCCACGCCCCAGAGACGCGTGCCGCCTCTTCGGACATGCCACCACACCACGCATGTATGAGGGCCCGGTGCGATGCTCCGGTGGCATTGCTACCCCCCAGGGCCCCCGTCCCGCCTAACCCTGTAGCGTTTGACCACGGGAATCTAGCCCTTTGACTTTGCATGGACGGGCTTCGACCAGCGGACCTCCCGACCCGGTTGTGTTAGGTCAGCCCATAGGAACACTTTGGAGCAAAAACCGGGCCAGACCCACAGCAAGATCCCCTCCGTGTAGACCCGGCGCGTCCGTTTCCCCCCTCCATGCCGGCGGCGGCGCCGTCCGTGAGGGGGGGCACACCCCGGAGACGTGTGCCGCCTCTTCGGACATGCCACCACACCACCCCGCATGTATGAGGGCCCGGTGCGACGCTCCGGTGGCATTGCTACCCCCCAGGGTCCCCGTCCCGTCTAACCCTGTAGCGTTTGACCACGGGATCTAGCCCTTTGACTTTGCACGGACGGACTTTGACCAGTGGACCTCCCCACCCGGTTGTGTTAGGTCAGCCCATAGGAACACTTTGGAGCAACATCCGGGCCAGACCCACACCAAGATCCCCTCCGTGTAGACCCGACGCGTCCGTTTCCCCCCTCTAGGTGCCGGCGGCGGCGCCGTCCGTGAGGGGGGGGGGGGTCACACCCCGGAGACGTGTGCCGCCTCTTCGGACATGCCACCACACCACCCCGCATGTATGAGGGGCCGGTGCGACGCTCCAGTGGCATTGCTACCCCCCCAGGGGCCCGTCCCGCCTAACCCTGGAGCGGTTGACCACGAGATCTAGCCCTTTGACTTCCCGCGGACGGGCTTTTACCAGTGGGCCTCTCCACCCGGTTGTGTCAGGTCAGCACAGAGGGACACCGGGGAGCAACATCCGGCCACAGCTAAATCCACTTCCTGTAGACCCGACGCGGCAGTTTTCCCCCTCCAGGTGCCGGCGGCGGCGCCGTCCGTGAGGGGGGCCACGCACCGGAGACGCGTGCCGCCTCTTCGGACATGCCACAACACCACCCGGTTGTGGTAGGTCATCCGATATATATAAACACTTGGGAGCAAAGTCCCCTTCGTATTGACCCGATGCGGCTGTTCCCCATTCCAGGTGTCGGCTGGCGGCGGCACCGTTCGTGAGGGGGGTCACACCGCTCTGTACAGAACCAAAAAATAATGTATGTATGCTTATTAACACGTACTATATGTAAGTTAGTCAAATAATAATATTTAAGAAAACATAAAATATAGCTATGAAAAAAAAGAAAAAAAAGAAAAAAACCTATGCCGACGGCAAAGCCGTCGGCATAGCTGCGCTAGGGCAGATGGTCGGCGCTCCGCGGATCGATGATGTGGCATCTATGCCGACGGCAGCCGTCGGCATAGACGGTGGTCGGTGCGCCTCAGATCGGTGAGGTGGTAAACGCATATATGCCGACGGCCTCCCGTCTCGGCCGTCGGCATAGATCGGACGCCGTTAGCCGCACGGTACGAGCCAGATCGCCGGGCCCGCAACTATGCCGACGGCACATGTATGCCGACGGCTGCTGTAGGCGTAGCTTGGGATACGCCGACGGCTCATCTGGGCCGACGGGGGCCGTCGGCATAGCTCGGGATAGCCCGACGGCCTGGACTTGGCTGTCGGCATAGCCCAGATTGGGCCGACGGGGGCCGTCGGCATATATAAGGCCGTCGGCACAGGGCCCTGTTCCGGTAGTGGCCCCAGAGCCTTGGAAGACAACGAAACTGGCAGGCTTCCCGTACCCGTCGATGATGGGGAGCGATGGCTGGCGGCGGTGGTGTTCAAGCATAAATTCGGGCGTGGAGGTGGCACTGCGCCACGACGTACTGACAGCACGGCACCGGCCGACATCCTTGGGCGGCAATCGGATGAGTATCCTGTCAATGATTTCCTCAGGGAGGTCCTCGAGCAGGGTCGCTCCTCTCCTGTCCGGCATGGTGCTCTGCTGTCGAGTCCGGTGAACTAAACAAAGCAACAGGCTGTCCTAATTGAATTGCTTCAGCGACCAGCTTAAACCAAGGAAAACAAGTAGAAAAGCACACACATACATGTTATCCCTGGAAGATGAAGGGACACAGCAGCAGGTTCCAGCGACGGCAGTGAGAAATGTGCCTATAGACACGAATACAAGGGAGACAAACCACAGCCAGTTTGGGCGGCGAGCTGCTCACCTGCGTTGGGGAGTGGCGGAGATGTGTGTCGGCGTTAAGTGAAACGGGAGCTCGGTTGAGTGCCAAGGGCGAGTAAGGTTGATCCAGAACCCAGGACACTCCAGGCTGTAACTTTTCACAAGAAGAAAATCATTACAGAGGAAATTATACAAGAACAGAGCATAGGAGTACATAACTGAACATTGTTGTACCAATACCACTGAAACTTTTGACTAGAAGCAAGCAAACTGAGAGCAGGTGGACACAACACTCCAGTACATCCCTGCTCAACAAATTAATGCTCCCTCCATCCCCAATATAAGTGGCGCTGGTTTAGTACTAAATCAGCGAGACTTTTATTTTTGGACGGAGGTAGTAGCTACAATGATCTTGTCTTGCGAATTTTCCATCATCCACCATGCTAAAAACATCTGTTGGGTCAATGAATCGAACAGTTGGCGTGCGCCGGAGCTCGGGGATACGATGGGGCCGCGGTGTATTACCTGCGAAGCTCAGGGAGGCAATAGGAAGAGGCCGGACAACTCCTGGAGTCCCTCCTGGAGTCCGGCCGCCACCCAACTAGGAGCTTTCCTCCGCCACCACGACTCCGGCCGCTCCTAGTTGACGCCGGTGCGTATCTTTTTATTTTTATTTTTGGACCCCTATAACTGCCACACGTGTGGTGTATCGGGTGGTTGTGCCGCACGTCCTGTGTGGCACGGAGACGACCCCGCCCACACGACCGCGTCCGGGCGCGCGCAGCCACAGCCCGCACGTCCGGTGCAGCGTGATCGCCCCGCACGAGCACATCCGGGCGAGCGAGCACGCGGCCCGCACGACCCGTCTCGGCCGTCGCCCCTCCCCGCCTGCGAGCCACACGCCCCGCGTGTCAGTAAACCACGCGTCCCGCCGCGATTGCCATGGTCCGGACCCTCTTCAGTTGCCATGTTGCTCAACTGCAGTTGCCATGTTGCTGAACTACAGTTGCCATGTCGGACAACTACAGTTGCCATGGTTGCTCAACTGCAGTTGCCGTCTTAGGTCAAAGTGCCGGATGCCATTTTTGGGCAACTGCAGTTGTTGCCATGTCGGACAACTACAGCTATCATGATTTTGGAAAACTTTAAGAGTTGCCACCTACTAACACTGGACAGTTGACATGTAGCACTAAAAAACATGGCAAAAAACATGTTGCGGGTAAAAAGAGAGTTGCCATCTGCTTACAAGCACGCTAGGGTAGTTGCCATGTATCCTGCAAAACACATGGCAACTGATGACTTTTGATGTGTGGGAGAGGAGACGGGAGGGCAGTTGCCATGTATCCTGCAAAACACATGGCAACTGATGGCTTTTGGTGTGTGGGAGAGGAGACGGGCATGTGGGTGACGGTGGTATCTTTAGGAGTTACCACCTACTAACACTAGACAATTGCCATGTAACGCTACAAAACAGACGTGGCAACAATTACATGTTCGGGTAAAAAGAGAGTTGCCATATGTTTACAATCACAAATAGGGCAGTTGCCATGTACCCTTCAAAAACACGGCAAATGACAGCTTAGGTGTGGGAGAGTGGGTGAATGGCAGTCGCGGGAGATGGGGAACAGGAGTGGTGCGTGGCGTGCGGGCGCGACAGCAGTTCCATCGCACGCCCCGACTGGCGAACGTTGGCTGCGGAGAGAAAACAGGCGTGTGGACGAACTCCCCCACATGCCACACACACGAGTGATCCTACGTGGCACATAAAATCAACCTTTTTATGCCAAGATTCGTGCAAAAGGCGTTGGACGGTGATGTAGGCGTGTGAGCGAGTTGGCTAACGCTCACACGTGTGGGCGTTAACATTTCCGTTATTTTTTTAAAGACAAACAGCGCAGTTTATCTACAGTTCTAAAGTTATAATACTACTATATAACCTACGAGTTTTGAATACGAGCTGCCCATCACGATAAATCGCGTGTGGACATGCAGCCAGGCAAGGTCCTTATCATCACCACTCCTTTCCACATAATTCGTGCTACTCCAATATATTGATGCCGTATAATGTTTTGGTATAGTTCTCGTATTGCCTCTACGCCCAATAAATGGCTGACATGGCAGGCTCATCCATTGAAATGATGGACGTGTTAATTAGAATTGATTACACGAGCAGTAAGACGTAGCTCCATGGCACGAGAGGGCTATTTGCACCAACCTGCCAACCAAACTAATAATAGGTCATGAGGCATTGGCTTAACTAAACAAACGTGTTCATAATCAGGTGGTGGACATTGCAAGCTACTGTTTTGTACTAGGAGACAAACAGCGCAATTTATTCCATGATATCAAAGTTTTCACGGGGAGAAGTAAACGAAGCACTTCTGGATTATCGTAATACTCCCTTCGTTCTTGAAAAAGTCAATTTTTAATATTTGACCATATTTATAAAAAATACATTAACATTTATGCCATCAAATTAGTAGCATTAGATCATGATAGAATATATTTTCATCATATATCTATTTGGTTTCACAAATATTAATATATTTTTTGCACAAACTGTGAAAACTTTGAGATAGTTTGACCCTGCAACAAAAATTAAAAACTAAACTCTTTTAAGGACGGAGGGGTATCCTGCGGCGGCAGATACACCTCGAGCATTAATAATGGAATAGTGATACATGGGTCAGTCTTGCAAAATTCATCCTATATGCGTAACCAATCTATCCATACAAAAGCTAGCATTTTATTTTCTTCTGACATATTCATTCATTGATCTCTTTTGAATAGAAACCACATTTTAAAATCTTCTTATATATTTGAATTCTTGACGACGTGATCTCTAAAACAAGATCAATCTTGAATATAGTTTAAATGATTTTAAATTTCATAAAAATATTTCACTCATTTCAAAAAACTGATTTGACTCAATAAAACATATTATACTCATTAAAAAAGTCACTTATTTCAAAATGCCGTGTTCACTCGTTCCAAACACGTTTTACTAATTAAAAAAAACTAATTCCACTTAATTCATAAAATAATTTTACAAATTTCAAGAAATAATGTGACTCATTTTTCATTTGTATTAAGCGCATTAAAAATCATTTCAGCTTTTTCAAAAAACTGAATTAACTCATTCAAAAAAGAAATTAGTGAAATAGATTTTGTGAAAAGTGTATTGAAACATTAGAATTTTAACGTGCTCGGCATCCTTCCAAGATTGATCTTATTTAAAGATATCGACATGAGGAGTTCAAATATATCAAAAACAATATATATACAGGAGTTTTGAAATATATGAACCATCTAAATTGTGCTAAGGGAACTAAAAGTGATGGACTTTGAAAGGAAGGGAGGATAAATATTAATTGTCAGACATACTTGTGTCATCCCTACGTTCATAAATAAAAGTCTTTTTAGATATTCCAATATGGACTGCAAATGGAGTAAAATGAGTGAATCTATACTCTAAAATATGTTTATATACATCCGCATGTAATTCATATATGAATCTCTAAAAGACTTATATTTAGAAACGGAGGGAGTAGTAGTCTGTTGTGAACAGGAAAAGAGAGATAGAAGGACGCATGCATGGAATAAAGTGGATCGATGACTAACGTGGTGATACAAGGCTATATTAATGCGAATGGCAAGTACCACGTGTATACGAGGAAAGCTAGTTTGCATGCACTGGGATCTCCAGCAGAACCAATGACCCATGCATGCACGTGACCTCCCGTGCATGGGAGAATAAATTTCTCACACCAACCGCCTTGTTTTGAGACTTTGCCACCGAATCATCGACGTTCAACTTCATGTATTCATGTGGTGGGGGGGATCCGTCATGGTACAACATCAGGAACAGCTTGCCGTGAGCCCCTACCTGTGTCTTATCAAGGTTGGTAATCTCATCAATGTGCCTGCTAATGAACATGTGGGTTGACAATGCATCAATGTGCCTGCTAATGAACATGTGGGTTGACAATGGACTTTGATATTCTTGTTTATGGATCACACGCCTCCTTGCATACCAAATAGACCATAGGGTGACAAGAACCTTGATAAAAAGTTTGTTGCTAAGAGTATCGCTTAGACCAAACAACCAAAGTTTCTAGTCTAGCATGTCATCTCCATAAACCGGTAATGATGAGTCATCATCCCTTAGTGCCCAAACATTCTTTGCCATGTTTTAGTCAAGCAATGAATGCCTCCATATATCACGGTGGATAATCTTCAAAGAAATTATTCCCGTCACCCAACCATTCCATCGATTGGATCATATCGACACATGTGCTCCCTCGCTACCCCCAATCCCAAGCGGCACCTCTGATGTCTTTCCTCCTACATCTTTCATGTTCTTCTACTTTTGACCAAAGTTCCAAGCTCTACCATAGATTTCTGGGAGGGAGCTTAGGAAGAGAGCGCTTGCGCCATTGGGCTGATGAGAAGTGGGGCCTGGAAGTGGATGGCTTAGGGGTTTCCCAATCTAGCTTGGGCGGAGCTCTAGCTAGGTGGATTCATGACACATGAGAGGTCGTTGCTCCATGAATGTTGGTGTAAGGTTAGTGTTTTTCAGATTTTTCAATGATGCGTACATTGTTCTGTCAAGTTATAAGCTCACTGTGTTTTGTTGCAAAGTAGACCACATGTTGCGATGATTTTGAAGGAACACTACAAATGTTGTGGATATTTCTTGCACTTAATTACCGTTCTTACTGCTTATTTCCTTTGACTAGTTGGGTTCATATGAATGTGTTAGTATATTCATAAACAATGAAACCATTATGCAACCATTTATAGCAAAACCTTATAATCACAATAACAACTCGTATGAATATTAACTCACAGTAATATCTAAGTACATATCAGAAAAAAATAAAAATCAAGGCATGTCCACCGAAAACAGAATAAATATTTTTATACACCATCTTCAGTAATCTTACATTAGAAGGCCATATTAAGATACTTGTTTTAAAGGTCTGTTTGATGTAATCTTTGTAAAATAAACATTAGTTATTACCAATTAAAAACGAGATTTTTTTTATTGTGATACACTTCCAACAGTTTTAGTAAACTTAGAGTTCAGTTATCTCCAGCCACACGAGCCTTCTATCAGTTGTCTAATCTAACAAATAAATAACACTATACTAAAACTTTTATACTAAACATTTGCACTTATTTGTTATTAATTTTAATCAACACATAGCTTAGTTAGCACAATTAACCATATAACAATGTCACACTATGTTTTCTATAATATTGTTTGTTATGAAATTGCGTTAATACAATTGAAAATTATGCATACACCATGCTAAATTTGAACATTAATTTTATATCAAAGTTACATTAAAGTTCCAGTTACTAGACATTGTGAGTTAAGAGATTTGAAATTACTCCGTCGATTAATTTCTGACTCTTGCACTAATTAATGCACATATGTCTGTATATATGTTATATCCTCAAATATATTGCTAAAGATATTTAAAGTGTGCATGATCTAGCAACATCTTAATATCAGTTTAGAGTGTGGTCAAATAAAAAAGTTTAGAATATATGAAGTGTTTATCACTGAATCGTTGGCATGATGCTACTGGGTGTTTCAAGTGTCATATGTGACATTTGTGTTCTAGTGTAGCTTCTAGACTATATCCGGGTTGACAATTGACCTATTTGACAATCATTGCAATTACACTATTTTAGGTGTACGTTTCTTGATGCTGGTTACCGCAGATAATGGGCGGCGGCAACGGGGATGAGAGTGACATGCTCGAGTCCTTCAAGAACGACGATGATTTTTCTTTTCATTCTACACATGGTCACATCGCGGTGGCGAGGCATCGCATCAGGACGACGACAGAGGCAACACCCCCTACGCGACAGAGGTGATGCGGCCGCGCGAGCAAGGCCCTTGGAGTGGCGGCTGGAGTTGGGGTGTCGGAGGAGGGCTCCTAGTTGATGCCCGTGTGTCAACTTTTTTTCTGACAAACAACACATTTTATTCCATTGTACTATCAAAGTTCACATGGATAAACAAGTTTTCAGGGGGAGAAGTAAACGGAGCACTTCGCTTCTTGATCTCTTGGATTATCATGCAGTGCCCACCCATGTTCTTTGCAGCTTTGAGTTCCTGAGCGACTCTCAGCCAAACAGTCCGATGAAATATGCATCTTTTCAGGTCCAAGCCCTCACTTAGAGAAATGGCTTGTACCATGTTCATAATGAGAGACTACACCAACCGCATTGTTTTGAGACTTCGCCACCACACCATTGACGTTCAGCTTCATATATTCAGGTGGCGGGGGATCTAGTGTGGTACAATAGCAGAAGTAGATTGCCGTGATCCTCATGGCTTATCAGGGTTGGTAATCTCATCAAATGTACTCCCTCCGACTCGAATTACTTGTCGCAGAAATGGATGTACCTGACATATTTTAGTTCTAGATACATCCATTTATATCAACTTTACGGCAAGTAATTCCAAACGGAGGGAGTACCCGCTAATGAACATGTGGATTGATAGCGGATTTTGATGTTCCTGTTCATGAATCGCACTCCTCCTCGGATACAAATGGTCCATAGGGTGCCAAGAACCTCGATGTACTTGTTCTTGCTAAGAGTTTCGTTGAGACCGAACAGTCAACACCTTTGGTTTGGTGTGTCATCTCCAAAAAACGGTAATGAACAGTAATCATCTCTTAGTGCCCAAACACTCTTTGACATACATGTTACAGTCAAGCAATGAATGCCTCCATGTGTCATCGGTCGCCGCACAGATCTCACATCCTGGCGTTGTTGTCATCTTCCTCTGTGCATGAACTTCGCCAGTCGGGAGGGTTGCCTGGCAAGGCGCCATGTGCGTCAACCAGGAGTGGCTTCCCTGAAGCCAATCACAAATGGGCTGTCCCACTTTGCTTGTGAGCTGCTTTCTTTTTTATTTTCCAAACATCTTTCGAACTTTGTGAACAATTTTTGAAACCATAAACATTTTCAAATTTGTGAACAACTTTTACAAATTTGCAACCATTTTTCTAAAACTTGTGAACATTGTTCACGAATCACAAAACATGTTTTGAAATTTTTGGAACAAGTTTTGAAATTCACGAACATTTTTTTGTTTCTGTGAACTTTTCTTGAAAAGAATGAATACGTTTCGAATTCATGAACATTTTATGAATCAGTGAACAATTTTTGAAGCGACAATCTTTTTTTGAAAATTTGGAAACAACTTTTGAACATTTGTTTAGAATTCATGACGATGTTTTGAATTCGCAAACATCTTTGGAATTTTGTGAACATTTTCTGTAAATTCAAGAATATTTATCCAAAATCACGAACATGTTTTTGAATCCATGGACATTTAATGATTTCCTAAATATTTTCTAAAATCATGAACAGTTTTTGAATTCATGAATATTTTATGATTTCTTTTTTTCTTTCAAAATTCGTAATAATCTTAAATTTTGAAAATATATCTGAAAAGAGAAAATAAAAAAGAAAAAAGGTAGAAAAAACCTGAAACAGAAGACCACACACAGAAAAAGAAAAAAATGAAACAAAAAATCCCAAAAGAAAACATATTTGCCGAATGGGCCTGCCCATTTTGTTGCGGCTTCAGCGAGGTGGCAAAAGGATTCGGATCTACATGCGTACGTTGTAGCACGGATCGGACCTCGATCCATTGGGCTGCCCCGGAAACCGAGCATCCCATTTACATCGAACAACCTCCTAAATGTTCGTGCATTTCAAAACTGGTCAAGGCCGTGCATCCACCGAAATGACTCTGCTTTTGTATCAAACTAGTAAATGAGCACGTGCAATGCACGTTGACATTAGGGAGAAAATCAATTGCATGTTGATATTAGAGAGAAAATCAACTGCACGTTGATATTAGGTAGGATATCAATTACGTGTTAGTTATGAGATTAACATAGATGTTGATATTTGGTATGCTATCAATTGCACGCTCAACATGTTGAAAGCTTACCATTGGAGCAATCTAGGTTGTTGGACTGACATGGTTTGATGGTCAAGATTAATTAGATCTACTTCTTTAGATCTTTTTATATTGGTATAGATATAAACATAGATACAACAATATATCCGTGCCTCCACTAACATCGGGGACACCACAAACGTATAAAGGACACCAGTGCAGGCTGCCATCATAGTGGACTGGTGGTGGAAAATAGTTTGAAAAGAACAGTGCCCAGTAACTTATGTTCTGCGGAAGGTGACGAGACTGTTGGCATTCTGACTCTGATATGCCTCTTGTTGAGTATTGTGATTATTAGAAAAGTTAGGATTGCGTAGGATATTATTCTACCTTGCTTTCTACTCCAAGATGATCATGTACTCCTATATATATGCCCACAAGGCTCAATCAATATAACGAATATTACACCAATTCCTCTCTTCCTTCTAACATGGTGTCAGTTTCCGGGTTCTAAACCCTAGCCGCCGCCGCTTCCACACCCACGCGCCGCCCCGGGGGCAGTCGGCCTCCATGACCGCCGCTGGGGGCCGCGCCGCCCGTACCTAGGGTTCGTCCGCCGGTTGTGTTGACCGGCTGCCCTAGAGAGTCTTTTTCCCGAGCCGTTGCTCCAGTTTTTTTCGCTCTCTCGCCTGCCGTTTTGATCGGCGTTTTTCTTTTTGGTTTTCCGATCTATACTTGATCGGTTTGCGTTGCCTGCCGCCGTCGTCGACCACCGTGCGCCTCTACTCCGACACCGCGACCAGTTGTCCTCTTCACCGACCCGGCAGCCCCGCGCGGCAGGCGGCCCCTAACGGCCGTCGTTCGTGCGTCTGCCCGCCCATCGCCCCGACCCAGCGGCCTCGCGCGACAGGCGGCCCCTCACAGCCGTCGTCCGCGCGTTGGCCCGCTCGTCGACCTACGCCGGCCGTCACCACCCTGTCCCCGAGTCCAGTGCGCCCCTCCACCGATCGAGCAACAGGCATCGGTTGCGTCGTCCCATCGGGCCGTAGCGCCGCCGCCCCATGGTTCTCCCCGTGGCTGCACCGATCCATGTCGCCGCTGCGTCGCCCATTCGGGCCGTAGTGTCGCGGCACGTGGTCCCCGCCGCCGCCCTGAGGTTGTTCCCATGGTTGCACCACATCGCGCGCTGCCACTACGTCGCCCCTTCAGGCCGTAGTGCCGCGGCCCGTGGTCAACCGCCGCACTGAGGCCGTCCGCTCCAGACCGTCCCCGGGGCTGCACCGACCCTTGCGCTGCCGCTACGTCGCCCAATCGGGCCGTAGCGAGCGTGGCACGCGATCCCTGCAACCACCTTGAGATCAATAACCGATCAAGCTCGGCGTCCGCGGATGATACGTCCATTTTGCATCATGCTTTTATGTTAATATTTATTGCATTATGGGTTGTTATTTCACGTTATGTCACAATACTTATGGCTATTCTCTCTTATTTTACAAGGTTTACCATGAAGAGGGGGAATGCCGGCAGCTGGAATTCTGGCTGGAAAAGGAGCAAATATTGAAGACCTATTCTGTGCAACTCCAAAAGTCCTGAAACTCCACGGAATATCTTAAAATAAATAAAGAAAAATCGTCGCCAAAGATGAAGGCCAAGGGGCCCACACCCTACTCACGAGGGTGGGGGGCGCGCCCCTCCCCCCTGGGCGCGCCCCCCTACCTCGTGGGCCCCCTAGTGGCTCTCCGACGCCCATCTTCTCCTATATGAAGTCTTTCGATGAGAAAAAAATCATAAGCAACCTTTCGGGACGAGACTCCGCCGCCACGAGGCGGAACCTTGGCGGAACCAATCTAGGGCTCCGGCGGAGCTGTTTTGCCGAGGACACTTCCCTCCGGGAGGGGGAAATCATCGCCATCATCATCACCAACGCTCCTCTCATCGGGAGAGGGCAATCTCCATCAACATCTTCACCAGCACCATCTCATCTCCAAACCCTAGTTCATCTCTTGTATCCAATTCTTGTCTCTAAGTCCGGGATTGGTGCTAGTAGGTTGCTAGTAGTGTTGATTACTCCTTGTAGTTGATGCTAGTTGGTTTACTTGGTGAAAGATCATATGTTCAGATCCTTTATGCATATTATTACCCATCTGATTTTGAACATGAATATGCTTTGTGAGTAGTTACGTTTGTTCCTGAGGACAAGGGAGAAGTCTTGCTATTAGTAGTCATGTGAATTTGATATTCGTTCGATATTTTGATGAGATGTATGTTGTCTAACCTCCAGTGGTGTTATGTGAACGTCGACTACATAACACTTCACCATTATTTGGGCCTAGAGAAAGGCATTGGGAAGTAATAAGTAGATGATGGGTTGCTAGAGTGACAGAAGCTTAAACCCTAGTTTATGCGTTGCTTCGTAAGGGGCTGATTTGGATCCATATGTTTCATGCTATGGTTAGGTTTACCTTAATACTTTTGTTGTAGTTGCGGATGCTTGCAATAGAGGTTAATCATAAGTGGGATGCTTGTTCAAGTAAGAACAGCACCCAAGCACCGTTCCAACCATATATCAAATTATCAAAGTATCGAACGCGAATCATATGAGCGTGATGAAAACTAGCTTGACGATATTCCCATGTGTCCTCGGGAGCACTTTTCCTATTATAAGAGTTTGTTCCGACTTGTCCTTTGCTACCAAAAAGGATTAGGCCACCTTGCTGCACCTTATTTAATTTTGTTACTTGTTGCTCGTTATAATTTATCTTATCACAAAACTATCTGTTGCCACTTATTTCAGTACTAGCAGAGAATACCTTGCTGAAAACTGCTTATCATTTCCTTCTGCTCCTCGTTGGGTTCGACACTCTTACTTATCAAAAGGACTACGATAGATCCCCTATACTTGTGGATCATCAAGAATTTTTTCTGGCGTCGTTGCCGGGGAGTGTAGCGCCTTTGGTAAGTGGAATTTGGTAAGGAAAATTTTATATAGTGTGCTGAAATTTTCTGTCACTTGTTACTATGGAAACTGAATCTCTGAGGGGCTTGTTCGGGGTATCTTCACCCCGTCCAGTAGAGCAAAGAGTTGCTCCTAAACCTACTGAAACTATTGAAAATGAAACTCCTTTTGCATTTCCTTCGGGTATTATGGAAAAACTGCTGGCTAATACTTTTACAGGAGACGGGACAAAGCATCCCGACGAGCATCTATGCTATTTGGATGATATTTGTGGATTATTTAAGCTTGCAGGTATACCCGACGATGTTGTTAAGAAGAAGGCTTTCCCTTTATCTTTGGAGGGAGACGCATCGACATGGTATAGGCTATGTGATGATACGAGATCATGGAACTATAAAAGAATGAAATTGGAATTTCATCAAAAGTATTACCCTATGCATCATGTTCATCGTGATCGCAATTATATATATAATTTTTGGCCTCGCGAAGGAGAAAGCATCGCTCAAGCTTGGGGGAGGCTTAAATCAATGTTATATTCATGCCCCAATCATGACCTCTCAAGAGAAACAATTCTTCAGAATTTTTATGCTCGGCTTTCTCATAATAATCAAACCATGCTCGATACTTCTTATGCTGGCTCTTTTATGATAAAGATTATTGAATTCAGATGGAATTTATTGGATAGAATTAAACGCAACTCTGAAGATTGGGACCTCGGCGAAGGTAAGGAGTCAGATATGACACCTAAGTTTGATTGTGTTAAATCTTTTATGAATACCGATATTTTCCGTAAGTTTAGCACTAAATATGGACTTGACTCTGAGATAGTAGCTTCTTTATATGAATCTTTTGCTACTTATGTTGATCTCCCCAAGGGGAAGTGGTTTAAATATCATCCTCTCATAGAAGTAAAAGTAGTTGCATCTATTAAAGTTGAAGAAAATACCATCGCTTATAATGATCATATTGTTCCCACCTCTTATGTTGAGAAACCACCTTTCCCTACTAGAGTAAAGGATCATGCTAAAGCTTCAACTGTTGTTCGTAAAAGCAATACTAGAACTTATACACCTCCTGAGCAAGTCAAAGTAGAACCTAATATTGCTACTGTTAAAGATCTCTTGTCTGATAATATTGATGGGCATGTCATTGAATTCTCTGGTGAAACTGCTAGAATTGCTAAACCCTGTGATAGAGATAAACATAGACCTGTGGTAGGCGTGCCTGTTATTTCTGTTAAAATAGGAGATCATTGTTATCATGGCTTATGTGATATGGGTTCTAGTGCTAGTGTTATACCCATTGACTTATATAAAGAAATTATGCATGATATCGCACCTGCTGAGTTAGAAGATATTGATGTTACAATTAAACTTGCCAATAGAGATACTATATCTGCAATGGGAATTGTTAGAGATTTTGAAGTCTTGTGTGGGAAAACCAAATATCCCGCTGACTTTCTTGTTCTTGGTTCTCCACAAGATAGCTTTTGTCCCATTATTTTTGGTATACCCTTCTTGAATACTGTTAATGCTACGATAGACTGCAAAAAGAATGTTGTTACTGTTGGCTTGGATGATATGGTCCATGAGTTTAATTTCTCTAAATTCAGTAAACAACATCGTGAGGAAGAATTGCCTAGTAAGGATGAAATTATTGGTCTTGCTTCTATTGCCGTGCCTCCTAGTGATCCTTTAGAACACTATTTGCTAGATCATGAAAATGAGATGTTCATGAATGAAAGAAGGGAAATAGATGAAGTGTTCTTCAAACAGGAACCTATTCTGCAACACAATTTGCCTGTTGAAATCTTAGGGGATCCTCCTCCACCCAAGGGTGATCCCGTGTTTGAGCTTAAACCGTTGCCTGATAATCTTAAATATGCTTATCTTGATGAAAAGAAAATATATCATGTTATTATTAGTGCTAACCTTTCAGAGCATGAAGAAGAAAGATTATTGAAAACTCTGAAGAAGCACCGTGCCGCTATTGGATATACTCTGGATGATCTTAAGGGCATTAGTCCCACTCTATGTCAGCATAAAATAAATTTGGAAGCGGACGCCAAACCAGTTCGTGATCCTCAACGACGTTTGAATCCTAAAATAAAAGAAGTGGTAAGAAAAGAAATACTCAAGCTTCTGGAGGCAGGTATAATTTATCCCGTTGCTGATAGTCAATGGGTAAGTCCTGTCCGTTGTGTCCCTAAGAAGGGAGGTATTACTGTTGTCCCTAGTGATAAAGATGAATTGATTCCACAAAGAATTATCACAGGTTATAGGATGGTAATTGATTTCCACAAATTAAATAAAGCTACTAAGAAAGATCATTACCCCTTACCTTTTATTGATCAAATGCTAGAAACATTATGCAAACATACACATTATTGCTTTCTAGATGGTTATTCTGGTTTCTCTCAAATACCTGTGTCGGCTAAAGATCAATCAAAGACTACTTTTACATGCCCTTTTGGTACTTTTGCTTATAGACGTATGCCTTTTGGTTTATGTAATGCACCTGCTATCTTTCAAAGATGCATGATGGCTATATTCTCTAACTTTTGTGAAAAGATTTGTGAGGTTTTCATGGACAACTTTTCCGTCTATGGTTCCTCTTTTGATGATTGCTTGAGCAATCTTGATCGAGTTTTGCAGAGATGTGAAGAAACTAATCTTGTCTTGAATTGGGAAAAGTGCCACTTTATGGTTAATGAAGGTATTGTCTCACTACAGGAAACAGGTAATTTGCCGTCTGTGGATTACATACGGCAAATACCTAAATCCAGACGGCAAAGATTTTGCCGTCAGGAGGCAGACGGCAAACTCAGACGGCAAAGATAAGTCGGCCAAAAATACTTTGCCGTCAACCTTTTGTCGAGATGACGGCGAAGATTTTGCCGTCAGTCAATACAGTTTTACAGTCTGCTGCAAAAATAACAGACGGCAAAAATGTGTTCTTTGCCGTCAGTCAAAACATGTGCTTTGCCGTCATCCACACTAAAGTACAGACGGCAAAGATTTATTTTCATTTTTTTTGAATGCCGTCCGAGCAGAGAATCTCGCCGGACACTGGAACAACAAACCAAAATAGGTTCAGCTCACGGAGACTTTGGATTTGACACAGCCGTGCTGTCTTGCATTCATCGTCGGTGAAGTTACAGAGAAGTTACAAGCTGTCCTAAAAATTTACACAAGGACCCCTAGAAACTAAAAAGGAAAAGCAATCAAGTCCTCCATCGTAGCAACAACTACTTCACCGCCGGCCACCTTCTTCTCGCAGGGGACAATACCGCCGCCTCCCCCTGCTCACCGCGCCACTCGCCCCGCCCTACTCGCGCGCCACCAGACAGCCATGCTCGCCCGACCCTGGTATCTGCACCGCCGCCCGACCATGCTCGCTGGTTCCTGGAGAGAGAGAGAGGGGCACTGCCGCGCGCCAGTGCAGCGTCGGGCGGCCGACGCCGGAGGAAGGAGCTCCTCTGTAGTGGCCGCCACGCGCCATGCTTGAGGGAAGAGGCCGCCACGCGCCCGAGGGAAGAAGCCGACGGTGGAGTAGGCCGCCGCCGCGCACCATACTCGCCGCCCGCGCATCTACCTTGTTCCCTGCCCACGCGGCCTCGGCCCGCGCGTCCGCCTTGCTCGCTGCCCATGCGGGCTCGGCTCGCCGCCCGCGCGTCCGCCTTGCTCGCTGCCCATGCGGGCTCGGCTCGCCGCCCGCGCATCCGCCTTGCTCGCTGCCTACGCGGCCTCCCTGCTCCCCGCCCGTGCGGCCTCCTTGCTCACCGCCCGCGCGGATGGCCTGCTTGACCACGCCCGCCATGGATGGATGTGTTTTGTGCTTGTGCGTTCTGTGGCGTGAGTGGTTGTTCGTGTGCGTGGGTGGGTGGGGTGGGGGCGTGCGTTGGTGGGTAGTTGGGGCTGTGGGCTTGGGTTAATGGGTGTGTCAGGATGGGTGAGGCTGCGTGGGATTGGAGGGACCGCCACGTCATCGATCTATGGATCGATCCACCTAGTGTGCTTCTTCTTTGCCGTCTACGTTTTTTATACAGACGGCAAAGTATGTCTTTGCCATCTGTTTTTTTATTACAGACGGCAAATGTCATACTTTGCCGTCTGTAATAAAAAACGCAGACGGCAAAGTCTTTACCGTCTGTGTTTTCTTTTATAGACGGCAAAGTATGGCATTTGCCGTTTGTAATAAAAAAGTAGATGGCAAAGAGTAATTTGCCGTCTGTAATAAAAAATGCAGACGGCAAAATATATTTTGCCGTTAGTCATTCTTCGCCGTCAACAGCTGACGGCAAAACTGCTCTTTGCCGTCTGCCACGACGAAAAGCTGACGGCAAAGTTGTCCACAGACGGCAAATTAACTGTTTCCTGTAGTGTCTTGGGGCACAAACTTTCTGAAAGAGGTATTGAAGTTGATAAAGTCAAGGTTGATGCTATTGAAAATATGCCATGTCCCAAGGACATCAAAGGTATAAGAAGTTTCCTTGGTCATGGCGGATTTTATAGGAGGTTCATTAAGGAATTCTCTAAAATTTCTCGGCCTCTGACTAATTTATTACAAAAAGATGTACCATTTGTCTTTGATGATGATTGTGTAGAAGCATTTGAAATACTTAAGAAAGCATTAGTCTCTGCACCTATTGTTCAGCCACCTGCACTACAACAGGAACCCCCCTATAGCAACGCATTTTTCCGTATCTAAAAGTTCATATATGCGTTGTTAGTGTCTTTACCAACGGTATGGGATGCGTTGCCTTATCCGGCGTTGCTAGCGCATAATGCAACGCTTATATTGTCGTTGGTAAAAGGGACCGTTGCAAGAATACAACACATAAAAGAGAATTGTGCAACACTTCTATATGTTGGTGCTTAATGTACAGGAAACAAAATCCCATTGCTTCGCAACGAAGAATTTGCAACGCTTCAAGTTTTGGTTCATATATAGCGTAAAAAATATTATTTTTAATACATATTGCCGGCAATTAAATTAATGCTTCACATAATGCTGATAATTATTTATTTCAAGTGAAGAAAAACGAGAGAAAATACTCATGGGAGAAAGAAATCATATATTAGATAAAACTGTTTGATTACAATGGTGGACATTACATGAGGAGAAACATCCAAATGGGATCTATAATATAAATGTTCTCTTGATGGCAAACTTAAATTGAAAGCATGCATAAACATCCCTACAGTTTAGCTAAAACATAATTGAGGAACATCGTCCAACAGGAACATCATCCCTACAACTTTACTAAAACTGAAAGCATCCGTCTCCATCTCCATCATCATCAACACGAACATCATCATCATCATAGTAGTATGCTTGCCACACACACCCATATAATCATCCATTTATCTTTTGAATCTACAAACAAAAAAACAAAATGAACTGTTAACACATAAATCATGACGCAATTCGTGATAGAGGCAGGATATTAGTCACTTACAAAGGTTGCCATGTAAAAAAATTCTGCATTACCAAGAGTATATTGCAGTTTTTGCGACTCCGTACCAAATATTTAGTTTTCACAAGTGCCATATCGACATGCACTACCTACAATTCATTAGTAATTTCAGCACCATCAAGTTCAGATTTAGGATCACAACTTACAATTGTAGCAATACTGGTCTCTGTTATGATTTTTTCAGGCTCATTAAAAATACTTTTGGTCCTGCCTGTTAGAGAAAATCAAAGTTACCATTGGCAGAAAGATGTCAAGAAAAATAATTAAAAGAAAAGTGACATATAACAGAAAAAGTTCAAAGGCCAAGACCTGTCGTGTTTGCATCTTTTCCTTTACTATATGGTCTCTTGTGTTGTCCCATGAGATGCCATCTTCTAAGTCTTTCAAGGGATAAGAGATTATAAGCCAGCTAACACTGAGTTATATTGTGGCCATGCCACATGTACCTGCGTGCTATTTGAAGGGCATACCAATATAAATGGGGCGGGAGATAATGGAAGCGTGTAAAGAATTTAAAATGCTCAAACCATGCCACATTGTAAAAACATACGTCTAGTCATGCACATAGAAGAAAATGGAAGGAAGCAAGGAAAAAAGCCTTTCAGCATACAACGGCTACAACCCAACATCACACACGTCATATGGTTATGAATACATTCTTCTACGGGTTAATCTCATGATGTGCAACATCTATGAAATTCTATGAAGCCTTTCACTACCAACAAAGTAGTTTTGGTGATGAACGCTTAAAATAATTAAACTTCATATGATAGCTTCAGTGTAGAACACAAAGATAAACATTTTTATTCAAGTAGCAGTATGGTACGATCAACTGCATAATTCTGAGGCACCTACTGGAAGATACTGACGCAGTATGTTTGACCTTTAATCAGGTAACAAAATATTACTATATCAATACCTTGGACATATTAAGCCAAAAGATGAATTAAATTTACTGAATTAGTAAAAATAAAACCTATTAGACAATATAAATAAGCTTTGAAGTATAAGATCCATCATAAATGAGGTACTCCCAGTACCGGCCCAATGATTTTGCATGAAGTGCTGCGAGGACAACAGGGAGGATCGACCATTAGTTCATCTTTACCACCAACTCCTAATACTTTAGCTAGTATATATCCAGATCAAACTCTAAATAGCACAACTGAGCAGATCAATCAGTAGTGACACTACTAAGAAAAGGAGAAGACACGGCAGAGAAAACAAGACTGTAGCATGCTCGAACAAATAATTAGGACGCCCTATTTGTAGACTACAAATACAAATTTAATTCTCTTTTCCCCATGGTGTGTATTCTTCTTTGTAAAGGAAAATCACGTCAAGGG
Source organism: Aegilops umbellulata (assembly GCA_032464435.1). NCBI lineage: Eukaryota > Viridiplantae > Streptophyta > Magnoliopsida > Poales > Poaceae > Aegilops > Aegilops umbellulata. The sequence goes on along the minus strand of CP136059.1, from coordinate 483,290,665 downwards.
AATAAAGGACTGATATTACGGATGTAGGTAAGCATAGTACAAAGAGGAAGCATAGACCACAAAAGAAGTGTCTAGAATTTGGCAAACCAGTAGAGAGAACCGTGTAGGTATATGTTGTTAATAATATGAGAAAGGGGACATCAATCAAATTCCAAAATCCAAGTGAATAAATGGAAAACATCCATGGATTTTTATTCCTGGAACACAATCTAGTTCAGCTATCTTTAAAAAATACAGAAGTCAGATAAGTTGTAATAGGTGTAGAATTTTATCTAACATGTCACTTGACTAAATAAGTACTACTCGTCTCAGCGTAGTTTTATAAGACCTGCTTCTCTAATCTCTTCTACTGTATTTAGGGGTTACACAGTAAACATTTTTTGTTCATAAATCATAAGTAAATCGCAAGATCTACTTGCTTCAAAAAAATTGATATGACATGAAGCTCACATAAACATCTTTTAGAATGGCAAGCATAGCTCATGGTAGATGTACTCAATAATATTTTCATAGTTTTCTGACAAGCAACCGTGATTGATCACCAGATTACCTTCCTTACGCTCTTGAACTCCAACTGTAGTGGGCAGAAAGCCTTATGAAGCTCTGAGTGCTAATAATGTCACCAGATGCTGGTGGATGATGATGCGGAGAACTGTGGATCAGAAGCCCTAAGATCCAACAAGTACTAGGCCTTGACATGCTCTGCACCGATGTCCTTCTCCCCCAGCGTCGCAGTGGCTTTGTCGACCGATCTGCATAAAGTTGTCAAGCTGCTCCTCGGTTTGTAGTAGCAGAGAACATAGAGATCGAAATGGTCTTTTAAGCGAATGAAAATATGTAAGAAAAAGTTACAGAACTGTGTCTCAAATAAAAGACAGGGAGAAAGTTTTGGGGTCATGTCCATTGCAACATATTCAGTGCTTGAGTGCGATTGCATTTCTCTACACCGAGTGTAGGTAATTATTACTTAGTAGAGAAATTTGATATTGTAACCTGCTCCGAAGTCTCGGAAAGAAATATGAGCATATGACGGCGTGACTGATCAGGCCTACAACATAAGCAAGTGGCACCGTAAGCAGAAAGTGGAACTTTGAAGCATCAACATCAACCACGGGACTAAGACAACAAGCCTTATTATACAATTAGTCAATCACATAATCAAAGACAACAACCAACTACTGCACAATCAAGTTTCACTTCCATGGGCTGGTGACAAGCTCCTGCGCCATAACTAGAATCGATTCAATCACAACAAGAGGCTTCAGCTAGAAGCTCCCCTCCGCACCAACCATCTATAATTCAACCTCTCGGTCATCATCAGGGACGAGTAGGTCGTAAGTAGCAATTCCCAACTAGACTGAAGTCAAGTAGAGCAAGATGGGAAAATAAAATTGGAGAAGAAAAGTGGTCCGGCTCACCACGGCAGCGTGATCGCGAGGGTTGCTGTAGCGGTAACTCTGCCCGTAGCCGCAGGCCCTCGTGCGGAGGTAGTAGACGCAGTTGGTCATAGGGAAGCGGTGACGAGGGGCGGCGCACCGAGAAGCAAGGTCACAGAGGAGAGTTGACTAGGGACGGCGCGCCAGGATGGAGAATCGCAGGGGGGTGGTGAGGGGTGGCCTTCCAAGACGGAGGATCGCAGGGGAGTGGTGAGCGGCGGCGCTCCGGGATGCAGGTAGGTTGAGGGGCGGTGGGCGGCGTGGTAGAGATCGAGAGGAACAGGGAGGCTGGGAAAAGGTAATGACCTAGATTAATTGTGAAGCCAACTTGGGCTGGGCCACAAGAGTCTGGAGCTGTGGAGCACACATCTACAACGCATATGCTACAATGCTTATTATCTGTATCTATTGTGAATTTTGCAACATACAGTCAAAACGTTGTAGAATATATGTTGCATTATAGGGGGTTTTCTTGTAGTGCTGATTGGAATTTACCCTTTGAAATTATGTGTGATGCTAGTGATTATGCTGTAGGTGCTGTTCTAGGGCAAAGAGTTGATAAGAAATTAAATGTTATCCATTATGCTAGTAAGACTCTAGACAATGCTCAAAGAAATTATGCTACTACCGAAAAGGAACTTTTAGCAGTTGTGTTTGCTTGTGATAAATTCAGACCCTATATAGTTGATTCTAAAGTAACTATTCACACTGATCATGCTGCTATTAAATATCTTATGGAAAAGAAAAATGCTAAACCGAGACTTATTAAATGGGTTCTCTTGCTGCAAGAATTTGATTTGCATATTGTTGATAGAAAAGGAGCTGAGAACCCAGTTGCAGACAACTTATCTAGGTTAGAGAATGTTCTTGATGACCCGCTACCTATTGATGATAGCTTTCCTCATGAACAACTAAATGTCATAAGCACTTCTCGTAGCACTCCATGGTATGCTGATTATGCTAATTATATTGTTGCTAAGTTTATACCACCTAGCTTCACATACCAACAAAAGAAAAAGTTCTTTTATGATTTGAGACATTACTTTTGGGATGACCCACATCTTTATAAAGAAGGAGTAGATGGTGTTATTAGACGTTGTGTACCTAAGCATGAACAGGAATAGAGACTACGCAAGTGTCACTCCGAAGCTTATGGAGTACACCACGCTGGAGATAGAACTGCACATAAGGTATTGCAATCTGGTTTTTATTGGCCTACTCTCTTCAAGGACGCCCGTAAGTTTGTTTTATCTTGTGATGAATGTCAAAGAATTGGTAATATTAGTAGACGTCAAGAAATGCCTATGAATTATTCACTTGTTATTGAACCATTTGATGTTTGGGGCTTTGATTATATGGGACCTTTTCCTGCCTCCAGTGGATACACTCATATTTTAGTTGCTGTTGATTACGTTACTAAGTGGGTAGAAGCTATTCCAACTAGTAGTGCTGATCATAACACTTCTATTAAAATGCTTAAGGAAGTTATTTTTCCGAGGTTTGGAGTCCCTAGATATTTAATGACTGATGGTGGTTCACACTTTATTCATGGTGCCTTCCGTAAAATGCTTGCTAAATATTATGTTAATCATAGAATTGCATCTCCATACCACCCGCAGTCTTGTGGTCAGGTAGAATTGAGCAATAGAGAGCTCAAATTAATTTTGCAAAAGACTGTTAATAGGTCTAGAAAGAATTGGTCCAAGAAACTTGATGATGCATTATGGGCCTATAGAACTGCATATAAGAATCCTATGGGTATGTCTCCGTATAAAATGGTTTATGGAAAAGCATGTCACTTACCTCTCGAACTAGAACATAAGACATATTGGGCTATTAAAGAGCTTAACTATGATTTCAAACTTGCCGGTGAGAAGAGGTTGTTTGATATTAGCTCACTTGATGAATGGAGAACCCAAGCCTATGAAAATGCCAAGTTGTTTAAAGAAAAAGTTAAAAGATGGCATGACAAAAGGATACAAAAGCGTGAGTTTAATGTAGGTGATTATGTATTGCTATACAACTTTCGTTTAAGATTTTTTTGCAGGAAAACTTCTCTCTAAATGGGAAGGTCCCTACGTTATCGAGGAGGTCTATCGTTCCGGTGCCATAAAAATCAACAACTTCGAAGGCACAAATCCGAATGTGGTAAACGGTCAAAGAATCAAACACTATATCTCAGGTAATCCCATAAATGTTGAAACCAATGTTATTGAAACCGTAACCCCGGAGGAATACATAAGGACACTTTCCAGAACGTTCCAGACTCCGAAAAGGAATAGGTATGTGGTACGGTAAGTAAACCGACTCCAAAACAATTTTTAAGGCAATATTTCTCCGTTTTGGAATATTTAGAAAAATAGATAAATAGGTAGCAGTCCAGGGAGGACACGAGGCCTCCACGAGGGTGGAGGGCGCGCCCTACCCCTTGGGCGCCCCCTACCTCATGAGCACCTCGTGTGCCCTCCGGACACCGTTTTCTTGCATGATACATATTTCGGTCGGTAAAAATTCATTATATATTCTCCCGAAGGTTTTGACTCCCGTATCACGCAAATATCTTCTGTTCTCGTTTCGAGCTGTTTTCGTTGCAGATTTGAGGATTCCGGAGACTCGATCATCCTTCTATGAGGGTGAGCCTATGCCATGGAAGGTGGACGACAAGCTTGCATCATCAACAACACCTCCACCGCCAACAACAAAGAAGGAGACATAATCACATGGGTATGGGCACTCCCCTTGGCAACTGCCAAGCTTGGGGAGGTGCCCCGGTATCGTATCATCATCACAACTCCTATCTTTACCGTTTTTCTTAGTTCGATCCTATTAGTAGTATCTTGATTTAGTAGAATAAAGTCATGGCATGATCTAGTTTTGAAGTTTTGCTTTATGATCCCTCTATCCAATCGAGTCCGTGAGCTATATTTATATAATAAAGACTAGTGTTGATTCAAGGGCTTGATTACTTTACCATGATCTTGAGTGAATAAAAGAAAAGAAACAAAGAGTTCATATTGGTCTTATTGAGAGTAATGACTTCACATAGAAAGAGTATGATGATTAAAAAGTTGTTGGGAGTTGGCAAATATAGCTTTGGTCATCGTTGCAATTAATAGGAAGTAATAAGGAGAGAGAGGTTTCACATATAGATATATTATCATTGACATCTTTTATGATTGGGAACACTCATTCAAATATGACATGCTAAAGAGTTGATGTTGGACAAGGAAGACAACATAATGAGTTATGTTTTCTTATATCTAAGATAAAGTATATTGTCATGGATCTCCTAACATGTTGAGCTTGCCTTTCCCCCTCATGCTAGCCAAATTCTCAGCACCAAGTAGAGATACTACTTGTGCTTCCAAATACCCCTAAACCAGTTTAGCCATGAGAGTTCACCATATCTACCTATGGATTGAGTAAGATCCTTCAAGTAAGTTGTCATCGGTGCAAGCAATAAAAATTGCTCTCTAAATATGCATGACTTATTAGTGCAGAGAAATAAGCTTTGTATGAACTTGTTATGGACGCAATAAAAACGACGGACTGCATAATAAAGGTTCACATACAAGGGGCAATATAAAGTGACGTTCTTTTGCATTAAGATTTTGTGCATCAAACCATAAAAGCGCATGGCAACCTCTGCCTCCCTCTGTGAAGGGCCTATCTTTTATTATTATCTTCTATATTATGCAAGAGTCACGGTGATCTTCACCTTTCTTTTTTCATTTTATCCTTTGGCAAGCCCAACATGTTGGAAAGAAAATGATATATATATATATATATATATATATATATATATATATATATATATATAAAATTGGATGTAGGGGAGCATGAATTGTTATTGTTGACATTACCCTTGAGGTAAAAGGTTGTGGGGCAAAACTATAAGTCCCTATCTTTCTCTGTGTCCGGTTAAAACTCCGTTGCCACAAGTATTGCGTGAGTGTTAGCAATTATGAAGGACTAAATGATAGTTGAATATGTGGACTTGCTTTTAAGCTCTAACATAGAATCTTCCCGATGTTATGATAAATTGCAATTGCTCCAATGACTGAGGTTATGATTTGTTAGTGCCCAATAAGGTTTCTGATTCATACTTTTGCATTGTGAAAAGATCATCACTTGAACATAAGTAATCATATGAAAAATCTATATATGTTGCTGTTATGAAACAATTATGATGCCTTCATGTCCGTATTTTATTTTTATCGACGCCTCTACCTCTAAACATGAGGACATATTTATTGTTATCGTCTTTTCGCTTGAGGACAAGCGAGGTCTAAGCTTGGGGGAGTTGATACGTCCATTTTGCATCATGCTTTTATGTTAATATTTATTGCATTATGGGCTGTTATTTCACGTTATGTCACAATACTTATGGCTATTCTCTCTTATTTTACAAGGTTTACCATGAAGAGGGGGAATGCCGATAGCTGGAATTCTGGCTGGAAAAGGAGCAAATATTGAAGACCTATTCTGTGCAACTCCAAAAGTCCTGAAACTCCACGGAATATCTTAAAATAAATAAAGAAAAATCGTCGCCAAAGATGAAGGCCAGGGGGCCCACACCCTGCTCACGAGGGTGGGGGGCGCGCCCCTCCCCCCTGGGCGCGCCCCCTACCTCGTGGGCCCCCTGGTGGCTCTCCGATGCCCATCTTCTCCTATATGAAGTCTTTCGATGAGAAAAAAAATCATAAGCAACCTTTCGGGACGAGACTCCGCCGCCACGAGGCGGAACCTTGGCGGAACCAATCTAGGGCTCCGGCGGAGCTGTTTTGCCGGGGACACTTCCCTTCGGGAGGGGGAAATCATCGCCATCATCATCACCAACGCTCCCCTCATCGGGAGAGGGCAATCTCCATCAACATCTTCACCAGCACCATCTCATCTCCAAACCCTAGTTCATCTCTTGTATCCAATTCTTGTCTCTAAGTCCGGGATTGGTGCTAGTAGGTTGCTAGTAGTGTTGATTACTCCTTGTAGTTGATGCTAGTTGGTTTACTTGGTGGAAGATCATATGTTCAGATCCTTTATGCATATTATTACCCCTCTGATTTTGAACATGAATATGCTTTGTGAGTAGTTACATTTGTTCCTGAGGACAAGGGAGAAGTCTTGCTATTAGTAGTCATGTGAATTTGGTATTCGTTCGATATTTTGATGAGATGTATGTTGTCTAACCTCTAGTGGTGTTATGTGAACGTCGACTACATAACACTTCACCATTATTTGGGCCTAGAGGAAGGCATTGGGAAGTAATAAGTAGATGATGGGTTGCTAGAGTGACAGAAGCTTAAACCCTAGTTTATGCGTTGCTTCGTAAGGGGCTGATTTGGATCCATATGTTTCATGCTATGGTTAGGTTTACCTTAATTCTTTTGTTATAGTTGCGGATGCTTGCAATAGAGGCTAGTCATAAGTGGGATGCTTGTTCAAGTAAGAACAACACCCAAGCACCGGTCCACTCACATATCAAATTATCAAAGTACCGAACGCGAATCATATGAGCGTGATGAAAACTAGCTTGACGATATTCCCATGTGTCCTCAGGAGCGCTTTTCCTATTATAAGAGTTTGTTCCGACTTGTCCTTTGCTACCAAAAAGGATTGGGCCACCTTGCTTCACCTTATTTACTTTTGTTACTTGTTGCTCGTTATAATTTATCTTATCACAAAACTATCTGTTACCACTTATTTCAGTACTTGCAGAGAATACCTTGCTGAAAACTGCTTATCATTTCCTTCTGCTCCTCGTTGGGTTCGACACTCTTACTTATCAAAAGGACTACGATAGATCCCCTATACTTGTGGGTCATCAAGACTCTTTTCTGGCGCCGTTGCCGGGGAGTGTAGCGCCTTTGGTAAGTGGAATTTGGTAAGGAAAAATTTATATAGTGTGCTGAAATTTTCTGTCACTTGTTACTATGGAAACTGAATCTCTGAGGGGCTTGTTCGGGGTATCTTCACCCCGTCCAGTAGAGCAAAGAGTTGCTCCTCAACCTACTGAACCTATTGAAAATGAAACTCCTTTTGCATTTCCTTCGGGTATTATGGAAAAACTGCTGGCTAATACTTTTACAGGAGACGGGACAAAGCATCCCGACGAGCATCTATGCTATTTGGATGATATTTGTGGATTATTTAAGCTTGCAGGTATACCCGACGATGTTGTTAAGAAGAAGGCTTTCCCTTTATCTTTGGAGGGAGACGCATCGACATGGTATAGGCTATGTGATGATACGAGATCATGGAACTATAAAAGAATGAAATTGGAATTTCATCAAAAGTATTACCCTATGCATACTGTTCATCGTGATCGCAATTATATATATAATTTTTGGCCTCGCGAAGGAGAAAGCATCGCTCAAGCTTGGGGAGGCTTAAATCAATGTTATATTCATGCCCCAATCATGACCTCTCAAGAGAAACAATTCTTCAGAATTTTTATGCTCGGCTTTCTCATAATAATCAAACCATGCTCGATACTTCTTGTGCTGGCTCTTTTATGATGAAGATTATTGAATTCAGATGGAATTTATTGGATAGAATTAAACGCAACTCTGAAGATTGGGACCTCGATGAAGGTAAGGAGTCAGATATGACACCTAAGTTTGATTGTGTTAAATCTTTTATGGATACCGATATTTTCCGTAAGTTTAGCACTAAATATGGACTTGACTCTGAGATAGTAGCTTCTTTCTGTGACTCTTTTGCTACTTATGTTGATCTCCCCAACGAGAAGTGGTTTAAATATCATCCTCCCATAGAAGTAAAAGTAGCTGCACCTATTAAAGTTGAAGAAAAGACCATCACTTATAATGATCCTATTGTTCCCACCTCTTATGTTGAGAAACCACCTTTCCCTGCTAGAGTAAAGGATCATGCTAAAGCTTCAACTGTTGTTCGTAAAAGCAATACTAGAACTTATACACCTCCTGAGCAAGTCAAAGTAGAACCTAATATTGCTATTGTTAAAGATCTCTTGTCTGATAATATTGATGGGCATGTCATTGAATTCTCTGGTGAAACTGCTAGAATTGCTAAACCATGTGATAGAGATAAACATATACCTGTGGTAGGCATGCCTGTTATTTCTGTTAAATAGGAGATCATTGTTATCATGGCTTATGTGATATGGGTGCTAGTGCTAGTGTTATACCCATTGACCTATATAAAGAAATTATGCATGATATCGCACCTGCTGAGTTAGAAGATATTGATGTTACAATTAAACTTGCCAATAGAGATACTATATCTGCAATGGGAATTGTTAGAGATGTTGAAGTCTTGTGTGGGAAAACCAAATATCCCGCTGACTTTCTTGTTCTTGGTTCTCCACAAGATAGCTTTTGTCCCATTATTTTTGGTATACCCTTCTTGAATACTGTTAATGCTACGATAGACTGCAAAAAGAATGTTGTTACTGTTGGCTTGGATGATATGGTCCATGAGTTTAATTTCTCTAAATTCAGTAAACAACATCGTGAGGAAGAATTGCCTAGTAAGGATGAAATTATTGGTCTTGCTTCTATTGCCGTGCCTCCTAGTGATCCTTTAGAACACTATTTGCTAGATCATGAAAATGAGATGTTCATGAATGAAAGAAGGGAAATAGATGAAGTGTTCTTCAAACAGGAACCTATTCTGCAACACAATTTGCCTGTTGAAATCTTAGGGGATCCACCTCCACCCAAGGGTGATCCCGTGTTTGAGCTTAAACCGTTGCCTGATAATCTTAAATATGCTTATCTTGATGAAAAGAAAATATATCCTGTTATTATTAGTGCTAACCTTTCAGAGCATGAAGAAGAAAGATTATTGAAAACGCTACGGCCCGATGGGGCGGCGCAGCGGCAGAGCGCAAGTCGGTGTAGCCGCGGGGACGGCCTCTGGCTGCGGCGATGCAGCGGTAGCGCGATGGTCGGTGCAGCCACGAAGACGTCCTGGAACGGACGTCCTCGGCGCGAGGTCGGGGACTCCGCTCGGTGGAGGTGGGGTGACGCCGGAGTCCGAGATAAAGCTGGCGACGACGGACGGCGTGGGACGACGTGTGGACGAGCGCGTCAACTCCGGCGCCCGACAACGAGGCCCGAGCGACCAACGTAGCTGCGGTGCCCGAGCTGAGGCAGTCGACGAGCCTGACATAGTCGGGGCCGCCTGTCGCGCGAGGCCACCGGATCGGTGAAGGAGCCAGCCGGTCACGTAGGTGTTGAAGTAGAGGCACACGAGAGTCGACGGTGGTGCCGGGCGACGCAAAACGAACTTAGATCGGAAAACCAAAAAAAAGCTCATCGAGATGACCGGCAGGAGAGAAAAAAATCCGAATCAAAAGACCGGGAAAAAGACTCTCTAGGGCAGCCGGGTAACAGACCTGCATGCGAACCATAGGTACGGGCGGCGCAGCCCCCGACGGAGGTCATGGCGGCCGACCGCCCCTGAGGTCAGTGGCGGAGCTTGAGAAAAACGTAAGAGAGGGCCAAGACTTGAAGGGGGACAAATTAGTAGGAAAGGAGGGGCTAATCTCCACTTGAAACACCAGTTACTCCTAAAGTTTAGCATTTTATTCAATGATTGCACAAATTAGGGGGGGGGCATTGCCCCTGTAGGTCTACACTAAGCTCCGCCACTGCTTGAGGCGGCTCGTAGGACGGAAGCGGTGTGCGGCGGCTAGGGTTCGGATCGGTTAGACTGATACCAGATTAGAAGGGATAGAGAGGGATTGACGAAATCATTGATGTATTACTTAAGCCTACAAGATAAGCCAAAATATTTCCTAATCTATCCTATGTTTTCAATCTAATCATGATACAATGACGATGCATATTGGAAAGTCATTTCTCCCACGATCGATAACCACCAGTGGTCATTCATATGTACTGCTGGTCGACTTCCAGTCACACAGCCATGTCATGAGAGATGAGAGACAGAGCAGCCACATTCCATCCATCCATTCAGAGAGAGAGGAAGGGAGAGGGAGAGGGCGAGAGAAGATGAGGGCACCTACGTTCTCTCTTCTCCTCATCGCCGCCACCTTCATGTCCTGCTCAATAACAACTGACAAAATGAGCCAGACAACGGCCATCACGGCCATCATCAGGCTCGGCTTCTTCACCCTGCCTGGCAGCTCCGACGGCAGAACCTACATCGGCATCTGATACGCCAATATCCTAGAACAGACAGTCGTGTGGGTCGCCAATCGTCAGAACCCAGTCGTCCGTTCCCCCGGTGTCCTCAGCCTCACCGCCGATGGCTGCCTTGTAATCTTGGACGGCCATAACACCACCTGAGGGAGTCCTGGATTAGGGGGTGTTCGGGTAGCCGGACTATACCTTCGCCGGACTCCTGGACTATGAAGATACAAGATTAAAGACTTCGTCCCGTGTCCGGATGGGACTTTCCTTGGCGTGGAAGGCAAGCTTGGCGATGCGGATATTCAAGATCTCCTACCATTGTAACCGACTCTGTGTAACCCTAACCCTATCCGGTGTCTATATAAACCGGAGGGTTGTAGTCCGTAGGACAATCAACTCCATACACAACAATCATACCATAGGCTAGCTTCTAGAGTTTAGCCTCCTTGATCTCGTGGTAGATCCACTCTTGTACTACCCATATCATCAATATTAATCAAGAAGGAGTAGGATTTTACCTCCATCGAGAGGGCCCGAACCTGGGTAAACTTCGTTTCCCTTGTCTTCTGTTACCATCCGACCTAGACGCACAGTTCGGGACCCCCTACCCGAGATCCGCCGGTTTTGACACTGACATTGGTGCTTTCATTGAGAGTTCCTCTGTGTCGTCGCCTTTAGGCCCGATGGCTCCTTTGATCATCAACAACGATGAGGTCCAGGGTGAGACTTTTTTCCCCGGACAGATCTTCGTCTTCGGTGGCTTCGCTCTGCGGGCCAATTCGCTTGGCCACCTGGAGCAGATCGAAAGCTACACCCCTGGCCATCAAGTCAGGTTTGAAAGCTTAAACTACACGGCTGATATCCGCGGAGACTTGATCTCCGACGGGTTCGAGCCACGGCCAAGCGCGCCACATTATCTCGAGGGGCATGATCTAGCTTTGCCTCTGAACGGTGTCCTGGAGGCCGCACACGCACCGGTTCTGACCTTTAACTCGGAGCCTGTAGCGCCGATCGAGGATGAGCGGTTGGACGTCACCTCGGGGGCTGCGATCTCAAAGGCGATCAAGCCGAACACCAGCCCCGCACTCCGCGTGGCTCATGACTCCGAGGATCCGGACTCTTCTCCGGACTCCGAACCCCCCGCGCCCCTGCCAATCGAATCCGATTGGGCGCCGATAATGGAGTTCACCGCCGTGGACATCTTTCAGCACTCGCCTTTCGGCGATATCCTGAATTCTCTCAAGTCTCTCTCTTTATCAGGAGAGCCCTGGCCGGACTACAGTCAGCAAGGATGGGATACGGACGATGAAGAAATTCAAAACCCACCCACCACCCACTTTGTAGCCACCGCCGACAATTTAAACGACGTGCTCAACTGTGACTCCGCAGACATCGACAACATGGATGACGATGCAGGAGAAATCGATGAATCAGCGCCCATAGGGCACTGGACAGCCACCCCATCTCACGATGTGTACATGGTGGATACCCCTAAAGGAAATAACAACGAGGAAAAAGGGGATAGAACGGGAGATCGACCCCCCGGAAAGCAATCAAAGCGTCGGCATAAACGCCGACCCAAGCCCCGCCTCGATAAAAACCAAGCCATAGAGCAGGATAAGTCAGTAGACGACGAGCAGGCCTTAGAGCTACCGTCGGAACAGGGCAACATGGATAGACAAGCCAAACATCTCCCCCCCGGCGAAAACGGCATTTCGGATGACATTACGCCGGATAAATCGATGGAGCAAATGAGTCTCCACAAGAGGCTCGTTGCAACTGCACGCAGTCTGAAAAAGCAGAAGCGGAAGCTAAAAACAGCGGAAGATGCACTCGGGATTAGATGGAATAAAGTAATCAACACCGCAGATACATACGGCGACGACCGCTGCACTCAAAGCTATCCGAAAAGAAAGCTACTGCCTGAATTCGACGAAGAGGCCCTAGAGCCCTCACATTCAAAAAATAAGAAAGCCACACGGTTGGATAGACGACCCCAAAAAGTGGCAAGCGGCGCCGCACTTAAATCGGCATGCGACCCGCTTAAGGATTCGCACCATGGCCCAGTTAGGTCCATTTATGGGCCAAGAAAGCAAGCTTTCGTAAGCAATACAGTAAAGCCATCGTCAGAATCTGGCACACCCAAATACAGGGGCGCCGCACACCCCCTATGTTTCACCGATGAGGTTTTGCACTATGAGTTTCCAGAGGGATTCAAACCCATAAACATAGAGGCATATGATGGAACAACAGACCCTGGAGTCTGGATCGAGGATTATATCCTCCACATACATATGGCCCGAGGAGATGATCTTCACTCCATCAAATACTTACCCCTTAAGCTTAAAGGGCCACCCCGGCATTGGCTTAAAAGCCTTCCCGAAAACACAATTGGAAGTTGGGAAGAGCTCGAGGATGCTTTCCGAGCAAATTTTCAATGGACCTATGTCCGCCCTCCGGATGCAGACGATCTTAGTCACATCACTCAACAGCCCGGAGAATCAGCTCGGCAGTTCTGGCATAGATTCCTCACTAAAAAGAATCAGATAGTCGACTGTCCGGACACCGAAGCCTTAGCAGCTTTCAGGCACAACGTCCGAGACGAATGGCTCGCCAGACACCTCGGCCAAGAAAAGCCAAGAACAATGGCCGCACTAACAAGCCTCATGACCCGCTTTTGTGCAGGAGAGGACAGCTGGCTAGCAAGATGCAGCCCCAGCGACCCAAGTACATCCGAAATTCGGGATGGAAACGGAAAACCGTGACGCAACAAAGACCGTCACCGGACTAAGGAAATAAGTCCAAAGAGCACGGCAGTTAATGCCGGATTCAAAGGCTCACGACAAAATCAGACAAAACCGCCCCTCCAGGATAACAGGGATGATCCATCCAATTTAAATAAAATCCTGGACAGGATATGTCAGATACACAGTACTCCCGGGAAGCCTGCCAACCATACCCACATAAATTGTTCGGTTTTCAAACAATCCGGCAGACTTAATGCCGAACACAAGGAGCTCGACACACGAAGCAAAGACGAGGATGAACCCCAAAAGCAAGGCACCAGGAAACAAAAGAACTTCCCACAAGAAGTAAAAACAGTGAACTTACTTCACATAACAAAACATGCGGCGTCCATAAAGGTACGCATCACACGACCTATCACTAAAGGGTCCCACCAGTGGTTGTCAAAACCAATCATCTTCGATCAGCTAGATTATTCTAGAAGTATCAAGGGTGCAGGCTGGACTGCCTTGATATTTGATCCAATCATTGACGGACTCCGGTTTTCAAATGTCCTTATGGACGGCGGTAGTGGACTAAACCTGATATATCAGGATACAATCCATCACATGGGGATAAACCCAGCAAGAATCCGCCGCAGCAATGTTGGGGAACATAGTAATTTCAAAAAAATTCCTACGCACACGCAAGATCATGGTGATGCATAGCAACGAGAGGGAAGAGTGTTGTCTACATACCCTTGTAGACCGTAAGCGGAAGCGTTAGCACAACGCGGTTGATGTAGTCGTACGTCTTCACGGCCCGACCGATCAAGCACCGAAACTACGGCACCTCCGAGTTCTAGCACACGTTCAGCTCGATGACGTCCCTCGAACTCCGATCCAGCCAAGTGTCGAGGGAGAGTTCCGTCAGCACGACGGCGTGGTGACGATCTTGATGTTCTACCGTCGCAGGGCTTCGCCTAAGCACCGCTACGATATTATCGAGGTGGAATATGGTGGAGGGGGGCACCGCACACAGCTAAGAGATCCAAGGGATCAATTGTTGTGTCTTTGGTGCTAGCCCTGCCCCTCTATTTATATGTTGAGCCCCGGGGTCGAAACTTGGAGCAAAAGCCTCCTCAAAGTCGGTTTTGCCCGAAAGGCAAGAGTCCCACTCGGACTCCAGGACCAAACGACACAATCCTTGGCGTCTGGCCCAGACGCCATGGGCCTCGGCGTCTGGCCCAGGGCCAGACGCCAAGGTCTCCGGCGTTTGGCCTCCTGGCCTCCGCAAAACTCCTTTTGCACCGACCTAAAGCCTCATGGGCTTGACCCCTTGGCCTAACCATATCATCCAATATATGAATCTTTACGTCTCGACCATTTCGAGACTCCTCGTCATGTCCCCGAACTCATCCGGGACTCCGAACTCCTTCGGTACATCAAAACATGTAAACTCATAATATAACTGTCATCGAAACCTTAAGCGTGCGGACCCTACGGGTTCGAGAACTATGTAGACATGACAAAGACACCTCTCTGGTCAATAACCAATAGCGGGACCTGGATGCCCATATTGGCTCCTACATATTCTACGAAGATCTTTATCGGTCAGACCGCATAACAACATACGTTGTTCCCTTTGTCATCGGTATGTTACTTGCCCGAGATTCGATCGTCGGTATCCAATACCTAGTTCAATCTCGTTACCGGCAAGTCTCTTTACTCGTTACGTAATACATCATCTCGCAACTAACTCATTAGTTGCAATGCTTGCAAGGCTTATGTGATGTGCATTACCGAGAGGGCCCAGAGATACCTCTCCGACAATCGGAGTGACAAATCCTAATCTCGAAATACGCCAACCAACATCTACCTTTGGAGACACCTGTAGAGCTCCTTTATAATCACCCAGTTACGTTGTGACGTTTGGTAGCACACAAAGTGTTCCTCCGGCAAACGGGAGTTGCATAATCTCATAGGAACATGTATAAGTCATGAAGAAAGCAATAGCAACATACTAAACGATCGGGTGCTAAGCTAACGAATGGGTCATGTCAATCAGATCATTCAACTAATGATGTGATCCCGTTAATCAAATAACAACTCTTTGTTCATGGTTAGGAAACATAACCATCTTTGATTAATGAGCTAGTCAAGTAGAGGCATACTAGTGACACTCTGTTTGTCTATGTATTCACACATGTATTATGTTCCCTGTTAATACAATTCTAGCATGAATAATAAACATTTATCATGAATTAAGGAAATAAATAATAACTTTATTATTGCCTCTAGGGCATATTTCCTTCAGTCTCCCACTTGCACTAGAGTCAATAATCTAGATCACATCACCATGTGATTAACATCGATAGTTCACATCATCATGTGATTAACACCCATAGTTCACATCGCCATGTGACCATCACCCAAAGGCTTTACTAGATTCAGTAATCTAGTTCACATCGCTATGTGATTAACATCCAAAGAGTACTAAGGTGTGATCATGTTTTGCTTATGAGAAAATTTTAGTCAATGGGTCTTTCACATTTAGATCCGTTATGTATTTTGCAATTTTCTATGTCTACAATGCTCTGCACGGAGCTAATCTAGCTAATTGCTCCCACTTTCAATATGTATCTAGATCGAGACTTAGAGTCATCCAGATCGGTGTCAAAACTTGCATCGACGTAACCCTTTACGACGAACCTTTTGTCACTTCCATAATCGAGAAACATATCCTTATTCCACTAAGGATAATTTTGACCGCTGTCCAGTGATCTACTCCTAGATCACTATTGTACTCCCTTGCTAAACACAGTGTAGAGTATACAATAGATCTGGTACATAGCATGTCATACTTTATAGAACCTATAGCCAAGGCATAGGGAATGACTTTCATTCTCTTTCTATCTTCTGCCGTGGTCGGGTTTTCAGTCTTACTCAATTTCACACCTTGTAACACTGGCAAGAACTCTTTCTTTGACTGTTCCATTTTGAACTACTTCAAAGTCTTGTCAAGGTATGTACTCATTGAAAAAACTTATCAAGCGTCTTAATCTATCTCTATAGATCTTGATGCTCAATATGTAAGCAGCTTCGCCGAGGTCTTTCTTTGAAAAACTCCTTTCAAACACTCCTTTATGCTTTGCAGAATAATTCTACATTATTTCCGATCAACAATATGTCATTCACATATACTTATCAAAAATGCTGTAGTGCTCCCACTCACTTTACAGGCTTCATCGCAAGTCTGTATAAAACTATATGCTTTGATCAACTTATCAAAGCGTATATTCCAACTCCGAGATGCTTGCACCAGTCCATAGATGGATCGCTGGAGCTTGCACACTTTGTTAACACCTTTAGGATTGACAAAACCTTCTGCTTGCATCATATACAACTCTTCTTTAATAAATCCATTAAGGATTGCAGTTTTGTTATCCATTTGCCAGATTTTCATAAAATGCGGCAATTGTTAACATGATTCGGACAGACTTCAAGCATCGATACGAGTAAGAAAATCTCATCGTAGTCAACACCTTGAACTTTGTCAAAAAACCTTTTTCGACAAGTCTAGCTTTGTAGATAGTATCACTACTATCAGCGTCCGTCTTCCTCTTGAAGATCCATTTATTCTTAATTGCTTGCCGATCATCGGGCAAGTCAAATAAAGTCCAAACTTTGTTCTCATACATGGATCATATCTCAGATTTCATGGCCTCAAGCCATTTTGCGGAATCTGGGCTCATCATCGCTTCCTCAAAGTTCGCAAGTTCGTCATGGTCTAGTAACATGACTTCCAGAACATGATTACCATACCACTCTGGTGCGGATCTCACTCTGGTTTACCTACGAGATTCGGTAGTTACTTGATCTGAAGTTACATGATCATCATCATTAGCTTCCTCACTAATTGGTGTAGTAGTCACAAGAACAGATTTCTGTGATGAACTACTTTCCAATATGGGAGAAGGTACAATTACCTTATCAAGTTTTCTACTTTCCTCCCACTCACTTCTTTCGAGAGAAACTCCTTCTCTAGAAAGGATCCATTCTCAGCTACGAATGTCTTGCCTTCGGATCTGTGATAGAAGGTGTACCCAACAGTCTCCTTTGGGTATCCTATGAAGATATATTTCTCCGATTTGGGTTTGAGCTTATTAGGATGAAACCTTTTCATATGAGCATCACAATCCCAAATTTTAAGAAACGACAACTTTGGTTTCTTGCCAAACCATAGTTTATTTTGTGTCGTCTCAACGGACTTTAGATGGTGCCCCTTTTTAACGTGAATGCAGCTGTCTCTAATGCATGACCCCAAAACGATAGTGGTAAATAGGTAAGAAACATCATAGATTGTACTATATCCAATAAAGTACGGTTATGACGTTCGGACACACCATTATGCTGTGGTGTTTCAGGTGGCATGAATTTGTGAAACTATTCCACATTGTTTTAATTGAAGACCAAACTCATAACTCAAATATTTTCCTCCACGATCAGATCGTAGAAACTTTATTTTCTTGTTACGATGATTTTCAACTTCACTCTGAAATTCTTTGAACTTTTCAAATGTTTTAGACTTATGTTTCATTAAGTAGATATACCCATATCTGCTTAAGTCATTTGTGAAGGTCAGAAAATAACGATACTCGCCGCGAGTCTTAACACTTATCGGATCGCATACATCAGTATGTATTATTTCCAATAAGTTAGTTGCTCGCTCCACTGTTTCGAAGAACGGAGTTTTAGTCATCTTGCCCATGAGGCATGGTTAGCAAGCATCAAGTGATTCATAATCAAGTGATTCCAAAAGTCCATCAGCATGGAGTTTCTTCATGCGCTTTACACCAATATGACCTAAACGGCAGTGCCACAAATAAGTTGCACTATCATTATTAACTTTGCATCTTTTGGCTTCAATATTATGAATATGTGTATCACTACGATCGAGATCCAACAAACCATTTCGTTGGTGTGTATAACCACAGAAGGTTTTATTCATGTAAACAGAACAACAATTGTTCTCTAACTTAAATGAATAACCGTATTGCAATAAACATGATCTAATCATATTCATGCTCAACGCAAACACCAAATAACACTTATTTAGTTTCAACACTAATCCCGAAAGTATAGGGAGTGTGCGATGATGATCATATCAATCTTGGAACTACTTCCAACACACATCGTCACTTCACCCTTAACTAGTCTCTGTTTATTCTGCAACTCCCGTTTCGAGTTACTAATCTTAGCAACTGAACTAGTATCAAATACTGAGGGGTTGCTATAAACACTAGTAAAGTACACATCAATAATATGTATATCAAATATACTTATGTTCACTTTGCCATCCTTCTTATCCGCCAATCACTTGGGGTAATTCCGCTTCCAGTGACCAGTCCCTTTGCAGTAGAAGCACTTAGTCTCAGGCTTAGGACCAGACTTGGGCTTCTTCACTTGAGCAGCAACTTGCTTGCTGTTCTTCTTGAAGTTCCCCTTTTTCCCTTTGCCCTTTTCTTGAAACTAGTGATCTTGTCAACCATCAACACTTGATGCTCTTTCTTGATTTCTACCTTCATTGATTTCATCATCACGAAAAGCTCGGGAGTCGTTTTCGTCATCCCTTGCATACTATAGTTCATCATGAAGTTCTACTAACTTGGTGATGGTGACTAGAGAATTCTGTCAATCACTATCTTATCTGGAAGATTAACTCCCACTTGATTCAAGCGATTGTAGTACCCGGACAATCTGAGCACATGCTCACTAGTTGAGCGATTCTCCTCCATCTTGTAGCCATAGAACTTGTTGGAGACTTCATATCTCTCAACTCGGGTATTTGCTTGAAATATTAACTTCAACTCCTGGAACATCTCTTATGGTCCATGTCGTTCAAAACGTCTTTGAAGTCCCGATTCTAAGCCGTTAAGCATGGTGCACTAAACTATCAAGTAGTCATCATATTGAGCTAGCCAAACGTTCATAACGTCTGCATCTGCTCCTGCAATAGGTCCGTCACCTAGCGGTGCATCTAGGACATAATTATTCTGTGCAGCAATGAGGATAAACCTCAGATCACGGATCCAATCCGTATCATTGCTACTAACATCTTTCAACATAATTTTCTCTAGGAACATATCAAAATAAACATATGAAAGCAACAACGCGAGCTATTGATCTACAACATAGATATGCTAATACTACCAGGACTAAGTTCATGATAAATTAAAGTTCAATTAATCATATTACTTAAGAACTCCCACTTAGATAGACATCCCTCTAATCCTCTAAGTGATCACGTGATCCAAATCAACTAAACCATAACCGATCATCACGTGAAATGGAGTAGCTTTCAATGGTGAACATCATTATGTTGATCATATCTACTATATGATTCACGCTCGACCTTTCGGTCTCCGTGTTCCGAGGCCATATCTGCATATGCTAGGCTCGTCAAGTATAACCCGAGTATTCTGCGTGTGCAAAACTGGCTTGCACCCGTTGTAGATGGACGTAGAGCTTATCACACCCGATCATCACGTGGTGTCTGGGCACGACGAACTTTGGCAACGGTGCATACTCAGGGAGAACACTTCTTGATAATTAGTGAGAGATCATCTTATAATGCTACCGTCAATCGAAGCAATATAAGATGCATAAAAAGATAAACATCACACGCAATCAATATAAGTGATATGATATGGCCATCATCATCTTGTGCTTGTGATCTCCATCTCCGAAGCACCGTCATGATCACCATCGTCACCGGCGCGACACCTTGATCTCCATCATAGCATCGTTGTCGTCTCGCCAATCTTATGCTTCTACGACTATCGCTACCGCTTAGTGATAAAGTAAAGCATTACAGGGCGATTGCATTGCATACAATAAAGCGACAACCATACGGCTCCTGCCGGTTGCCGATAACTCGGTTACAAAACATGATCATCTCATACAATAAAATTTAGCATCATGTCTTGACCATATCACATCACAACATGCCCTGCAAAAACAAGTTAGACGTCCTCTACTTTGTTTGTTGCAAGTTTTACGTGGCTGCTACGGGCTTAAGCAAGAATCAATCTCACCTACGCATCAAAACCACAACGATAGTTTGTCAAATAGACTCCGTTTTAACCTTCTCAAGGACCGGGTGTAGCCATACTCGGTTCAACTAAAGTTGGAGAAACTGACACCCGCCAGCCACCTGTGTGCAAAGCACGCCGGTAGAACCAGTCTCGCGTAAGCGTACGCGTAATGTCGGTCCAGGCCGCTTCATCCAACAATACCGCCGAACCAAAGTATGACATGCTGGTAGGCAGTATGACTTGTATCGTCCACAACTCACTTGTGTTCTACTCGTGCAAAACATCAAACCATAAAAACCTAGGCTCGGATGCCACTGTTGGGGAACGTAGTAATTTCAAAAAAATTCCTACGCACACGCAAGATCATGGTGATGCATAGCAACGAGAGGGAAGAGTGTTGTCTACATACCCTTGTAGACCGTAAGCGGAAGCGTTAGCACAACGCGGTTGATGTAGTCGTACGTCTTCACGGCCCGACCGATCAAGCACCGAAACTATGGCACCTCCGAGTTCTAGCACACGTTCAGCTCGATGACGTCCCTCGAACTCTGATCCAGCCGAGTGTCGAGGGAGAGTTCCGTCAGCACGACGGCGTGGTGACGATCTTGATGTTCTACCGTCCCAGGGCTTCGCCTAAGCACCGCTACGATATTATCGAGGTGGAATATGGTGGAGGGGGGCACCGCACACGGCTAAGAGATCCAAGGGATCAATTGTTGTGTCTTTGGTGCTAGCCCTGCCCCTCTATTTATATGTTGAGCCCCGGGGTCGAAACTTGGAGCAAAACCCTCCTCAAAGTCGGTTTTGCCCGAAAGGCAAGAGTCCCACTCGGACTCCAGGACCAAACGCCACAATCCTTGGCGTCTGGCCTAGACGCCATGGGCCTCGGCGTCTGACCCAGGGCCAGACTCCAAGGTCTCCGGCGTTTGGCCTCCTGGCCTCCGCAAAACTCCTTTTGCACCGACCTAAAGCCTCATGGGCTTGACCCCTTGGCCTAACCATATCATCCAATATATGAATCTTTACGTCTCGACCATTTCGAGACTCCTCGTCATGTCCCCGATCTCATCCGGGACTCCGAACTCCTTCGGTACATCAAAACATGTAAACTCATAATATAACTGTCATCGAAACCTTAAGCGTGCGGACCCTACGGGTTCGAGAACTATGTAGACATGACCGAGACACCTCTCTGGTCAATAACCAATAGCGGGACCTGGATGCCCATATTGGCTCCTACATATTCTACGAAGATCTTTATCGGTCAGACCGCATAACAACATACGTTGTTCCCCTTGTCATCGGTATGTTACTTGCCCGAGATTCGATCGTCTGTATCCAATACCTAGTTCAATCTCGTTACCGGCAAGTCTCTTTACTCGTTACGTAATACATCATCTCGCAACTAACTCATTAGTTGCAATGCTTGCAAGGCTTATGTGATGTGCATTACCGAGAGGGCCTAGAGATACCTCTCCGACAATCGGAGTGACAAATCCTAATCTCGAAATACGCCAACCCAACATCTACCTTTGGAGACACCTGTAGAGCTCCTTTATAATCACCCAGTTACGTTGTGACGTTTGGTAGCACACAAAGTGTTCCTCCGACAAACGGGAGTTGCATAATCTCATAGTCATAGGAACATGTATAAGTCATGAAGAAAGCAATAGCAACATACTAAACGATCGGGTGCTAAGCTAACGAATGGGTCATGTCAATCAGATCATTCAACTAATGATGTGATCCCGTTAATCAAATAACAACTCTTTGTTCATGGTTAGGAAACATAACCATCTTTGATTAACGAGCTAGTCAAGTAGAGGCATACTAGTGACACTCTGTTTGTCTATGTATTCACACATGTATTATGTTTCCTGTTAATACAATTCTAGCATGAATAATAAACATTTATCATGAATTAAGAAAATAAATAATAAATTTATTATTGCCTCTAGGGCATATTTCCTTCAAGCAAAACCTCCTTCCAAGGGGTAACACCTGGTCCGGAAACCCATTGTATGGGTTTTCTCCGGCTCGAAGTGATATTCGGCTCTGCCGATAACTTCCGCTGCGAAAAGCTGACCTTCCATATCGTCCCGTTCTCAAGTCACTATCAAGCACTACTGGGACGCGAAGCTTTCGCTCGCTTTAACGCGATACCGCATTATGCATCCCTCATGCTTAAGATGCCCGGTCCACGAGGCACCATCTCTTTAAAGGGCAATCACTAAAGTGCGCCTCCCCTAAGCGGAGGACTGTGCGGCCGCCTTGACAGCCACACGGTAAAATGGCCTCACCGGCCAAACAACTTCGAAATAGGTCATTAAAGACCACGAATGCAGTTAGACGAGTTCGGCACAAAATCATCATTAATGCAGGCTTAGTGGCCATATACCCCCGAACTAGGGGCTACATGCAGAGAGACGACAAGGCTCAACCCTATATATTTTACTTTATGCTTTGTTTATTTCAAGCTTTTGTTTGGCATGACCCATTTTTCAACTCAGTTCCTCTCCCTTACAGATGAACGTCGTGCGACGCCCGTCCAGGATACGGCACAACGGAGACACAGGCGCAGACGTGCAGTAGGGACCCGTCCTAAAGGATTCCTTTTAGATTAAGACCCTGTGTAAACCTTTCTTACTGTCTCTTGTTGCTACACATCCCCTGGTTCTTTCCGATATAAACCAAGGAGGAGGCTGGCGTCTTGGCATGTGGCCACGTCAGAATTTTTGCACGTACCTGGACACGAGGGGCTTTTTGAACAAAGACTGTTGTTTCGCCCGCACTCATAAAGACCGAACACCTTAGGGAGTGTTCGGCGTCGCGGGTTCTGGCATTATATGCATCAGCTCCGAATCATGTCTTTGGTCAAATGTTGGGTTGCCCGGCTCCTGAGTTCGGCTACCTTACGTTCCGCTCTATCGGCTAAGGTAGCACCGGGAGAACTACTGCGATTGTGCCCCGATTCGGCCGGGCGAGCACCTCAGTAGAGAAAGCCGAAAAATGACCGTCATGATGTAGCATGAGACTGGTCAGCCACTCGATGACGTATCGAAATCTATCAGATTCCTCCACTTTAACGAAGGGCCGCTTCCCGGTCAGGCACATACGCGCCCCGAACTCGGGCGAGCGCAGTCGCCACTAATGGGCTACTTAAATAGTCCCACTGTCAAGCACGTATGGCTAAGTGAAAGTGTTAAAGCATTATAGTCCGGTTGCCTGGCCCACTGTGCTATCACCTCCTTTGTAGGACCAAGACGTTGGGTTAAGTGTGAAAATGCGTCTTCTGCGAGTACCCCCGCACTATGTGCGCGGGGGCTGAAGCCAAGGACTGCCATCTTTCAGATTTTGTATATCTTAAAACGGCCGCACAGAAGGTGTTCACAATACTTGAAGGCACAAGTATAACAAGGCCACTACAGTTTCTCAAAACATTAATCTACCATTACATATGCTATAATAACATAGCATCTTTCGAGCACTGCGTCTCTATTACACGAGCGCCTTCAAGGGCTTCCTGAAAATAGTGCTCGGAGGACACTCGGCTTTTGTCCGAATCTCGGGACGCAACAACGGTGGTCTCCATATCTGCCCAGTATGTCTTGACATGGGCAAGAGCCATCCTTGTGCCCTCTATGCATGCTGACCTCTTCACTGCATTAATGCGTGGCACTGCGTCAAGGAATTGCTGCACCAAGCTGAAATAACTCTTCGGCTCCGATCTCCCCGGCCACAAATGACCCATGACGTACTTCATGGCGAGCCCGGACAACCTATTCAGTTCGGCCCATTGAGCCAAACGATCGTCCACTGAAAGTGGACGCTCTGGATTGTGAAACTGCGACCAGAAAAGCTTTTCCACTTCGCGATCCTTTTTATCTTGAAAGTGTTCGGTCGCATCAGCAGCACTCGCTGCCAAATCCAGATAGGTATCCTCCACACTCCACATCCGGTCCAACGGAGCAAACTTCGGATCACAACATTTCCTTCGCAGCATAAAGGGCTTTCCAGCCGCAATTTGTTCGGCCTGACGCAGTTCCTCCTTCGCAGCTCTCATCGCAGAGCGTGCATCCTTGGCATCGGCAACGGCCTTCTCTAGGTCCGTCTATTTCGCCTGGTCTTTTTTCTCAAGAAGCCGGCAATGGTCTGCAGCGTTCTTTAACTTTTCGGCCATTTCGGCCATCTCTTCCTTGCTTCGGCAGTGAGCAGCCTGTTCGGCTCTCAGCTCTTCAAAGGCTTCCTTGGTAGCCGCATCACTTTTTCTGGCTTGTTCTTTAGCTCGGGCAAGTTCTGCCCTAAGGCTCTCCACGGCGGCCGCACCATCTGCGTCAAGCACATACATCGTAAGACATGGGCATTAAACTCTTCTTACCTAAATGTCGCCTGAGGAATTACATACCTTGAGCCTCATCAAGCCGCTTGTTGACAAGCGCGATGTCGGCATCGGCCACGTCCAGTTGCCGCTTTAGTATGGCAAAATTATCAGTTCGGCTTGATCCCGGACACCCTGCCGCCTACATTCAAAGGCGACATCTTAGACCTGGGATTATGATCCTCCGCGTGTCGTCATTTCTTGCGACGCGCAGAGTCTCAGGGGCTACTATCTACACAGGGCGCATCCTATTTATGCGCAACTGATAAAAGTGTACATTATCTAACGTACCTCAAAACCTGTCAGCAAACTTTTGACGGCTTCATGCAAACCGCTTTCTGCGGATGAAATCCTTTCAATCACCGTGCCCATCAATGCACGGTGCTCTTCTATGATAGAAGCTCGCCCCAGCAGAATCTTTAGCTCCTCCGACCGAACACCAGATGGTGCCGAACTTGTCCCATGGCCTCTTTCGAAGGCTGGACGCGGAGAACCTCGGGGGGGCCGCATAGCCATCTTCCGCCCCTGCCGGATTCCGAGAAACCCTCCGCGACGACACCTCAGGGTCACCCGCCTCGTTTGGCGGCACGGCAGGGGGAGGCGTCCCGCTCTCCATCATCTCCGGAAGGAGATCCCCCAAAGATGAGCTCCGCTGAGAAGGGCTGAGGTCCGAGCTAAAAGGTAAAATTTTGGTTAATCTTCTCAGATATAAAAACAAGGATTTCTCTCATCCCTCAAAAGGAAAATCTTTCTCTACTTACGGCTCGCTGGAGGGCTGATCCCTTTGAGGTCGCAGTTCGGCCGAGTAACTCCCCGACGCTGGACCCTCTGACGAGGATTTTTTCCTCTGTTTCGAGGTTGTGGTCTCCGGGTCGTCAGAGGCGGCCCTCTTCTTCCCCTTAGGAGAGGAATTGTCGACTCCTCCCTTCAGAATAGCCTCCTTCGAGGAGGCCATAGTTTCCTTGTCCTCCCCCTTACTTCCCTCCAAAGGCATTATTTTCAACATCCTGACAAGCACATGATCCGGCCTGGTTTCGGGAAGGGGGGCCGGACACCTGATCAGTTTCGCCTTCGCTATCCACTCCTGCTTAAAAGGACAGCTCTTTTAGGGGCAAGATTATTATACGGATAGAAGGTCCGGGCACAATGTTACTTACTTGAGTATCCGGGCGATTGCAGCTTAGGCCTGCGTCCTCGGTTAAATCCGGACACGCTTCCTGTGATCCGAAGAACAGTTTATACATCTCCACGGGCGTTGCGCCCATGAAATTCTGGAGAGCTCGCGGTCCCTCTGGATTGAACTCCCACAGGCGAAGGGAGCGACGTTTGCCGGGCAATATTCGGCGAATCAACATGACCTGCGTCACCTTGACCAGGCTGAGGTCTCCTTCCAAGAGATCCTTAATTCGGCCCTGCAACAGAGGCACGTCTTTGGGTAAACCCCAATCTAACCCTCTGTTGACACATGACACTAGCCGTGGTGGGGGACCCGAGCGAAAGGCAGGAGGCGCCACCCACTTGGAGCCCCGGGGAGCGGTGATGTAAAACCACTCCCGTTGCCACAAGTCTAGCTCCTGTTGAAAAGAGCCCTCGGGCCATGGAGCATCGGCATTTTTGCTTATAACAGCGCCTCCGCACTCTGCGTGCCGTCCCTTGATCATCTTCGGCTCCACTTTGAAGGTCTTGAGCCATAATCCGAAGTGAGGGGTGACACGGAGGAACGCTTCACACACGACAATAAACGAGGAGATGTAGAGGATGGACTCCGGAGCTAAGTCATGGAATTCCAGCCCGTAATAAAACAATAGTCCCCTCACAAAGGGATCCGTTGGGAAGCCCAACCCTCGAAGGAAGTGAGACATGAACACCACGCTCTCACCGGGCTGGGGACTGGAAATGACCTGCCCTTGAGCAGGCAACCTATGCGAAATTTTGTCGGTCAGGAACCTAGCTTCCCTCAACTTTAGTACATCCTCCTCCGTGACGGAGGAGGGCGCCCATCGGCCTTGAAGGTCAGAACCGGACATTGTCGAAGGTCCGAGGCACCTGGAATCTGGAGCCTAGGGTGTTGGAACTCGAGGCGACGGGCGAACTTGCTTGAGATTGAAGAAGAAGGGAGTAAGGCCTTGGTCTCATTATAAGAGGTCGAATACCAAGAGCCCTCCCCGTAACCGTTTGGGACTCACCTTAAATTGAGGAAACGCGCTAATGGGCACGATTGGGTTACCCACGTCCGTATTGATGAGAATCCCGTAAAAAGGGCACACGATCTCTGCTTTGACAAGACGTGCCAAGGAAACCGCCTCGCAAAACGTGCTGAGGTGGAAAAGTAAAAACGACTCGAGTAAAAGGACTTGGCCGTAGTGTGATGATACACTGCGGAATACGTCAGCAGATTTGATTTGTGTTAATATTATTCTCTCTATGGCAATATGTGGAAATTTGTTTTGCAGAGCCGGACACTATTCTTGGTGTTTATAAGTCTTCTATGAAGGACTTGGAGGAGGAACCCGCCTTGCAATGCCGAAGACAATCTGCGCGCCGGACTCGTCGTCATTGAAGCCTGGTTCAGGGGCTACTGAGGGAGTCCTGGATTAGGGGGTGTTCGGGTAGCCGGACTATACCTTCGCCGGACTCCTGGATTATGAAGATACAAGATTAAAGACTTCGTCCCGTGTCCAGATGGGACTTTCCTTGGCGTGGAAGGTAAGCTTGGGGATGCGGATATTCAAGATCTCCTATCATTGTAACCGACTCTGTGTAACCCTAACACTATCCGGTGTCTATATAAACCGGAGGGTTGTAGTCCGTAGGACAATCAACTCCATACACAACAATCATACCATAGGCTAGCTTCTAGGGTTTAGCCTCCTTGATCTTGTGGTAGATCCACTCTTATACTACCTATATCATCAATATTAATCAAGCAGGAGTAGGGTTTTACCTCCATCGAGAGGGTCCGAACCTGGGTAAACTTCGTTTCACTTGTCTCCTGTTACCATCCGACCTAGACGCACAGTTCGGGACCCCCTACCCGAGATCCGCCGGTTTTGACACCGACACCACCGTGTGGTCGTCGGACGCGGCAGGCCGCATAACCACCCAACCCACTGCTCAACTTCGCGACGACAGCAACCTCGTCGTGACACACGGCGGGGGAGGTGCGTCGGCATCGACCACACATAGCATGGTGTGGGAGAGTATGCCGACCACACATAGCATGGTGTGGGAGAGTTTCGACTACCCGACGGACACGCTGCTCCCCAGCATGAAGCTCGGGGTGGACATCAGGAGCGGCATCGCCAGGAACATCACATCATGGAGGAGCACGGCTGACCCCTCGCAAGGTACCTACACGTTCATGCTTGTCAGCGGCGGGTTGCCTGAGTTCTTGCTCTTCAGGAGCCTGTCCAAGGTGTATTCGAGCGGGCCGTGGAACGGCGAGAGATGCTCACCGGCGTGCCAGAGATCAACTCCAAGTCCAAGAACTTGACATTCAGTATCATCTCGTACCCCGACGAGGAGACGTACTACACCTACCACATCAGCAACCCGTCGGTGCTGCCGCGGCTCGTTCTGAATGGCACGACGGGGCAGGTGCAGCGCTTCTCGTGGATTAATGGCGGCTGGAGCCGTTTCTGGAGCTTTCCAAACGACTGGTGCGAAAGCTACGCCAGGTGCGGGGCGTTCGGCTACTGCGAAGTGCGATGTCGGCCATGTTAGCCATAAGCCATGCGTGCGTGCCCGAGCGTGCGTGAGTGTGTGTGTGCGCGCGCGTCCGGGCGCGTAGGCATGCTCATGTGCGTGCGTGTAGTTGGCTGGGTCATAGTCAGGCGTGCATGCTAGCCGAGTTAGTTAGTGCATGGAGCTACATGCTGGTATGGCGTCGTAGTAGTTAGGCCGTTGGTACCGATCTGTGGAGCTGGCCGCGTTCTGGGCGCGTGGTGCGCGTCGTGCGCTAGCCGGGCAGATCGTGCGGAGGTAGCTGTTGTACTTGGGGAGGTGGGATGCGGTGTGTACGTGCACACGCGCAGGTATAAAACCCCTCAGACCGAGTTGAGCACGGAGAGTAAGCCGCGATGTAGCCATTGAAAGGGAAAAAAGATTAGGGCGTTTGAGCGCCCGAGCCGGCGTTCGTGCGCCGGCTGGAAAAGCTCCCTGTGTCCACCGTGTCTCCGGTCCTTCTTCTTCTTCTGTACGTGCAAGAGTGAGAGAGGCTACAGAGAGGGCGGTGCCAACAGGCCAGTCCCCGCGGTGCAGCTGCCTGCCGGGATTCCAGTCGCAGCAGTCCGGCTCCGGGGGCTGCGTCAGGAAGACCAGCCTGAGCTGCGGGGCCCAGGATGAGTTCTGGCAAGTACACCGGATGAAGCTGCCGGAGGCGACCAGCGCGACGGTCCACACCGGCATGACTCTAGACCGGTGCAGGCAGGTGTGCCTTGGCAACTGTAGCTGCTTGGCCTACGCCGCGGCGGACGTTAAGGGGGGAGTCGACCGCGGGTGCGTCATCTGGGCCGTCGATCTTATTGACATGAAGCCGTATCCAGTGGACGTGCAGGATGTGTACATCGGCTCGCAAAGTCCGAGGTAGCTGCATTAAGCGCTGCAGGATAGTTCTCTCTGGTGCTGCTTTTTGAAGCAGATTTCCCGGTTTAATTCGATAGAACAGCTCTTATAATAGTTGTCCACCAGTCGGGCGTGCTTATAGATCATAGATTATTAGAATGATTAACCATACATGTATTACTCCTGCATACTATATATGCCACCAAAAATACATTTATTGGATTCACATAATGTACTAATTATAACTCCAAATATGTAGTACGTAGTAATTTTCATCACGGAAAATACTTACGCCATTTCGTTAGTCAAATTGTCGACCTAGAAGCACGCACACCGCCTATATATGCACTAATGAACCCGAGCCGACAGGAGGGCCTACTATATGGGTGTGTGCGGTTAAATGCAGCTAGTACAGAAAATTAGAAGAAAAAAAATGCAGTACTTGTTAAACTGTCTCACGTACGTCCCGCGCGCTGCTTGATTTCAGCTAACCGCCGAAGCCATGTTGTGCGTGTGCTTAAGGCCTTACGTGTGACTGCGACTATTTGTGGCATTCTTCTTCTGGGAGCCTTTGGATGCTTCTGTTTTTGGAGAAACAAAGCGAGAGGGAAGC
Organism: Aegilops umbellulata; assembly: GCA_032464435.1. NCBI lineage: Eukaryota > Viridiplantae > Streptophyta > Magnoliopsida > Poales > Poaceae > Aegilops > Aegilops umbellulata. Next base: position 483,260,715 of record CP136059.1, on the reverse strand, counting down.
GTCAGGCTGCTGCTCCGGACGACGTCCTTCCATTAAGACACCTGCGAGATGATCAACGGTTCTTCGATGAGAGCAAGATGAGCGGCGAAGAAGATCTTGACCTTCGGTTGTTTGATCTAGCTGTGATTCTGGCCGCCACAGACAACTTTGCTGCCGACAGTAAGATTGGCGAAGGTGGATTTGGCCCCGTTTATCTGGTAAGGTCGAGTAACACTTGCACCGTGAATAATCTATGATAGCTAGCTAGGTCACTCTATATATGTCGTGCTTACTACGATTAAAAATGAGCATGCATGCAGGGACGGCTTGAGGATGGGCAACAAGTGGCTGTGAAGAGGTTGTCTAGGAGTAGGAGATCAGCACAAGGGGTAGAGGAATTCAAGAACGAGGTAAAACTAATAGCCAAGCTTCAGCACAGAAACCTCGTGAGGCTTCTAGGCTGCTGCATCGACGGCGAGGAGAGAATGCTGGTCTACGAGTTCATGCACAACAACAGCCTCGACACCTTTGTATTTGGTGGCTAGTTCGTTCAAAACAACTTTTGATCCATATGCATGCGCTTAATTTGCTTAACTAAATGTACATATTGTTTGTCAATCTGAGTCGAGCATGCATGCAGATGGAGAAAAGCCCATGTTACTGCTGGAATCTAGTCTATTTTGGATAGCCCAATAACTATTTCAGAAATTCCTAATAAATCCTAGAGGTCCACTTAGCCCATTTGTGCAAGGTAAGGGATACTACTAAAGTTTAGTCCCACATTGCTAGTTTAGTGGGAATTGGACCTCCTTATAAGGGAGGTTCTTTCCCCACTTGTATGAGCATGAGAACAAGAGGGACATCCATGCGTGCTCCTCCTCCGCCGCCTGCCTCGCCACGACGCGCCGCGGGAACGAGCCGATGTCTAAATTTTTGCCACGCACTACGGGTATACGAAAGGCCACTCGGGAGCTGGAAAGTTTTGCTGTAGTGGATATTGAATACGAACGCAGCACCCTTCGGTTGCTGCCTCTTCGTTTCGTCTCCCTCGATCCCTTCAGCTCCCGGCGCAGCCTCTCGCCTCCTTCTCTTGCGCCTATAAAAGGGAGGTCGCTCCTCCCAGAGAGACGCACCAGAACCTCTTCCTCCTCTCGCCACAAGTTCATGAGCACTGCGTTGCTGCTACGATCCTCCCCATCCCGGCTTGCGGCGTGCACCGCAGGTCGGGACAGTAGGCCTCCGAAACTGCACCTCTTTGAATCCTGTACGGGAGAAGGGTGATAAGCTTTCGGGGAGCGCTCTGCGCGTCTACTGACTGACTCCTTCATCACGGACGCCCCGGACTCCGACGACTACTTCCCCGACGACAACTTCTTCCCCGACGTCGACAACCTCCTCGACGACATGGCTGGCGAGGATACCGACCCCAAGTCCAGTGCTACTGCTGCTGCTGTCCCGTATGTGTTCTTCTTTCTGTTAGATGTCCTGCCACAGTTTCTCGTACTAGTACTTGCCCTACATATGTTAGGTTCTACTTCATATATGCAACTAGTTCTACTGTCTGCTATAGATATGTTAGCCTACGGTTCATATATGCAGAAGCTATTTACCTTCTCTCTGTCAGAACGCATGACTTGTTTTATCTGTACTATATTAGTCATGCTTTATCTACTATTTCTGTTAATAAAATCATTTGGTAAATTGCTCATATTTCCAACAATCCAAAAACCTTATTATAGGCAATTTACCCCGAGTGGTTTTGCTGCTTCCATGAGACCTCCTATGTTTGAGGGTATCCAGTATAAGAGGTGGCGCGTGAGAGCAGTCTTATGGTTTCAAACCATGAGTTGCTATGACGCCACTCTCGGCCAACCTGAAGGAGAGCTTGATGCTCAATAGGCACAAGCTTTTCAGAAAATGGATATCTGTTTAAGGCTGCTCTCTTGAGTGTTCTTGGTGAGAACATAGTTGATGCTTATGGGTCAATTGATAATGGAAAAGATATGTGGGATGCACTCGAGGCCAAGTTTGGGGTCTCGGATGCTGGCACTGAGTTGTACATCATGGAGCAATTCTATGATTACAGGATGACTGAAGAGCGCTCCGTGGTTGAGCAAGCTCATGAGATACAGTCATTTGCTAGAGAACTTGAGCACTTCAGTTGTATGCTACCGGACAAGTTTGTTGCCGGAGGTATCATCACTAAGCTTCCTCCTTCATGGAGGAACTTTGCTACCTTGCTGAAGCATAAGAGGCAGTAGTTTTCTGTCCTGGATCTCATTGGCACTCTTGATGTGGAAGAAAAGGCGAGAGCAAAGGACACACATGCTCGAGGTATTGAGGGAGGATCTAGTGCCAATGTGGTACAGAAGCAGAACTTCCAGCCCCACAAGTTCAAGAACAAGGGCAAGTTTGATGGTAAAGCATAGTTTGATGGGAAGAACAAGGTTGTGCAACACACGAACTTCAAGAAGAAGAATGGCAAGAAGAAAGGTGCTTGTCATGTGTGTGGGGATCCTGATCATTGGGCTCCTAGTTGCCCTAATCGCTATGACAAGCGTCATCCTGGGAAAGGCGGCAAGACCGCTAATGTTGTCATTGGAGACACTGACATGAAGGATGTTGGGTATGGTATATTTCCCACTATTCTTTCAGTATGTCATTCTCCTGATTGGTTGATTGACATGGGTGCTAATGTGCATGTATGCGGTGATATTTCCATGTTTTCGTCTTATCAGACCGCAGGGACTTCAACCGTGCTAATGGGCAACGGTTCAAGTGCTACTGTTTGTGGTGTTGGCACGGTCGATCTGAAGTTTACTTGGGGAAAGATCGTGCGGCTGAAGAACGTGCATTATGTCCCCTCCGTCAATAAAAATCTTGTTAGCGGATCTCTTCTGTGTAGAGATGGCTACAAGCTTGTCTTTGAGTCGAATAAATTTGTAATATCCAAGTATGGAACCTTTGTTGGTAAAGGCTATGAGTCAGGAGGCTTGTTTCGTTTATCCTTATTAGATGTTTGCAATAAAGTTGTTAATCATATGTGCAACAATAGTGAATCCAATGTGTGGCATTCACGTCTTTGTCATGTTAACTTTGGTTGCATGTCGCGATTAGCGAAGTTGAACTTAATCCCTAGTTTCACCACTGTCAAGGGATCTAAGTGTCAAGTGTGTGTGCAAGCTAAGCAACCTCATAAGTCTCACACGACTGCGGAAATGAGAAATCTTGCACCACTAGAGCTCATACATACAGATCTATGTGAAATGAATGGTGTTTTGACAAAAGGTGGAAAGAAATATTTCATGACGTTAATTGATGACTCCACTAGATACTGCCGTGTGTATCTTCTGAAATCTAAGGATGAGGCTTTGAACTTTTCAAGATCTATAAAGCTGAAGTGGAAAACCAACTTGATCGAAAAATCAAGAGGCTTAGGTCCGACTGTGGTGGAGAGTATTTTTCCAATGAATTTGATGCTTTTTGTGCGGAACATGGTATAATCCATGAGAGGACGCATCCCTATTCACCTCAGTCAAATGGGGTGGCCGAAAGAAAGAACCGTACTCTAACTGATTTGGTTAACGCCATGTTAGACACATCGGGTCTCTCCAAGGCATGGTGGGGGAGGCGATATTGACAGCATGTCATGTCCTGAACTGAGTCCCCACAAAGAACAAAGAGATAACTCCATTCGAGGAATGGGAGAAGAAAAGGTTAAAACTCTCTTATCTGCGAACATGGGGTTGTTTGGTGAAAGTCAATGTTCCAATTCCAAAGAAGCGGAAGCTTGGACCAAAGACTGTGGATTGTGTTTTCCTGGGATATGCTTTTCATAGCATTGGCTATAGATTCTTGGTTGTAAAATCTGAGGTACCTGACATGCATGTCGGTACGATCATGGAGTCGAATGATGCGACTTTCTTTGAAGATATCTTTCCCATGAAGGATATGGCTACCTCGTCTAATCAGGAGATGCCTAGTTCATCGAATCAGGAACCAGTTACAGTAACCGAACCTGCCATTTCGATGGAACACTTTGAAAGTTCTGTGGAGGAGAACAATGAAGTTCCTACTAGGAGCAAGAGACAGAGGACTGCAAAGTCCTTTGATGATGATTTTCTTGCGTATCTCATAGATGACACTCCCAGTTCTATTTCAGAGGCCTATGCATCTGAAGATGCTGACTACTGGAAGGAAGCGGTTCGCAGCGAGATGGATTCCATCTTGGCGAATGAAACTTGGGAAATAACTGATCGTCTATGGGTGCAAACCTATAGGATGCAAATGGGTATTCAAGAAAAAGCTTAGGCCTGATGGTACTATTGAAAAGTACAAGGCTCGGCTCGTGGCTAAGGGTTATACCCAAAAGGAAGGTGAAGACTTCTTTGATACTTACTCACCTGTGGCTCGACTATCCACTATTCGAGTTCTACTTTCACTAGCTGCCTCGCATGGTCTTCTCGTTCATCAAATGGATGTTAAGACTGCTTTCCTAAATGGAGAGTTGGACGAGGAAATTTATATGGAACAACCAGATGGGTTTGTACTAGATGGTCAGGAAGGAAAAGTGTGCAAGTTGTTGAAGTCTTTGTATGGACTCAAGCAAGCACCCGAACAGTGGCATGAGAAGTTTGAAAGAACTTTAACAGCCGCAGGCTTTGTTGTAAACAAAGCTGACAAATGTGTGTACTATCGCCATGGTGGGGGCGAGGGAGTTATCCTTTGCTTGTATGTTGATGACATACTGATTTTCGGAACAAATCTGAATGTTATTAAGGAGGTCAAGGATTTCCTATCTCGTTGTTTTGAGATGAAGGATTTAGGAGTGGCTGATGTCATTTTGAACATCAAGTTGTTGAGAGACAATGATGGTGGGATTACATTGCTTCAACCTCACTATGTGGAAAAGATCTTGAGTCGCTTTGCCTATAGTGACTGCAAGCCCTCTCCAACACCATATGATGCGAGCGTGTTACTTCGAAAGAATTGAAGAATTGCTAGAGATCAATTGAAATATTCTTAGATTATTGGCTCGCTTATGTACTTAGCAAGTGCTACAAGACCTGACATCTCTTTTGCTGTTAGCAAACTGAGTTGGTTTGTCTCAAAACCAGGAGATGTGCATTGGAAAGCTCTAGAGAGAGTTTTGCATTATTTGAAAGGCACTGCAAATTATGGAATTCACTACACCGGACACCCAAAGGTGCTTGAAGGGTATAGTGACTCAAACTGGATCTCAGGTGCTGATGAGATAAAGGCCATGAGCGGTTATGTATTCACTCATGGAGGTGGCGTTGTTTCTTGAGTCTTGCAAGCATACCATCTTAACGAGGTCAACAATGGAAGCAGAACTCACAGCACTAGATACAACTACGGTTGAAGCAGATTGGCTTCGCCGGCTCTTGAATGACTTGCCGGTTGTTGAGAAACCTGTACCGGGTGTCCTTATGAACTGCGACAATCAAACTGTGATCACGAAAGTGAGCAGCTCAAAGGATAACATGAAGTCATCAAGACACGTTCAGAGAAGGTTAAAGTCTGTCAGGAAAATGAAAAACTCCGGAGTTATTCCATTGGATTATATCCAAACGTCCAAAAATCTGGCAGATCCTTTTACTAAGGGTCTATCACGTAATGTGATAGATAATGCATCGAGGGAGATGGGTATGAGACCCACAATATGAGTTGTTCATAGTGGTAACCTATTCTTTGTGATCGGAGATCCCGTCAATTAGATGTGGAAGACAAGCTGTTGGTCAACTGAGAGGAGAGTATCCTTACTATTCACAATACCACTCCATGAAGATGCAATACTCTCCTAATCTGCATGGCAGGTTGATGTATATCTTAATGTGTTCTAAGTGGCTTATTTAAGCATAGATGTTATCCTGCAAAACATCTTTTGAAGAACACACCTATGTGAGTCTGATTGTCAAACGTCGCAATCTATGAGAGTAGGGTTCTCTTAGTAAACTCATGAAAGGTCACGGAGTATGACACATAAGCTCCACCCGCGGGGAAGACCCACGGTAGTCACGTATCGGTCAAGGCTTTATGTGAAGCCAGATTCGCAGAAAACTTGCAGTTCAAGGCCCAGTCCACTGTTCAAGTTGCTTACTAGTGTAGCATAGAGTTCTAGGTGGAAGTTCAACTTAACAGTCTCCACTTCAGTACCGGTTTTATTTTGGAACCAAAGGCAAATTTCTGTGTGCCTCTGGGATCTGGTGGGTGATTGCTGGAATTTAGTCTATTTTGGGCAGCCCAATAACTATTTCAGAAATTCCTAATAAATCCTAGAGGCCCACTTAGCCCATTTGTGCAAGGCAAGGGATACTACTAAAGTTTAGTGCCACATTGCGAGTTTAGTGGGAATTGGACCTCCTTATAAGGGAGGTTCTTTCCTCACTTGTATGAGAATGAGAACAAGAGGGACATCCACGCGCGCTCCTCCTCCGCCGCCCGCCTCGCCACGCCTCGTCGCGCCGCGTCGCGCCGCGGGTTGCGGGAATGAGCCGAGCCGATGTCTAAATTTTTGCCACGCACTACGGGTATACGAAAGGCCACTCGGGAGCTGGAAAGTTTTGCTGTAGTGGATATTGAATACGAAGGCAGCACCCTTCGGCTGCTGCCTCTTCGTTTCGTCTCCCTCGATCCCTTCAGCTCCCGACGCAGCCTCTCGCCTCCTTCTCTTGCGCCTATAAAAGGGAGGTCGCTCCTCCCAGAGAGACGCACCAGAACCTCTTCCTCCTCTCGCCACAAGTTTCTGAGCACTGCGCTGCTGCTACGATCCTCCCCATCCCGGCTTGCGGCGTGCACCGCAGGTCGGGACAGTAGGCCTCCGAAACTGCACCTCTTTGAGTCCTGTACGGGAGAAGGGTGATAAGATTTTCGGGGAGCGCTCTGCGCGACTACTGACTGACTCCTTCATCACGGACGCCCCGGACTCCGACGACTACTTCCCCGACGACAACTTCTTCCCCGACGTCGACAACCTCCTCGACGACATGGCTGGCGAGGATACGGACCCCAAGTCCAGTGCTACTGCTGCTGTTGTCCCGTATGTGTTCTTCTTTCTGTTAGATGTCCTGCTGCAGTTTCTCGTACTAGTACTTGCCCTACATATGTTAGGTTCTACTTCATATATGCAACTAGTTCTACTGTCTGCTATAGATATGTTAGCCTACGGTTCATATATGCAGAAGCTATTTACCTTCTCTCTGTCAGAACGCATGACTTGTTTTATCTGTACTACATTAGTCATGCTTTATCTACTATTTCTGTTAATAAAATCATTTGGTAAATTGCTCATATTTCCAACCGTTACTAAGATGGAACACACGCTTTGAGATCATTAAAGGAATTGCACGGGGCCTCCTCTATCTCCAAGAGGATTGAAGATTCGGGATCGTTCATAGGGATATGAAGGCAAGCAACGTGTTACTAGACAGGAACATGATCCCAAAAATCTCCGACTTTGGCACTGCGAGGATGTTCAGTGGTGATCAGACAACCGCACACACCCTGAAAATCATCGGGACATAGTGAGCACCATCTCCCAACCCCGCGCGGTATATGTACATGTTACTCCCTTCATTCCCTTATACTCCCTCCGTCCGGAAATACTTGTTCTAGAAATGGTTGAAAATGGATGCATCTATAACTAAAATAAGTCTAGATACAACCATTTCTAAGACAAGTATTTCCGGACCAAAAATGCTAGATTTACGGAAATCGCACTACGGACGCAAGTTACGGGATTGCATGGCTGAATCTCATTGATTTTCTCCCCGTAAAGTTAGTTGTGGGACCCAAATTGTGATGAATCCTAAGTCTCCAGCTCATCTCCGTAAGCATTTTCGGTAGAAACTGCCCGTAGCTGTAGCAAAGTTCTTTCCGGACGGAGGGAGTACAAGGCAAGGCCACTTCTTATTTTATATCTAACTTTGACAATTAATTTTACCACCAAAAAGTGAGTTATATGCGTCAGAAAGAACGTCACTGGATGGACATTTCAAACAACTTTCATATGATATATTTGTTATTACATATAATTTATATTTTGTTGACCACAATTATAAGCTAATGTTTGACACAGAAAACGAAGTGGCCTTATATAAGGGAATGGAAGGAGTATTTTTGTAGCTACATGGGTTGTCATATATATGCTGACCTGCGAGATTCATTGTGGTCCACATCAGCGGCTACATGTCTCCGGAGTATGCCATGGTTGGCGTGTTCTCTATGAAATCTGACATCTACAGCTTCCACGTCATGTTTCTAGAGATCATCACCGGCAAGAAGAATCGAGGCTTTTACAATGTCGAGCTTGATCTGAGCCTCCTTGGATATGTAATACACGAGCATGATTAGTTCCCAAATGCCATCGATATTTTTACTAGTTATTATGTATGTTACTAATATGAAATCATGTTGATCGTCATTTAATTTTCCAGGCGTGGACGTTGTGGAAGGAAGGCAGAAGCATGGAACTACTGGATGAGGCGATGATGGGCGGTAGCTGCGATCACAGTCAGGTGCAGAGATGCATACAGGTTGCTCTCCTGTGTGTTGACGTGCATCCCAGGAACAGGCCATCGATGTCTAAAGTTGTCATGATGCTGGACACTGAGAATGCCATGTTGGGAGAGCCAAATGAGCCTGGAGTGCACATTGGGGGAAACACCTCAGAAGGGAAATTAATTGAAACACAATGCGAGTTGACCGTAACTGCAATACATGCTCGGACTGGTTGAGATGGAGAAGCAAACTTGCATCAGATGTGCAAGGCTGTCGGGAAGCCGCAGTAGCTACAGTGGAGTGTCCGGAAGTAGCTGCTGCACCAACTTCATGCCCTCCTTATTCACCATCACCAGCATCCTACCAGTCCTGTGACCTGTCACCAGTACCAGTGTGCTCTCACCGTGTCTACCATGATCCACATTGCCGCTTATATATAGTTCCTCCTCCGTTCCTGATTTTTCTACTTTCGCTTGCATTGAGATATTGGCAGAAATAGGCTGCTGGACCATGGTCCAACCGAACCCACGCCCCAAGCCCTCCATCTGTAATGTACGTTCTATAATACATGCTTCATAACGGGCATGCTGCTGCCTAATAAGGGCAGGCCTGGACACAAGAGGATGCAACCTGTGCGCCTACACAGGCCCCCAGCGTTTTGGGGCCCCAGATTTTGCATACAACACCTTATATATATAGATGGGCCTCTTCGGGTGTTTCCACATGGGCCACTGTTGCCTGGCATCTGGCCTGCCTGTATTGAATTCATGCTTCAGTCAACTCATCCAAAAGTCCGAACTGATGGAGGGAGACGTGCAATATATTTCAACACTCCCCCTCACGTCTAGCCTATTTTAGTCCTTAGACGTGGGACCGATGTAGGGCGCAGAATCGTTTTATTTAATACTGCGTTGGCAGTGTCTTGAACTCAAGATCTCTTGGCTCTGATACCATATTGAATTCATGCTCCAGCCAACTTATTCAAAAGTCCGAACTGATGAAGGGAGATGGGCAATATATTTCAACAGCCTAAAGCAGCCCGATGGGCACGTACAATATCCTATTAGCGGTCGATCGAAACGAGCGAAGCCTGAATCCCCCCATCTCTTCGAGTCTGTCGTCGTCTTTTCGTCTGGCGGTCATCGACGCGGTGACATGTTAGGGTTCCTCTTTGCTCAGGAATCCTGTTTTAGGAAGGCAGATCCAGGCAATAATCCTTCCACGGTCTCATCTGTTATTGAATCTTGATGGCTTGCATTAAGTCCCAATGAGGAACGACAGCCCATAGTTGGCACGGAGGATCTAAAGGCAAGGACTGTTCAAGCCATCTCACGATCTCCATTTTTTTTAGGGTTGTCACATGGCAATCCCGTGAGGCCTAGACCGTGAGTTTCGATTTCGCCTACTATTTACTTTTGCTAAATCCTGTAGCTAAGTTTATTCTTTTCATCAATTATTAGGCATCTAGTTACAAGATCTAAGTCATGTATTCATTGAAAAACATGAATCTTGGTTAGCAAAAGCGTAGGAATAAAAAAAATCAAGGACCTAACTGAGTCTCAAAAAGGAGATATAGAAAAGAAACAAAAATCATGTCCTTCGATAACCAGTCACTTGATCAAGACCGAGCATGTGATAATAATGTTGACAATGATCCGAGCCCTAGTGATAGCTAGATAGAAACACAAGATAGCATTGAGGGAGAATAATAGTTACGATTCTTGATATTTCCGAATGCTATGTAGCATATTATGATCTTTATATTATTGTAGTTATATATATGTAGTAGTTCTTTTAGTGAGGTAGGGCCCATTTTAGCGTTTGGCACAGGGCCTCGGATTTTCCGGCCCGGCCCTGAATAAGGCTATACCATCTTAATCTCATAGGTATTTTTTTTTATTGTCCAGATTGCACCACTGCCAAGGATACCCACTTAGCTACTGTAACCGCACTTATTTTTATTGTCCATGACCACGGAGAGGTAGTGAAAATTGATAGACTACTCGGCAGAAATATTTGTTTTTTGACGAGATACACACGCTATTCTTGAAATGATATAAAATTAATATTGCATCTCCATTTTTTTCCTCGACAATTGCCAAAAATATAGCACAGACATACCATAGGTATAGAATAACATTGTAAATTTATCAGCAATATTCAATGAAAACACAAATAGAAAATATGAAAAAATTTCTCCTAAAAGATTATAATATCACAATACCAGTGTGTACCAGAAGTACACTGAAAAATCACATTATAATAAAGTATGAAATTCATTCTTATCACAAGAGAAAATCCACTAAAGACATGGAAACAATTTAACAAAGTGCATCGTTACAAAAGTTACTATCCTGCGAATCAGGAGACGATCAAAATGATTGGAGTTGCGACTGTAAGGTTTTTTTTAGTTGCAACCGTAAGTTTTTTTTTAAGAAAAGACCATCATGGCTAGCTTTATATTGATTAATGAATAGAGATACATCGTCTATGAGCTTGCTCACCAGACAATCTGGAGGCTCGTCAGTCCAGCTAGAAGAAACTTTATTACTATAACTAAAACTAGCTAGTACATGCGCCCAACCGTAAGGTTATTTAGTCTAAGAATACTTAATTAGCTTAGTTGGGCTAGATACAACCATGCGTTGAGATGAATTGCAACCTCATATGAGCTGATGTTTAGACTGCCAGGGCTTGGTTTACACGTCTGGGGCTGGGCCTCTACCAAGTCTAAATTTCTAATCTTCGTAAGAAATAGGTGCTACTTGGGCCACGCCTGGGGCTTATAGGGGCTGTTTGGTTTGAGCCAGCGCCAACCTTGCCAATCATGGGCTTGCCAAAATATTGGCGCAGGAATCGGCCGCCCACACCTTGCCAAAATATTGGCTGAGAACTGAACTAGAGATGTTGAGGAGGTGTGGGCATGCCAATTATTTGGCTTGCATCCAAATAGACACCCAGAGCTGGTCAACTACCAATATTTTGGCAGGACACCTTGGGGCAATGATCCAAACAGCCCCATAGCCCCCAGCTGCCCCCAGGCCCAGTTTCGCCCCTCTGAAGCAAATTGCAGGGGTAGCGCATGAGCCCAGGACAAGATCGAGCCAACAATGGCATGCGGATAGCAACTCTTACTCATACGCAAAGACAATTGCAGACGGCAACAACAGTGTGGTCAATTCCTGAGAAGAAAGTTGATTCATCAAACCAATCAACATAAATCTAACCATGGGAATAATTTTAGAGAAAAAGGGGAATACACCATCAATCGTCTGCACTCACAAGCAGACAGGCATGCATCCAATATCTGACAGACGATTTTCAGGACCATGGTCCAGTCGCACCTATAGTCAGCACGGCAAAGCACAAGAAGCATCTTTTCATCATTCGGTGAAGTAGATATACATACGGCGAGGTGAACTGAAGAAAGCATGTAAACACAAGAGAAAACCTACACAATACAGTAAAGTGAACACGAGAAAGCACATGAGGATGACTACCAGACGTACGTCACCACACACACTACGCCAAACTTAATATGAATGCATATTTGTGAAAAACAATGATAAACCCATGGCTGTTTAATTTGAAGGCAATGCACCCACACCTATTTCGACCAGCTGCACCTCTCCCAACCTGTCTTTCTCGGCTTTCTCCCGTCTCTGCGCCTTCTCTCTACGATTTAACAGCACGGAAAGGAACGTTAAGAACTCGCCGCCATTGCTCAGCTGTCTGGCATGAAAATCTGAGCCCAACTTTTCCTCTAGTGTTGAGAGTATATGCAACCAAAGTTGGAAGATGGGCAATAATGTGGCAGGACCTTCAGTGCCCTTGCTTATCAGATTTGAGCCAACCTTAAATCCATTTTTAAATGTCCTATCAACAGCCACATGCAAATTAACCGACTCCTTACCCCCCTGGTCCCGAATCAATCTCATTAGAACCTCGCCCTCTGATTTGTGTTGGGCAGCTTGCACCACATCCTTGATTGTGCATGTGCCAGAAAAATTAGGCTTGAGGGGATGTGCTGCAAGCAGGTAAACTGCGTAATTTGAGAGCACCTTGGTTGCCATGGCAAGGTGATCATCTATCTCCTCGGCTTGGTGCTGTTGGAGGTAGACATGTGTGGCGATGTGCCACACCAGGATACTCTCTTCCAATTCCAATTTCTCCCCGCGGAGGAGACCTTCGATATCTTCCTGAAATCCCATCCTGCGTAAACGCAGGAAATGAATCCTTGAATCTTCTCCGAGGCGCTTAACCATATCCATCAGATCTCCTACGACTGTTGCAGTGTTCCGTTTCTCGCTGTAGCTGGCATACAATGCACAGTCGGAGACTACACGGTCAATTTCTCCCTCAAATCCGGTACCCAGGATAGGAAGCTTTAGTTGGTAGATTAGGCGCGTAACAATCATCGCCACATCTCTTGTAATTTCTGATTTTTCCAAATCTTGGTGCTGCTCTTCCACTTGTGATTGTAGCCGGTTGATGAGCATTTCTATTTCTTCCTCAAGTGCAGGTCGAATCTCCTCGTCCTGGAAAAAGAAGCACTCGCGGTCATCCACCGTTTCCATGACCATCTTGATGACCTCTCTCCCGACGGGGATGGAGCTCGATAAGTTGGGACTAGAGCACCTCCGCATCCACCATCTCCCAATTTTGGTTTTGGTGCGTTGGCTGTCTCTGGTTAAGTTGCTGCACATGTCAAGCAGGTCTAATTGCCCCATGGAGCCCGACCAGTACATTGTGGGTACTCCTGCTCTCTGCATTGACGACCAGATGAGATAACCAAGTGATGGAGGCTGATCACGGCGAGGCATGAAAACCCACAAGGAGAATACGAGCCTCAGCACTGACGTGATCTCCAGGACAAGTGCGCCAACTAGCAGAATGTAGGTCGCACTCACATCCACACTAGTCAAACCATCTTTATCAGTGATGAATACATGGAGCAGAAGGAATGCTGCCATGGTGGCTAGCAGGGAGATGACCCGGATGCAAATGCCGCGCGTGGACAACACACGCTTGCTGTAGAATTCGTGGTACGCCCACGAGATTTTCATCTCCAACTCGTGGCACGCCTTGTTCACCTCCTTCTCTGTTATATCAATTTTCAGGATCTCACCACCTGACCAATCGCTGCTGCCAAAGAGCGCCCATACTCTCTCCCCGTACTTGACAACACCGACCACAAACATGAGAATGGTTGCCGCTCCGAGCCGGCTCGGACGGCTGAGAATTGAAGACTGGTAGAGGACATAGACTGCTGCTGCGACCTGCACGCCAAAATTCTGCAGGTGGCGCAGCCATAGCCGGTTGTCCTCTAAGGCGTAGGCGGTGATGTTGTCCTGCCCGCCAAGGTGCACCAGTAGCAACGGCGCCCAGAGAGCCATAAGCACGTGCTCCGGCGACCTGCTGCTCACAGAGAAATGCCCCAAGGTGTAGACCGCCACCGTGTCGGCCAGCACGTATGCTGACCAAACGACGGCACGTACCGCCCAGGATTTCTTGCGCCGACGCACTTCCGCCATGATTAGGAGCGTGATCTGCAGTGCGAAGCTGAGCAGCACCAGTATATGCAAACCCCATGTGTTCCATACACGTTGTGCTGGCTCTACCACTCCCTCAATAGTATCGCCACTGAAAATGATACAACAAGGACTTTTAGCAAACAGTTTGACTAATTCACATCTAGATGTTTTTTAAGGATGTCACATCTAAGCTCCCACAAATATATAATGCAGCAACAAGAAACAAAAAAACTAAGACAAAAAAAATAGATCACGAACAGAGTGTACATGAGTTTAGATGTGACATAATTATGTCACATCTAGATGTGTCCTACACAGACCCTTTAGCAAAGGATGACGATACTATGGAGCGGCGCCGCTAGTAGACGACGCCATATCTCATATCTCCTAGGCCTGCTCCAATAACATCATGACACATGTCAACCATTTTTAGACTGAAAAATTTATTGGCTATGTTAAGATCTCACGTATATAGCATCAACTGAGACTTAACGAAGTCGCACTCTACTGAGACTTAGCAAGACTGCTTAAAAATGCTATATCTTTCAAACCACTTGTCCAATTGATGATTTGTTTTTACCATTAGGTTCCTTGTGACAACACTTCATAACTTGATCCCGACTGGCTATGTTTCAACGATTTTGTTTTTCATCTTCTTGTTGCCACATTAACGAAACAAAGTTGACATATTAGTTTATATATTTATATCCCCACTCCTACTACCTCCTGTGAAATCTAAATTGCCAGATTAACAAACCTAAACTTTCATACTAATTTACATAGTTATATCATCCAACCTCTCAACTTCTCATAAATCTAAATGGGAAGACTAACAAATCCTAAGTTGCCATAGTAATTTACCATAAATTATTCATAATGGAATAAATTAAATGGACGTTTGGTAATCTATATGGACGTTTGGTTCCATATAGACGTTTGGTTCACAACGACATAAACAACACAGAAGAATCCCGTGATCCCATCAAAAATTCACAACGACATAAATCTATATGGACGTTTGGTTCCTGGAGGTTGGCTCCTAGTTGACTCTAGGGTCTGCTGGCGGCTAGCTCCTCACTCTAGGACAAGTGCCGAAATGGGCTGGGGTGCTGGCCCCCTAGGTTGAGCTAACTAGCAACTCTTTTGGGGTTGATTTGAACTAGGTGTCTCATGTCAAACTTTTGAAAATTAACGAGCTAAACGAGTTAACTCATGAAACTCATTTGCTCGCTCATTAAGCTCGTTCATCTTAACGAGCAAAAAACGTTGTTGGGCTTAGTTAATTAACTAACAAGCATGAGCCGAACTATCGAGCGTTCATTATGCTCATGAGCTTCGAGCTTTTCGTCCAGCCCTACCCGTTAAGCAAAAAATATCACAAAGCAGGTTAGGTAAGTATTATTGTAAGTTCCTAGTATACGTAAGATTTTAACGTTAAGTAAATCGAAATGTAGGGTTTCAAGGTTAATTTTTAAGGCACTTTCATTTGAGCCGTCGTTAGTAAACCATTGTAAATCATATTTTTTATCCCTCCATACCCATATTTTTTATCCCTTTGCTCACACCATAGTAAACCACTGAACCCACGGGCTTCAGGTTTCTGACCCTTCTGTCTAAAAGACCTATGTCACTCAGTACCACACACAAGGCCACCCCTCCTGCAAATTCTCACATAAACCCCCGATTTTCAGCCTCTACCCATGCCCCCAACCTCTGAAGCCCGTGCGCCACTTCCTCACTCCACCGCTATTACCGTGGACCTCACACATCCCGCCCCATGTTTTCCTACGGTTCTACAATTTAGTGATGTAGGACTAGACCCTTTTTTAGAACGACCTTTTTAGATGCAGTGGTAGTAGTTTGGGACTTCATGTTTGCAATTTTTTGTAGTTTCAGGATTTATTTAATTGTGTTGACTAATTTTGCTAGGGCAGAAAGCAGGTAAGATACATTTCAGATTGTGTCCTTTCGACAACACACGATAACCTCATAATCAAGGTTTAAATAAATGCTGATAGCTAGAACATCCACAATAATCTGGAAAATATGAGTCTTTGAGTTTAGGCTTGGTCCATAAGTATATGAAAGCTTAGTGCAACTAGCTATTGGATTACATGGCCAAATCCTCATCAACTCCTTATCGTGAGTATATATAAGGATCACCACAACTCATTGTGAAGAGAATTGATTAATCATAATTCAAAAACGCGTCTGAGGGAACGTATTACCTTGCCGGGAACTAAACCAAAGAGAGTCGTGGAGATCGGTGAATACTGGTCTGAAGGACACCAATATCGTTCAACGTGTGGGCGTATAGGATGTTTGTCTGGATGCTATCGCCGTTTCATACCGGCAAATATAATACGTGGTGGTGTAAGCTCGGCAAATGACGATGGATGCACATAGAGACACATGGATATACTCATACATGTTCAGGCCCTCCGGAGATATGCGGAGTAATAACCCTAGGTCCTTGTGTGGCGGAGTCGATTACTTGTATTCCGGCGAGTTGCAAGACGACGATTTGTGTGGCCTTACATAGGGGACCATGGCTAGGGTTTAAATGGAATCCCGAGATGTTTCACGGCAGAGTCCGAATCGTGTGGGATATGAACTCCGCTTTCCTTATGTTTAGAGATATGCCTGCATAGAGTTCACACAAGACACAGAGATGCCCCCCCCCCCCCCGCGCCCCGCCCTGGGAATACACACGGAGTAATAACCCTACTTCCTCGTGTGGTGGCTAGCTCGATTCCTTGAGTCTCGCGGGAGATTACAAGGTTGTGGCTTATGCGATGAAGCGTCCAAACCCTTGATTGTGTGATCGTAAAGAGGTAGCTTCTATGGCCTTATATAGGGATCAATGGCTAGGGTTCACATGGTATCCGAAACTGCTACGTGACAGAGTCTGTTTCGGGTATGACTCGATACTTCCGTAGTTTGAGAACACCCAATGCGGCTAAGACTCTTGCCCCGGGCTTGACCAACCTTAGTATCTGGAACAATATTTGTACAAGACGGTATTCCTGGGGTTCCTTATACTCAACATGTTTAATCTTTGAGGGGGTGCCCCGACACTAGGTAATGACAAATCCAAGTGGTTAAGACCAGGAGTTAGTCAACCGGAACTCTATCGTAAGCAAGAAAAGAGTAAAACCGTGCTCCACTTTTCTTACCAATCAAGCGTTGCTTACTCTAAGGCTAGTCATAGTGTGGAATAACTTATACTAATGTCATGTATATAACACTAGTCTAAGTTACTATCTTCATAGTGCAAAATAATATAATAGTAGTATCAACTCATCTTGTCTTGGGAAGCGTTATGAGTAACATATTATGTTACCACTTCTCATTAATTACATGTCACATAAGCAAAAATTTCTTGAAGTGCGCTATGTTACTATCAAAGTTACTCCCACTATGACTGCCCTAATATGATCAAGCACTCGGAGAGAAGAAGGCCAACAACACCGTATGTCCCCTCTCCCTTACTTTTTATTTAAAAGTTAATTGAGTTACAAGGCATCTCTAGGGTGTATTTATTGGGATGGTTTTCATATACTTATAATTATCCCATGTTGTTTGGCCTCCATATTTACGTGCGGGGTTGTACCCTATGGTGGCCGCACCGGGGATACAACAAATAATCACCAAAATACAGAATAATCTAAAAAATAGGAGTACCTTTAGTAAAACTGTTATGCGGATATAGTGCCCGTAATCCGCGTCGCGGCCCCAATCCACAACCAGACCGCTATCTACTATATAAAACTTTGCTCATAATCCATACTCCCTCCGTCCCAAAATAGGTGTATTTTTAGTGTTTGAAATTTGTCCAACAAAAAGTGTACATCTAACTAATCAAGCCTAAAATGGCAAGGTTAGCATCATTAACTGTGTCTTGTAATTTGGTGCACAACCTTTCAAATTCTTCTTATTATCCGTAGTAAGCAACATGCAACCAATGCATGCAGGTGAGAAGACTTGGGACAACACAAATACTTGGATCACGAGAGCAATTAAAACGAGGACTAGCCTTTTTGGGCTCTCCATAATCTGTCTTTATTTTTCTAAATGTTCACTTATTTTGAAATGGAGGGAGTACTTTAGTAATTTTGTACTATAAGAGATTTTTTTTGGACTCTCCCAAAACAAAGCTTGTTGGAACGGCCAAAGCTTAAGCTGGTAAATTCACAAGGAGGAAACTTGCAAATAAGCGCCTGAGCACACAGAAAGATGAATCTCTAGTCTATATTCTAAGACATTTACTAGAACTAGGGATGAACAACGTAGCTAACACCCCTAACGTGGGAAAGTAACTGATCATCCTGAATGATAATGGTGTGGCCATTTGATTTATCTCACATTGTAAAATAAAACTCTAATGATCTATGCATGTTACTGTTGATTATTTACCAGATGTTCTATGAAACTCCATCACTAGGTTATAGACATTAGTAGTAAACTAAGTAGTTGATTGGTTTCCACCTGCTGTTTGTCACACTTCACCTCAGGACAATGTGGGATGCCACAAGTATGGCAAAAATTGACAAAAATTTCTGTCTGTGACAATGGGCCACATGGGAGCTATAAAATGTGGTTGACCAAAATTTCATAAAACCAGACACATATCAATAATATCATGGTTACCTAAGCTTAGGTGCACTAGTGAAGAATGGCTGGAAATCAAGTAACCGCTCTACGTGTAAAAGGCGAAAATAACGACATGGACTCGTCATATTTGAGAATGAGGCAAGAGACTAACCCGATGATCATCCTCTAGAGGTGATGTCGACACCGATGGCCTTCCGGCAGCAGCTTGAAGGGCTACAAATTAGAGGTTGAGCTGGCAAGACAACAGAGTAGTGTTGGTAATGCGATGAATTAAGCTTTGCAATCGAACGAGCTATGATATATGATCAGTAGATGCTCCACATCTGAAAGGAAAAAAGAAATGACCTGATCTAGTCTTCGCCAGCATAAATATTTAGACCTCGTAGTACGAAAAACTCAACTTTAGTGCAATGAGTGACTACAATTGCGCAAGACTCACATAGATCGGTAGCTGTCCCGAGGTCCACAAAACTATTCAGCATGGAACTTAGAGAGCAAATACAATAAGGTGACATAAGCAGACTATAAGGACTAAAATATTATATTTTTACCTAGTTGAAGGAGAAGAGAAGAGAGAAGAGAAGCAGACTCTTTATTAGTAGCCAGCTGCAGCATGAGCCCCAAGACTATTTGTGAGGTTGTAAGATGGTCCAACTATTAATAATACACATTTAAAATTTAATATTCTACATGCCAGTTAATAGGTTGTCTCTACATAACACGACAACTCCTTATTGCCAATTGTTGACTGTATTATTAACTATGCTTTTAAGAAGTAAAAATATATGCTCTAGCAGGAGTTCTCACATTGACCTTCGTCCATGTGAGTTGAGCATATTTCTCCCGTACTTCCAGGTCACGTTTGGTTTGTAGTACTGTGAGAGAAAATATTTTATAATAATTAATAATACTCCTTCCGTTTCAAGATATAAAAACATTTTTGAGACTAGTGTAGTGTTAAAACTGCTCTTATAATAAACTATGGAACGGAGAGAGTAGTACTACCTCCTTTCCGGTTTATAGGGCTCAACTCCAAAATCTCACCAACCAAGGTAGATGGTGAGTGGTGTGGAACAACTTTTGTAGTTTGCAAAACCACTCAATTAATGCGCTTGTTTTCCTCAAAAATGATGTTACCAATGCATTAATTGCAATGCATGCATGCATAAAGTACATGCTGATCAATTTTCTTTTAATACTTACATGTAATAATTTATTTCACCTTGAAATCTGAACATGTGATGGAAAATCACCAAATTAAGACTTATAAAATGAAAAAACTAAAATTTTGAGATAAGCCTTATAAACCGAAAAGAAGGGAGTAATTTGCAACGTCCGAAAAGACTTTGTTTCCCCGGTCTCACAGATCTGGCCGGCGGATCATCGATCCGATCGATGTGCCATTAAGAACCTGGCGCTGGAGTTGATGCATCACATGATGGCCAGCTACACCGAGAAATAAAAAACCAAGTAGGAGGAAGAAAGAGACATGCATGGTACTCCCTCCATTTCAGTTTATAAGTCCTGTGCGTATACCTAGGTTGTCAATTTTATCACCCTAATATAAACTATATAACACAAAAATTATACCGTTTGAAAATAGAACATCTGAAGTTTATATTGGTATATTTTTTGTAATATATGACTTGTATTTGGTTGGTCAAATTAACGACCTAGGGGTACGCGCACGCCCTATAAACTGAGAGAGAGGGAGTACTAGTCTAAGTTACTCCCCACTATGACCAGCCTAACAGATCAGCCGTGGCACCCAATTAAGACTTATAAAATAAAAAACTAAAATTGTGAAATAAGCCTTATAAACCGAAAAAGAGGGAGTAATTTGCAATGTCCGAAAAGACTTTGTTTCCCCGGTCTCACGGATCTGGCCGGCCGCTACTAATGGAATCATGGATCCGATCGATGTGCCATTAAGAACCTGGCGTTGGAGTTGATGCATCACATGATGGCCAGCTACACCGAGAAATAAAAAACCAAGTAGGAGGGAGAAAGAGACATGCCACGTTTGATCTGTTAGGCTGGTCATAGTGGGAAGTAACTTGATCAGCCTAACAGATCGGTTGTGGCATGTCTCTAGTCTATGTTACTATCTCTAGAGTGCATAGTATCATAGATTAGTATCATAGGTGGTCTCATTTATTGCCATGCATGACACATAGTGGCATCATATTTATTATGTTACGGTATCTACCTATGTTACTATAATCATCTCTCTCTTCTTTAATTACCTGCCACATGTATAAGCATATTTGCGAGTCCCAAGTGCATGATACTACTTATGTTACCCCCACTATGGCCAGCCTTATATGATGGGCGATGTCCTAGATTTTTACACCAACGATGCTACTACCTTCATATTGTATTTTGTGTTAAATTTAAATAATAAAATGATAATGTTTGTCATAAAAATTATATCATTAAAAAACTATGTTCAAATATGATGAATCCAACAATACATTTTGGCAACATATCTCGTGAATCCCAGCTGTTTAGTGTATCTGTGTATCCCTTCATTTCCAGCCCCACCATCTTAATCCCGAGAATTAGCAAAGTTTGTTGTAATTTTACACTAACACGCCCACCCTCCAATTAAGACCAACAATTGATTTTGCAAGAATACCCCAACTACTTGTGCTTGTTCGTGCACCGCCACCGTCAAACTATAGGTGCCGCCGATTTTCATCGACTCAATCCGGACGTTCACAGGCACCCAGGCCATGCAGGTAGCGTCCCAATCCTTTACAAGGTCCTCTGCTCCCACGTTGACAGCAAGCACTGGCAAGATTCCCATGCATGTGCATCCCCGATCTAGACCTATCTCAAGATAGCAACGGGGTCGAAACTCATCGGATTTTGCCTTCCCAAACTTATCCCCACGAGAAAATCCTAAACCCCTCCCGTCCCCATCACTGTACGCGGGGCTAGTTTTTTGCCCGTCCCCTAAACCCACCGGGTTTCGGAGAACCCATGGGAACCCACGAGAAAATCAAAATATTTAAACAAATATAGTGGCAACAAAGAATAACATTTCAGCAGCAAAACAAGCACATTTGAGCAGCATAACTTGAGCAAATTTCAACAAAAAAATATAGTAGATGGTTCAACAGCTATTTAGAGTGTATTTCGGCAGCATGATACCACATTTCAGCAACAAAGATGATCAGATTTTAGTCATACATGGTTCAACAAGATGTGCAAATCTTCCAATGCCAATTGAAGTGCCAAGTCCTAGAAAAGATCAAAATTCGCTCAAGCTAAAGTTAAACATGAAAAAAATATGCAGATTGGTATATGAAATTTGCAAGTACTTGTACTTCACCTGCATTCCCTCTTGAATGTCTTGAAGACAACTCCAAAAGCTTTCTCCTTGTTCATTGTCAGCATCTATGAGGATCAAATAAGTAGTAATGAACATCTTATGGGACATTGCAGCAAGATAATGATGCACTTTATGATGATATGATAAACATTGCAGCAAAAAAATGTAACTTCGCGGGTATTGACGGGTTTCGGGTTCGGGGACTACCGAGTGTAAATGCACGAAATGTGTCGGGTTGTATAATGTGCCCAACAACAACCCCGCGGGGATGAAAAGATGCCCATCCCGTCCCCTAACAGGGTAAAAACCCACGGGGACGCGGATTTCGGGGGCCCGTTGCCATCTTGAGACCTATCTCCTTTAGACTAGCCATAGTGGGAGTAACTTGACTAGTAACATCACACATTTCAATACAAGATTGCCTATGTGGCAGCTAATTAATGAGGAGAGAAGGGTCTGTGGTAACTTAGCTAGTTACTGTAACATCACACATTTCAAGACATAATGAGTCTATAGCCTAATAAAAAAACTCTTTCATAATACCACTCATATGTTACTACCCACTATGGAGGTAGTAACATAGACTAGTAACATCGGTAAGTTACTACTCTATGTTACTACCCACTGTGAGCAGTCTTATAAATGGTAGTACTTTGCTGCTGCAGGGACTACAGACGAGCAACTAGCACGTACCACGCCACCCAGCAGTTGTAATCATAAGCACGAGGGCATCAAAAGTATGAGCTAAAACAATAGAAAAATTCGGTTTTTGTGTATACGTGCAGTTATGCAGTTTGAAAGGCTGATCATGTAGCTTTGTGTGCAGCAGTATGGAGCCAATCCAGGGCCGGACCAGCAAAAGCCGAGGCCTCATGCAAAACTTTAAAATAGGCCCCACCGCATTAGAAAAACTATATAAATATAACTGTAATATAATGTAAAGATCAGAATATCTTACAGGAAAATGGAAAATATCAAGAATCATACCTATTTTTGGCTGCAAAGTCTTTACTTAAATAACATCGTTCTTTTAGTGTTCTTTGAAATAAAATCTTTAATAATATCCTCGTAATCAATCTTCTCCAATGCTTGGAATCAATTTTCTTACAATCAAGGGAATCCCAATTTCTTGGATCAAATATATCAAGATGAAAAGAATAACCAAGATCTGCAGTAGGTGAAGTATTCAAGTTGCCATCAATATTACTAGCCTCAGTTTTATCACGATTTTCTTCACCTGCAAAATTATTTTCTATCTATGTCTGGCCATCTCTAGAGCTAGAATCATTTTCGACATTATTATCACGTGCATGCTCTTGATCAAGTGCCTGATTATCATAGGACATTTATGTTTTTTTATAACAAACTTGTCCATATATCCAAACTGAGACTGCGTTAATTCCTCGGCTTTTTGTTTTTTCAAACACTTTTGATAAGCAGATTCGTGTTTTCTAAGTGAAGACATGACTCGGATCTTGCAATGCTTGACACCTAATTGATGAAAATAATAAAATTAGCTACAAAATTTCAGCAAAACTAAGGGACCAAAACTGAAACTGACGGCCAAGCTCAAGGGAGAAGGGCTCAAAGAATAGTCGACGCAGCGAGCCTTGAGAAATTGAAGATGGTGTGAACCTTCCTTGCCTTCCTGCAGACTGCCGTTTGCTCCTGCCCTTCTTTTTATGGATCTGATCCGAGGCCAATTCCAACGCACGACCCTAAACGGACATCCTTTTTGTTTGAATTTTGTCTGTTTCGGGGTGACAATGAGGCTGTGTTCGCCCGGATTTGGGTTTGCGTCAGCCGGGCGCCCAACACGGCACACCCATCCCAAATTTGTCCAGATTTGTCTTACTCGGTCATTTCTTCAAACACATCAAGGACCGCCGGCGTGGCCCTCCCAAGTCGCCGCCGCTCGCCAGGTTGACTGCGGTCGCCTGTACGCGCGTCGCCGCTCGACCACCCGCTTGTTGTGCTGCTGCCACCCGCAGGAGCCCGCAGGCGCACACGACTGGCTAGCTAGCCCACACGCGCACGCGCATACGGCCGCAGCGAGCAAGCCCGCCGGCACGCACGCTCGCATGCCTGAAGCTAGCTAGCTAGCCCGCGGGCACGCACGCACACGCTCACCTGTCTGACCCGCGTCTACCGCACTCGCATGCACTGCATGCTCTCGTCGCTGCGCCTTACCGCCCACCGACGCGCCCGCCGGGCTGCCCCAAGCCCACCTCCCTCGCGCGCCCGCCACCCATCGCATAGCTTCCCTGCACGCCCGCCCCGCCTGCCTCCTGCTGGCCGCGCCAGCTCGCTGCCTGCGCGCTCGCCTCCCCGCTGTCTGGCCGCCACGCCCGCTCGTCGCCTGGCCACTATGCACGCGCCCAACCCCGCCCACCCGCCCGCCACCCACCCACCGCGAGCTCCCTAGCGCGCCCACCCCGCCCGCCCGCCACCCACCGCGAGCTCCCTAGCGCTCCCACCCCGCCCGCCCGCCACCCACCGCGAGCTCCCTAGCGCGCCCACCCCGCCCGCCCGCCACCCACCGCGAGCTCCCTAGCACGCCCACCCCGCCCGCCCGCCACCCAACGCGTGCTCCCAGTGCTCCCTTGCACGCCTGCCCCGAGCCGAGGCCTGCTCCATCGCGAGCTCTCATCGATTGGGGGAGAGAGAGAGACAGGGCACGGGATTAGCGGCGGCTGGACGCGGGCGCTGGTCCTGCATAGGCGGCGGCAGCGAAGAGAGAAAAGGTGGAGAGAGAAAGGTGGGGATGACCATGGGTGGTTGACACATGGGCCCGAGGGGAACATGCAGCGGACGAGGACGCCACGAGTTGGTCCATTTCCTGTCCGTTTTCACCCAAAGCCAGCGCAAGTTTGGGTCGCAGATGCGGTAAAACGTATAGGAAGCAGACAGAAAAATAAAATGAGATCTGCGATTGGGCCTTGTCATTTTCCGTTACTCCCAAACGAACTGTGCCTGACAAGATGGGGTTCTGCATTAGAGTTGCCCTGATCGACGGACCGCCGCACGAAGAAACGATGACCTAGCTGGCGCACCAAGAAACGAAGGGAAGGGCTGAAGGGACAAGGGAGAAGAGACGCTTCGATCGCTGGTTCCGGATCACTAATTTTTTTCCCTCTCGATCGGCCGCACTCTTCTGTACATGTGCGCGCACGCGCCAGGAGGCCCATCTATCGCTACGAAGCCTAGTAGAACTGAATAAAATTTTTGAGGCCCCAATAACCTGGGCCTTCTCCACCCGCATAGGTTGCACCTCCCGGGACCGGGCCTGATCCAATCAATAATGTTGAAATGCATATCAGTCAGGGAGAATTTGGTACACCCAAAAAGAGCATGGACAAACATCTCTTTGTAAGTTCAGTTTTCCCTAACAACTAAAATTCTGAAACTATGCATGAACATGCTTATTCCGGTTTATTCTTGATGTTGCAGTCTTCGTCCTTTACACCTGAATGTGATGAGCACTTAAAGCCTAAAGTGGGTATGCCATTTGAAAGACTTGAGGCCATGGAGAAGTTCTACAAGGAATATGCATATCAATCATGTTTTGTTGTTCATATTGGACAGTAGAAAAAGAATGAGAATAAGGTGGTCCGAACTAAGCGTTTCATGTGTAACAGGGAAGGATTTAAGTCAAAAGATAGTAAGGAGACTAATGAGACTAATGACCCCTCAGAGAAAAGGCATAAGCAGACAAACACACGATGTGGTTGTGATGCCCATGTGTTTGTTAGACTTTGTGGGGAGAACACCTACAAGATAGACTCATGGGTTGAGCACCACGTTCATGGTCTTGTATCACTTAATAATCGTCATTTCACCCGATCGAATTGTAGAGTTAGTGAGAGGGCGAAAATACTTTATACACATGTTATAAGGCAAGCATTGAAACCTCCCAGGCATATACAGTCTCCTGCAAGTTAGTGAGGGTGGAAATCCAAATGTTGGGTGCACGAAGAGGAACTTGCAGAATTACTACCGCAGACTCAGATATAAAATCAGAGATGCTGATGCTCAAATGTTTGTGGCCCAAATAGCTAGAAAGCAGGAAGTGAATTCAACATTTTCCTATTATTTTGCGGTTAATGATGAGAGGAAGCTCATGCGTGTGTTCAGGGCTGATGCTACAAGCAGGAAGAACTATAGCCACTTTGGTGATGTGATATCCTTTGATTCTACATACACCACAAATCAGTACAACATGATATTTGCTCCATTACATGGATTAATCATCACTTACAAAGTGTATTTTGTGCTGCATTCTTATCAAATGAGAAGGATGAGACATACATTTGGTTATTTCAGACCTTCCTAAGAGCAATGGAAGGGGTAGCACCTAGACTCATCATAACCGATGAAGCCACTAGCATGAGAATGGTATTGACAAAGTTTGAGTGAATTGCAGAAAACATCGACATTGAAGGCTAGGGTTGCAGAAACCACACTTCTACAGTTTTGTGCCCAAAACCAATAATTCCGGGGCTAATTTTTTGCACAAAACACAAATTGGCGGTTTTGGCTCATTTGATGACGATTATGACAGGTGGGACCCGCAAATGATGTTGTGGCATAACTGTTCATGATAGACGTCGTTAGAGATATCTATTTTACAAAAAAATCCCTCCCTTCTTCGAAAAAGAAAAAAACACCCCCACCCATGAGCAGAGGGGTCGCCTCCGATGTGTCCTCCCGGCGCCGCTCCTCCCTCGCCGGGCCGCGTCCCCATGTCCTCCGGCGCCGCCCCTCCCTCACCATGTCGCGTCCGCCATGCCCCATGCCGGATCGGGGCACATCTGCCTCCACCGCCCCCTCCAGGCACCGGGTCCAGCGTGGATCTCGTCAACTTCTGCCATGGCGTGCAGGTGCGCAGGTAGGCAACGGAATGCACGGCGCGCGCGGCAGCGGTGCTGGCCGTGCATGAGCGCGACATGAGCACCACCACAACTGCTACTCCGATAGCTGGTGCTCCGCTCCTGCTCAATCCAAGGGTGCGCGCAGCAGACGCACTGGCCGCGCATAGGCGCGAGCGGCGGCGGCGTGAGCCGCGCATGGGCACGAGCGCGAGGAGCAGCGGCACCAGATGCGCATGGCCGCGTGTGGGCGTGAGGAGCAGCGGCACTGGCCGCGCATGGCCGTGCGTGGGCGTGAGGAGCAGCGGCACTGCCCGCACATGGCCGTCACACAAGCAAGGGAGCAGCGGCAAGGAAGAGCAGAGCAAGGGCGGCCTCAACTTCTTGCAGCGCGTGCCGCAAGCAGAGCAAGGGAGATGGCCACCGTGGTCGTCGACGGCGGCCTCCAGGGAGGAGAGACGAGGAGGCAGGCAACATGGCTGATTGCTTTTTAGTTTTTGAATAAGTGTGTACATGTAAACTTATAGGGACTGTTTTGTAAATCTGTACAAATCCTCTGTCTGACGGCATTGCTTGCAAACAGGTACACCACATCGGCAAAAGCGGGACCCCATCTGTCATAATCATCATCAAATGAGCCAAAGTGGCCAACTAATGGTTTTTGCAAAAAAAATTAGCCTCAGAATTAGTGGTTTTGGGCACAAAACTGTAGAAGTATGGTTTCTGCAATCCTAGCCTTCAATGTCGATGTTTTCTGCAATTCACTCACAAAGTTCTTCCAAGCACTTTGCATAGGTTGTGCATGTGGCATATAATGAAAAAGGTGTCTGAAAAGGTTGGACCTTTGATTAATCAAGATTCTGGATTTCAAACGAGATTGAACTCATGTGTTTGGGGTTCCGAAACATCAACTGAGTTTGAGTCAAAAATGAATTCCATCATTACAGATTTTGGGTTGGAGGGAAACGATTGATTCACTAAGAGGTTTGGCATTCGAGCTACATGGATACTAGCATACTTTATGGATGTATCTCTAGCGGGCCCGAACCACTTCAAAATCAGAAAGTGCAAATTCTTTTTTTAACCGCTTTATTCATCGAAGGCTTTTTTTTTTAGTTTTGGCTTAGGTCTGTCACAGCTTTAAAATGCCAACATGAGGAAGAATTATAATGGCAGACAATAGAAGCATAAATACCGCCCCACAACTATGTACACCATGGGAAATGGAGAAACAAGGTAGTGAGGTATTCACATAATTAGTGTTCAAGAAATTTCAGCTCCAGGTTACTGCTGCTAGAGACCATTGTTGCGTTCAGAGTATTACACACGATGCAGGGGTAAACAATGTGACCCTGAGAGGTCGGTCTGGTAAGGTTATGGAGGTTTGCTATGACACTACAAGCATGACAGCAAATTGTCCGTGCAAGTTGTTTGAGTCAGTTGGTATTCCACGTCGCCATATTATCCAGGTGTAGGATTGAAAACCAAAATGAGCTTCCCAGTTACTACATCATGAAAAGATTGCAGAGAAGGTGCAAAACATAAAAAAATAATGCATGTTGACTGATTTCTCATTGTTACTCCACAATTATATGACTAAGAACATTTTTTTTGCTTTGCAGAGAGAGTGTTTATGATGAGCATGGGAACCTACTAGATGAATAGCCCACAGATTCATTGGATGTAGCCATGAGAAATAACATTTCGATTGTGCGTGATAAGATGGAAGAGTTGATTCAAGAGGCGAAACACTCAGATGAAGGCATGAACTTCTTAGCATCAAGTGTGTTGAACATTGAGGCGCCTTTGGACCAAATGATCCGTGCAGCTACCCAAAGCACTAGGCAAGATGAATATGAGGCTTTTATTGGTTGCAATACACTTTGCACAAGCATCAGGTTCTTCGCAGCCGACGAAGAGGTGAGGGTCCGAAACTCCGAAACAATGTCTCTACGCCCACCGCCTCAACTGTTTTAAGTGCCTAAGCTCAGCATTCTTGTCTTAAATCGGCTAAACTGACACCATGTGTAACAAAGATGAACCAAGAAAAAAGAGCATATCCATCTTGCTCCAGGACTCAAGGGACGGAACTGGAATAATGCTCTCTTGGAAGCGGCGGGGAGTAAGCGACATACAGTATTGACTCTCTCCAATCTTCACCAAACCCAAGACCTTGCCATCACTGTCGCAGCGCGACACGTGCTTACCATTAAACATGATCAGCAGCTCACGCCTGTTAAGCACAACCATATCATTGAACCATCGCACTTTTGAATGAAGTGGTGTTTTCCTTTTCCTTTTGAAAGAGGTCAGATAAAGTTGCCGTGATGGCTCAACCATCCACAGGTCAATCCGGTGCTTGAAATCCCGGATTCCAGCCTTGTAATCCTGCATCACTCAAATATCCAAAGCGGTGAAACTCAAACAACCATCCGCACCACCCTCGATTGAGCTGCCCCAGAAACCAAGTGTCCCGTTCATATCGAACAAGCTCCTATTAGGGTACGGCTGGTCAGGACTGCACATCCACCGGAATGACTCCGCTTCTGTGTCGAACACAACAATGTCTCCACTGCCTACAGTAATTTCGGCGACACCGCAAACAGAAAAAGGGACACCAGTGCAGGCTGCCACGGTGGCGAGCTGCTGGTGGACAATTGTTCAAATAGCGCAACACGCTCATTAACTTATGTTTCATGGAAGGTGACGAGACTGTTGGCATTCTGACTTTGACGTGCCTCCGCTCATCGGACCCCACTGCGCGGATGTATAAGCTGGGTCTAACCACCCAGAGACGACGGAAGACGGCCCAGAGCACTCTGTATTCTCCAGTTGGCTGGTGCCGATAGAAACCAATTATGTCTCTCCACCCAGTGTTCCTAGCTCGAGGGTCCGGTAGGAGAGCACGCTTGTCGATGACCGGGTTGTAGATGTAGTATTCATTTCCATCTATGAGGATGAGGAAGCCATCACAGGCGACTGAGAGCCGAGGCTTTTTACGGTAGTGTTTGAAACCCGGGATGAAGGGCCAGAGCTGTTGACTGAAGGCGCCAGCCCCAGAGCCTTGGAAGACGACGAAACTGGCAGGCTTCCCGTACCCGTCGATGATGGGGAGCGATGGCTGGCGGCGGTGGTGTTCAAGCATAAATTCGGGCGTGGAGGTGGCACTGCGCCACGACGTACTGACAGCACGGCACCGGCCGACATCCTTGGGCGGCAATCGGATGAGTATCCTGTCAATGATTTCCTCAGGGAGGTCCTCGAGCAGGGTCGCTCCTCTCCTGTCCGGCATGGTGCTCTGCTGTCGAGTCCGGTGAACTAAACAAAGCAACAGGCTGTCCTAATTGAATTGCTTCAGCGACCAGCTTAAACCAAGGAAAACAAGTAGAAAAGCACACACATACATGTTATCCCTGGAAGATGAAGGGACACAGCAGCAGGTTCCAGCGACGGCAGTGAGAAATGTGCCTATAGACACGAATACAAGGGAGACAAACCACAGCCAGTTTGGGCGGCGAGCTGCTCACCTGCGTTGGGGAGTGGCGGAGATGTGTGTCGGCGTTAAGTGAAACGGGAGCTCGGTTGAGTGCCAAGGGCGAGTAAGGTTGATCCAGAACCCAGGACACTCCAGGCTGTAACTTTTCACAAGAAGAAAATCATTACAGAGGAAATTATACAAGAACAGAGCATAGGAGTACATAACTGAACATTGTTGTACCAATACCACTGAAACTTTTGACTAGAAGCAAGCAAACTGAGAGCAGGTGGACACAACACTCCAGTACATCCCTGCTCAACAAATTAATGCTCCCTCCATCCCCAATATAAGTGGCGCTGGTTTAGTACTAAATCAGCGAGACTTTTATTTTTGGACGGAGGTAGTAGCTACAATGATCTTGTCTTGCGAATTTTCCATCATCCACCATGCTAAAAACATCTGTTGGGTCAATGAATCGAACAGTTGGCGTGCGCCGGAGCTCGGGGATACGATGGGGCCGCGGTGTATTACCTGCGAAGCTCAGGGAGGCAATAGGAAGAGGCCGGACAACTCCTGGAGTCCCTCCTGGAGTCCGGCCGCCACCCAACTAGGAGCTTTCCTCCGCCACCACGACTCCGGCCGCTCCTAGTTGACGCCGGTGCGTATCTTTTTATTTTTATTTTTGGACCCCTATAACTGCCACACGTGTGGTGTATCGGCTGGTTGTGCCGCACGTCCTGTGTGGCATGGAGACGACCCCGCTCACACGACCGCGTCCGGGCGCGCGCAGCCACAGCCCGCACGTCCGGTGCAGCGTGATCGCCCCGCACGAGCACATCCGGGCGAGCGAGCACGCGACCCGCACGACCCGTCTCGGCCGTCGCCCCTCCCCGCCTGCGAGCCACACGCCCCGCGTGTCAGTAAACCACGCGTCCCGCCGCGATTGCCATGGTCCGGACCCTCACTGGTAGAAAAAAGCCCTCTAGTCCCGGTTCGCAACAGCCTTTAGCCCCGGCTGTGCAACCGGGACTAAAGGGTCGCGACTAAAGCCCCCCCCCCCCCTCTTTAGCCGCGGCTCTTGTGGCTGACCGGGACTAAAGGCCCGCCACGTGGTCGCCCGTGGTCCGTCGGGGCCGAGGACCTTTAGTCCCGGCTCTCGTGGCCAGCCGGGACTAAAGGCCTCCTCCGCAGGTTTAGGGTTTTAGCCCCCCTAAACCTGGTTTCTTTTTAATTTGTATTGTTTTATTTGTTTTATATTTTATTTTGTGTTTTATTTTATTTTTGATGAA